>CM069170.1:5443747-5566280 GCA_035221665.1 Okamejei kenojei | reverse complement strand
TCTAGCGCTCTTACTTTGAGCAGCTGCGGAGTTAGGGCGAGAGAGTTGAGGACAGGAGGAGAGAGAGACGTGGGCCAAGAGAGAGGGAAGAGAGGGAGATAGAGGATGGAGCGAGAGGGAGCGAGAGATAAGATAGAGTAGAGAGTGGGAGCGGAGAAGGGTCTCGATCGTGACCCGCTGTCTCGCCCGCTCAATCCATTATTTTCATCATCTTTAACTCTCTCTCTCGTTTCTGTTATCTTAGCTCCTCTCTCTCATATCGCGGGAGAGTGAGGCCTCTTCGGGCGACCTAGAGCGTAAGGAGTTGTAGACTGTCTGCCGGGAGCGCGCGCGAGAGTGGCAGGCGACGCGCGGGTGGGCGAGAGAGGGGGAGAGCCAGCGGGAGAAAGAGAGGTGGAGAGGAGGGTGGTGAGATAGAGAGCGGCGGAGTATGTAAGCGTAGCAGGAGTGAGCTGGTGGGGGAGCGAGGAGGGAGTGCGAGAGCGACGAGGGGGACAGCGGGAGAGAGAGAGAATCGGAGAGGGTGAGGTAGAGCTCTGTGGAATTCTTTGCTCCCGTTCTCCGCTCGGTGTCTCTCTCAGGTTTATTACATCTGTTGTTCTATCTCGGTGGGTCTCGTATGCTTACATCTACGCATATTATTCCATCTACGCTCCTTTTCTCGAGGGTCTGCTTACTTTTCTCATTTTAGCTTTCTGCTTCCGATTCATCTCTTACTATCTCATTAATTTCAATCGCGTGTGTGTGTGTTATCTCTCGGGAGCTGAGTATATTTTAGATGACGAGGCAGGCGGAGGGGGGGCGAGCGCGCGGGGCGGGGGCGGGGCGAGCGTCGAGGAGAGGTTGGGGCGGAGGGGGGAGGGAGAAGAGAGGGCGTGGGGGGTGGTACAGCGCAACGAGGCGGCGGGGGGCGGGGAAGAGGAGAGGGGAGGGAGAACGAGGGAGATAGCGGGGTAGAGCGAGGAGAGCGGGCGAAGGAGATCATGGGGGGGGCGAGGGAGCGGCGGGAGAGACGCCCGGGAGAGAGAGCAGTGGAGAAGAGAGAGGGAGGCGACAAGAGAGGAGGAGGCGGTTAGATGTAGGCGTTGTGGAGAGTTAATCCGGGGTTTAGAGTAGTTGAGAAGTAGAGAGCTGGATGGCGGGGGAGATAGATGAGAAGAAAGAGGTGAGAAAGTGGTGGGGAAGAGAGTTGGAGAGAGCTGTATGAGTGCTTGGAACGAGAGAGTTTGGGAGTAAGATGTAGGATAGAGCGAAAACGCGAGCTTGCTTGAAGGTGTGATAGTGAGAGATGGTTGAAAGTCATCAGAAGATTAGGGGAGGTAGCTTTGTTGACGAGAGGGGAAAGAGGGGGGAGAGCCGCGAGCGACTGGCGCATCGCGAGAGAGTAGATTTGAACACGCGAACGCTATGTCTGAATGGATTTATTTCTCCGTCTATCTCTGCCGGGTGCGGTATCGGGGTCTCGGCCGGCGCGGGTTATAGGGAGGGGAGCAGGGCTGAGGCTCGGCAGGGGGGGGAGAGCGGGCACACGGAGAAGTGAGAGAGGGGAGAGAGAAGATGACTTAATGGAGTCGAGATGAATTAGAGAGGGGGCGTAGACTGTTAGGGGAGACGAGAGAGAGGGGATAATAGATGAGGGAGATGAGTTGAGGGGGTTAGAGAGGGGTAGAGAGGAAGGGAGAGAGAGCGAGAAGATAGAGAGAAGAGGGAGAGTGGAGCGAGAGAGGGAGTAAGAGAGGGCTGGAAGAAGAGAGTGTAAGAGCGAGTGTTATGGGTTAGTGGGTGAGGGAGCGAGAGCGAGACGAGGGTGAAAAAGAGAGGAGTATCGAGATTTGTATGGCGTAGAATGAGAGGGAGAAGAGCGCAGAGAAGAGAGCATAGGTTGCGAGAGTAGCGAGGGAGAGAGCGAGTTAGGGAGCGGAAGCAGGGCTGCGAGAGCCGAGAAGGACGAGCTAGGAGAGAGAGAGCCGGGGGGCACGTAGGGCAAGCGAGATCCTTATCTTATTTATCTTTCCTTCCTCTCTTTCTACCATCTTTCCCTCTCCCATCCTATCTACTCGCTTTCTTTCCCCTTTTCTCTCTCCTACATCTATCGCAATTTTATCTCATATCGCCACTCTCTAATGCTCTCTCTGCTGTTTCTGTGTCTCGTGATATTTGTTGTCCTTCTCTGCTCTCGCGCCCGCTACGCTCCGCTCTCTCTGTGTATAGTCTTCTGTTCTCTCTCTCTCTCTTCTCTCTCTCTCTTTCTCGTCTCTCTCTCTGTTGCGTTGCTGTTCGTCTCTCTTCTTTCGGTATTTATATTTTCTAATCTACTCTCTATTCTCTCTCTCTCTCTCTTTTTCATCCCCTCGTTGTCACTTCGTTTCGCTCTCGTGCGCTCCTCTCTTCTCTCTCTCTCTCTTTCTCATCTCATCTCCTTTCTTCTCTCACTTTTTTATCACTCTGTCAATCTCCCCTACGCTCATCTCTTTTCTCTTCTATCTTTCTCACGTCTTTCTATGCTCTCTTGTCTCTGCTCTGCGGCTCTCTTTCTCTTCGCTCTTAATTATTTTTCTCCGATCTCTCTTTTCCTCGTCTACTCTCTCTCTTCTTTTTTCCTTCTTTCTCTCGGCTCTCTCTCTTTCTCTCTCTCTACTTTATCCTCTCTCGTCCTCTCCTTTGCCTCCCTCATATGCTAGTCTCTTTTGGCTCACGCTCATCCATCCCTACTCTCTGCTCGGGCGCCTATGGATCTCTGCTCTCTTTCGGATTCCGCGACGGGAGCCTGAGACGCTCGGCGGGGGCGCGCGCTTGGTCGAGGCATCGGAGAACAGGCGCAGCCGCTCGCGATACGGACGCACGACGCCGCGTAGAGAGAAGAGGGGCTACACCTCTCTACTATACTCCTCCTTTCTCCATCTCGTGCTACTCCAACTTCTCTTTCCCACTCTCTCTCTACTCCTCTCTCTCTCTCCTTTTCTCATCCTCTCCTGTCTTGTTTCGTTATCTCTTTTCTATCTCTTCAATTCTCTCTCCTTTATTGCGCTCTCTCTTTCTCTATTTTCTCTGTTCCCTCCTCTACTTGCTTCTTCCCTCTACTTCTTGATTCCACGCTCCTCTCTTTCTCTCTGATACCCCCCCCCCCTTCTCTCTACCGCTCTCGTCGCTCTCTCCCCCACACCTCTCTCTCTCTCTCTCTTTTCTTTCTTTATAGAGATCTCATGATTCTCTTGACCTTCTCGCCTCACTCTTTTCATATACTCATCTTTTCTCTTTTCTCTTTTTTCATCACTCTTCGCTCTCTAGTTTTCTTTCAGCTTTACTCTCTTATCTGATCCTCTAATTTTCTTCTCTGTTTGTCTCTGTTCTTTTTCTTAAGTTTTCTCTTTCGTCTCTTTCTTTCTCTCATTTTCTCTTGTGTGTCTTCTCCTTGGGCTCGTCTCTCTCTCTTCTCTCTCTCCTGTTCAACTTCATACTCAATACTCTCTCTTTATCTCTCATTCTCCTCACTGCATCTGAAATCCGTCATGTTGACACTGTTTTAAATTCAGGTTGCTTATATTGTTTTTATATATTTCTTATGTAATCATGAATGTCACTGAAAGAATTTTCCATTGAGTAAATGTTGCGCCTAACAGAGTGTTCATTATCTGACCTCAATCCGTATCATGGATATTCATACTGCAATCTATCATGGTAGACTCCGCTAATTTTGCGTCTGACTTTGAAAACACTTTGAGCTATTTTGTGATTCACCATCTCTGATGTAATTATCGAGAAGGTTAACGGTTTGCCAGCCTGTTTGTATCTGATACGTCTTGAGCTCACAATCTTACTCCACTGTTCAGAGCGTCGAGCACTGGTGGCCAACATGGAGCTGCGTGGGGGGGTGGTGCGGAGGGTAGATAGGAAGGGCATGGGGGATCGGGTAGGCAGGCCGGGGTCCATGGAAGAGTGGCACCCGAGCAGGAAATGTCTCCTGGTGGAATACTGGAAAAATCAGGGACTTTGATCTTCAATATAAATTCTCACAGACTAGCTTTTCTCAAATTTAGTAAATCTGGATCTTGGAGATTCAGCAACACGTAACATTTGATGTTTTAATAAAGATTGTTCGTTGTACTGTTGCACAGGGTATAAGAAGTAATACCAATAAAACTCTCAGCCCCAGTTTAGTCTTCAGATTAAAATCTTTTATAAATTAACTATTGAATTTTTCTTTATATTTAGATATCTATTTTAATATTTGATTTATTTGTATAGGTATGCAAATATCTTGTGTTATCAATGGCGCGTTTGTTTTATTTACTATTAATACATTTACTGTATGTCCTTTTCTTTTTGTGTATTTATCTTGTATATTAATTTAGATTAGGGGTACTAAAGCCTCCAGGTTTATTAATGGAGTTGGTGTTTTCGAACCTTATATCACACAGGAGAGAGAGAGAGGGGGACACACACCCCCCCCTCTCGGTTCAGGGGTGAGAAGTGTCAGTCGACTTATGTAAGGGTTGTAGAGGTTGATAATGAAGCTTGGCAATAAGAACGAGTGAGTCTCATAAAGATCGCTAGAGCTTTTTTTTTTTAAGAGAAAGGAATCTCACACAGTTAAGATGGTAGCACAAGACACAAATGTTAGGGGAAACATAGTACAATCACTTAGAATATGAATGATGAATTTGTGGTGGAAAGAAATGTGCCCCAAGCGTGAGGGTGGGGTGCGTCGTTGCGTTACCAACCACTATCTTTATGAGGAGAATATTGATGTGACAGAATACTACATCACTCCAGAGCTCGCCAGAAATCCGTAAACAGTTTATTTTAACCAGAGGATATGTTTTTTGTCTATCGCATTTTATATGCGTGTAATAGTAACGGTCTGTTAAGATTTGGATCTAACGAATTTGTAATATCACGCTGATTGGGATGATATACTCATGAGTAACTTAAAGTGTCGTCATCTTTTGTGACTTTAGTTTTTGTAAAACCAGGCATTTCTACCCTTGGTGGTGGAGTGCATTTATTCCAAAAATTTTTAGTATATGTTTTTTGCCTCGTAATTAAGCCATCAATTTAAGGGGAAAGTCTTTCTGGAACGAATGTTGTGGGCAGCGGCTCAAAGGGCGGGTGGCTTCCAGTTGGTTGGGGGCGTGTCGCAGTAAGGGAGGGGAGAAGTTTGGGAACTCACATGTGCTGTGGTAAGGTTTGCAATTTTATTTAGTTAGAATGAATTTGTAAACATATGATCAACTCAAACGCTTCAATTCCAAAATTTTTGTGATTTAATCAAAGAACAAAGGATGTGCTATAGTTTGCTTCTTAGATAAATATTTATCACAAACTGGGGAAACATTGGAACAATGTAATTTAGTTTTTGTTATCGATAGTATACTAATCAGGATTTTTCATTGGATTAAATATGCCTTATATTGATCGAGCATTTAGTCACATATAGCAAATATTTATCCCAACTCTCTTTCGAGATTTTATAGATATCTTCTTGTTCCCAATCTTCTTCTAATTCAAACAGAGATGGTATAATCAATATTTAGATGATATTATTCAAGTATGCGAAATTAAATAAGGTTGAGTCCACTTACCCCATTCTAGTTCATGATGCTTCATCTAATAGGTCTGGAGTCAATGAATGTGTATTATTGTGTATGTCGTTCAAATAATAAGCAGATTGAAGATCTTTTCAAATATTGATTACTTCTACTTCTCAGGTTGTCATTGAAGTTGTAGTCGGATGTTGGAGCCCCAATGACTATAAATAAAAAAATGCCTGTTTCATATACTATGTCACAATTCCAAGCGGGGTTTTTGGGAAGGTGCCGCTGTATTCTTTTCGCGCATAGGGGTGATAATGATTTATTAAATTTTGTGTTTGGGTTGGGGGGGTTTAAACGAGTGGATTATTATACTTTGGGAGATGAGAAGCGATGAGCCACCACTATTGTTTTCTTAAATTTTAAAGGCTTAATGTTTTATGTTGTTTCCAAATCGGGAATAAAGTACTATGAAAAATTGGTTTGTGTTCTGTATATTGATTTGTATTCTGTTTGTATGTGTCGTGAGGGGAGAATCTTGGTATAGGGTTTGAAGGGGGTGTGGGGCGTGGTCAGTTTGATTTCAAGTCCCCAGGTTTTAAAACTTACGATTATAATCTGCTATGTTTGTGTGGGTGGTAATCTGTTAGTTTATGCTGTTTGATATAGCAACGGCAGATAATATATGGGCGAACCTGCTAGTACCATTAACGGCCCGCCGTAGGGTTGTCAGGCTTAAGTCAATAATGAAGATGCCTTACGCCTGTCGGACTGAAAACGCCTCAGACCAGCCCTGCCAGGCAAGCTACGACCACCAAAAAATAAACGGCATACTTGACTCATGCCGCGTCGTGGCTCCCACATGCACCAGGCAGGGCCTCTTGACTGCCTCGAGTCGAAACTGATTAAGGACGACTCTTCGCGAGCGGGGTTGCGGGGGGCGGGGGGGGGGGGACGGGAGGGGGTTGATGCGGGGTCATCGACGCGAGTCGGCCCCATCGACCGTCACCGTGGGAGTAAGATGCTTTCCTACGTTCGGTGTCTGGGTAGCGGCCGTGCCGTGTGGCAGTCTGATCGATAGGAATACGATTCCATACTGTCTCCTTATGCCTCTGCGACACCATGAACAAAGGACGCCGAGCAGTAAACGAGATATCGCTCACGATACGAGCAAGGTTGATGCATCGCACAGAAGTAGATGTGCTTAGTCCTTGCTCCATTGTTTGTCAGATTATGTGTATAAAAACTTCCTGTTCAACGGCAGCAGATATTACTTGGTCGAAAAACCTTGACACCAGCCGCTAGGTGACAATTCCCAACTATGAACAGCCAGATATTCAACGCTGCCTACCAATGACCAGGACTGACAGCGTGATATGAATGGCTGCAGCTCCAGCGTTTCGACCCTTTGATATAATCTACTATTAGAAGGGCACCGAGATGCACATATGCGGACAACCATAATCGCAGACGACCCGAGGACCTCCTGCGCTCGCCACCCCTCTCGAACTCACGATGGACTTGCATGTGACTGGCGTTTAACTTTTTCCACCATGCAGCTCCAGGTTTGGCCGAGCACAGCGCGCTGCGATCCAGGTTTTGCAGCGCTTGCTATCGCGCGGTGATTAAAAGCAGGGTGGCCAACAAAGCGCTCCGTCGCGCCGTCTGAAACACAAGCCTTTCTATCCTGGTCCGCGACGAACTGTGCTCCAGCGATGGACGTTTCGTCAAGGGACATTAAAGCCTTGTTAGTCGCCGTCTGCTCCCTGTTCATATGACTTTCTACTGTTTGGTTGGGCCGTCAGCAGCGGGACAGGTCCCTGGTGGTCGATGCGGAACAACTCGCCCACGCTCAGTGTCATTTCTACTGGCCTGGAATGGACCAAATATATTACCTGAGACCGAGTTTCTGCCGGCTCCACGGTGCAACTGTCTTTGCTCCACACCAAATGCCTGCGAGAAGCACCCTGCTGCCAACAGACCGACCCAACTGACACTTTGGCATGTTCGTCTGCTGGCGTTTTGTTCCGTAGCATTTATTCTCAGTGGATTGTCCGGTAATCATTCACTCTCTTGTCCTGGTCTTTTTTGTATCTCGTGGACTCCGGTCTGGGTGTCGAGAGTGGGAGGTTTAGGGCTGATATACCTCAGCGGGCGGGGAGATGGTTTGAGGGGTCCGAAGCTGCGGGGGGGGGAGAGGGGGGGACGGCGATCAACCACCCCACCTCTCTGACTCTCCACTTTTGGGACCCCTGTCAGGCGTTTTTGCAGAGCGGGCGTTGACAAGACGGCGAGGCAGTTTATTGACGAAGGCCGGAGGGAATGTCAAAAGTGGTTTGCACGGACGGAAGGTGGGAGGCACGTGTGCGGGTGGCATTTCGCCGAGGCAGGACCCAGGGGAGTACCAACGGAGCAAACGGGCCTTGGGGCAGAACGGCGCCGTCCCCCCCGCAGCCCGCCAACGCCTTCTACGCATGGACACAGGCCGCGAGGCTCATCCAACCCTATCGATTTCGTCATTCGTGGATCTGTCCGAACCTCAGGAAGTTGTGCGAAGGGATCCGCGCTCACCGCGCCGCATGTTGCCGCACGGAGGGGGGGCTGCCTCAGCGTCTGAAAACCTCGGGTGCTGGAGCCCGCAGCCTCCGTGCGAGGGCGAATTCGAAGAGAAACAAAATGACAGCCAGCGGCGTTTCCCATGATCGGTCTTGCAGACCACTCGATAACTCTGTTGGCCTGGACAGGTTGTTGAACCCGATTGCAGACCGCATAAGTGGTCACTACCGTAAACTGGCCACCGAGGTTGGGGTGGCCGACTATCACCAATCGTTCGTTATGGTCGACTGTGGGGAGGGGGTGGGTCCATCATGTACCGAAGAAGCCGACAACACTGCTTGCGGTTAATGAGCCACAGCCGCAGCCCCCGGGGCCCTATGCCCGCCACTCTCCTACCAGCAGCCGGCTGCCGTCCCGGCTGGTGTTCCCTGCATGCCTCGGGTCCCCGTCGCGGCGCCTGGTTCCCCTCTGCGCGGGTCAAACCTGTTGCCTGAAAGTCGCGGTCATCTCGCCTTTGCTGTTTCTCCCACCCACCCAATGCCCTTCCCTGGTTCCTAGCTAGCCTCGCGTACACTCCTGTTTCCACTGCTCCTTCGGGTGAAGGGGGGGTGGCGGTGGGTACTGATGTTTATTGTGGTCCCGGAGTCAACATGGTCCGTAGGTCTGGAGCGCTCGGGCGGATCAGGTAGCAAGCCAGCGCTGCGCCGTTTCGTCTTCTTCCTGTACCCCGTCGCTACGGCGATTTTGTTTAATTCTGCTGTTTATTTCTGTTGGCGTCGTGACAACAATTGTTTTATTTGATTTTCTAAGGGGAAGGATGTGCATGGTTTGGCGGGGGGGTATATGCAACAATAGTCGGTTATGTTACCTCACTCCCATTAAACCCCCGCCTAGTTAACATCAATCATAACGCCTTCCCCTTCCTGGGTTGCAGCAGTAGAAGAATTTGTAGCTAGTGCTTGAAGATGTATTCGTAATACCCTGTGCTATATTAAAAGATGTTGCACACTTTAAAGTTTGAAAAAGTGATTTTTTTACAAATATCATTAATACATGGGCAGATATCTCTCCTATGCTTTATATCTTTTACAGTTAACATTTACTACATATTATTGCATCTTTAGGTAGATGAATATTGCTTAAGGATTTATCTGTATTGGGCATAATAGGCTAGGAATAGAGTCTTCACTTTGTAAGCGTTGACCAATCCAGTTTTTTCATGTATTAAGGCTATTTCTATCCTGGATACCACAGGTATGTGTTCAACATTTATTGTCATAGCAACAGGTATATGATCAGTCATTGCTGCCCCGTACAGAATGCTCATGCACCCCAATGAGGGCATGTACATCAGCTGTACTAATACAGTGGTCCAGCCATGATGTGGGTGTGCCAGGCTCACTAATATAAGTATAGCTATCTGTAGATAAAAGCACTTTGCTTGACGCAATATTAAATTATTATCTTGACAGAACTGAGCCATATGATTGGGAAATAATGAGTTCCTGAGATATCTGCATTCATATCCCCAATGACATATTTAAATAAATAATTATTGTTTTAATGAAAGAATAGATGTAGAGCAAGTCTATTTAAATATTCATCCTCATTCTGATGGCATTTCATAGGGTGTATATATCATTCAGGATAACAAATTCCTTGTTGTTGTGAATAAAGTGTATGGCAATGCACCAGTCAACATCAAGCCGAATCACATTTACTGATGAGTCAAGCTTCTTGTTCCATAGAATGGCCACACCACCTGGTATCCTACCTCTGACTATTCCCATGCCAAGGTCAGTTGTAGACTCCCCCAGCCCATGAAAGTTGTCATTGAGAGAATTTGAGCGTTCACGCGCTAAAAATGTCTCCTTGCATACATAGTATGTCACAGTCCTCCAGCCCCCGAGGATGTCAACAAAAAACTGAGCGGCAAACTTTATCACCCTACGCTCTGGCCCAAACGCAGGCCACGACAATTGTACGATAGTACTTCTAATAATTCACTTTTAGTAAGACTAGTGAGTGCCACCCTAGCACCCAGCAGGTATACTCATTCCGCCTGTGGCAGGCCCAGTGCTTGATCCGATCACTCCCTGCGCGGCTCGTAATAGCGCCATACAAATGCCCCTTCTGGCCAGTGCTCCGGATTTGTACATCTCGCCAACCTCATTGCATCCGCAGATACTTTAAATGAACTGTATCTTCTGTGTACAAGTGCGGTGCTAGGGGGCATTTAATCACCTGGACACATTTGTTCGACTTCTAATTCCCGTTGACCATTCGGAGGGGTCTGTAGTACACCCTCAACAAGGTGATCATCATTTTCTTGTTCCTCAGCTCTACCCTTCTATAAGCCTATACTAGACGAAACCCCCTGCTCTTTTTCCCTCACCCCTGTTTCTCCTGAAGCTGCTGTATGCTGGAAACATTGACCAGGTTGAATCACCTCATTTGGTCTCTACAACATCCCAGTGGCTCGTACCGATCCACACCCCAAACCTATCCGCCTTACCCATCAGGCCCCTTGCATTAAAATAGGGGCAGTTAAAACCAACCTTCCTTCCTCGCTCGCCACCATTCACTGGCCTATTCTGTCCACTAACCTCTCCCACACCACCCTCCATACCAAATTCTAGCCTCTCACTGGCTTCTGTCCTGTACGAGATCCCACCCCCTGCCAATCTAGTTTAAACCCTCTCGAGTAGCATTAGCAAATCTGCTAGGATGTTGGTCCCCCTCCAGTCGGTGCAACCTGTCCCTTTTGTACAGGTCACCCCTGCCCCAGAAGAGATCCCAATGATCCAGAAATCTAACTCCCTGCCCCTCCACCAACTCCTCAACCACACATTCATTTCCCCTCTCTTCCCGTTAATACTTTCACTAGCACGAGGTAGTGGACGGAATCCTGAGATCACTATTCCGCAGGTCGTGCTTTTCAGTCCTCTACCCAATTCCGTAAACTTATTTTGCAGAACCTCCTTCTGCTTCCTACCTATGTTGTTTGTGCCTAACATGTGCAACAACCTCTGCCTGCGCCAACTTCACTCTTGAGCATTGCCGTGCAGCCGCTTCGAGACATCCTGGACCCTGGCACAAGGGAGGGCGGCAACACACACACCCTGGAGTCTCGCCTGCTGCCGCAAGAATCTCCTGCCAATGCTCTCTGACTATTGGACCAATATTATGCTTTATGATTATGATGAATGTTACGCTCATTAGTTGGCTGGGTTATTTGATTACATTATTGTAGATGGTATATATGCACACCAATAATATAGTTACCTCACTCCCATTAAACCTGGAATATCATCCACGATGATGGCACATGGCAGTGTTCCGCGAATAATTGCTCCATCGTCCGCTGGTGAACATCCTCGCTAGCAGAATTGAATGCCGAATGGCATTCGCAGGAACTTGAATCTGCCGAACGGTGTGGCAAAGGTCGTCAAGGTCAGAAGACGCTTTGTCCAACGGGATCTGCCAAAAACGAGTTCTTAGCGTCTAGGACCGAAAAGATGGTGGCTTGCCCCGACCTTTGCCGCCACATCCTCAACAGACCGCATGGGGTAATGTGGTCGCCTGATGGCAAGGTTTAAGTCCCTTCGGGTTGATACACACGCGTATCTGCGTTCTTGTCTTTCTTAATCGTGGCAAACCATGGTGGAAGACCCAATCGGTGGGCTCGCTAACTGCTACTAGCACCCCCTTTTCGACCATCTCGTTGAGCATCGCCTCGGACCTTGTCCTTCATGGGCGTGAGACACCTGTGAGGTGCGCGGAACCACGGGTTGTATATTTGGGTCAATGGGAAATTATGGTTATGACACTGGTAACTTCCCACAGGTCATCGTCGAACAGGTCCTGGTATTCAGCAACCGGGTCAACAACGACAGTTGCACTTTGTGGACCGTGCGGTCAAAGGAGACCAGGCCAAGATCAACTGGGCACGCCCCCCCCCACGGTTGCCCATAACAGGGGGGTCTACAGGAGGTTCAAAAACATAGAAAACCAGGTTTCTTGTGGCCTTTTGCAGCACAAGTTCAGTGTATGTGGCCCTCCCCGCAGGCCTTAGAATCTCTCACCATAGCGGGCAGGGTAGCATCTGTCAACAACCAGAGGCTGGCAAGGTTATTCCTTATCTTGTTGAAAAGATTCATGGACCAAAACATTGACTTTCGCGCCAGTAATCTAATTTGGCAGAGAAGGTTACGCCATTGACAGTCACAGGTACGGAGGGATCATTGCCGGTGGGCGGGTCTGTCTGTAGGAGGGTAAACACATGAGAGTCCTCGGCAGAATTTAATTGCTCTGCACCATTGCATTCAACTATAATTGGGCTGTGAGTCGAAACAGAGATCAGATTGCAGCAGCATGTTTAGACTGGGACTGGAAGCTTGTGCCTGGCTCCCACTGGGAACGGAGTAAGCGACAGGAGGCTGAGAAATGGTTCAGCTTTTTACAAAAGTTACAGGTTTTACCAAAGGCGGGACACGTCGACAGTCTATGGTGCATGTAGTTACAGTTCGGCACCTTTTTCGGGGCACATTCGCCAGGTCCAGGGCGGGCACGCGGCAGAAAAAACATTGTTTCCCACCCGAGGCTGTGGGCTCCTAACCCTGCCAGGTTGACAGATTTATTGCCCGAGTCCCGGTGGTCCTCTTGCAAAACAAACGACCTCAGACAATCTGCAGGCATGCATAGCTTTGTCCAACGTTAGATCCGGATCCCTCAAAAAGCTCACATCGCAGCTTCTGGTCACGCATGCCAGTTACTAAAAATGTCTCTAGTGAGCTGGTCTGTCATGTCGCCAAAACGGCACAGCCGGGCGAGATGATTGTTACATCAGTTTATTGGTCGACTAAGCAGAAATAAATTTATAAAATAATATTTGGACAGATACATGGATTGTAACAGGGTTAGAGGGATATTGGGCAGTAGCTGCTGGTCAGGAGAGTTTAAATGGGGGATTTTAGTCGCTATGGACAAATTAGACCTCAGATCCCGTTACCGTGCTGTATCTATCTACCTAAAAGTCTCGTCTTGACCACTTCCTGTCTGCGCTGTATATTGATTTTAGAAAAACACGACCCTATATCACTGATTTTTGGCCATCTTACTCACAGTCCTCCTCGAGCAGCCCCGAACATTTTCTGATCGATGAAAAATATCGTGAAAAAAGTTATCGTGTTTAAAAATCGTGAGATCAGCTGATTGGTCCTCTCGCCTGTCAATCACCACGATGAAGGTAACGCCACATCCATGGGGGCAGGACTATAAAACCCAGGATGCCTGGACGTGAGTCAGTCACTCTGGAAGATCGCAAGGGAGAGTCCACGACTGTGATTCTAACCTGTGCATCAACTGAATTGTGAGTCTGTAATGTACTTGGAATAAATAATTTGTTAGGAGGTTGAAATGCTATGAAATTGAATTTGCTGGCCTGCACTCTGCTTGAAATGCTATGAAACTGGATTGCTGGCCTGCACTCGGCTTGAAATGCGATTAAATTGAATTTGCTGGCCTGCCCTCTGCTTGAAATGGAATTCTCCCTGTAACCGCGAGGGTTAGTTCTGAATCCTTTACATTCCTCCCACATCGCAAAAACGTTGATTAATTGGATCTCTGGAAATCGGCCCTAGTCTGCAGGGAGTCGATATAAGGATGGGATAAATAGGAACGGCTGATCGATGGATGGCGTATACAGTTGGCCAAAACATGCAAATGAATACCTTTCAGGTGAGCAGATATTTCCAAGGAAGTTTTCATAGCTTTGAACGATTCGATCAGATCAGAACCTGTTGGAATAATTTCATGGAATGAGTCTAAGTTGCATTTTGACGAAAAAGGACAAATTCCATACAGAAAAATGAATGTCCTGTACTTCATCCCCAAATTGCTTTCAGCAATTCCTCCAATTTTGGAAGCAGGTGGTGCATTTTCACGAAGGATTGCCATATCAGTTTCGGACCTGCGGCTCTTTCTCATTCACAGGTTGAGGAGAAGTGTGGAAACCGGCCGCACGGCTTCCTCTCTTCATGCGTTTGATGACTTGCTGTGAAGAACGTGGAGACAAGTAGTTACAGAGCTGTACAGCACGGAAACGGAACCCCTCGGCCAACCTTGCGATTGATTTACTGGACTCTCCCTTGCGATCTTAAGTGGTAGAGTGATAGAGCAAGTATACCACAGGGAGACAGGCCATTCAGCCCACATTGTCCATGCCAACAAAGTTGCAATTGAAAGCCAGGTCCATTTGCCTGCATTTGGCCCCTTAGCCCCGGAAGCCCCTCCTATCCACACATCAGTCTGAATGTTATCCGCTTTTCCAGCTTCCTCTGGCATTGTTGTTCCAGATATGGAGCTGCTCTCCAAGTAAACCTGTTGTCCCCAGATCCACCTAAAATTTATCCCATCTCCCCTCAAGCCTGCACCCTCCAGTTTGTGGATCCTTTATCCTGGAAAACAAGACTGTGTTCCCTTTATCCCAGCATCTCTTTGTCTTGCACATCTCAGTAAAGCCACCCTTCATTCTCTTGCACACCAAAGAAAAAAATATCCCAGCCTACCTAACCTCCCCATATAACTCAAGAAGTAGGCCTGGGCATCCTGGTTAATCTTGCCTTTCTCATTTTCAACTGAACGACAAGATTAATAAGGAAGATATTGTGAAGGAGCGGGACAGAGTCACGTCAAATAGGAAAGCGAGGAATTGCTCAGGGATGGGCCTCCCGGACATATGGAGGAGTGAATGCAGTGGCCGGCTGGGTCTTTGTAACTGAGAGCATTACAGTCCCATACCGGAGTTGGGAATTAGGGATTGTCGACAATGTCCTGGAGTATCAATGGGATCAAATTCCTCTACCTTTCACAATTCAAAATGACCTCTCAAGCCACACCGAAGCAAAATTCGGGCGTGTGATGAATGGAGAGCTGGTCGTTCTGCACCATCCGACTTCATCAATTAAAAGTGGGGGAAGGAACTACAGATGCTGGTTCATGCCAAAGATAGACACAACATGCTGGAGCATCTCAGCGGGTCAGGCAGCATCTCTGGAGCAAAGGCGCAGGAACAGATGTTTCCCTCTCCCCTGACTTTCAATCTGAAGAAGGATCTCAACCCGAAACTTCACCTAGGTCATTCCTCCAGAGATATCCTGCCTGACCCGCTAAGTTGCTGCAGCGTTTTGCGTCTTTCATCGATTAACACATGCGCATACCTCACCGCCGCAATGTACTGTAAGAGAAAATGCATTCTCTTTAATCAAATAAAACAAAGCGCTGGAAGGTGGTCACGATGGCACAGCGGTAGAGTTGCTGCCTTACAGTGAATGCAGCGCCGGAGACCTGTGTTCGACCTTATTACGGGTTCTGGCTATACGGAGTTTGTACGTTCTCCCCGTGTCCTGCGTGGGTTTACTCTGAGATCTTCGGTTTCCTCCCACACTCCAAAGACGTACAGGTTTGTGGGATAATTAGGTCTTGTAGGTTAATTGGCTTGGTAAATGTAAAAATTGTCCCTAGTGAGTGTAGAATGTGCGGAGATCGCGGGTCGGCGCGGACCCAGTGGGTTGAAGGGCCTGTTTCCGCTCTGTATCTCTAAACTAAATTCAAACACTTCGGTTCGGGTAGCAGCTATCATGGCACAAGGACAGATGGCATTTTGGTGTGGAGCCCTTCTTAAGATTCTGACCTGTGGTGATTTATGTCAGTGCCCTCCTGAGACTGAAACATTTTGTCAATGAAACTGGTATGCTACAATGCTAAGAACCATATTCTACACTGTGTGTAACCCCCCCTCCCCCCTGCTCTATGTATTGCACTTGCGTTTGTCAATTATATTTGTATGCTAGACAAAGTGGGACCCGTTGGGTCCCATGTTCACGTGGGAGGGCTGGTCCCGCAATGCAATATTCCACCTCTCCACCAATTCCAATATTGATGGCCAGTAGGAGGGGGACTTTCTGGAGCGTTAGTATGGGTGTTGTGGGCCAAAGGGACTGGTTTCCACGGGGCTAGTTTGGACATTGTGGGCCGACTGGATTATTGGGCTGGCAGCTCAGTCACTCAAAGCTAGTGGGCTGGCAGCTCAGTCACTCAGGCCTGGTGGACCGGCATCTCACTCAATCTGGTCTGGTGGGATGGCAGCTCGGAAACTGCCAGAAATATTGCCCAAAACAAGGGAGAGACTCTGTGTGAGAGAAGGGGGAGAGGATGCAGAATCAATTTTAGACATTTTTCATCTATTACTGCAGATCACAGCAATGAAGGAGGAAAGTGTATTATAGAAACATAGGAATTAGGTGCAGGAGCAGGCCATTCGGCCCTTCGAGCCTGCACCGCCATTCAATATGATCATGGCTGATCATCCAACTCAGTATCCTGTACCTGCCTTCTCTCCATACCCCCTGATCCCTTCAGCCACAAGGGCCACATCCAACTCCCTCTTAAATATGGCCAACGAACTGGCCTCAACTACCTTCTGTGGCAGAGAATTCCACAGATTCACCACTCTCTGTGTGAAAAACGATTTTCTCGTCTTATAGTCATTATAGTCTGGATCTCACAGGGAGCTGATGAAGGGAGGGAGAAAAATACTGGGGGAGGTTCATACTTGAGGGGGAATACTTACTGATGGGCCGAAGGGACTGCTCCTGGGCTAATATAGGCCTGACGGGCTGAAGGGACTGTTTAATAAAAACAATCTCAGTGAAATCTCAGTTAAAGGCACTCTTTCTGAACTTTTCTTGGAGGACACGGGCCTTTTGGGCCAAAATGCTATTCCTGGGCTAATACGGGCATTTTGGGCAAAAGGGGCTGGTTTCTCGGCTAATATAGGCCTTGTGAGCCAAAATGAGTGGTTTCAGACAGGCCAAACAACTCATTTCATTTCATTTCCATTGCAATTTCAGTTTCAAGCACAGGGCAGGCCAAACAACTCATTTCATTTGCATTTAATTTCATTTCCATGCCATTTCAGTTTCAAGCGCAGGGTTGGCCAAACAACTCATCTCATTTGCATTTCATTTCCTTTGCCATTTCAGTTTCAGACAACTGTACCGTCCTCTCACCAGCTCGAGTCTTTCTAGCAACTTTCCAGACTTTCTAGCAACCTCATTGGAGAACTTGAACTATCTTTAATTGGAATTTATGGGTCTTTATTTTGCAATAATTGTTGAACCCTTGATGCTTGAACCTCCACACTGTGGACGACTTGATTGTAATCATGAATAATCTTTTTGTTGTTCGGATAGCACGTAACAAAAAGATTTTCACTCTACCCCGGTACACATGACAACAAACTAAACTAAACTAAGATCCCGACACTTGCATTTTACAGGGTTCATTATCAAATGCCATTCGACGATCCAGTGAACGCCACAGTTTCCCCACAATCTACTCTGAAGAAGGGTCCAAACCGGAAATGTAGCCTGTCTTTTTCCTACCATGGAATTTGCCAGGCCCGCTGAGTTCATCCAGCACTTTTTTTTTTGCTTAAGATTGCTGCATCTGCAGTTCCCTCTGTGTATTCTGTGGGTTAAATCTTCAACCAACTCAAATACATTTGTCAGACCTGATTTGCCTTCATTAAAGCACGTTAACATGGTCTGATTTTACTTCAGAGTCACGTGAGTGACTACTTGAAGAAGCCCCGCCTGGCGCATGCTCGGCATTACGTCGACGCATGTGAAGCTTGACAGGGTGGAGAGCGCAGCTCCCACCAGCGTACGTTTAACCCGCAGGTAAGTCGCTGTTGAACTTTCTTGCTAGTGGGTTTAAACTCTGTAAGTCTGCAGAGCCAGCTAGAGTGCTGATGTATTTTGAAATTTTTTTTAAAACTCTGTAACTCTGGCTCGAAATACGGAGACAGCTAGAGTGAATGTATTTTTAAACTGCGGTAATTGAATAGAACGCGCTGGAACCGCAGTGTTTCGGATCGGGAGATAAGGGCTGCTTTAAAAGCCGGTTCCCGCTATTTAAATCAGGTTTGGAGATAACGGCTGCGCTGAATGCCGGCTTCAAATACCCAGTAATTGTTAAATAAAGTCTGCTCTGAGTATATGTTACCAGATGCAGTTTTCTTTATGGAAATGTATATAACCCTGTGTGATACTGAGGTTAATACAAATATTCTGCAAGCAGAATGTGCCTGTCAGAATTACAATTTTAAACATCTATGGTTTATGCATAAATACAAAACAGTAAAGAAGTGACTCTCCTCCAAGGGAGGACAAGAATGTGGGGGAGGCTGGAAATGGAGAAAATGCTCCACACTTGACTTAGTCAAGGGTTCTTGACCCAGGTATGTCTTCCTGTTAGGCAGGTTCCAAAGGAGTTTGCATACGCTGAGTATGGTGCCTATGAAAATGGGATTCTGATTCTCCAGTACCTTGGTTAGGTCTGGATGAGATCCCTAGAGCAAGATAAAATGCTCCAAATTCTAATCAGTCATGGGTTCTAAAGACCCATGAGATTCTAAGGCAGGCTCCGAAGGAGTTTCCATACACTGAGTATGGTGCCTATAAAGAATGAGAATCTCATTCACCAGTGCCTTACATAGGTCTGGATGAAGTATTTAGAGCAAGATAAAATGCTCAAAATTCTAAACAATTAAGGGTTTTAAGACCCATGAGATTCTAAGGCAAGCTCCGAAATGAGTTTCCATACACTGAGTATGGTGCCTATGAAAAATGAGAATCTCATTCACCGGTGCCTTGTTTAGGTCTGGATGAAGTCTCCTAGAGCAAAGACACGGGGCGTACCAGGGCAGATGAAACTGACCCTGAAGCTGGTGTCCCTACTTATGTGTATACACCAGAGCACAATAGAAACGATCCGGGTGTTCCCGATGTAGCACCAAGTTTTGCATTATCGGTATGGACTGGTTGAGGCTATGGTTGAACCTGGCGGCCAACATTATTTGGTTTTCACCTACTCCAAGAAACTGTTATGACTGAAACAGTAAAAAATATATAAAACACCGTCTATTGTGCCTCGCTCAGGGTGCCAACACTCAGTAATGGGGCACCCATGAGTGTAACGATGCAAGGACAGAATGTGTTCCAGCATGTCCTCTAGCTGATATTCAGTTGGCATCACTGCATTTGGGGAAGACATACATGGGTCGATAATGTCCAATACTTTTAAGACTGCTTGCGTTACTCTGCAATGCATATTCGAACCCAATTGTATGATGAAAATTGCAATTTGGCTAACCCAGAAAATGCAGGATTATGTGGGCAGGCTATAACCAGATTTATGATTGATGAAAAACTGCCCAAACAATTAAGGATATTTGCCTTATAAAACTTCTCATCCCTGCTTTGAGAAAACAAACAGGTTGAATACGAACTATATTAAGAGAAGGAGATCTTTGGTTCATTTACAGAAGTACAGAAACGTCATTCCATCACATCTGGGAATGACCTCTGGTCGGTTGTAAGATTACAATTGTTTTGTAATTCTGCATTAAATCTGATCGGCTTGGTGTTTGAATGCACCAGGAACTCGTCAGGTAGTGATAATATATCCCAGACACAAGTATGGAGGTTGCAGAGTAATTCTGGGACTCACAAACTTAAATTTATAGTTCAGTATAGGCAATTTAAAAAAAGTACACTTCAACACTGTAACAAAGTTGTTATCACAAGGTTGCTAAATGGCTATTATTAGACCTAAAAAATATGCCTTGTTATTCAGGTACTTAAATTAATTGGATGGGTCAGCTGAAGGAATTACCTAATGGGTTAAATTCAGCCCTCAGATTGCTCACACAATTATTGAAACCAGCACTGGTGTTAATGAGGGCTCAGAATCACATTGTAATGACTTATCTAGAGGATATGTTAATTGTAAATAGGAGACAGCTGACAAACTGGGTTCAGCAACCATAAGCCTGTTGAAAGGCTAAGGTTCTGTACATCCAAACAACATGTAAGTTACAGCAATTGATTATTTGGGGTTTGTCTTTAATACAGTTGATATGTCAGTAACTTTACCAACAATTAAGGTTGGGGATGTTACAAATGCCTGTACTTGTCTTGGTAAAAAAGCATTATCCCACCATCCAAGAAGTAGCTACAGTTACTGGGAAAGTGATAGTGGTAAAGTGAAGTGATCAAAGTCTGCAAAGACCATAAGCGGCGTGCAGGTCATTGATTAGGTCCATGCAGTTACCAATAAAAAGTTGATCTGAATTGCAATGATGGATTCTCAATGTTGCACAAGTTACTAGAAGTAAAAATGTGCTTGTTCAGTAGTCTTCTACAGACTGATGGGAGTGCTCTCGGATGGGGAAGCCAAGGACAGCGACACCAGTTATGGTGGTCGATGGACTGTCCAAGATGATTTAATTCTCCAAACACATGGTATGAATTATTTGGAGTTATTTAGACAATACCACAGCTGGGGGAGAAGACAATATAAGACAACAGATCACAAAAGTTCAATGACAATACAGAATGAATGTTAAATTCAAAAAGTTTAAAAAGATTGTCAGACAGTATGAGTACCAAAGTTGATCTGTTGTGTCTGGATTAAATCTCCAGTGGTCTAAATGTGTCTCATGGAGCCAGACCCAGGAGCTTTAGCGGTGGATGCATTCTCGCTACATTCGGGGAAGTATAGTCTTTTATGTTTTCGCCATTTTGCCTGATTAGGCAATGTGTCACCAAAATAGAGCAAGTCTCCGCCACAGGCATTTGGTGGTTCCAAACTGGTATTGCTTCTCTGCCTTTTGGCTAAGATCAAGCGTAGTATCTGTTCTTATCAGTTCAATATCTGATACGTCCCTTATCTAGGGACCATTACTACACAGCCATTGTTCCCATTGGTGCTCAGAATGATGATTCAGACATTCATGACAAATCCCAGGTGCAGTAATTGTTGGTACATCCAGTAACAGCAGAAGTCATCCATTACGTGACTGTATTAATTGTTAATCTGCAAGTTCTGATGGAATGTCGGATAGGACCATGGATGTCATAACTGCAGCTTGGAGATGTAGCACTAAGAAACAATATATGTTTCATATAAGGAATTGGAAATCTTTTGTATACAGTCAGATATATTTTATCATACTGCAAACATATCGGATGTATTGGAGTTCCTTGCTATGTTGCACCTGAGTTATAGTACCATTAATGGAGCTCGGAGTGCTTTGTCCTCCTATTTAGGACAATTCTCAGCACAACAATTTATCGGGTCTCATCTGTTAATATCCCGATTTAACCATATAACCATATAACAATTACAGCACGGAAACAGGCCCTCTCGGCCCTTCCAGTCCGTGCCGACCATTTGTTTTCCCCTAGTCCCATCTACCTGCACTCAGACCATACCCTCCATTCCCTTCACGATATAACCATATAACAATTACAGCACGGAAACAGGCCCTCTCGGCCCTTCCATCTTTAACATTAGTAGTTTCCATATATGCATTTAATAAGTCACCGGAATTGGATTTAAATTTCCTTTGTCTTGTGGATCTGTCTAAATAAGAATCTAATGTACAATTTAAATCTCCTCCAATTATTAAGTTATGTTGTGTTATTTCCGGACTGTTATTAAATATTTGCTTGAAAAACAATATGAGAGGAATTTTAATAAAATCCTACCAAACCCAGATATACAGAAATCTGGAATGTCAGTATAGTTCTCACATTGCTTCGGCAATGGACTCCAATTACGTCACTGTCTTTCAGAAGTTAATATGTAAAGTAGTTATGCTGATGACATTAATATCAGCACGAGTACAAACATTACAAATGTTACAGTTACATTGTATGCAGTTGTCTGTAGATAAAATGACGTTTTATGTCAATGATCTAAGCAAGCAAAGCAAGCCAAGAAAGGCTGGAACCAATGTAATCTTTAAGACATACTCTGTCAACTAAACATGGTGTGTGGTTAAGCATCTGATTTAATATATATTGAATTAAGAGTCTCCGAGATTGTGAGGCACCAATGGTCATTACCCACAAGAAACATATAAAAAAGTGACAGTACAAACTATTTCTAGATGGATAAACAGCTTCTGGATTAACTGGAGAGATGTGTTTAAATCTCACTCCACAAGGGCGGTATCAATGTCCGCGGCAAAGGTGCAGGACATGCCGCTCGACCAAATTCTGGAGACCGCAGGATGGTCTAAAGAGGAACTTTTCTAGATTTTATGATAAACCTGTTGTCACAGTGCCAGGGTTGCACATGCTGTGTTGGGTTCTGTTCAAACTGTTTGCTTTGTTGCATATCATTTGTTGTAATTTCCCCGGGGATAGGGGTTATTACTTTTATTTTTATTATTATTATTAAAATATTAAATGCATAATTTCAAGCAATATATATTATTTACTCACTACTGTGTAAACTCAAGCAGTGCATCGTATGGGATGATCTACGGCATGAAAATCGCAGAGCTTCAAAATCTTCACGTAGTCACTCACGTGACTCCGAAGTAAAATAGTGAGATTAAATGAGAACTTACCAGTTTGAAGTTTGATCGTTATTTTATGAGGAGTTACGATGAGGGATTACGTGAAGAAGCCCCGCCTGGCGCATGCTCGGCATACTTAAAAGCAGCGGCGTGAAAAGCACAGAACCAATAGCCGGAGTAAGATAGTAAGGCTTACATAGACTAGAACTACCAGATGATCATTTATATTATGAGGGTTGGGAGTGGAGGGCACGTAATCCCTCATTGTAACTCCTCATAAAATAACGATCAAACTTCAAACTGGTAAGTTCTCATTAAATATTACTATTACTTATTGCTTTCTCCAAAAACATTTTTTTTTAAATTATTGAGCCCATCATCTTGCTAACAATAGATCTAAAACAAAATGACCCAGTGGTTGATGTAAAACATTCTGAAATCCATAAGAGTAAGTTCGTAGCGTGTTGGGGAAAAAAGGTCAACATATAGAAGGTAAATGACACTGGGCATAATGGGAAAGGCAATTATAGATTCAGAAAGTGTTTACATTGTAAAGCATAGCTGGCCTGAATGAAGATAAATATAAGAGTTTGTAAACCAGGCTGACGCTAATAAGACTCTCCAGGATATAACAGAAGGCCTTTAATTGTATCCATTTGGCAGGGAAGATTAAAAATGACTCGGGTAAAAACAAGGATGTAAGACTGCAAAGAGAAGTTGATCATCTATTAATTATCCCAAAATTGTAAAATGTGCATAGAACTATTGTGCCGCGAGTGTTTTGAAAATTTGCTAGCGATGTGAATTATTGAAACGCTTTGGGATGTGTTAGTGTATTGCACCACATCCTGAATATAACGGTGTGTGTGAGAAACTCACCACGACTGTATGGGATATTCTTTGTGACTGCTCCGTACTGAGCTGTAATTATAGAGAGCAGTACATCACAAAAATGGACCCTTCGGCCCACAATATTTATGCATGAAAACATTTGAGTATCGGCTGAAGTAACCCACTCATCCATTCCTCTCCCTACCTTGTACTCTTGTTCACTGAAATATCTCTCGTATGCTAGAACGAAGACGACATTCTCCAATGCGTCTTGAATCGCCTCTTCTAGCCTATGTCGGTAATGATTTGTCAAATCGAGCATCTGCGAATCATCCCACCTTTCCAGGAGCTCCGTTATCGAAGACATTGGAGGAGCTGTGATGAATAAAAATAATGGAATTATCAAGGGTTGTCTGTTTTCCTCCACCGATAGCTGCACTTGGAGTGTCACCACCCTACTTTGCTAAAAGGCAGACCACATGACGGAGATGAGGCGCTCCGCTCAGCGGGTTGCTGTCAGGCCATGCACCGCAGTCTATCCACACACTGCACGGAGGGAGACCCGGCTGCGATCCTCGGCTTGCCCTGACAATGGTCCTCAGGCTGTTGCTGTAACTTATTCCCTGCGGCATCTAAACAATGCTCTAACTCACAACAATTGTCCCTCTCCCACTGTTCAATCCCACGGGTGCATTCTCTTCTTGATTCTGGATGGACACAATGGCGACACCTTTTGACAGAATACATTGTTGTGACATTAAACACGACTTATTCTCGCACTTTAGCTTTAGAGTTAGCATTTAGAGTTCAGAGACACAATATGCAAACAGGCCCTTTGGCCCAGCGAGTCCACGCCAATCATCAATCGATCACCCGTTCACACTAGTTTTATGTTATCTCGCGTTCATCATATTAGGGGCACATTTACAGAGGGCAATTGACGTCCATGCCAGCATGCCATAGGGATGTAGGAGGAAACACACGCCATCATAAGAAAAACATGCAAACTCCACACAAACAGTGGCTGTGGTTAGAATCGAAACAGAGTCTCTGGTGCCGTGAGGCAGCGTTCTACCAGCTGCACTACTGTGCTGACACTTATTATTGTCACATGTGCTGAGCCACAGTGAAGATATTTTGTTTGCATGCTATTCAATCTAATCAGATAATACTATACATAAATACGCGCCTCAAGTGGCAACTCATTCCATATTTCCACCTCCCCCTGTGCCCAAAGTCTTTTTTTAAAGGGGAATGGAACAAAGAACTAGTCGGCAGATTTAAGATGAGAGTGGAAGAACTTTGCAGAATCCGAAGGGCATCTTCCTGTCAAGGCTGGTGGTGGATGCTGGTGAGAGAATGGCATTGAAGAGCTTTGAGATAGGGCTGTGGATATACAGGGAATCAGGGAATATTGATTTGAAAGATACACAATAGAAACAGGGTATTCAGTTTATCGACTCCACGGAGACGATCGATCACCCATTCACACTAGTTCTACATTATCCTGCAAACTTCACGTGAGCAGATTAGTTTAACCTGGCATCATGTTCGGCACAGACAGCATAGGCCGAAGGGTCTGTTCTTGTACTGCAATGTACTAGTTGAGATAGAATTCTCTTTCAACACCTCTTAGTCCCTTTCCTTCTTTCCTTATCCCAATATATAACCTATTCCCTATCCGCAAATTTCCCCAACCATTCCACCCAAATCCCTCCACTAGCTTTACATTTCATGTCATTCAAACATCGTATCGCATTTCACGACATTTGACTCGTTTTCGCTTTATTCTCATTTTCGTCCTGGTTTCATCTCTAACCATCTGCCAATCAACACCCCCTCTCCCCTCCCCTCTCACCACCTCATCCATATTCAACTTTCCCGTGCCGGGCTCCCACCACTTTCCCGCGTTCTCTCCCCAACCACAATCAATCCTTTCGGGTTCAGGCTTCTTTTGACCATCCTAATTCCTTGGTTCTCTCTCATTTCTCCATTAAACCTCAAATGACGCACGGGGAGTAGCTTCCCATCCCTGACAAATGTTCACTTATTTTCTCTAATCAGACCTTCAACATCATTTGTTCACCAAGGCTCACAAAACGTAACTTATTTGCTTCTTCCGCTAACTGCCACGCTGAGTCTGAACAGTTCTCTCACTGTTAAAAACCTCCCCTCTAGTAGCTGCTGCCAGGCAGTCTTTATACCCATCAAATGACCCTAATGCAGACAGACCTGCCCTATCATTCCTGTACTCCCTCCGGCTCAGATTTTTCATCCTTCCGTTGATCCCCTATTCCCTTTCCCCGTGCGTGCTGCAGGTCAGGCAATCTGATCCGGTCACATTGATGGGACATTTTATATCTGACGTAATTCTGAAACACACCGTCATCGCTTCTCGTTGTCGAGGCCACTGGATCTCCTCCCTGGTCCACTACATCAGCCATGGTGGTGACTGCAGTACATACGTCCTGCTGCTCTGTAATAAACACATTAAAAGCTGGTATTAGACAACAATTCAAAGGAGAAGGACAACACTTTCAGCTGATGACATCACACGCTGTCAACTGTGTAGGAAAGAACTGCAGATGTTTGTTTAAATTGCAGGTAGACACAAAATGCTGGAGTAACTCAGCGGGACAAGTAGCATCTCTGGAGAGAAGGTTTTTTTAATAATGGGTGACGTTTCGGGGTCAAGACCCTTCTTCAGACTGATTCAAACCATCCAACACATGCTTGTCTTATCAATAAATCAAACCTCCAAAATAATGGAACAAATACACGTTGGAGACAGTGCAAA
Source organism: Okamejei kenojei (assembly GCA_035221665.1). NCBI lineage: Eukaryota > Metazoa > Chordata > Chondrichthyes > Rajiformes > Rajidae > Okamejei > Okamejei kenojei. The sequence continues at coordinate 5,540,131 of CM069170.1, read as the reverse complement.
TGGCAAAGTATTTTTCCAGGAAATAAGATGGGAGAATATGTAATTGGGTAGCTCTGGAAATTAGGTTTATTTGGAACAATAAATGAACATATTAGCAGCAGGAATATGACACTTGGCCTCTTGAGTTAGATATGCCTTTTTGTAAGGTTGTAAGGGGGGGGGGGGGGGGGGTGGAGAGAGGCGGCCTGTGGGGGTAATTTAAGCGGAGTAACTCCCCAAGATCAGACCCGTAGTCTCGGGACCGGCGGAAACCTACTCTTCGATTGGAATCTGCCGTCGTAAGGGGGGCACTCTCCCTGGTCTCCCGCCCCAGCCAGAGAGGTCCCACTCCACGGTCCTCTGCCCAGTCTCAGCCCCGGGCAGCAAGGTCCCCCCCCCCCCCCCCCCCCCCCCCCACAGCCCAGCGCAGTCTCTTTCCCCCCTCCCCTCTCCCGGATGATGTGGTCCCTCGACCCGACATGGACATCAAGGTCACTATCCCCGCCCGGACAACGTGGTCTCTACCCTGCTCCCACGCCCTGGGCACTGGGGTCCTTCACTCCGCTCCCCCGCCCCGGACAGCGTGGCCCCTCACCCCGCCCCTAAACGGTGGGGTCCCTCCCCCCTCCGGACAGCTGTGGAAAAGTGATGCCCCTCTATCCTAATCAGAAACTTAAATAATCTTTTGCATCTAACTTGGCACTGGTGCATTATTGACACATGAACCGAGAACCAGTGAAAATTATTATTATTTTTTAGCACTCATAACAATCACACTATACACAAGCAGTGCAAAAATAAATTAATGGCGCAGTTGAAGACAATATTCATTCATCATCGTTGAAAACATTAGCGACGCAGTGGTGCTAGTTTCCGACGGAAACGGTGACGGACGGATGGTTTCTAAACTTGAGGAAGGACATCCTTGCTATTGAGAGAGTGCGGCGTAGGTTCACCAGGTTAATTCCCGGGATGGCGGGACTGTCATATGCTGAGAGAATGGAGCTGCTGGGCTTGTATACTCTGGAATTTAGAAGGATGAGAGGGTATCTTATTGAAACGTATAAGATTATTAAGGGTTTGGACACGCTAGAGACAGGAAACATGTTCCCGATGTTGGGGGAGTCCAGAACCAGGGGCCACAGTTTAAGAATAAGGGGTAAGCCATTTAGAACGGAGATGTAAAACACTTTTTCACCCAGAGAGTTGTGAGTCTGTGGGATTCTCTGCCTCAGAGGGCGGTGGAGGCCGGTTCTCTGGATACTTTCAAGAGAAAGCTAGATAGGGCTCTTAAAGATAGCGGAGTCAGGGGATATGGGGAGAAGGCAGGAACGGAGTCCTGATTGAGTATGAGCAGTCATGACCACATTGAATGGCGGTGCTGGCTCGAAGGGCCGACTACTGCACCTATTGACCATTGTCACACATCGTCGTCCTCCAGTTCCTGCGGACCTCCGCCACTGGAGGTTTACAATTTTGGTGTGTGTGCGTTATCATCATTCCTTACAATGCCATGTACGACAGTGATCGCAACTTCTACTGAAGTGTGGATGGCCTTTGGCTCACTAGCTCATCCGCCCTTTGACAGGTCTTGTTTTTGGTCCTGCTGGGGGTCCACACCTCCCTCACCCTGGCAAACCAGGTGGGGGAGACGGTTTAGTCACCGACGATCCGACCATGGAGCAGGTAGCACGGGATGGTACATGGTAAATGGTACATGGTAAATGGTAGGGATTTGAGGAATGCTGTGGAACAGAGGGATCTAGGAATAACTGTGCATAGTTCCCTGAAGGTTGAATCGCATGTAGATAGGGTGGTAAAGACAGCCTTTGGTGTGCTGGCCTTTATAAATCAGAGCATTGAATATAGGAGTAGGGAAGTAATGTTAAAATTGTACAAGGCATTGGTAAGACCAATTCTGGAGTATGGTGTACAATTTTGGTCGCCTAGTTATAGGAAGGATGTCAACAAAATAGAGAGAGTACAGAGGAGATTTACTAGAATGTTGCCAGGGTTCCAGCAACTATGTTACAGAGAAAGGTTGAACAAGTTAGGTCTTTATTCTTTGGAGTGCAGAAGGTTAAGGGGGGACTTGATTGAGGTCTTTAAAATGATGAAAGGGATAGACAGAGTTAACGTGGATACATTTTTCCCATTGAGGGTAGGGAAGATTCAAACAAGAGGGCATGACATGAGAATTAAGGGACAGAAGTTTTGGGGTAACGTGAGGGGGAACTTCTTTACTCAGAGGGTGGTGGCTGTGTGGAATGAGCTTCCAGCAGAAGTGGTGGAGGCAGGATCAATTTTAACATTTAAGAGTAAAGTGGATAGGTATTTGGACGTGAAGGGAATGGAGGGGTATGGTCCGAGTGCAGGTAGATGGGACTAGGGGAAAACAAATGGTCGGCACGGACTGGAAGGGCCGAGAGGGCCTGTTTCCGTGCTGTAATTGTTATAAGGTTATATGGATCACATGGTACCCGTGGCGGGGGGACGTCCCCCCAAACCTGACAATATGCTGATATAGAAAGTGCAACGGCCACAATAATCAGGATTACCTCCTCAGCTTACAAGGTGTATATTTAATAGCCTGACCTCATCATCTTAACACCATTTTAGTGAATCTTGTCGTACATGCTTTCCAGGTTTTGGGTTTACGATGGGAGAAGACGGAACAACGTGGGTAAGAGAGGTCCTCAATTACGTTGGCTGCTTTTCCAAAGCAGCGTGCATCATAGGTGGAGTTGATTGGGAGAGGTGGGGAGATTGGTTCAGGTGACAGGGTCATGAACAACTGTCAATAGACAATAGGCAATAGACAATAGGTGCAGGAGTAGGCCATTCGGCCCGTCAAGCCAGCACCACCATTCAATATGACCATGGCTGATCATCCCCAATCAGTACCTCGTTCCTGCCTTCTCCCCATATCCCCTGACTCCGCTATTTTTAAGAGCCCTATCTAGCTCCTTTTGAAAGCATTCAGAGAACCTGCCTCCACCGCCCTCTGAGGCAGAGAATTCCACAGACTCACCACTCTCTGTGAGAAAAAGTGTTTCCTCATCTCCGTTCTAAATGGCTTACTCCTTATTCTTAAACTGTGGCCCCTGGTTCTGGACTCCCCCAACATCGGGAACATATTTCCTGCCTCTAGCGTGTCCAAACCCTTAACAATCTTATATGTTTCAATGAGATCCCATCTCATCCTTCTAAACTCCAGAGTTGATAGCCCAGCTGCTCCATTCTCGCAGCATTTGTCATTTCTTATGGTTCGTAGCAGAGTAGTTGCCACACTCAAGTTGTAATGCATTCCATTAGGACACTGTCTATAGTGCATCAGGATAAGTTAGGTAAAGTCACTGGGGGCATGCTGAACTTCCTTAGTCTTCTGGCTGCTATCACATTATTGTTTGGCATCTTGTGCGATTGCTTGCCATGTTTCACACAGATTTAAAAAAAAAAAAATCACAAAATGCATTCAATAATGAAAATGCAGGAAACTCCGTCCATCCGGCAGCATCTGGTCAAAGAGATACAGTGGAAGACCCAAGATCAGAACGGGGACTGCCCACAGATGCTATCTGACCTGCTGAGTGTATCCAGAATTGTGTGTTTTTATTTCAGATTTCAAACAGCTACAGCTGTAAATGAATTAACAATATTAACTCATTGCACCAGATGTCCTGCTGTAACAAAAAAGCTATTTTAAAAGTTATGGTCCACCCCCACTACCTGTTATTACAATATTTTACCCCTACATTCAGCTGCTTACAAAAACTTACATACAGCATCTCCCCAAGATTTCAGAATGGCCCACTAACATACTTCAAAAATGACAAATATTGTAAATATAAAGAAAGATGTGTGACTTTTTTAAAAATCATGAATGAAGGATGTGCATAAAATTACAAGATCTCCATGTAGAATATTTCCTAGAACAGAAGCATCAAACACCAATACAGCAAATAGCAATATAGGTGGAGTCACCCCACGGGCCACAAAGATGGGTGAGGAGAGGGAGGTCAGTTCACAGGAACTGCACCAGTACATCGAGCTCGCGAGCGGACCAAACACGGACTTTGAAAATGGCGATGCCTGCATGCGCTAACAGAATTTCACTCTGCAGTTGCATATTGAACTACTGAATTGTTGAACAAACATCTGTTCCTCTCAGCACTCAGCTCTCCAATTGATTCATCCTCAACAAACTGGGATTATCCTTTGCTACCTTGCAGACATTCTCTATTATCATAGCTGAAAGGTACAATTCCGCATTACCTGGTACAACTTCTGGTCCTGAACTATCCCAGCTGTGGACAGGTGATCTCTCTCTACCTTTAATTAACTTCTAGCATCTAAAACAAACATATTTGGTTATCTTACCGCTGTGTGGGATCGGGACAAGCACAAATCACGATTATTTTTCCTACAGTGTAATAAAGACAAAGTGCATTGATAAAAATAGTAAATACTGAAAACAGTGGAAAGTGCAATGGTAGATGATCCATTATCAGAACTGGGACTGTAATAGACAATAGACAATAAATGCAGGAGCAGGCCATTTGGCACTTCGAGTCAGCGCCGCCATTCAATGTTATCATGGCTGATCATCCCCAATCAGTTCCCCGTTCCTGCCTTCTCCCCATATCCCCCAACTCTGCTATTTTTAAGAGCCCTATCTAGCTCTCCATTGAAAGCATCATGAGAACCTGCCTCCACCGCCCTTTGAGGCAGAGAATTCCACAGCCTCACCACTCTCTGTGAGAAAAAGTGTTTCTTCATCTCCGTTCTAAATGGCTTACTCCTTATTCTTAAACTGTGGCCCCTGCTTCCTGCCTCGAGAGTGTCCAAACCCTCAACAATATTATATGTTTCAATGAGATCCCCTCTCATCCTTCTAAACTCCAGAGTGTACAAGCCCAGCTGCTGCATTCTCTCAGCATATGACTGGATCGCCATCCCAGGAATTAACCTTGTAAACCTACGCTGCGCTCCCTCAATAGCAAGAATGTCCTTTCTTAAATTAGGGGACCAAAACTACACACAATACTCCTGGTGTGATCTCACTAGAGCTCTGTACAACTGCAGAAGGACCTCTTTGCTCCTATATTTGATTACTCTTGTTAGAAAGGCCAACATACCATTCGCTTTCTTCACTGCCTGCTGTATCTGCATGCTTACTTTCATAGACTGATGTACAAGGACCCCCAGATCCCGTTGTACTTCCCCTTTTCCCAACTTGACGCCATTTAGATAGTAATCTGCCTTCATGTTTTTGGTACCAAAGTGGATAACCTCACATTTATCCACATTAAACTTCATCTGCCATGCATCTGCCCACTCCCCCAACCTCTCCAAGTCATGCTGCATTCTCATAGCATCCTCCTCCCAGTTCAAACTGCCACCCAGCTTTGTGTCATCTGCAAATTTGCTAATGTTACTTTGAATCCCTTCACCAAATCATTGATGTATATTGTAAATACCTGTGGTCCCAGCACCGAGCCTTGTGGTACCCACTAGTCACTGCCTGCCATTCTGAAAGGGACCCGTTAATCCCTACTCTTTGTTTCCTGTCTGCCAACCAATTCTCTATCCATGTCAGCACTCTACCCCCAAAGTGCCCTAATTTTGCCCACTAATCTCCTATGTGGGACATTATCAAATGCTTTCTGAAAGTCCAGGTACACTACATCCACTGGCTCTCCCTTGTCCATTTTCCGAGTTCCTTAAAAAAATTCCAGAAGATTTGTCAAGCATGCTTTCCCCTTTGTAAATCCATGCTGACTCGGACCGATCCTGTTACTGCTATCCAAATGTTCGGCTATCTCATCTTTTATAATTGACTCCAGCATCTTCCTCACCACCGATGTGAGGCTAACTGGTCTATAATTCACTGTTTTCTCTCTCCCGCCTTTCTTAAAAAGTGGGATAACATTAGCTACCCTCCAATCCACAGGAACTGATCCTGAGTCTATAGAACATTGGAAAATTATCACCAATGCATCCGCGATTTCTTTAAAGAGCCACTTCCTTAAAGTAACCTGGGATGCAGACCATCAGGCCCTGGGGATTTATCAGCCTTCAGTCTATCCAACACCATTTCCTGCCTAATGTGGATTTCCTTCAGATACTCTGTCACCCCAGATCCTCTGGCCACTACTATATCAGGCAGATTGTTTGTGTCTTCCTTAGTGAAGACAGTTCCAAAGTACCTGTTCAACTCATCTGCCATTTCCTTGTTCCCCATAATAAATTCACCTTTTTCGGTCTTCAAGGGTCCAACTTTGGTCTTAACTAATGTTTTCCTCTTCACATACCTAAATAAGCTTTTACTATCCTGCTTTATATTCTTGGCTAGCTTACCTTCGTACCTCATTTTTTCTCCCCGTATTGTCTTTTTGGTTATCTTCTGTTGTTCTTTAAACATTACCCAATCCTCTTGCTTCCCGCTCATCTTTGCTACGTTGTACTTCTTCACTTTTATTTTTATATTGTCCCTGACATTCCTTGTCGGCCATGGTCGTCCGTTTCTCCCCTTGGAATCTTTCTTCCTCCTAGGAATGAACTGACCCTGCACCTTCTGTACTATTCCTAGAAACACCTGCCATTTTTGTTCCAGTGTCATCCCTGCTAGTGTATCTTTCCAGTCAACTTTGGCCAACTCCTCCCTCATGGCCCCATAGTCCCCTTTTTTTCAACTGCAACACTGACACCTCCAATCTACTCTGCTCCCTCTCCAATTGTAGATTAAACCTGACCATGTTGTGGTCACTGCCTCCTAATGGTTCATTAACCTCAAGGTCATTTATCAAATCCGGTTCATTACACAACATTAAATCAAGATTGCCTTCTCCCTGGTAGGCTCCAATACAAGCTGTGGTTCAATCTGCTGCATTTTATCTCATTGCTCAGATCTTCTGGAATAGCAATGTTTCTTTAAATTTCCATGCCCAAAAAAGTTGCAAAAGTCATGTCATCCTGGTCAATAGATTTGTGCAAATACCATACTTCCACTCATATACCCGACAGACAGTCCCACCTCGTTAGTTCTCATTTAATTATTCAAATACGTACAAAATGCCTTCCTTGCTACAAATCCTCAAAGTATATTTTCCTCTTGCTGCCATTGTGCTGCACCGTCTCCTGGGATCACTCTCTCCGCTGTGACCAGAGAGCGATAAAAACGAGCAACACTCCTTTACTCTGGCAAGAGGAAGTTGTTCGCCAAAAATAAATGAAAACGGGAATAACAGGTTCAACATCTGACGCCCTAATTTAATTATAAATAATTACCGTGAACGTTGGGCCATTTAGTAACTGAAACAAACTCCAACATTGACTTTACAAATGTATAGATCTGTATCATTGTGCAACATGAATCTCCACAAACACATCCAATGACAAAACGCAGCAGCAGCTGTTGCTGAACATTTCTGCTTCAAACTATCACGGGGACACATTTAGTCACAACAATAACTTCAATGTCCCCACAGACAAGAGCGAATCACATTCAATGGGGAAATTTAACCCAAGTCTCTCCCCAAGATTACACCCGTCCACTGGGGAGCGGCGGGAAAATACTCACCGATGTGGGGCCGGCTGGAGATCAGCTGTCGCCGCTCCCCGGGCCCCGAGTGTCCCCGGGCGGGGCCGGACAGTGGGGTCTCTCCTCTCCCCGCTCCCCGGGCCCTGAGTGTCCCCGGGCGGGGCCGGACAGTGGGGTCTCTCCTCTCCCCGCTCCCCGGGCCCTGAGTGTCCCCGGGGCCCGGACACAACCCGCCGCCGCCGCCCGTTGCCCCGGAGACGCAGCGCAGGGGCCTCAGCCCGGAAATGACGTCACGGCCCGTGATTGTGAGCAGTGAGGGGACGTCCCTGTGAGTGTGAGCAAAGGTCAGGAGGGGTCCCCGTGAGTGTGAGCAAAGGTAAGGGGGAGACCTATGAGTGTGAGCAGTGAGGGGTTCCCTGTGAGCAGGGAGGGGTCCCTGTGAGTGTGAGCAGTGAGAGGTTCCTTGTGAGTGTGAACAGTGAGAGGTTCCTTGTGAGTGTGAGCAGTTTCTTCTCCCCCCCCCCAACCTCACATCAGTCTGAAGAAGGGTCTCGACCCGAAACGTCGCCTATTTCCTTCACTCCATAGATGCTGCCTCACCCGCTGAGTTTCCCCTACATTTTTGTCTACCTTTGATGTTCCAGCATCTGCAGTTCCTTCTTAAACAGCATTTGATAAGGTGCCATCAAGGAACTGCTTTGTTCATAAGTATTTGTTGTCCTTGAGCAGAAGTTGTGAGGAGCCATCTCCAGCCACCACAGAGGGAGGGAGTTCAGCATTTAGACTAAAAAATGTGGGACGGATGATGATAGATTGTTACGTTGAGGTAGTGTGCCATCTGAACATCAACTTGCAGCGTGTGGTGTTCTGCACATGTGTCCTTGCCATCTTGCCAGCACACTTGCAAATTTCAGATATATGTTTGAAATGGACGAGGCAAGTAACTGCAGTGTTTTTATTGATGGCAGAGACCGACCCATGTTGTGTCATTGGTAGAATGGATGAATGTTGCACATAGACCATAAAACAGTACAGGCGCTGGAATAGACCCCTCTGCCCACAATGTCCATGATGTCAACTGAAACTAATCTCCTCTGCCTGCATATGATCAATATCACTTCATGCCCTGTAGATCTATATGCTGATGTAAACCCTCTTTAATCCAACTATCGTATATGGCTATACCAAAAACTTAGGCACTCGCCCTTCTACGCGCGTGTAAGTAAAGAAAACTTGCCCCACCCACTTCCTTTGAATCTTGCCCCTCTCACCTTTAAACTATGCCCACTAGTCTCACATTTCCATCCTGGGACAAAAGTTCTGATTGTCCACCTTATGTATAATTCTCTTCATTTTTATATACCCTCCCCTTAACCTTCGATGTTCCAAAGAAAATAATCCAATTTTGTCCAACCTCTCCCTCCAGATGATGCACTCTAATACAGGCAACATTCTGGTCAACTGCTTCTGCAACATCTCCAAATCCTCCACATCCTTCCTGTAACAGGTAGCCAGAACCGCACACAATGCTCCAAATACGGGTGAACCAAAATCACACAGGCCGTGTTGGCAGATGACTGCCTGACCCTTGTATTTAATGCTCCATCCGATGATACAAGCAGACCACACATCGTCTTTCCCCACCGTACTTGTGTTGCCACTTTCAGAGAGCTATGGACTTGTTCTCCTGATACATTTGATCACCACTGCTGCTAGGTGTCTCGCTATTAACTGTATAACCCAGGTGCAGGAGGCTAACTGGCCCCTTGAGCTTGCTCTTCCCTTCACCAAGGTCAAGAATGATCCAGTTTTGATCGCAGCATCACTTTCTAACTCCCTCTCTTGGTTCTTTTGCTGATGAATTGCTTGGCATCACTGGCTTGAATATATTCATTATTCCTTGCCCCATTGCTCTCTGGCAGAGCAAGAAGCAAAGAAGAATTTCTGCATGATTCTGAAATGATGAGCATGAAATTATACCAGCACAAGGATTAAGTTCCTCATTGCGTTCAAGTTGGGTTTTCCTCCAAATCGTATTTCAATAAATCATCTCATTCTTCGAAATTTGTGAGTTTTGTCTCTTCTTCATCCATCAACCATTTCATCCCTGGAATTGGTCCAGTAAACCTGTACACGGAGTCCAATGTGAATCTCTACACTCAGTTCTCCAGATGTGGTCTTTATAGATTGGCTGCTGGACAGAACCCAACGTAGTATTCAGCCTTTTTTTCCATTTCTTACCTTGCCGGAGATGCGATTAATTTTTGGGTCGCTCTGCGGCCTGACATCGATGGAGCTGGAGGCCTCCACAGACTGACTTGAGCCCCACGGCGGGGCGTGGACTTAACATCGGAGCTGATCCCTTGCCTGGGAGCGCACCAACTGCGACCTGCAGACTTACCATCAACAGCTCGCAGTCTCGGGAAAGGCCGAGTCGGGAAGCTCCAACGACGCAGAGGCTCCACCAGCCCCAACCTTGGGTCCGATCGCCGGCGCGGGGGAGTTGACATCCCCTCAATGCAGGAGCTGATCTCCCCGATGCGGAGGGCCCAAACACTGCCGGCTATGGGAGTCAAGGCTTCCACGTGAATGGAGGGCTCGAGACCTCCGACCGCGGGAGTGCATAAAAGGGAAGAGATTTTAACTTTTTTTTGCCTTCCATCACTGTGGTGGATGTTTATGTTAAAATGTATTTTGTGTGTTCCGTTGCTTTTTATTTGTATGACTGACTTGGCAAATGACATTCATCTTATGTTCCAAAACACACTTGGCTAATAAAGAATTATTGTGATTCTGATTAACTGAAAAAATAGGGAAACACTTTTAATTATAAAATGCAATTTTGGAAGATTTAAATGATTTTATTGCTGATTTTGTGCTGTAGATGCAGCACAACAATATTCTGTGAAAATTGAACAGAGGATTTAATGAATGCACTGAGGTCTGGCAGGGTGAAAGCAAACATTGCAATTACTGCATTATGGGGATGATCAACCATGATCACATTGAAAGGCGGTGCTGGCTCGAAGGGCCAAAAGGCCTACTCCTCCACCTATTGTATGTTGTCCATTATCAGGTTTAGATCTGCCTGGACAACATGCAAAACAAAATGCTTCACTCTCTACACATAACAATGATTAACCATTACTGAGGGCGAGAGGCATGTGTGGAGAGAGGAGCTGAGTCACCGGTTCAGCTCAGAGACCCCCTCCACCGGGCACGTCATAAGGATAGGAGCAGAATTAGGCCATTTAGCCCATCAAGTCTACTCTGCCGTTCAATCATGGCTGATCTATCGCTCTGTCCTAACCCCATTCTCCTACCTTCTCCCCAGTACTTCTGACACCTGTACAAATCAAGAATCTATCTTTCTCTGCCTTAAAAATATCCACTGACTTGGTCTTCACATCCTGTGGCAAATAATTCCACAGATTCAACACACTCTGACAAAAAAAAAGTCTCCTCATCTCCTTCCTAAAAGAACGCCCTTTAATTCTGAGGCTATGACCTCTAGTCCTGAGACTCTCCCACTAGTGGAAATATACTGTCCACATTCACTCTATCCAAGCCTTTCAGATGCCAGATGATCCATATCCGTGAGATCAAGCGGAGGCTTGGCGATTGTTTCGCCGAACACCTCCGCTCGGTCCGCAAAAACTAACCCGACCTCCCGGTGGCTCAGCACTTCAACTCCCCCTCCCATTCCGTATCCGACCTCTCGGTCCTGGGCCTCCTCCGCGGCCAGAGTGAGCAACACCGCAAGTTGGAGGAACAACACCTCATATTCCGCTTGGGGAGTCTGCATCCTTTGGGCTTGAACAGTTGAATATTCACAATTCTGTTTAACCCTTGCTTCTCCTCCCCTTCCACCCGTTTTCTCCCTCGTAGAAGCCCTCGGGTCCCTGTAATTCCAATCTAATCTCTATCTCCCGTCCCCCACCCTAGTCGCACTAGCTTTCTCATTTTCCCAAACGACCACAAACAGCTTACAATGGCTTGTTCCCTTTATCATCGATACTTTTTAGCATATCTTTCATTTCATTGTTTTTTCTGTCTGCCACAACACCTTCTAATATCGTCTCGTTTCCCCGCTGATCCCTGACCCAGTCTGAAGAAGGGTCCTTTACCCGAGAAGCCGTCACACTATCTCCTTCGCGACCATAGATGCAGCTGCACCCCGCTGAGTTTTCATTCCATCTCCATCTTTTTGTGTAACCCTTTCATAATTCTGTATGCTACAATGGGGTCCCCCCCTACCACAATCCTTCTAAACTCCAGCAGGAACAGAAGGGCGCAGTGCTTGTACAAACGCTCATCATAGTTTATTCTTATTTTTTTTTGAAGTTAAATTTCTTTATTAGAGGCATGTACATATCACAGTCCGAACTCACTACAAACTTTTGTTGAACTGTTACATATATATATCCAGATTCCAGTGACACCACTACCAATGTAGCTGGGGTCTTCATTATCAGTTACATATTAACATTGACTCATCTAAATTATTATTTTATTTTTTAATAGTTAGAAAGGAATAGAAGAAAAAGAAAAAAAATTAGAAAAAATAAAATAAACTATCCATAATAAAACTTAGAGATATAGTCCCGTAGATAAGAATAGCTAACTATTCATCTAGTCCTGGGTTTCAAAGCTTCCGTCAGGTATCAGCCCGGTCCATTCCTACCATAGGGTTTATCAACTCAATCCTGGGATCATTCCCTTGTAAAACACCCTCTGGAACCCTATCCTGAGCCAGCACATCCTTCCTCAGATACGGCGCCCAAAATTGCTCACGATATTCTAAATGCGGCTTTACCAGTACCTTATAGAGCCTCAACATTACATCCCTGTTTTTGTATCCAACCCCTCTTGAAATGAATGCAAGCGTTGAGTTTGCTTTCTTTACCATCGACACGTGACTCCGTTTTGGGCACTGGTTTCATTTCGAACCTACAGAATCTGTGGGTTTGATTTCAGATTTACAGCATCCCCTGGGCATGTGCAGAGTTTGGCAAGTCGCTGGATGAGCGGCGTTCTCTTCCTGTTGCAGCAGCGGCGGCGGTGGGTTGTGGCCGGGGAGAGGAGAGGAGGGAGAAGATACCCCACTGTCTGGCCGGGGAGAGGAGAGAGACACCTCTGTCCGGCCAGGGACACTCAGGGAGCGGGGAGAGGAGAGACCCCACTGCCCGGCCCCCCCCCCCCGCCCGGGGAGCGGGGAGAGGAAGACCCCACTGCCCGCCCCGCCCGGGGAACACTCAGGGCCCGGGGAGCGGGGAGAGAAGACCCCACTGTCCCGTCAACCACGCACCGGGGACACTCAGGGCCCGGGGAGCGGCGACAGCTGATCTCCAGCCGGCCCCACATCGGTGAGTATTTTCCCGCCGCTCCCCAGTGGACGGGTGTAATCTTGGGGAGAGACTTGGGTTAAATTTCCCCATTGAATGTGAATTCGCTCCTGTCTTTGGGGACATTGAAGTTAATTGATTGTGACTAAAACGTGGCCCAGTGATAGTTTTGAAGCAGAAATGTTCAGCAAACAAGCTGGCTGCTGGGCGTTTTTTCAATGGATGTTGTTTGTGGAGGATTTCATGTTGCACAATGATACAGATCTATACATATGTAAAGTAAATGTTGAGTTTTGTTTTTCAGATACTAAATGGCCCAACGTTCACGGTCAATATTTAATAATTAAATTGGGCGTCAGATGTTGAACCTGTTATTCCCTTTTTCCGAATTATACTTGGCAGCAACTTCCTCTTTGCCAGAGTAAAGGAGTGTTGCCTCGTTTTTATCGCTCTCGGTGACTGGTCACGAGCGGAGTAGAGTGATCCCAGGAGACCGGGTGCAGCAGAATGGCAGCAAGATGGAAAATATACTTTTAATGAGATTTGTAGCAAAGAAGGCATTTTGTGTACATATTTGAATAATTGAAATAGAAACTAACTAGGTGGGAACCTGTCTGTAAGGGTATGTGAGATACCCTTTATGCTCTCTAACAATAACTACTCAAAGACTAAATTCCTGAAGCAAGAGATTTCTTTTATTTTAAACGAGTCTGCAGACCGGTGCCTCTCCAACTGGATACACACTGAAGCCAGGGAGATACATCCCCTTTTATACAACAAAATCTTTACATACAATTTTCTCCTCCGGACCTCTCTCCAATCAGAGGTCGGCGGTACAAACAATCGTAGGTACAACCACACCGTACATCCCCTCGGACCGTCCCACATCATACATTGCATGTTTCATGGTAATTGAGCAATTTCTTGACCAGGGTTGTGTTGTAATATTCATTTTTTTATTTTTTTCTATTAAGCATGCTCAATTGCTCATGACCTGCTCACTTTTGCTCACCCTCAGTGAACCCTCTCAGTTTTCTATATCAGCCACTAACTAAGTCTATAGTGACTAGGTCCCATCCATGCACTCCCTTTCCACTGACAGGGATTTCTCTACATCACGCCCCTTCTCTAGCGAGACAAAGGCTATCTCTTCTTACTCAAGGCCTCAAGGATTGGGGGTCTGGCAATTTTCAGACACTGCTGTCAGAATCGCCTCTCCAGAGCCGCCCTCTCTGTTTGAATTCTCGTTTAAAACTCCTTTTCTTTAATAGGGTTGTTTAATCATCTTTATCCCTCACAATCCTCCATTTTTTTCTTTTTGCAACCATACATTCTGATTAAAACCCCATTTTAAGTTCCTTCAATACGAACTGACCGTAACATCCGTCCTAGACCTTGCCGCTCCTGTAAATCAAAACGTCTCCCGCGGACAAGGTTCCCCTGGTCGCATTTATCATTATTTTTCTGTATTTTCCCCCTTCTCATCCCATAGGCATACTACAGCCTGCATCTGACTTATAACTTCTGGTAATAAGTTCCCTAAAACAAGGGGATACAACAGGGGATTAAGATCATCCAGCCACTTGCAGCGATGAGAAAACACAAGTCCCGACCGTTCTCGCACCATGTTCCTCCTCCGAGGATAGAATCCCACCATTGGGATCCCATAATCGAAGTTCCACTTTTGTATTGAACATGCCCTCCAACTTCCGGATCCTTCTGATAAGTCCCTCACTGCCCTGTCCATTATCATCGATGTTCAAAACAGCAATTAGAGAGTTGAATTTCCCGTAAAAACATACCCCTCCTTCTTCTGCCAGGAGGTAATCTAGGCTAACCTGTTCAGGTATATCGCTGTTTTTCACATCTGCATCTGCTGCTTTGCCAGCATCCTCCCAGCGCGCCCCGCAGTTTGGTTGGTAAATTACCTCCAGTACCTGCCCTGTAGCCTTATGATGCCGGTTTAACATATATACTGGTGAGTTCTGTAGCCCCAGGATCCATCTGTGCCCAAGTGCTGGTCCGTGAGTATGAGATGAATTCTTGCTGGGTGGCCACACTCATCATCTTCCCATTTCCACTTCTATTTTCCCTCTTTTTTTCGATATAAGGTCTCCAAATACAGGTGTTTCCTAACGGACACGGCCTTCTTTGGTGTTTAACAGGAAAATCCATGTTTTGTACCAGTCCAATAAAAACAAGTCCCCGACGCCAATTCATTGGTAACGACCGAGTTTGCCTTGTATCCGCATTTCCCATAACAGTCCTTCAAGGGGCCGGTCCACTAGAGCAACCTTGTACACATATATCTCGCAATACTGGGATCCCCTGATAAGGTTTTATTCCCGGTGCAGTTCCATAGTCCGGCTGATTCCAATCCATCAATCTCCATCCGGATAGCGCAGTTTTTTCCCATGATTTCTTAGTTGTAGAAATACCATTTAGGACTCCTCTGGCACCACACTCGGGAATGATTTGGCCACTGGGTGACGATGTGCCTGGCAGGGGGCTGCTGCCACTACTAGGACGGCATACTTTGCCCATGGCCTAGCGATACACTCAGTCCCACCGGAGCATCTGTCAGGGACCCATACCTGGGACTCGTTCCTTGACCAAGATTGTCAGGTTCCACCGCCATCCGTTCCCATATTTCAACAATGGATTCCTCTCCATGGCCCAGCGTGAATTCATCAGCGGTCCTCCGCAGACCCAACCAGTTAGTCACAGGGTTCATGTCCCAGCTATCTGGGGAGGCCAAGTCCACAAACCGAGGTTTATTTTTTTCTCCTTCAGGATTTCGATCTGCTTCTTGATTTCTTCGTTTACAGTGTCTGGTGCACTTGAGGCTGAGTATGGGGGGGAGGAGGAGGCTTCTTGACTACTACCTTAGTAACCGCTCTTTTATTACTTCCTCCATCGTCTTAACCTATTGCGCCCTTTTACATCTGAGAAGGGAAAACTAACTGTACACAAAAACCCATCTCTCGTCCCCTTGGCAATTGTAACGGCCCGCCAAACGTACCCTAATTACCCCCTATTGCCCTGCCATCAAATACTCCTTTACCCCCCTCTTTGCAATGATTCGCTATTCTTCTTTCGGTCATAGGCATGCTTTATTACATGGAATGAAAAGGTAAATGACTGGTTATTACCCCTCTGTATTGAATATGATTAATAACATTTAATCACAATTAATTAATACCTATTACAACAATACATACAAAGCAAACAATACCAAACGACAGCTCCTGTTCATACATGCAGTTATACATTCAATGCTTTTCTTTTTTAAAAATTACTGTTAAGGTGTTTTACTTCCCGGCCTTCACCGTCCACTGTATCCTCCTCCTCAGGAACATGTGGATCGAACGGGTCCTTTAACCCAGATCCGCGTGGGTCCACCCTTTTTCTTTTATTCGTATTTGTCTGTCTCGGCTTTGTCATTAATACTAAGTTATGGGCCGGGTCCACGCTGGCTGTGGAGTTTCTCCTCCTTCCAATTTTGTGACTCAGTACCGCAGTCGCACGGCCTTTGTACATCATGTATTGTAAAGTCCAAGTTGCTGGGCTTTTATCCTATAATCCTATGTCCTGCTTCTTAATTCTGTAAGGACGAGATACAGCCAGTAAATAGTTCCCTGAGAATACATCACTGCCCTCTATGGGGGGTATTCCTTCTATCTTTCCCAAATAAGTTAACCCAAGACAACATTCCATAGTGGAGCACTGCTAACTTTCGCATGGGGTCTCTCGTCCGTTTCTTTTCTCAAGCCCTTTCTGTTTCCCTACTGCTGCCAAACATATGCCAGACTCCATGTACATATCTTCTCTTAAAAGACTTAATAATCTGCCGAAGTTGAGCTAAGCAAAAGATTTGCAGGCAAGCTTCCAATTTGATCCTGCCTATAGCTTTTACTTCTTTAGAGTATTACTCGCCAAAAAATTGCTAGCCTGCTCTGACGCAAACCAAAACTTTCTTCCGTTGAGACATCATGACCCCTGTGACATCTTTATCCAAGATAATAACAATGTCTCTTGTCTCACGGTTCTCCTCACCTGTGAGGAACAAACCAACAAATCATTCACATACTAGACTATATCAACACCATCCAAATCAGCTACAACATCTAATAAAAACACGGCCGCTAGTATTTAAAAACGCTGCCCGTCATCCAGCAAGGTTGTATTTAATACCTCTCTTCATAATTATCAATAACCATAGCTATGATCCACCATTATCTTAATATTAATATTACTATCCTAATCATTATTATAAATTATTATTCTTATTATTCTAATTATCCTTATTAAGTAACATTATCATTATTAATATTGTCCTGAATATCGACCAGTTCACGGGATCCCCAACACACCTTAACCATGTACCTAGTCTCCTTACTAGGCCTTGTCTGGGCTCAGATCCAGATTTATTTCACTCCGAGCAAGGGCATTTGAGAAAACCACTCTCTCCCAAATCCCTTTAATTATTGGCATGAAATCTCTGGCCCCTGTTTTGGCTCTGTCATATACTCACTGTGTGGTCGTTGCATCACATATGTCCAGACTTCAACCAGTCTGTTGTTACTGACAACATTAGTCCTTTTCCTTTTTCACAGCTCCATTCTTTTCTAAAGCAGTCTCATCAATTCATGGCCCTCTGCTTTCCACGTTTAATCCCTTTCTGATCTGCCTTCTTTCTCATTCTAAACTCAATGACTTACCTTCCAGATAGATTATCCTCCTTTGCAAAATTATTCACCTTCCTTTTAAAATCTTCCACTGACTTCTCGATCCTCCATATTTTACCACCCACCCGTCTGCTACCTCGGGTACTGTCATCACGTTCTCCCTTCGTAGCCCCAGAAGTATAATCTAACCTTATTATTATTTTTACCCAATTTCTCATTCCTACTGTGTACCAAGATATATTTATACCGATCTTTCTTGCTCCCGAATCTACCAGAAAATATCATATCCTCCTCCCTGGGGTCCTAATTTCAAATTTACCAGAGGGATCCCGTGTGAATCCCATACAACCCCATGGATCGGAACCCCTGACTCCCCTATTCCTCCTCCATGAGTGCGGTACGACTGCACCTCCCGTCGTCCGCTTAAGACATTCCCTCTTGAAATGACCCTCCATCTTTACAATAATAAAGCACCATGGTGGCCCCATTGTACCACCCTCCTGATCCTTGTTTCCTTGTTCCTCTCCCGGGACCCCAACCTTCGGTCCCTCCTTCACCTCTTCCTCGTCCTCCAATACTACTTGCCTGAACTGCTTGCCGAACAATCATTTTTGCTTTCCCCTTCGTGTTTCTCCTCATCCCGTCTCTTACATAAATCTTTTGAGACTCTGTTTAACAACTGATTTCAAGTGGTTTTTCATTCCAATCTTGCCAATTTTTTCTGCCAATTCTTTCTAATATCTGCCATGATTTTGTTACAAAATTAACCTTCAACCACTGCTGACCTGCAGTCTTAATCAGGGTCTATCCCGAATACTGCCTGGACATTTTTTTTCCTTAACCTTTGTAAAAACACTGTCGGAAAGTTCTGTCCTTGTTCTGCTGATTTTCAAAAGCCCGTTCGAAAATTCTGTCCCCTGGGAACGGGCTTTCTCTAATTCCCTTGATTATTATCTCCCTTGGGAGATCTCTCATGACTTTTCTTCCTTCCCCTTGTTTAGTATTTCAAGTCGGGCGCATCAGCCTGCAACCCTTCTCCTGCCTGATCTACCATTGTCCTTTCTTCTTAGTAAACTAACTACCCCTTATCGACATCATTGTCTGCAACTCGGACACTGCCGTTTTGTGTTTTTCTGGGCCCCATTAATTTAATTACCCTTCTCGCACAACGCAGAATGTTTATCTAAACATCCATAAAAGCTGCTTGTTGTGTCAGCAATTAACTATTTCTAATTTTTTTCAAAACCATTGCCCCTACAAATACATACGACTAACATTTTGCCAAATTAACCTTTTACTGAAAAAGAAATCTATAGAAGGCCAAGCAACCTACATTTTCCCAACTTCCCCTTTTTAAGGTTGCGGTATGATTTCAAAGCCTTGTCCGTTACCTTACAAAAACCGTCCCCCATTGCTTACAATTCCTAAAAAGTAACACACACCCAATCCTTTACAACATGTGGCCCCACGGAGAGCAAAAACAAACTATCACATAAACAAACTTCCCTCATTCATACACAACCCGGTTTTTACATTAGTTCCATTCTTACTTAAATGAGATTGTTTGAAACAACTTAATATTTTTCATAAAAACGTTTTTTGGGCCCTAGGAACTGATCTTATTTGTTCAGACCCAGTCCCAAGTGGACTTCCAATAAAACGGTTTTCAATCTCCTTTTAAAGTTCCTCACCCCCATACTGGGTGAGAGGCACATAGTTTCCTTACTCTTTACCCCCGGGTTCCCTTTCACCCAAAAGGTAAAGAATCCAAACATTCCGCCCCAACGGACTATCGGCGGAAATGATAGGGCCCATATCCGTATGAGCCTCATCCCGGTTCCCCTGCCCGTTACCTCCTTACCATTCCGTCCGGATGTCCCATTACGCGTCCGGATGTTCGGACTATTCCCGTCCGACAAACCCCGGATCGCTCAGGAGCAATACTTAATAGTTCGTTTTTCCTTACCTGGGTCCTGTGCACAAGAAACACTCGAGCCGTCCCGTAACGTATTTACCTTACACCCCCTCTCTGCTTCCGGAGATCTTTTTCCAGCGATATCACTCGCGTCAAGAACCTGCTGAGGCAACAAGGAGGATCAAGACTGCTGTGAAATCAGCATGGTGCACCTCCCTATGTCTCGCTTCCTTGTCTCCACCAAAGCAGCCCGGAGTGGCGATCGGCGGACGAGCCCCCAATTTTGTGAGATACCCTTTATGCTCACAATAAATACTCTCAAAGACTAAAACCTGGAAGCAAGAGATTTCTTTTATTTTTTAACGAGTCTGCAGACCGGGTGCCTCACCAACTGGAAGACACGACTGAAAGCCATGGAGATCATCCCCGTTTTTATACACAAAATCTTACATTCAAATTTTCTCCTCCTGGACCTCGTCTCCAATCAGAGTCCGGAGGTACAAAAAAAAACAATCTGGTAGGTACAACCCACCGTTACATCCCCCGGACCTCCCACATCTACATTGCATGTTCATGGTAATGAAGCAAATTTCTTTACCAGGGGTGTGTTGTAATATTCATTTTTTCTATTAAGCATGCTCCCCAATTGCTAACATGAACTGGCTCACTTTTGTTTGCTCCACCGTCCTAGTGAACCCTCTCATGTTTTTTCCTATATCACACTAAAGCTAAGCTATAGTGACTAGGGTCCCCATTCCATCACTGTGCACATCCTTTCCACTGCCAGGATTTCTCAACATCCAACCCCCTTCTATATCGAGAACAAAGCAATCTCTTCTTAACTCAAGGCCTCAAGGATGGGTCTGGCAATTTTCAGACACTGCTGTCAGAATCTCCTCTCCAGCCCCTCTCTGTTTGAATTCTCTTTAAAACTCCTTTCTTTAATAGGGTTTAATCACTTTATCCCTCACAGGTATATGAGTGCAAGTATGGCATTTGCACAAATCTATTGACCAGGATGACATGACTTTTGCAACTTTTTTGGGGCATGGAAATTTAAAGAAACATTGCTATTCCAGAAGATCTGAGGATTGAGATAAAATGCTGCCACGCTGGAAACACTCAGCAGATTGAACCACAGCTTGTATTGGAGCCTACCAGGGAGAAGGCAATTCTGGATTTAATGTTGTGTAATGAGAACCCCGTGATTTGATAAAGTACCTCGAGGTTTAATAAGCCATTAGGAGCACAAGTGACCATGAACATTGACCAGTTTAATCACAGATTGGGAGAGGGAGAAGAGTAGATCGGGAGGTGTCAGTTTTCTGTTGAATTAAAGAGGACTATGGTGCCATGAGGGAGTATCTGGCCAAAGTTGACTGAGGAAAAGATACACTAGCAGATGGATGACATTGTGAACAAAAATGGCAGATGATTCTAGGAATAATACAGAAGGTGCAGGATCAGTGTCATTCCTAGGAGGAAAAAGATTCCAAGCGGAGAAACGACGACCATGGCCCGACAAGGAACGTCAGGGCAATATAAAAATTAAAGCGAAGAAGTACTAACGTAAGCAAAAGATGAGCGGAATCAAGAGGATTGGGTATGTTATAAAGAACAACAAAGATAACCAAAAAGGCAATACAGGGAGAAAAGATGAGGTACGAAAGGTAAGCTAGCCAAGAAATATAAAGTAAAACAGGATAGTAAAAGCTTATTTAGGTATGTGAAAAGGAAAAAATTAGTTAAGAACCCAAGTTGGAGCCTTGAAGACTGAAAAAGGTGAATTTAGTTATGGGGAACAAGGAAATGGCAGAGAGAGTTTGAACAGGTTCCTTTGGGAACTGTCTTCACTAAGAGAGACACAAACAATCTGTCCTGGATATAGCATTGGCCAGAGGCACCTGAGATACAGATTACACTGAAGGAAAGTCCCACATTAGGGCAGGAAAAAAAAATGGGTTTGGATAGACTGATGTGACTGTGATAGGCTGTTAAATCCCCCAGGGCCTGAATGTGTCTTGCATCCCAGGGTACTTACGGAAGTGCCTCTAGAAGTTGGTGGATGCATTGGTGATAATTTTCCAATGTTCTATAAACTCAGGATCAGTTCCTGTGGATTGGAGGGTAGCTAATGTTTAATCCCACATTTTAAGAAAGGCGGAAGAGAAAACGGGGAATATAGACCATTTAGCCTGACATCGGGGAAGATGCTGAGTACCAATTATAAAAGATGAGATAGCCAAGACCTGTTGGATAGCAGTAACAGGATCATTCCGAGTCGGCTGGATTTACACAGGGAAACTTCCCAATGCTTGACTAATCTTCTGGAATTTTTTGAAGATGTAACCACGAAAATGGGACAAGGGAGAGCTAGAGGAGGTAGTGTACCTGGACGTTTCAGAAAGCATTTGATAAGGACCCTACAACATGCGGAGATTAGTGGGCAAAATAGGGCACATGGTATTGTTGGTGCTGAACGATGGATAGAGAAGTGGTTGGCAAGAGGCCGGAAACAAAGGAGTAGGGATAACGGGTTCCCCTTTTAGAATGGCAGGCAGTGACTAGTGGGTACCGAGCAAGCTCGGGTGCAGGGACCACAGCTATTTACAATATACATCAATGATTTGGATTAAGGTATTCAAAGCAACATATCATATTTGCAGAATAACACAAAGCTGGATGGCAAGTGTGAAACTGGGAGGAGGATCTATGAGAAATTGCAGAGTGACTTGGAGAAGGTTGGGGTAGTGAGGCAGATGCAAGGCCAGATTAAGTTTAATGTGGGTACTTGGTGAGGTTATATCCACTTTGGTAGCAAAAACAAGAAGGCAGTATTACTATCAAATGGGCTCCAAGTTGGGAAAAGGGAAGTACAACGTGATCAGGGGTCCTTGTAGCATCAGACTATGAAAGTAAGCATGCAATACACAGGCAGTTTGAAGAAAGAGAATATCATGTTTGGCCTTGTAATAACAAGGAGTAATCAAATATAGGAGCAAAGAGGTCCTTCTGCAGTTGTACAGAGCCCTAGTGAGATCACACCAGGAGTATTGTGTGTAGTTTTGTTCCCCTAATTTAAGAAAAGACATTCTTGCTATTGAGGTAGTGCAGCGTAGGTTTACAAGGTTAATTCCCAGGATGGTGGGACTGTCATATGCTGTAGAGAATGCAGCAGCTGGGCTTGTACCCTCTGGAGTTTAGAAGGATCAAAGTCAAAGTCAAAAGAGTTTATTGTCATGTGTCCCTGACAGGACAATGAAATTCTTTCTTTGCATAGCACAACAGAACATAGTAGGCATTGACTACAATTATATACGTAAATACACACATTAATTAATAAATTAATAAAGTGCAAATAACAGATGGAGGGGTATTTAATGTTCAGAGATTTACGGTCCCGAGCCATGGTTTAATAGCCTGATGGAGGTGTGGGGAAGTAGCTATTCCAGTACCCAGGTCGTTGCAGTTCTCAGGCTCCTGTACCTTCTAACCGGCGAAGGGTAACCAGGGAGATGAGTGTTGTGGTCAGGGTGGTGGGGTCCTTGATGATGCTGCCAGCCTTTTGAGGCAGTGCCTGTGGTAGATCCCCTCGATGGAAGGGAGGTTCAGAGCCGATGATGGACTGTGTGGGGGTGGGCAGTGTTATCTTAGTGTTTACTACTTTTTGTAGTCTTTTCCTCTCCAGGGCACTCAAGTGCTGAACTAAGCCACGATGCAACCGGTCAGCAAGCTCTCTACTGTGCGCCAGTAGTAGAAAGTAGAGAGAGTCCTCCTTGACAGACCGACTCTCCGTAATCTTACTCAGGAAGTAGAGGCGCTGATTGAGCTTTCTTAATAATTGCATCTGTGTTCTCGGACCAGGAAGGATCTTCACAGATGTGCACGCCCAGAATTAGAAGCTCTTGACCCTTTCAACCATCTCGACCCGTTGATATAAAACAGGACTGTGTGTCCCCATCCTACTCCTTCAAAGTCCACAATCAGTTCCTTGGTTTTGCTGAGGTTTGAGGGCCAGGTCGTTTGTGCTGGCACCAAATGGACAGTCGCTCGATCTCTCTTCCATACTCTGACTCATCTCCATCAGTGATATGTCCCACAACCGTGGTGTCGTCAGCGAACTTGATGATGGAGTTCGCACTATGACCGGCTACGCAGTCATGAGTATAGAG
The DNA here is from genome assembly GCA_035221665.1 of Okamejei kenojei. NCBI lineage: Eukaryota > Metazoa > Chordata > Chondrichthyes > Rajiformes > Rajidae > Okamejei > Okamejei kenojei. The sequence goes on along the minus strand of CM069170.1, from coordinate 5,516,489 downwards.
TGAGTACAGCAGGGGGCTGAGCACGCAGCCTTGAGGTGCTCACGTGCTGATTGTTATCGAGTCTGACACATTTCCACCAATACGAACAGACTGTGGTCTGTGAATGAGGAAGTCGAGGATCCAATTGCAGAGGAATGCGCAGAGACCCAGTTCTGCGAGTTTCGTAACCAGCTTAGAGGGGATGATTGTGTTAAATGCCAAGCTGTAGTCAATGAATAACAGACTGACATATGAGTTTTTGTTGTCCAAGTGGTCCAGAGCGGAGTGGAGGGCCAGCGAGATCGCGTCCACCGTTGATCTGTTGTGGCGGTAAGCGAACTGCAGTGGGTCCAGGTTTTTGTCGAGGTAGGAGTTGATTTGTGCCATGATCAACCTCTCGAAGCACTTCATCACCACAGGCGTTAGTGTCACAGGTCGATGGTCATTGAGGCACGTCACCTTGCTCTTCTTGGGCACCGGTATTATTGATGCCCTTTTGAAGCAGGTGGGAACCTCAGACCTCAGAACTGACAGGTTGAAAATGTCCGTAAAAACTCCAGCCAGTTGCTCCACACAGGTTTTTAGAACACGACCAGGTATACCATCAGGTCCAGACGCTTTTCGAGGGTTCTGAAGGATGAGAGGGGATCACATTGAAACATATAGCATTGTTAAGCGTTTGGACATGCTCGAGGCAGGAAGCAGGGGCCACAGTTTAAGAATAAGGAGTAAGCCATTTAGAACGGAGACAAATAAACGCTTTTTCTCACAGAGAGTGGTGAGGCTGTGGAATTCTCTGCCTCAAAGGGCGGTGGAGGCAGGTTCTCTGGATGCTTTCAAGAGAGAGCTAGATAGGGCTCTTAAAAATAGCAGTCAGGGGATATGGGGAGAAGGCAGGAATGGGAAACTGATTGGGGATGATCAGCCATGATCACATTAAATGGTGGTGCTGGCTCGAAGTGCTAAACGGCCTGCTCCTACCCTTATTGTCTATTGTCTATTACAGTCCCAGTTCTGATAATGGATTATCTACCATTGCACTTTCCACTGTTTTCAGTATTTACTATATTATCAATGAATTTTTATCACTTTGTCATTATTGCACTGTAGGAAAAATAGTTGTGATTTGTGCTTGACCCAATCCCACAGAGCGGTAAGATAACCAAATATGTTTGTTTTAGATGCTGAAGTTTAATTAAAGGTAGAGAGAGATCACCTGTCCACAGCTGGGAATGTTCAGGACCAGAAGTTGTACCATTTAATGCGGAATTGTATCTTTCAGCTATGAGAATAGAGAATGTCTGCAAGATAGCAAAGGATAATCCCTGTTTGTTGAGGATGAATCAATTGGAGAGCTGAGTGCTGAGAGGAACAGATGTTTGTTCACCAATTCAGTAGTTCAATATGCAACTGCACAGTGAAATTCTTTTAGCACATGCAGGCATCGCCATTTTCAAAGTCCATATTCGGTCCGCCCGCGAGCTCGATGTACTGGTGCGGTTCCTGTGAACTGATCTCCCTCTCCTCACCCATCTTTGTGACCCGTGGGGTGACTCTATATTGCTGGTGTTTGATGCTTCTGTTCTAGGAAATATTCTACATGGAGATCTTTTAATTAAGTGCACATCCTTCATGATTTTAAAAAAGTCACACATCTTTCATTATATTTACAATATTTGTCATTTTTGAAGTATGTTAGTGGGGCATTCTGAAACCTTGGGGAGATGCTGTATGTAATAGCTGTAAGCAGCTGAATGTAGAGGTAAAAGATGGCAATAACAGGTAATTGGGGTGGAACATAACTTTAAAAAAAGTTTTTTTGTTACAGCAGGACATCTGCAATGAGTTAATATTGTTAATTCATTTACAGCTGTAGCTGTTTGAAATCTGAAATAAAAACACACAATTCTGGATATACTCAGCAGGTCAGATAGCATCTGTGGACAGTCCCAGTTCAGATCTTTGGTCTTCCACTGTATCTCTTTGACCTGATGCTGCTGGATGGACGGAGTTTCCTGCATTTTCATTATTGAATGTATTTTGTAATTGTTTTTAACACTGGAAACATGGCAAGCAATCGCACAAGATGCCAAACAATAATGTGATAGCAGCCAGATAATATGTTAAGAAGGGTCTCGACCCGAAATGTTGCCTATTTCCTTTGCTCCTTAGATGCTGCTGCACCCGCTGAGTTTCTCCAGCCTTTTGTGTACCCTCGATTCTCCAGCATCTGCAGTTCCTTCTTTTACACTATATATAATATGTTAATCTATCTGGTTGTCAAAGCATACACTGCCAGAAGACTATGGAAGTTCAGCATGCCCCCAATGACTTTACATAACTTATCCTGATGCACTATAGACAGTGTCCTAGTGGTATGCATTACAAATTGAGTGTGGCAAATATTCGGCTACGAACCATAAGAAATGACATATGCTGAGAGAATGGAGCAGCTGGCCTATGAACTCTGGAGTTTAGAAGGATGAGAGGGGATCTTATTGAAACATCTGAGTTTGTTAAGGGTCTGGACATGCTAGAGGCAGGAAACGTGTTCGCAATGTTGGGGGAGTCCTGAACCAGTGGCCACAGTTTAAGAATAAGGAGTAAGCCACTTAGAGCGGAGATGAGGAAGCACTTTTTCTCACAGAGATTGGTGAGTCTGTGGAATTGTCTGCCTCAAGAGGGCGGTGGAGGCAGGTTATTAGGATGCTTTCAAAAGAGAGCTAGATAGGGCTCTTAAAAATAGCGGAGTCAGGGGATATGGGGAGAAGGCAGGAACGGGGTACTGATTGGGGATGATCAGCCATGGTCACATTGAATGCCGGTGCTGGCTCGACGGGCCGAATGGCCTACTCCTGCACCTATTGTCTATTGTCTATTGTCTATCCCCACCTCTCCCAATCAACTCCACCTATGATGCATGCTGCTTTGGAAAAGCAGCCAACGTAATTGAGGACCCCTCTTACCCACGTTGTTCAGTCTCCTCCCATCGAAAACCCAAAACATGCAGAGCATGTACGACAAGATTCACTAAGATGGTGATAAGATGATGTGATCAGGCTATTAAATATACACCTTGTATGCTGAGGAGGTAATCCCGATCTCCCAATCGACCTCATTGTGGCCATTGCACTTTCTATATCAGCATATTGTCAGGTTGGGGGGAGTTCCCCCCCGCCACGGGTACCATGTAATACTGTGCTCCATGGTCGGATAGTCAGTGACTAAACCGTCTCCCCCACCTGGTTTGCCAGGTGAGGGGAGTGTGGACCCCCAGCAGGACCAAAAACAAGACCTGTCAAAGGGCGGATGAGCTTCTAGCGAGCCAACGGCCATCCACACTTCAGTAGAACTTGTGATCACTGTCGTACATGGCATTGTAAGGAATGATGATACCGCACACACACCAAAGTCCGCAGGAACTGGAGGACGGTGATGTGTGACAATAGACTATGGTCAATAGGTGCAGGAGTAGGCCATTCGGCCCTTCGAGCCAACGATATTCAATGTGATCATGGCTGATCATCCTCAATCAGGACCCCATTCCTGCCTTCTGTCCATATCCCTTAAGAGCTCTATCGAACTCTCTCTTGAAAGCAACGCGGAGAACCAGCCTCCACTGCCCTCTGAGGCAGAGAATTCCACAGACTCACAACTCTGTGTGAAAAAGTGTTTCCTCATCTCCGTTCTAAATGACCGATCCCTTATTCTTAAACTGTGGCCCCTGGTTCTGGACTCCCCCAACATCGGGAACGTGTTTCCTGCCTCTAGTGTGTCCAAACCCTTAACAATGTTATATGTTTCAACGAGATATCCTCTCGTCCTTCTAAACTCCAGAGTATACAAGACCAGCCGCTCCATTCCCTCAGCATATGACAGTCCCACCATCCCGGGAATTATCCTGGTGAACCTATGCTGGGCTCCCTCAATAGCAAGAATGTCCTTCCTCAAGTTTAGAAACCGTCCGTCCGTCACTGTTCCCGTCGGAAAGCAGCACCACTGCGTCGCTAATGTTTTCAACGATGATGAACGAATATTGTCTTCAACTGCACCATTAATTTATTTTTGCACTACTTGTGTATAGTGTGATTGTTATCAGTGCTAAGAAATAATAATAATTTTCACTGGTTCTTGGTTCATGTGTCAATAATGCACCTATATCAAATTAGGTGCAAAAGATTATTTAAGTTTCTGATTAATATAGAGGGGCGTCACTTTTCCACAGCTGTCCTGGTCGGGGGAGTGGGGAGAGGGACCCCACCGTTTATGTGCGGGGTGAGGGGCCGCGCTGACCGAGGCGGGGGAGCGGAGTGAAGGACCCCACTGTCCAGGGCAGGGGAGCAGGGTAGAGGCCCCGTTGTCCGGGTGGGAATAGTGACCCTGCTGTCCGGGTCGGGTCGAGGGTCCACATCATCCGGTACAGTGGTGGTGGGAAAGAGACCGCGCTGGACCGTGGGGGGGGGGGGGGGGGGGGGAGGAGACCTCGCTGCCCGGGGCGGAGGACCGCGGAGTGGACCTCGCTGGCTGGGGCGGGAGACTGGGGAAAGTGCATGTAGATTACATGTACTCCCATCTTATTTCCTGTGTATTTGTTACATTATTTTGGAGGTTTGATTTATTGATAAGACAAGCATGTGTTGGAGGGTTTGAATCAGTCTGAAGAAGGGTCTTGACCCTGAAGCGTCACCCATTATAAAAAAACCTTCTCTCCAAAGATGCTGCTTGTCCAGCTGAGTTACTCCAGCATTTTGTGTCTACCTGCGATTATACCAACATCTGCAGTTCTTTCCTACACAGTTGACAGTCCTGCTCCTTTGAATTGTTGTCTAATACCGGCTTTTAACCTGTTTATCACAGAGCAGCAGGACGCGTGAACGGCAGTCACCACCATGGCTGATGGAGCGGACCAGGGAGGAGATCCAGTGGCCTCGACAACGAGAACAGATGACGGTGTGTTGCAGAATTATGTCAGATATAAATGTCCCATCGATGTGACCGGATCAGATTGCCTGACCTGCAGCACGCACGGGGAGAGGGAATAGGGGATCAACAGAAGGGCGAGAGACTTGAGCCAGTGGGAGTACAGGAATGATAGGGCAGGTCTGTCTGGATTTGGGTCATTTGCCTGGGAGCAGCTACTAGAGGGGAACGAACATGTGATGATTAGAGGTTTTTAAAAGTGGGAGAACTGTTCAGAGAAAATGAGTCAAAGGTCTTGTAATATGATAAGATGTTTGAATGACGTGAAATGTAATGTTAGTGGAGAGATTTGGGTGGAATGGTTGGGGAAATTTGCGGATGGGGAATAGGTTATGCATTGGGATATGGAAAGAAGGAAAGGGACTAAGAAGTATTGAAAGAGGTTGGAGAATTCTATCTAAATTAGTACACTGCAGTACAAGAATGACCTTTCGGCCTATGCTGTCTGTGCCGAACATGATGTCAGGTTAAACTAATCTGCTCACGTGAAGTTAGTGGAATAATGTAGAACTAGTGTGAATTGGTGATCGATCTTCTCCATGGAATCGGTGAACTGAATATCCTGTTTCCATTGTATATCTTTCAAATCAATATTCCCCGATTCCCTGCATATCCACGGCCCTATCTTAAAGCTCTTCAACGCCATTCTCTCACCAGTATCCACCACCAGCCTTGACAGGGAGATACCTTTCGGATTCTGCAAAGTTCTTCCGCTCTCATCTTAAATCTGCCGTATAGTTCTTGGTTCCATTCCCCTTGAAAAAAGACTTTGGGCACAGATATAGAATTTTTTTTTTAGAAATTAGGTGCAGGAGCAGGCCATTCGGCCCTTCAAGCCTATGGATATATGGAATGTGTTGCCATTTGAGGCACATACAATAACATGATTTTAATGACATTTAGTCAGGTACATGGGCAAGAAAGGTTTGGAGTGATTATGGCAAACAGGGCTGGCTCAGATAGGGCAGGTTAGTTGACACGTCTGGGTTTGGCCGAAGCATCTCTGTCTGTGCGGTGTGACTGTGGTTCTGCAACATAGCGAGAGAGAAATAATCTGAAAACGTCTACATTAGAAAGAATGATGAAACAAACCATGAAATACAATTGCATGATATCATTACGATTACAGGGTGCAAGAGACATGTTTGAAACAACAAGGCCAAATGGAAAATAATACGTGGCCATTTTGGACGTATATCAACAGTAATTACAGCACAGAAACAGGTCTTTTTGGTCCACATTGTCTATGTGGACCGATGCCAAATGAAACTCATCTCCACTGCCTTCACACATCCATATTTCACCATTCCTTGCATATCAAAAAGCTTAAATACCACTATCGTATATGTCCCAACCACCGCACCTGGCAGCGCGTTCCAAGCACCCACCACCCTCTGCGTATTAAAAAAACTTCACCTTTGAATTCCACCCCTTTCAGCTTAAAGCTGTGCACCCTAGAGTTGCCACAGACCCTCAGCCAGAAGAACAACCCTCTGTCTTCTCAGTAAACGGGTTCTGAATGTATAGAACCACGTTGCTGTGAATCTTGTGCATTCTTATTATGATGTTATCAGAATAATTTAGTATTTTTACAAACTGTTTCATTGCGGATGTTGGACGTTTTCCCTGAAACTGTATCGCTACATGTTGAGAAAACTATATTCAGCACTCTCTTCACTCCACCTGCTGTGCTTGCACTTGGCTTGCTTGTATTTATGTATAGTATTACTTGATATGATTGGATAGCATGCAAACAAAATATTTTCACTGTTTCTCAATACATGTGACAATAATAAATGTCAGCACAGTATTGCGGTTGGTAGAACCGCTGCTCACGGCGCTGGAGACTCTGGTTTGTTTCTAACCTCGGGCACTGTTTGTGTGGAGTTTGCACGTTTTTCTTATGATGGCGTGTGTTTCCTCCCACATCCCTATGGCATGCTGGCATGGACGTCAATTGCCCTCTGTAAATGTGCTCCTAATATGCATAACGCAAGATAACATAAAATTAGTGTGAAAGGGTGATCGATTGATGTTGGCGTGGACTCGCTGGGCCGAAGGGCCTGTTTGCATACTGTGCCTCTGAACTCTGAATGCTAAACCTAAAGCAAAAGTGCGAGAATAAGTCGAGTTTAATGTCACAACCCTGTATTCTGTCAAAAGGTGTCGACATTGTGTCCATCCAGAATCAAGAAGAGAATGCACCCGTGGGCGTTCTCTTCTTGAGTTAGCGCATTGTTTAGTCTGCCTTTTAGCAGAGTGGGGTGGTGACACTGCAGCTTTCCATGGAGGAAAACAGACAAACCCTTGATAATTCCATTATTTTTATTCATCACAGCTCCTCCAATGTCTTTGATAACGGAGCTCCTGGAAAGGAGTGATGATTCGCAGCTGCTCGATTTGACAAATCATTACCGCCAGAGGCTGGAAGAGGCGATTCAAGAGGCGGTGGAGAATGTCGTCTTCGTTCTAGCGTACGAGACATATTTCAGTGAGCAAGAGTACAAGGTAGGGAGAGGAATGGATGAATGGGTTACTTCAGCCGATACTCAAATGTTTTCATGCACAAATATTGTGGGCTGAAGGGTCCATTCTTGTGCTGTACTGCTCTCTATAATAACAGCTCAGTATGGCATAGTCACAAAGAATATCCCGTACAGTGGTGGTGAGTTTCTCAAACACGCCATTATATTCAGGATGTGGTGCAATACATTGACACAACCCAAAGCGTTTCAATGATTCACATCACTAGCAAATTTTCAAAACACTCGCGACACAATAGTTAAATGCACATTTTACATTTTTGGGATAATTAATAGATGATCAACTTCTCTTTGCAGTCTTACATCCTTGTTTTTCACCAGAGTCATTTATAATCTGAGTCTGATTAGCCTCAGCCTTGTTTACAAACTCCTATATTTATCTTCTCTCTGGCCAGCTATGCTTTACAATGTAAACACTTTCTGAATCTATAATTGCATTTCCCAGTATGACCCAGTGTAATTTACCTTCTATATGTTGACCTTTTTCCCCAACATGCTTCCTTAGTATGTAAACTCTTGGGTTAAACATGCTACTAACTTTTATGAATTTCAGAATATCTTGCATCAACCACTAGGCCATTTTGTTTAAGATCTATTGTTAGCAAGATGATAGGCTCAATAATAATTTAAAATATCTAATTATTTGAGAAAGCAGTAAGTAATCAGACCGTGTTAACATGCTTTAATGAAGGCAAATCACGTCTGACAAATATATTTGAGTTGGTTGAAGATTTAACACGCAGAGTACACAGAGGGGAACAGAGCGAACTGCAGTTGCTGCAATCTTTAGCAAAAAACAAAGTGCTGGATGAACTCAGCGTGCCTGGCAACTTCCGTGGAAGTGTTTCCTTCCGACAGACTACATTTCCGGCTTAGACCCTTCTTCAGAGTAGATTGTGGGGAAGCTGTGGTGTTCACTGGATCTTTGACAACGAGCCCTGTAAAATGCAAGTGTCGGGATCTTAGTTTAGTTTAGTTTGTCATCACGTGTACCGGGGTAGAGTGAAAATCTTTTTGTTACGTGCTATCCGAACAAAGAAAAGATTATTCATGATTACAATCAAGTCGTCCACAGTGTAGAGGTTCAAGGATCAAGGGTACAACAATTATTGCAAAATAAAGACCCATACATTCCAACTAAAGATAGTTCAAGGTCTCCAACGAGGTTGCTAGAAGATCTGGATCGCACTCAAACTCGTGAGAGGACGGTACAGTTGTCTGATAATAGCCTGAAACTGAAACGGCAATGGAAATGAAATCAAATGCAAATGAGATGTTGTTTGGCCTGCCCTGTGCTTGAAACTGAAATGGCAATGGAAATGAAAATGAGATGAATTGTTCAGCCTGCCCTATGCTTGAAACTGAAACGGCAATGGAAATGAAATGAGTTGTTTGGCCTGTGTGAAACCACCCATTTCCGCCCACAAGGCCCCTATTAGCCGAGAAACCTGTCCCTTTTGCCCAAAATTCCCGTATTAGCCCAGGAAGAACATTTTGGCCCAAAAGGTCTGATCCCGGCCAGGAAAAGTCCAGAAAAAGTGTCTTTCACTGAGATTTCACTCATTGCTTTAAATTAAACAGTCCCTTCAGCCCATCAGGCCTGTACTAGCCCAGGAGGAGTCCCTTTGGCCCATCAGTCAGTATTGCCCCTGCAAGTATTAAACCTCACCCCAGTATTTTTCTCCCTCCCTTCATTGGCTCCCTGTGAGATCCAGGCCAGGATAGACTGTCATCCTTCATTGCTGTGATCTGCAGAAATAGATGAAAATGTCTAAAATTGATTGTCCATCCTCTACCCCTCTCTCACACAGAGTCTCTCACCTGTTTTGGGCAGAATTTCTGGCAGTTTCTGAGCTGCCAGCCCACCAGGCCTGAGTGTGAGCTGCCAGCTCAAGAATCCATTCGGCCCACAATGTCCATGCTAGCTCTCTGGAAACCAGTCCATTCGGCCCACAACACCCATACTAGCACTCCAGAAAGCCACCTCCTACTGGACACCAATATTGGATTTGGTGGAGAGGTGGAATATTGCGTCGGGGGATCAGCCTTCCCGTGTGAACATGGGACCCAATGGGTCCCACTGAGTCTAGTATACAAATATAATTGACAAACGCAAGTGCAATACATAGAGCAAAGGGGGGTGGGATCACCTTGGGGGGGGGGGGGGGGGGGGGGTGGCACACAGTGTAGAATATTGTTCTTAGCATTGTAGCATACCAGGTTCATTGACAAAATGTTTCAGTCTCAGGAGGGCACTGACATAAATCACCACAGGTCAGAATCTTACGAATGGTTCCACACCAAAATGTCATCTGTCCTTGTGCCATGATAGCTGCTACCTGAACCAAAGTGTTTGAATTTAGTTTAGAGATACAGCGCGGAATCAGGCCCTTCAACCCACCGGGTCCACGCCGACCCGCGAACCCCGCACATTCTACACTCACTAGGGACAATTTTTACATTTACCAAGCTAATTAGTCTACAAGACCTAATTATCCTACAAACCTGGAAGTCTTTGGAGTGTGGGAGGAAACCAAAGATCTCGGAGTAAACCCACGCAGGACAAGGGGAGAACGTACAAACCCCGTACAGCCAGAACCGGTGATGAGATCGAACCCGGGTCTCCGGCGCTGCATTCACTGTAATGCAGCAACTCTACCGCTGCGCCATCGTGACCACCTTCCAGCGCTTTGTTTTATTTGATTGAAGAGAATGCATTTTCTCTTACAGTACATTGCGGCGGTGAGGTATGCGCATGTGTTAATCGATGAAAGATGCAAAACGCTGGAGCAACTTAGCGGGTCAGGGAGGATATCTCTGGAGGAATGAACTAGGTGAAGTTTCGGGTTGAGACCCTTCTTCAGATTGAAAGTCAGGGGAGAGGGAAACATCTGTTCCTGTGCCTTTTTTCCAGAAATGCTGCCTGACCCGCTGCGATGCTCAAGCATGTTGTGTCTATCTTTGGCATGAACCAGCATCTGCAGTTTATTCTCCACTTTTAATTGATGAAGTCGGATGGTGCAGAACGTCCTGTTCCCCATTCATCACACGCCTGCATTGTGCTTCGGAGTGGCTAGAGAAGTTATTTTGAATAGTGAAAGGCAGACTAATTTAATCCCATTGATACTCCAGGAGATTGTCGACAATCCCTAATTCCCAACTCCGGTATGGGACTGTAATGCTCTCAGTTACAAGACCCAGCCGACAAAATGCATTCACTGCTCCATATGTCCTGGAGGTCCATCCATGAGCAATTCCTCGCTTTCTTATTTGACGTGACTCTGTCCCGCTCCTTCACAATATCTTCCTTATTAATCTTAGACAATAGACAATAGGTGCAGAAGTTAGCCATTTGGCCCTTCGAGCCAGCACCGCCATTCAATGTAATCATGGCTGATCATCCCCAATCAGAACCACGTTCCTGCCTTCTCCCCATATTCCCTGACTCTGCTAAAGAGCCCTCTCTTGAAAACATCCTGAGAACCTGCCTCCACCTCCCTCTGAGGCAGAGAATTCCACAGACTCACCACTCTCTGTGAGAAAAAGTGTTTCCTCGTCTCCGTTCTAAATGGCTTACTTTTATTCTTAAACTGTGGCCCCTGGTTCTGGACTCCCCCAACATCGGGAACATGCTTCCTGCCTCTAGCGTGTCCAAGCCCTTAACAATTTTATATGTTTCAATGAGATCCCCTCTCATTCTTCTAAACTCCAGAGTGTACAAGCCCAGCTGCTCCAATCTCTCAGCATATGACAGTCCCAGCATCCCGGGAATTAACCTTGTAGACCCACGCTGCACTCCCTCAATAGCAAGAATGTCCTTCCTCAAATTAGGGAACCAAAACTGCACACAATGCTCCAGGTGTGGTCTCACTGGGGCTCTGATCTTGTCATTCAGCTGAAAATGATACAGGCTAGATTAACCAGGTTAACTAGATGATATGCGGAGGTTAGGTTGGCTGTGATATTTTTTTCTTTGGTGTGCAAGAGAATGAAGGGTGACTACTGGTGTGTTCAAGACAAAGAGATGATGGGAGAAAGGGAACACAGTCTTGTTTTCCAGGAGAAAGGATCTATAAACTGGAGGGTGTAGGCTTCAGGGGAGATGGGAGAAATGTAGGTGGCATCTGGGGACAAAAAGGTTCACCTGGAGAGCAGTCCATATCTGGAGTACAATGCCAAAGGAAGCTGGAAAAGTGGATAACATTAGGGATTTCAAAGTACATTCTGACAGATGAGTGGATAGGATGGGCTTACGAGGATGTACGCTAAATGCAACTTGGTTGGCATGGACAATGCTTGCTGAATGGCCTGTCTCCCTGTGGTATACAGCTCTATCAGTCTACCACTTAAGGCACTGTGACTCCAGTAAATCCATCACCAAGGTTGGCCGAGGGTTCCGTTTCCATGCTGTACAGCTCTATAACTACTTGTCTCTACGACTCTTCACAGCAAATCATCAAACGCACGGAGAGAGGAAGCCGTTCGGCCGGTTCCAGACTTCTCCTCAACCTGGTGACAGAGAAAGAGCCGCGGGTTCGTAAACTGATATGGAAATGCTTTGTGAAAATGCACCCCCTGCTCCCCAAACTGGAGGAGTTGCTGAAAGCAATGGAGGAAGAAGGTACAGGACATGGTTCTATAGAGAATTTGATCTTTTTGTCAAAATGCAACTCAGACTCATTTCACAAACTGATCCAACAGGTTCTGATCTGATCGAATCGTTCAAAAACATGAAGGGTTCCTGGGAACTATCTGCTCATCTGAAAGGTATTCAATTGCATGTTTTGTTTAGTTTAGTTCAGGGATACAGCATGGAAACATGCCATTCTGCCCAGTGCGTACACGTCATCCATCGATCACCCTTTCACGCTAGTCCTATTGTATCCATGTTTATATCATCTTGCAGTCTAGGTGAAAAAGTGACTTTTATAACAATCAAACCGGTTTGCTTCCTAATAAACAGACACCCACAAACTGTTTGGTAGAAAAATTCAAAACTTTACATATTATCGGCCGATAGAAGTGGTAAGCGAGAAGTACCGGTCGGTATTGCTCACTTGACCAGTCAAGTGAGCAATACCGACACTTCACTGTCCTTAGTCCACTTCCCCGAACATCAGAATCACATCGTATTATATAGTGTTTTTTTTTTGTCACCTTAGCACATTCCACAAACATTAGTCATGGACAGAGGTACAGGAAAGTAAAGGTTTCTACAGAATGCATCACCGGGGGACTTCCGGTGGCGCTATGGAGTGAATGGAACTCGCGCCATTCAGCTCCGTCAAAACTGCATAAAAAATGGGGGTAAAAGGGGTAAATTGAAACCACTTACCAGAGGAGAACAGTTCTGAACGGCTCCGGTAGCGTTAAAAAGGTGCGTGACGTCATCAGGCGCGCGACTTTACTAAGATGCAATCGCTCCCCCCCCTCCCCCCCCCCCCCCACCAAGGGAAAAAGCCTGTGAAAAGGGAAGTAGGCCTCACTGGAGCCTCGGGCTCGAGTTTGAGTGCCTCCCAGGAAGATATTTTAAAGATGGACGACCTCAAAAAAATCATTATGGGTGAGTTGAAACAAATGCTTAAAGAAATGAAAAAAGAATATAAAGAAAGAAATAAAGACTTTAAGAGCCGACATCTTGGTGTATCATGAGAATTTTTTTTAAAGAAGAGTCCAAAAAGGAAGTTTATAGCAGCTGTAAAGACTATGATGGACGAATGGAAAGATAAAGCGGATACTGCTTTGCAACAACAGATGGAATGTTTGTAAAACCCGCAAAACTGGTTGAGATGGAGGTGCTGCTGGATACCAAGGTGGAACCGATACCGATTATAACTTTCACTTAACCAACAAAATGACGTAATCAAAGAACTGACTGAATCAGCCGAAAAAGCGCCTTGCCGAGAACAAGCGTTTATCAGAATTAATTACATAAAATAACTGAGAAATGCATTGACTTGGGGGGAGACGTCAAAAGGCGTAAGAATCTGCGTATTGTTGGGTTTTGAGTGAAGGCCGAGAGAGAAATCAAGACCCCTCGAAAATTTGCTGCAAAACTTTTAAAAGATATTCTGAACTTGGACCAAGAACCTCTGCTAGGCCGAGCACACGGGGCATTGAGACGTACCCCTAGGAAGGATGCTCCTCCAAGACAGATGATTGTGGAAGGTGGCTTTACGATCATGGTTTTTGAAGATATGATGAAGATAATAATACGAAAGAAAAATCTCAAACATGAGGGAGACAACATCAGTATTTTTAGAGATTACCCTGCGGAAGTGGCCAAGAGAAGATCTTTATTTACAGAAACAAGAGGTATCCTGAGGAACATAAAGAATCTGAGATATGGCCTGATGTACCCGGCAACATTAAGGGTAACTTTATGATAATAAGGAGCACCCGCTTCACCAAACATACAGAAGCTCTTGAATTCGCTCGAGATATTCAGAAGAAACTGGAAGAGGAAGGAGTAGAGGAAGAAGAAGATGAAGATTGAAGGACACTGAATATTACTGATCCACTTACTTGATGAGACTGATTAATGATCACTTATCTGATGATACTGTCCACCCACAGAAAAGGAGGAGGATTTACCATTGAAGGAGGACTCGCAGGGAAGGAGACGGAACAATGGACATGGACTCTATCTTGGGATCAGGAGGGATGGATGGATTATTAATAAATATAGTTTTGTATTAACTACGCCTCAAAAAATGTATGTTAGCTCTCCTAATATAGTGCAACGATATAATTGTAATTGATATTAGTAGTATTATTAATCACTAAGTATATAAATTTAATACCCCACCCCGACATATATAGCCCCTTAAGGCAAAAACGGAGCTGGAATTATTAACATCTTTTTTTTCTCACAGAAGTTCGTAGATTAGTTAGCCACGCTAGTGTGGCTTACACTACCACTAACTACACTAACTTATAGTTGTAGTCACTTTTTTTTCCCTTTACACTTTATCAACACCACCTACTTTACTTACATTGTTTATTATTATTTTTATATGTATGTATTTTTATTTCATATTTTATACTATATGGATTTGAGTATGATTGGTATTATATAGTTAGTTTCAAGGAGGACGGTGTATAAGATAATGTCACAGATATTAAATTTCATCGATCTGATGTTCTGGGTTATATAGGATTGGGTTGGGATGAGCTGAGACATCTACTCCATTATAAACCACCTTAATAATAAAATGTATGATATAACACCTCGGATTGGGGGGTGATGGTGGAAAATCACCTTCTGTTGGAATGTTAAGGGAATTAACGAACCAATTAAAAGAGGTAAGGTTTTAGCTCAATTAAATAGATTGAAATCTGATATTATTTTTCTCCAAGAGACACACCTTAAAAAAAGACGTGCAGTATAGATTAACAGCAAAATGGATTTCCAAAATAACTCACTCTGTATTTTATCACATAAGTCTAGAGGTGGTAGCAATAATTATTCGTAAAAGGTATACCTTTTAAATAAAGCTCAATAATAGAAGATGTTGTTGGGTAGATATATAATAATTACAGGTGAATTATATTCTAAAAAAGTAATCCTTATGAATATATATAGGTCCTAATTTTGTATAATCCATTATTCTTCAAAAAAAATATTTTAACAGATCCCCTATATCCACTCAACATAATCTAATAATTGGATGGGTGATTTTAATTGTACCTTAGAATTATTTAGATAGATCATCAACGAAAGGAAAACCACCTCTAAGTCAAGTACATTTATAAATTAGTTTATTAATACAGCAAACGTTACGGATATCTGGAGAACTGATAACCCATCTGGTCGAGAATATTCATTCTTTTCACCTGTATTTGGAACCTACTCCAGGATAGACTATTTTTTAATAGACTCAAAACTAATCCCATTTACATATGACTCAAAATATCATAATATTATTATCTTGGATCACGCTCCATTAACATTTAAGATAAAATTAAAAGATATAATTATTAAAACCTCTAACTGGAGACTCAACCACCAAATATTAAAGGATAGGGCTTGTTATGATTACTTGGTAAAGCAGATTAAATTATTTTTTGAAACTAATGACAAACCTGGAATTTCACCATCATTGCTCTGGGATACATTTAAAGCATTTATGCGTGGTGCGATAATATCAGCACAAGCATACTTTAATAAGGAAAATCGAAAGACTCAACAAAAGTTGGAAAATGAAATAAAACAATAAGATATTGAAAATGCAATATCCCCTTCTAAGGGATTAAGTAATAAAATAGTAAGATTAAACGAGAACTTACCAGTTCGAAGTTTGATCGTTATTTTATGAGGAGTTACGATGAGGGATTACGTGAAGAACCCGCCTCACGCTAGCAAACGGCATACTTTAAAGCAGCGGCATGAAAAACACAGAACACCAAATAGCCGAAGTAACATAGTAAGGCTCATAAAAGACTTAGAACTACCAGATTGATCATTTATTTTATGAGGGTGGGAGTGGAGGGCACGTAATCCCTCATCGTAACTCCTCATAAAATAACGATCAAACTTCGAACTGGTAAGTTCTCGTTTAATCTTACTATTTATACTTCGGAGTCACGTGAGTGACTACGTGAAGATTTTAAAGCTTTCTGTGTTTTTTTATGTCGTTAGAATTAATCAATACGACAGTCCGGCTAAGTAAATACATACATGAGAAACCAGACTAATTTTAGTTCTTTCCATAATTTAACTTTTTTAATGGTTTAAAGAACATATAATAACCCTCCTTATATCTGAGGGAATGATTACAAGTGATAAAACGATATAAGTGACTACATAACTGGTTATAGTAATCAATAGTATACAAAGCAGGTGATTATATTGATCCCAACACCGCGTGGCCAAAGCTTGTCATAGTGTGAACAGGTTTATTGTAGAACTTTGAAAAAGTTTCTTCTTTACTCCACCCTGCGATTTTTAAAATATGCTCGAGTGGTACGTCCCGCACCTTCGCCGCGGACGTAGCTGCAGCCCTGGTGGAGTGAGATTTGAACACATCAGTGTCTACTCCTGCTAAAAGCAACACCTGTTTCAACCATTTTGAGATAGTTTGAACTGAAGCTTTTGTGTGTGCCTTTTTATGCGTAATCATTAACGTTTTTTCATTTCTCGAAGAGTTTCAGTAACTTTAACATATTGATTCAAATGTTTAACCACACACAAAGTAGGATCAATAGGATAAGCTTGAAAGGTTACCTTAGCTCCAGATCTCCCTGGTCTGCTTTGTTTGATCAGATCGTAAACATAGAACACAATGTTATCTGTAGTCACATGCATACAGTCTAAGCGCAACATTTGTAAAGTTTGCACTCTTTGAGCTGAGACCAATGACATTAACATTATTAATTTCAATGTTTAATCTTTCCAATGACAATCCTTCAATTGGAGTCCATTGCCTAAGTAAGGTAAGTACAATGCTCACATCCAAATCTCTGTATATCTTGGTTTGGGTGGATTGATGTTAAAGATTCCTTTCATGAATCTAGATATTAATGGATGTGATCCAATTGATTTCTGGTCAGACATTAGTCCTAAATAAGATGATAAGGCACTGCGTGCAGTGTTAATAGCACTGTAACTTAAATGTTGCTCAAAATGCAATTTGGCAAGGAACTCCCCAAAACATTTGCAATATTCACCAGTATCATAAGAAATATTTGACTGTGCAAAATTCTTCCCATTTCTTTATATGTGTCATAATATTGTTTTTTGTGTGCTATCTCACCATGATGCGACTATAACTTCCATAGTTTTGTCCGACAATCCCAGCTCCTGTAGTGGTCTGGTCAAAACTTGCCGATTAATAAATTCATATATGCATATAATGGATAAATTTCTTTAGTTACTGGATTAATCAAAATATCACTACAGTTAGGAATTGACATATATGGTTCTTTAATCATATTCAGCATTAACGGGAACCAAGGTTGTGTTGGCCAATTTGGAACTACCAACAATCCTGTGGCAGAATCTTGTTCTATTTTCTTCAGACATTTCTGAATCAAAACAAATGGTTGGAAAAGCATAAAAGAACATATTCCCCAATTTAATGAAAAAAGCATCTACTGCTACTGCATCTGGATCGTGTTCCCAAGACACATATTTAGGCAATTGATGATTAAGCCCTTGATGCAAACAGATCAATTTCTGGTAAACCAAATTGGGTTACAATATTCTTAAATATTGATGGATTAAGCATCCATTCTGTGTTATCTTTAAAATATCCTTGATCTTTTATCTGCCACCACATTGTCTTTACCTGGAATGTAATTTGCTGAAATCCAAATTTGGTGGTCAATACACCATTGCCATATTTCTTTGACCAGACAATCACATGATACTGATCTAACTCCCCCCATGTGATTAATATATGCAACCGCCGTTTTATTGTCTAACTGTATTAATACATGTAGACCCTTTTTTGAAGAACAATATGCTTTTAATCCATAGAAAGCACCCAATAACTCTAAATAGTTAATACCATAAGTTTGAAGAAACATTTCTTCTTGAACTTTCCATCTACCTCCACAACTGGAGGATGAATCTGTTGCCCCCCCATCCGAGAGCACTAGCATCTGTTTGTAAAACCCTTTCAGGCTGTTTAATCAGAATGTTTTTTAGCAGCTTGTGGGACATTTTCAACCCACCATTGTAATTCCAACACAGCTTCTTTTGTTAATTGCATAGGCCTATCAAAGTGGCCTGCTTTCTCTTTGAGAGCTCTTATTTTGTCCCTTTTGAAGATTTGTGATAATGTAATGGACCAAATTCTACTGCAGGAAATGCTGTGCTACTAGTTTCCCAATGGTTTTCGCTACTTCTCGGATGGAAGGATAAGGTTTGTGAATGAGATTTTTACAGGTTACCAAAATATCATCAACTTTATCTGTTGGTAAAGTTACTATCATAGTCACTGAATCAATTACAAACCCCAAAAAGTTAATTGATTGTGCTGGCTGCAGCTGGGACTTAATTGGATGATCAAAAACCCTAGCTTTTCAAACAAAGCTTTAGTAACTGAAACTGAGTTCTCACCTGACTCTTGATTATCATTAATGATTAGAATGTCATCGAGATAAGCCATAACGACGTGTTTTTGTGCTCTTAATTGGGCTAACACTGGTTTCAAACAGTTTCGTAAAGAGCCTGGGAGCTGAACTCAATCCATTTGGCAAAGCTTTAAACTGCCATAATTGTCCCAGCCAATTAACTTTTAAGTACCTCCGGAAACTCTGATGTATAGGTACAGAATAATAAGCGTCTTTTAAGTCAATCTTAGCCATATAACAACCTGCTGAAATTAAATATCTTACAGTATTAAATGTTTCCATTTTAAAATGTTTGTATTCTACAAACTTATTTAAATCTGTAAGGTCCAGAATAATTCTGCAACCACCATCTTTTTTATTTCTCCGAAAAATGTTTAGAGACAAATTGATGCTCGTGTTCATAAGTTTTTTTCAATTACCCCTTTTTCAGATAATTTGTCAATTTCCACATTAATCTCTGCTTTATCAATAGCAGTAAACACGAAAGCATAAGCAGGTTTATTCTGTACAGGCGGATTAAACCCCTTCTTTAAATGTAATAATGGCTCCTGAAACTGCTTGTAATATAAATCGATCAGAAGTAATAGTAAGCCAGTCTTTATAAAACTTTTGTAATCTCCCTCCAACTGGAGTTTTATCTGCAGTTTCTTTAAGTATAACACAAGTCTTTAATACCTCTCCATATGAGCGTGGTGGTCTCCTTCTCCCTGAATATGGGTAAGCATTGGGCTGTGCAGGACGAAATACTTCTTGACAAATTTCTGACTCTATTTCCGAAGTCAAAAACCCTTCGGGGCGAAAAATATCTTTTTTGTCCAAAGCGAAAGGCTTCACACCGCTAAAATATTTAGCTTCTTCATCCAACTCTTTCAGTTGTTTAGGCAGATTTTCTCCAAACAGATACCCAGGAGCTTGAACACCACTTGCTCGAACACAGGCTTGCAAATCTAGGTGAAATATGGGCCGAATCGCCATTTTCCTCATACAGTTAATTTCATAGAAAGAATTGCACAATAAGCCCAAAGTATCTTTTTGAATCTTATCCATCTCCACTCTCTCCATTTGTCTTCCATAGGCCGTAACGGCAGCAGAAATTAGTTTGAGAGTTTTTTGAAATCTCACTTCTTGAGCTCTCATACTTGGAGTCATGGATTGTCCATATCAATGGATTAACCGTAGGCACTTCCAATGAGGCACAATTTCCTGGTGTCTTATATAATTCTGATGTTTCAATCATCACAGAATCTTGAAGTTGATGAGACACCATATAATTTAATACTGGCAGCTAGGTTCTCTTCCATAGCCTCACCACTTCCTTCAGGTATAGCAAATTTATTTTGCTATCCCAGGCACATTTTGGCCTTTTCTTTTTACTTTGTGGTGTGCATTCAAAAATCCAAATCACCACCAGCAGGGTCTGCTTTTTGCAGCCCTAAATCAATTGGGATTTCACCCCATGAGACTTCTTCCAGCCCAAATCCTGGGTCCGGATTTTCAAACTCCCAACTTTGGCCCACAGCCATATTCAGAATAATCAAAAACCCCTCAGAGCTTTTTTGGGATCCTTCTGGGTTCTGTGACCCTTGTCTCATGATTTTCTGGAGAACTTTCTCCATATGCTCCATTTTTAACCACATAGTTTTATTATCTGGAGGACTTTCAGTATCAGAGTCATCAGAAACCACGGGCCTTTTTGATTTCTTTTTGCATTTTTAGGAGCATTTCCTCCGTGGTTATTATTACTGGAGAATCTAGAAACTCGCTATAGGGTATATCAGCGGCCACCGGTTATCGGAACCGGATCCGCACTAGCTTCTTGTCCGTATTTTTATTTTTCACCCCGGGAAGATCTTTTTACCCGCGAATTTCTCTTTGCCGATTTCTCCATTTTTCTTTATAATCAGTGCTAAATCAGCACGTTTACGCGACTCTGAATTTTACTTTTACTTTCGCTTGCTGGGCACACCCAGCGTACGCTAAAAAACATCCCGACTTTGCTGCACTTACCTGCGGGGCCGTTCCGACCGCTGCGAGGAGCTGCTCCTTACTGCAGCTCCTCCTTCCGCCGTCAGCGTCGACGTAATGCCGTTTGCCAGCGTGAGGCGGGTTCTTCACGTAGTCACTCACGTGACTCCGAAGTAAAATTGCATCATTAAAATACAAGCTAAATAAAATATACTCAAATCAGATTATTAAACTTTTTCAACAGACTAAACAAGTACACTTTGAATTTGGGGATAAACCACAAAAATTACTGGCACGACAGCTTAGAAAATTAGATGAGGAGAAAATGATACATAAAATTAGATCTGATCAAGGAGAAATATTGACTTTACCAAAAGATATCAATGATACTTTTACAATATTATCAAAATCTTTACTTATCTACACTAGCAGGACAATCAGATGGAATGGAAACATTCCTACAAGAATGTCATATTAATAGTTTAGATCAGGAAGGTAGAGACTTGTTAAACACTGATATATCAGTAAAAGATATTGAAGAATCAATTGGATCATTAAATAACGGAAAAGCTGCAGGCCCTGATGGCTTAGGTGTTGAGTTTTATAAGAAGTTTCATGATCAGATCTCTCCATGCTTACATACAATATATAAATATGCTTATGAACAAGGAAAGTTACCAGAATCATTAAATGAGTCTACAATTACACTTATCCCTAAAGCTGATAAAGATTTGGAAGACCCTGGATCGTACAGAGCAATAGCTCTTTTAAATACTGATCAAAAAATACTAAATAAAATTTTATCTCGGAGGCTAAGTTTAGTGATGAATAAATTAATACATCATGACCAAACAGGTTTTATTCCAAAACGCTATTCATCCTATAATCTGAGACGTCTATTCAATGTCATGTACTCAAAAAGAGTGAATGATATTGAACTAGCTGTCATATCCTTAGATGCTGAAAAAGCATTTGACCAGGTTGAATGGCCATATTTATTTAAAATAATGCAGAAATTTCAACTGGGGGATAGTTTCTCCAAATGGGTAAAAATCATATACTCGAATCCAACGGCAAGAATATTAACAAATCAAATGCTATCAGCAACATTTAAACTCTTTAGGGGTTGTAGGCAAGGATGCCCGTTATCACCATTACTATTTGCTCTGGTAATAGAACCATTAGCCGAAATGATTAGATCAGAACCAGAAATATATGAATATAATACCAAAACTACAACGAATGAAACATCTCTATACGCAGATGACATCTTAATTTATATTACAAAACCGGAGATTAGTATTCCCAATCTATTTAGTGTTGTAACTAAGTTCAGTACATTTTCTGGGTATAGAATTAATTGGAATAAAAGTGAAATTATGCCTATAACTGGAATAAAATTAAATATATTAGAACAATTCCCACTTAAAATAGTCACGGACAAACTTAAATATCTAGGAATTAATGTATCTAATTCGTATAACTGTCTATTTAAATATAATTACCCTCAATTATTAAATAAACTAAAAATATATATTTTATATTGGAAAACACTACCTATATCAATGATCGGTAGAATAAATGCTATAAAAATGATTTTTTTACCACAATTGTTATATTTATTTCAAGCAATCCCCTTATATCTCCCTAAAATGTTTTTTAAAAAATATAGATACTTTGGTTAATAGTTTTATTTGGGACTATAAAAACCATCGAATAAGTAAAAAACATCTATGTAAATCTAAAATAAATGGTGGACTAGCACTACCAAATTTCCTATATTATTTCTGGGCAGTTCAGATTAAGAATATGAATTTTTGGTTGGTAAATTTAGATCATGAACCAAGCTGGCTAAAGATGGAAAAGGAAGACTGTTTGCCTTTTGATGTAGGTTCGATTCTTTTTGCACCAAGGGAAGTACAAAAAAAAAAATGTATGGTAACAACCCTATAATTCATAGCAATAGACGTATTTGGAAACAAATAGTTAAGACCCTACATATGGATAATTTGTCACTTTGTTTGCCAATTATGAATAATCCTTTGTTTAAGCCCTCTGTATTGGACAAGGGGTTTAAACATTGGAATGATTTAGGAATTAAAAGGATAGAACACCTTTATAAGGAAGGAAAATTTCTTTCATTTCAAGAGTTACAGGATATCTATGGATTGCAGTCAAATAACATATTTAGGTATTTACAAATTAGAAATTATATTAAGTCAAATACGCAAGACTACAAAAATAGAAAACCAGGATTATTAGATGAATTGTTTAATAAACACCCAAATACAGAAAAAATAATAGCGTATATGTACAATACTATTTTGGATAAGGAAATCCCAACTTCGGAAATATATCGACAAACATGGGAAAATGAAATGGATTTATCTATAACGAAGGAAACTTGGGAAGAAAGCCTACAATGTATACATCGTTGCTTATTAAATGCTAGACATATATTGATACAATTTAAGGTATTACACAGATTACATGATTCAAAAACGAAATTAAATAGAATTTATTCTAACATTTCTCCTATTTGTGATAAATGTCAGAACTTGGAAGCTAATTTAACGCATAGTTGTGTAACATGTATAAAATTATTATTGGATAGAAATCTTTAGAGTTATTTCTGAAGTTCTTAAAATTAAACTTGACCCAGATCCAAAATTAATAATATTAGGAGTTCCGGATTCAAATCTAACATTAACAGTAAACCAAAGAAATTTCTTGGATTACTGTTTGATAATAGGGAAAAAATTAATATTGAAATTTTGGAAGGGAACATTATCCCCCACAATTAAAATGTGGACAGTGGAAATGTTGTGGAGACGTTGCATTTGGAAAGAATCAGATTTGTCCTAATGGACAAATACGAACTCTTTGAACAGATATGGTCTCCATAATACAGAATATTTGAAGGGGTAGCTGTTCTTGGCATCACAACTCAATGGGTACCCGGCAGGATTAGATGAAAACAACTCTCTGTTTTTCTTTTTGATTTGTATACATGCCTCCATTAATATCGCTATTTGAAATTGTGTTATTCACTATTAAGATGTATAGTATAATCTCTCTTTTTTTCTATATAATACTTTATTTTAATTAAATACATATAACAAGAATATATACATATATATATATATTTTTTTCTCCTCTCTTTTCTCTTTCTCTTTCTTTATAATCAAAATGATTATTTAATCACCATTCTTATTGATTAAAATCTATTCTTTTCTTTTGCTACTTTCAAAAAAATAGAAGTTTATAAGAACTATTCGTAACATTCGTATACTTATTGAAATAAGCTGGTTTTGTATTTGAAAAGTTGTAATACCGTTGTTATGATGGATTCCTTTTAATAAAATATTATTACAAGAATGCATCACATCAAAGGCATTTTGTCATATGGTACAGATATCTTACATATTAAAGACATTGGCCATTTGTCAATACCCCTTAGATCAATCTAGCTTCCTCTCTCGTCACTTCCCCTTCTCGACACTTCCCCCATCGACATTTTTTGTGCAAGACATTTTACATATCAAAGACATCAGCCATTTGTCAATACCTCTTAGTGAGATCAATCTACTGGAGAAAAGCCTAAGTTGAGACTAAATATAAGGTGTAAGCTAGCCCAGGAACCAATTTAATATCATCTTATATTTTTAACTTAATTCAGCCTTATCATTGGGACAATTTACATAGGACAATTTGCAGAGGTCCAATTAACCTACGTCCGTGCAATGTGAGAGGAAAGTGAAGGACTCTGGGGGGAAAAACCCTCACGGTTACGGGGAGAAGCTGCAAACTCCACATAAACAGCACCTGCGGTCAGGATCAAACCTGGGTCTCTGGCACTGTGAGGCAGCTGGTCTCCCAGCTTTCTCCAACCACCCCCACTTTAAACAGCCTGAAGAGGGTTCCTGACATGACACTTCTCATATCCTTGTTCTCCAGGGATGCTGCCTGACCTGATGAGTTACTCCAGTAATATCCTATTTTTCTGTAAATCTGCGGCGTGAATTTGTGATTCTCATACTGAATGTCCTGTGGGAGAATGCGTACCATATTCTTTCTTCACCACTTTGTCGGCACTTGGTCAGGGGTTATGGATTTGTACCACAAGTATCAGTACATCAACACTGCTCAGAGCATCGTCAATAGACAACAGGTGCAGGAATAGGCCATTCGGCCCTTCGAGCCACCACCGCCTTCACTGTGATCACGGCTGATCATCCACAATCAGTACCCCGTTCCTGCCTTCTCCCCATATTCCCTGACTTCGCTATCTTTAAGAGCACAATCTAGCTCTCTCTTGAAAGCATCCAGAGAACCGGCCTCCACTAAGGCAGAGAATTCCACAGATTCACAACTCTCTGGGTGGAAAAGTGTTTCCTCGTCTCCGTTCTAAATGGCCGCCCCCTTATTCTTAAACTGTGGCCCCTGGTTCTGCACTCCCCCAACATCGGGAACATGTTTCCTGCCTCAAGCATGTCCAAACCCTTAATAATCTTATATGTTTCTATAAGATCCCCTCTCATCCTTCTACACTCCAAAGTGTACAAGCCCAGCCGCTCCATTCTCTCAGCATATGACAGTCCCGCCATCCCGGGAATTAACCATGTGAACCTACACTGCACTCCCTCAATAGCAAGAATGTCCTTCCTCAAATTAGCAGACCAAAACTGCGCGCAATACTCCAGGTGTGGTCTCACCAGGGCCCTGTACAACTGCAGAAGGACCTCTTTGCTCCTATACTCAACTCCTCTTGTTATGAAGGCCAACATGCCAAAACTGCACACAATACTCCAGGTGTGGTCTCACCAGGGCCCTGTGCAACTGCAGAAGGACCTCTTTGCTCCTATACTCAACTCCTCTTGTTATATAGGCCAACATGCCACTCGCTTTCTTCACTGCTTGCTGTACCTGCATGCTTACTTTCATTGACTGAAGAACAAGGACCCCCAGATCCCGTTGTACTTCCCCTTTTCCCAACTTGACACCATTTAGATAGTAATCTGCCTTCCTGTTTTTGCTACCAAAGTGGATAACCACATTTATCCACATTAAACTTCTTTGGCCATGCATCTGCCCACTCACCCAGCCTGTCCAAGTCACCCTGCATTCTCATAGCATCCTCCTCACAGTTCACACTGCCACCCAGCTTTGTGTCTTCTGCAAATTTGCTAATGTTACTTGTAATTCCTTTATCTAAATCATTGATGTATGGTAAATAGCTGCGGCCCAGCACCGAGCCTTGCGGTACCCCACTAGTCACTACCTGCCATTCTGAAAGGGACCCGTTAATCCCTACTCTTTGTTTCCTGTCTGCCAACCAATTTTCTATCCACGTCAGCACCCTGATCTATTCCTCTCTTGATTGTGTACACCTCTATAAGATCACTCCTCGTCCTCCTGCGCTCAAGGAATAGTCTCAGCCTACTCAAACTCTCCCTATAGCTCAGACGCTACAGTCCCGGCAACATCCGCGTTATTCTTCTCCGTACCCTTTCCAGCTTGATAACATATTTCCTATAACATGTGCTGCAACCACCAATTTTGGTTGTGTCTGGAAATTTATTAAGCAGCCTCTCTATATTTACGGCCAAGTCATTTTCATACATCATAAACAGCAAAGTTCCGAGCACAGATGACTGCGGACTCCAATGAATGGTGGTGCTGGCTCGAAGGGCCAAATGGTCTCCTCCTGCACCTATTTTCTATATTTCTATGTTTCAAAGTCACGCTGACTTTCACTAGTAGTCATATTCTATTCCATGTGCGAGCAAATCATATTCCAACGATCCCTCTCCAATGGCTTCCCACTGACGAGGTTCATGTCCTGGTTCATCTCTACTTCCTTCCTTAAACAAAGGAACAATCCTGGGTACTCTCCAGTCCTCTGTGATTATGGAGAGACAGGTCATTAATAGTCTCAAACATTGGAAGTGCACTATCTAATGAATGACGGCACGCCAGAATAACTCGCACCACCCGCTCTCCGGGACTCTTTCATTCCGGCATTGATTACTCTTGAATTTAGAGTTGTAGCAATAGATTTATACTTTCACACAGCATGGAAACAGGATCTTCTATCTAATTTGTTAAAAACCGACCAAAATGCCCCATTTAAGCTCTCTCCCCCGACCTGCCGCAATTGCCCAATATTCCTCTAAACCTTTCCAATCCATGTACTTGTCCAAATATTATTTTCCCAATTTTGTTCTGCTTAGTTGACCAATAAACGACAATAACAATCAGATAACATATTATCAATAACATAGTCAACTAATTACCTTAATATTAGAATCCGTAAATGTGTTTTTCTTTGCGTGATGAATCTAATTTCTGGACCTCTTGTTTGTCTCACCTGATAAAAGATGTTCAGCAGAAGCACATGGACACACTGAAGGCACAGACTGAAACACTGAGCGTGAACACCATCCTGATGAACGAGAAGGTTAAGGTTTTCCAGCTGCTTGATCGATACGCTGAGCTCACAATCATCTCCACTATCCGAGATCGGACACTGGTGGAACATGAGCTGCTGGCAAGAGGCCGGGACCATGAAGAGTGGAGAGAGGAACATCTCGGGGGGGAGTTTGAAAAAATCCGAACTGATCAGTTATTCCAGAACATTTCGGCGAGCAAATCCAAATCTGGGAGTTCGTCTGCCGTGGCCGGAGTTCCGGGGATCGGAAAAACAACAATGGTGCAAAAGATTGTTCATGACTGGGCCACAGGGAAAATATACCAACACTTCCAGTTTGTCTTCAGTTTCAAATTCCGGGATTTAAACACGATTAAAGACCGAATAACCCTGAAGGAACTGATTCTGGAGCAATATCCTTACTTTGGGAATATGTTAGGAGAGGTCTGGAAGAGGCCAGAGGGATTGCTGTTTATATTCGACGGTCTGGATGAATTCAAGGGCAGAATCGATTTTGCTGACAGCCGGAGAGACACAGAACCTAAGCACCAGTGCCCAGATCCCGAGTGGTGGTGTGAAGTGTCTGACATTGTGTACAGTTTAATCCAGCACAAGCTGCTCCTAGGGTGTTCAGTGCTAGTGACCACCCGCCCCACTGCGTTACATTTACTGAAAAAGGCAAAGATCAGTGTCCGGGCAGAAATCCTGGGATTTGTTGGTGAGGAACGGAAGGAATACTTCACCAGGTATTTTGAAGATCAGTCGGTGGCAGCAGCTGTTTTCAAACATGTGAAGGAGAACGAGATCCTGTACACCATGAGCTACAACCCCTCCTACTGCTGGATCCTCGGCCTGACACTGGGCCCCTTCTTCACACAAACACACCGGGACCCGCAGCGAGTTCCCAAGACCATCACACAACTATATTGCTACTTTATTTACAACATCCTGAAAAACCACGGCCGTGAGATTGAGAGCCTCCGTGAGGCATTACAGAGGCTTGGTCAGATGGCCTTCACTGGAGTGGCTGAGAAGAACATTGTATTCACAGATGGAGATTTGATCAAATACAATCTGCAGCCTTCCCAGTTCCTGTCCGGGTTCCTGATGGAACTTTTGGAGAGAGAGGATTCAGCCCGGAGCGTAGTGTACACCTTCCCGCACCTCACCATCCAAGAGTTTGTAGCTGCACTCGCACAATTCCTGACTCCAGATCGCGGGGATATCAAGACACTCCTCATTGAAGCTCATGGCATGACAGACGGGCGATTTGAAGTATTTCTCCGTTTTGTCGCTGGTCTCTCCTCCCCACGGGCAGCTTGGATCCTGGAGGAGTTTCTGGGTCAATTCCTTGATCAAAACATCTGCCGAGTGATTGACTGGGTGAAGGAGGAGGTTAAACGCCGGGCTGTAAACACAAAGAGTGAAGCTGGTAAAAGGAGGCTCCTGAACACGCTGCACTACCTGTTTGAGTCTCAGAATCCTGCACTGGCTCAGCAGACACTGGGATCTGTGGAAACACTTTCATTCCGTGAACTGGGACTGACCCCGATTGACTGTGCTGTCCTGTCTCATGTGATCAGGCCATGTGATACAATCAAACACCTCGATCTGACGAGCTGCCACATTCAGTGTGAAGGTCTCCGGCGGCTGGGCTTGGCTCTGCACAAGTGTCAGGAATTGAGGTGAATATCCGTTTGACACTAACACTGAACTGTAAAATTGTTTCACTATTTTGTTATTCCATCCAGCACCCCTTCTATGGGGCCGAGCGACCGTCGCTGTGCAAGGTGGGGGCACACCTCCTATTTTACCCTCCCTCCCCTGGGTCACCGGTGTCACCCGCTTCTCCCAGGACACGTAGGCATGCAGGTGCAGCAGACTGTGAAGAAAGCAAATGGTATGTTGGCATTCATAGCAAAAGGATTTGAGTACAAGAGCAGGGAGGTTCTACTGCAGTTGTACAGGGTCTTGGTGAGGCCACACCTGGAGTTTTGGTCTCCTAATCTGAGGAAAGACATTCTTGCCATAGAGAGAGTACAGAGAAGGTTCACCAGACTGATTCCTGGGATGGCAGGACTTCCATATGAAGAAAGACTGGATAGACTCGTCTTGTACTCGCTGGAATTTAGGAGGTTGAGGGGGATCTTATGGAGACTTACAAAATTCTTAAGGGGTTGGACAGGCTAGATACAGGAAGATTGTTCCCGATGTTGGGGAAGTCCAGAACAAGGGGTGACAGTGTAAGGATAAGGGGGAAGTCTTTTAGGACCAAGATGAGAAGATCTTTTTTCATACAGAGAGTGGTGAGTCTGTGGAATTCTCTGCCACAGAAGGTAGTTGAGGCCAGGTCATTGGCTATATTTAAGAGGGAGTTAAATGTGGCCCTTGTGGCTAAAGGGATCAGGGAGTATGGAGAGAAGGCAGGTACAGGATACTGAGTTGGATGATCAGCCATGATCATATTGAATGGCGGTGCAGGCTCGAAGGTCCGAATGGCCTACTCCTGCACCTATTTTCTATGATTCTATGACACGCGTGTTGCCTGCCGCCGCTCTCTGCATGGGGAACATTTCCCAGTCGTCGGTCGGTCGGGGAATGAGAATAAATGGTGAAAGTCACCAAACACCACAACCACAGAGATTTGTTCAATAATGAGCTGAGGTGTTTCCAGAAATATCCGTTTGGTAGAAGTTGTCTATCTCAGCCTCGCCGGGGTTTGTATCAGTCTGTTTCTTACTCTGTCTGTTTGTGTTTAGGCTGGGTTTCAACGACCTGGGAGATTCCGGAGTGAAACCGGTGTCTGCGGCTCTGAGGAACCCGGACTGTAAAATCCAGAGACTGAGGTAAGTCCCAGACTGTGAGAGATTGTGTTTACACTCACTGGGTGTCTGACACTGAACATTAATATGATCAGTAATTGTGTCACTGATAAACACTGGGGATTTGCACCGGCTCCTGTCTCTCTGTGTCCCTCACCCTCACTCTCTCTCATCTCCAGGCTGGACAATCCAGAAATCGGAAATACAATGGGACTTGGGAGTATTGGTGCAGGATTCCCAAAAAGTTAATAGACAATACACAATAGGTGCAGGAGTAGTACATTCGGCCCCGAGCCAGCACCACCATTCAATGGTATCATGGCTGATCATCCCCAATCAGTACCCCGTTCCTGTCAAGATAAAGGAACCACATTCCCTCATGCCTGTATGAACCCAGGAGATGCATTTGAGCTTAAAAGCACCTTGCCAAGCAAGGGAAAAGGCCATAAAATGGATTTTGCTGCCTGGCTGAGAATGCATTTTAAACTCCACAAGGGCCTGTAAAAGTGCAGAAAGCGTTCCATCATGTCTGTATGAAGCCAGGAGATATATTTGAGCTTAAAAGGAGCTAGCTAGAACTTGCAAAAGGCCACAAATTGCATTTTGCAGCCTAGCAGAAAATGCTTTTTCTCTGGCACAAGGCCCCAAAAAAGCCTAGAGACCAGTCTGTCATGTCAGTATGAAGTCAGGAGATGTATTTGAGCTTAAAGGCAGCTTGCTAGACCTGTCACTCTCTGTGTCCCTCACCCTCTCCCATCTCCAGGCTGGATGGTGTCGGTCTCACAGATTCTGGAGCCGAGGATCTCGTCTCCACTCTCAGTACAAACACCTCACTGACGGATCTGCGGCTGGGTGATAATGAACTTGGGGACGCCGGAGTGAAACTGGTGTCTGCGGCTCTGAGGGACTCGGACTGTAAAATACAGGCACTGTGGTAAGTCCCAGACTGTGAGATATTGTGTTTACACTCACTGGGTGTCTGACACTGAACATTAATATGATCAGTAATTGTGTCACTGATAAACACTGGGGATTTGCACCGTCTCCTGTCTCTCTCTGTTCCTCACCCTCACTCTCTCTCATCTCCAGGCTGCAACGTGTCGGTCTCACAGATTCTGGAGCCGAGGATCTCGTCTCCGCTCTCAGTACAAACCCCTCACTGACGGAGCTGCACCTGGCAGACAACTGCCTCACAGACCGATGTGTCCCCGCTCTCCGCCGCCTCATACTGAACCAACCGAGTCTGGAGCAGATCTGGTGAGTGTTTGTGTTAATGTTTAATGTGATAAAATATCAGGGGATCCATCCATCCGCGGGCTTCTTTCTCCTGTGATTCTGTTCTGTAAGTGTTGTTGAAATATTAACCCCAGTCCCTGTTATTGACACTGTTGTTTAACCTGTTTATTTCCTCTTTATTCCTCGACTTGTTTCAGGCTGGTGGGGAATGAGTTCAGTCCGACCGGGGAGAAGGAACTGAGGTCGCTGCAGGAACCCAGACCCAGACTGAGAATGTCCGTGTGAACATCTCGGGGTGTAAACATCACCGCCCTGGGGACTGGAATATTGTTGGCCGATTCCCCTGCCCTCCCCTTTAAATGGCCCCTCCCCTTTATTATTATTATTTTTATTTATTTATTTAAAAAAAATTATATTCTTTTATTTTATTAGAAGTAAGTACAGCAATATGGCACCAAGGTGCCTAATATATATTGACATATTACATTTTATGTACAGCTTCTTATTTTTTAATTTTTTTAATAATGAAAAAGAAAAAGAGAGTAGAAAATAAAAGATAGAGAAACATGTGATATATAGTGTGTGAGAAAGAAAAAAGTGTGAAAAAAGAAAGTTGAGAATGAAAAAGAAAAAAAAGAGAAGAGTAGAAAGTAAGAGATTAAGGAGATCGGTATCTATATTCTTGACCATCCCTCACCCAATCCTGAAACAATTAGCTTCTACGATTTTGTTGCACCATATGCTTCCAAAAAATCGACAAATGGAGACCAACTCATTAAAAATTGGTCTGATTTATCTATTAGGAGGAATCGCATTTCCTCAAGATGTGCAGTGTCCAACATGTTTGAAATCCACATTTATGGTTGTATTTTTCCAAAAGTTAAGTATAAGTTTTTTTGCCGTTATTAACCCATAATTAAAAAATAAAATTTGAGATGAGTTCAGTTTATTCCCATCTTCCATTACTCCAAATATAATCATTTCAGTATTAGGTTCCATTTTAATCTTAAATATTTTTGAAAATATTTGAAAAATATCACTCCAGAATTTATAAAGTTTTATGCAGGAGACAAAAGAGTGTGTTATAGTTGCTTTTTGGGAAAGTTGATTTAAATGGCCATTAATTTACGGGAATTAAACACTAAATTCCTTCCATTTGGCCTATAAATTCATGAAAATTAGATTTAAAAATCATGTCATATTGTGAATTATTGTGTGAATGTTATTTGGACACTTAGGCAATTTAAACATGTTTATCTTTTCTTAAGAAATGGATAGATGTTTAGATCTAGTAATTGAATTTTGTAATTAGCTACAATTAGGTAACTAACTAATTATATGCTTTAATTTCAGGTCATCCAAGTAAGATTGTTTCATATTTGTTTCAGAATGCTTCAATCTATAATAACTCAAAATTTCATTCAGTTCTCTTAATTTTTAAGAAATTTATGGGCTTTTGACTGTCCTCGATCACAGCTTTTGTGTTAAGTCAATGGAAAGGCAATGGGGAACAAGATGCTAATTTCCGAATATGAAAATGGGCATACCTTTTTTAATACTGAAGATATGAAAGTGAATTAGGTGTCAAATTAAACATCTTTTTATGCTTTATCTGATGGGAAAAATTACAGACTTGATTTTTAAAATCTCAACATTTTGTAACATTGCTAATATAATAATAACAATTAACGTTATTTTGGACTCGAGGTCTAGACAAGGGACATTACATAAAAATGCATTGCATATTAAAAACATCATAACGTACATATAAAATCTTAGTATAACACTTATAAAAGCATCATAAATTATATATTAAAAAAACACAATACATGAATTAAAATCCAGAATAAAAGAATGATCAATGTCCTACAACGAGACAACGATACCAGTGTCTCCACAACCTGGATTGGTAGCGTGTAACACTAAACCGTATGTTTGTAAAGGCCACAATAATTTTTAGAGTCATTTATCCTGCAAATGAATTTATACATATGATTTCTTGGGATAGCTTCTAAGGTACTGACTCCTGCAGCCACAAACATGTTAATAGCATTACACCATATAGGTTTCCTTAGCAGTGTTCTCATGGCATCATTCCATGACACCTTCAGTCTCTGCAAACGTGTCTTTCCATAGTTCGACCACAGGTGCGCAGTATAGAGTGGCGTGCAATATGCTCTAAACAGCGACATCTTCACCACATCTGTACACACACCAAACTTACGCGAGAGAATATTTGCCTGTACGTACAGCTTGCATCGTTGCCTATATATATCCTCATCATCTGTCATTTGTTCTGTAATAAAATGACCAAGATATTTTACCTTATTACTGACACTAAGAATATTGTCAGACAATTTAAAATCAGGAAATGTTAGACATTTATCCTCTTTGGTTCTACAGATCATAACAGCACTTTTACAAGCATTATATTTAATATCATGTTCTACACTGTGAGGGATAAAGTGATTAAACCCCATTATAGTAAGGAGCTTTAAAGAGAATTCGAACTGATAGGGGCCGGAGAGAGGGTTCTGACACAGCTGTGTCTAAAGGTTACCAGACCCATCCTTGAGTAAGAAGTAATAGCATTGTATAGCGGTAGAAGGGAGTGATGTAGAGAGATCCGTATCGGTGGAATGGAGTGATAGATGGGACCCTTGTCACTATAGCTTAGCTTTAGTACTGATATAGGGGAACTGAGAGGGTTCACTAGGAGGTGAGTAAAACTAGGGTAGGTCATGAGCAACTGAGCATGCTTAATAGAATAAATGAATATTACAACACACCCCTGGTCAAGAAACTGCTCATTACCATGAACATGCGATGTATGATGTGGGAGGTACTGGGGGGATGTACCTACAGATTGTGCACCTCAGACCCTGATTGGAGAAGGGTCCGGAGGGGAGGTTGAATGTAAAATTGTGTGTATAAAGGGGGATGACTTCTCTGACTTGGTGTGTCTCGACTTGGAGAGGCACCCAGTTCTGCAGATTTGTGAAAAATAAAGAATCTCTTGCTTCCAAGATTTAGTCTTTGAGCAGTGATTGTGAGCACAAAGCGTATCTCACAAACTGGAGGCTCGTCCGGGATTGCCACTCCGGCTGCTTGGTGGAGGCAATGCGAGTGAAGCCATAGGCGGCCATCTTAAGTACTGGCACTCGCTGACGCGGGGCGGGGACGAGCATCGACAGTTGGTGGGGGAGTGGGGTTAACGGGCGTTGAACAATTTGAATTGAAGTGTCGGCGACAGTTGGACGTGTGGTTAACGGGCGGACACCGCTGGGGGGTGGTTGATGGGCGCCGACAACTGAGAGGGTGAAGGCGGGCGGGAAGTGTTAACAGCTGGAGGCCGTGAGGAGCCATTAACAGTGGCGGAAACGATCATCAGCGGCGAGGAACGGTTGGGGGGGGGGAGAGTAGGAGGAGGGTGGAGCAGAGAGGGACACGGAAGAGGGGGGCGAGAGAGGTGGGGTGACAGCAAGGTGCCAGATGGAGGGTGAAGAGAGGGTTCAGGAGGGTGAAGAGAGGGGTTCGTGAGGGTGTAGAGAGGGTTCAGGAGGGTGTAGAGGGTGAAGAGAGGGTTCAGGAGGGTGAAGAGAGGGTTCAGGAGGGTGAAGAGAGGGTTCAGGAGGGTGTGGAGGATGAAGAGAGGGTTTAGGAGGGTGAAGAGAGGGTTCAGGAGGGTGTGGAGGGTGAAGAGAGGGTTCAGGAGGGAGAAGAGAGGGTTCAGGAGGGTGATGAGAGGGTTCAGGAGGGGGTGTGGAGGGTTCAGGAGGGTGGGGATGGGGTTCAGGAGGGTGATGAGATGGTTCAGGAGGGTATGGAGAGGGCTCGGCAGGGTGGGGACAGGGTGGGTGGGTGACAGCAAGGTGCCAGATGGGGTAACTGGGAAATGTGAGACCATCCTCGCCAGCAGACAATGATGCAGCAATGCTGTATGGTGTGAAGGTTTTTTGTACTATTATACAATTAACATGGTGCCTTGCTGCTGCAGCAGCACCAAGAGTATTAGAGAACATTTATTGACATAAATAAGGAATTATATTGCATCAAGTTTTATCAGACTGGTGTTGCCGTGTGTAGCGAGACCGATGCTCAGCCTCTGTTCTTTAGTATTTAGAGGAATGAGGGGTGACCTGAATTAAATGTCCATGGATTCGATGTATGCTGGGTGTTATGTTATGCTGCGTGTAAGTATTTAATTGTTCCATTGTACATGTGAGAATTTAACGCTGTTGACTCCTGCTTTTTCCCCTGAGTGAAGAGTCCACATCTAGGCACATCTAGGCAGTTGTACAGGGCCCTAGTGAGACCACACATGGAGTATTGTGTGCAGTTTTGGCCTGTTGGCCTTCATAACAAGAGGAGTTGAGTCTAGGAGCGAAATAGTTCCTTCTGCAGTTGTACAGAGCCCTGGTTGAGACCACACCTGGAGTATTGTGTGCAGTTTTGGCCTGTTGGCCTTCATAACAAGAGGAGTTGAGTCTAGGAGCGAAATAGGTCCTTCTGCATTTGTACAGAGCCCTGGTTGAGATCACACCTGGAGTATTGTGTGCAGTTTTGGCCTGTTGGCCTTCATAACAAGAGGAGTTGGGTATAGGAGCAAAGAGGTCCTTCTGCAGTTGTACAGAGCCCTGGTGAGACCACACCTGGAGTATTATGTGCAGTAATTTGAGGATGGACATTCTTGCTATTGAGGGGGCCCAGTGTAGGTTCACCAGCTTAATTCACAGGATGGCGGGACTGTCATATGCTGAGAGAATGGAGCAGCTGGGCTTGTATACTCTGGAGTTTAGAAGGATGAGAGAATATCTCGTTGAAACATATAAGATTGTTAAGGGCTTGGACACACTAGAGGCAGGAAACATGTTCCCAATGTTGGGGGAGTCCGGAACCAGGGGCCACACACAATTTAAGAATAAGGGTTCGGCCATTTAGAATGGAGGCGAGGAAACACTTTTTCTCACAGAGAGTTGTAAGTCTGTGGAATTCTCTGCCTCAGAGGGTGATGGAGGCAGGTTCTCTGGATGCTTTCAAGAGAGAGCTAGATAGGGCTCTTAAAGATAGCGGAGTCAGGGGATATGGGGAGAAGGCAGGAATGGGGTACTGATTGTGGATGATCAGCCGTGATCACAGTGAATGGCGGTGCGGGCTCGAAGGGCCGAATGGCCTACTCCTGCACCTATTGTCTGTTGTCTATTGTCCGATGCTCAGCCTCTTTTATTTAGTGTTTAGAGGAAAGAGGGGTGACCTGAATGAAATGTCCATAGATTGGATGTATGCCGGGTGCGACCCTGTATTCAACCGAATTACTCAGGGAAAGTGGTCCTCCTTTCGCCCCCATTGCTCTATTCACCTCAATTGATGCTCTCGAGAAATGTAGCCTTTTCCAATAATTTATGTTAATACAGTTAATAATTACCAGACTTATTCCAATTAACCACCTAACAGCCCGTGACTTTGCCAATTGTAACCTTTCTTGGAATTAGAAATGTGTGGTAAATGTTTGAGTTGTGTTTACGTGTCGCAACAGCATTTGTTTTATTTGAGCACAAGTTGTGAGCAGCCAATTCCACCCATGACATGTGACATGTTCTGTTTGGGGGAGAGAGTTCACCATTTGGACTCATCGATATTTTAAAGTTGAGGTGGTGTACAACCTAAATGGGAACGACGTTGTGTTTTCCGTTTTGAATTTAGACCTGCAGCACGTGTGGGTTTGCTCTCAGACCTGCAGCATCTGTGGGTTTGAATTCAGACCTGCAGCATCTGTGGGTTTGGTTTCAGACCTGCAGCATCTGTGGGTTTGGTTTCAGACCTGCAGCATCTGTGGGTTTGATGTCAGACCTGCAGCATCTGTGGGTTTGGTTTCAGACCTGCAGCATCTGTGGGTTTGGTTTCAGACCTGCAGCATCTGTGGGTTTGCTCTCAGACCTGCAGCATCTGTGGGTTTGAATTCAGACCTGCAGCATCTGTGGGTTTGTTTAATTTCCTTCCCTGCTAACAGTCTGGCAAGTCAACGGATGGGCGGCGCTTCCTTCCTTCCTGCCGACCGCAGGGCTGCCAACTCTCACGCTTTCGGCGTGAGACTCACGCCTTGGAGCTATTTCTCACGCCCTCACGCTCATGGCCGAGTTCTCATGCTGAGTTCAGTCCCTGCACAGTTTGTCCCTTTGCGCCCGCTGCCAATGATCTGTACGGCTGGGGAAGTGCGTCGGTTGGCGGCTGTGAGTGACGTCGCGTCTCTTTTTCTCATCTGTGGTCGAATGTGCAGTTGCCGGCAACATGAAGCATCCGGAGATGGAACTAACCAGGTGAATCAGTTGTTAAACATGGTGTGTGTGTGTGTGTGTGGGGGGGGGGGGGGGGGGGGGGGGGGGGGGGGGGGGTGGGGGGGGGGGGGGGGTGCGACGACGACCACAATGAGGCCAAACATCTAGGACAGGGTTCGGACTACGGACACACGGCCCGTACCTCGAAAAACCGTGTAGTTATTTTCAATTAGTTTTCGCGGGGTTGGGGCAGGCGAGCTGACTTGGGAACGGCAGCCAGTCCCTGGGCACGCAGAATGGGCATGCAATTCACACTTCTTGCATGTCGCATGTAGTATCCCATGCAGCATCCTCTGCATCATGCTTCTGTTTCTCCAGTATCTCACTGCCTATCTGTGACCTCCTACCCTTGGAAGAGGGACTTGGGGAATCTCTCTGGGGTGCCGCTGCTTTGACATCAGCTTGTGCGCGATATGTGGTGCTAGAACCTGCGGCGTGTGGGGCTTCCAGGAGTGTTCGTTATCGATCAGCTCGCGCTGCTCCGCGAGTTAACCTGACCAGAATGGATCCATCACTGAGGTTGGAACTCTTCTCTCAGCTCTGGTGAAATGCCGGCAGGAGCTCTGCTGGTGATATGAGACTTGTTGCTTGAGCTGAGATGTTACACATATCTCAACAAGGGAGCAGTCTTTTTTTTTTGGCTGCTATTAACCTGTAGTTTCGGTTGGTTGATTTTCAAAGCTTTTTAATATGTTGAATGGGACCCTTATTTGAATTACAGGAAGGAATGGCTGAGTAAGAGAGTCAATGCAAGGAAGATAAACAGGAGGATGGGGTCAAGAGCCTGTCCCACAGAACAAACACAACAGCATTTGGATGTCACATACAGAAACCTTATCAAATCGTGTTTCTCACAGAACCACAAGCAGATACTAAGAACACAAAAGGGATATGTTTCAAGCATGGACCTAAATGAGTAAAAGTTGAAGAGACACTCCAAGGTTTAGGTAGGAAAGAACTGCAGATGCTGGTTTTAAATCGAAGGTAGACACAAAATGCTGGAGTAACTCAGTGGGACAGGCAGCATCTCTTGAGAGAAGGAATGGGTGCCGTTTCGGGTCTGAAGAAGGGTCTCGATCCGAAACGTCACCCATTCCTTCTCTCCAGGGATGCTGCCTGTCCCACTGAGTTACTTCAGCATTTTGTGTCTACCCCCAAGGTTTAGGCTTAGTTGCGGTTTCACCATGGTGGATCAATCCAGATTGAGGATGATCAAGAAGCACTTCAGTGGCACAAATGCTTCTGGCCACTTACCAGCCCTGTCTGAATCAGGCGAGCTGACCTGGGAACGGCAGCCAGTCCCTGGGCACGCAGAATACCAACTTGATCAGTATGGACAAATTGGGCCAACCATGTACATGTTGTATAACTGACTATGCAGATCTGAATGGGCTTAGAATTACCATTTATGCAAAATTGCCCTCACTTTCCCCATTTTGATTCTTGAGATTAATATCTCTTTGCTCTGTTAATAGCGTTAAAGTACTTATGAGGCAGAGTCAGGAAAGGGAACTTTTTTTTTAGTTTGATTTAATTTGTTAGTTGATTTTTTGTTGACTGCCTTAATTTCTGAAATAGTCTTAAAGTAACTTAACTGTTATAAAGCAGTAATAAGTGATTTGTGGCCAAACAATTGGAACTTGCATAAAAGGTTTGAATTATTAGCAAGGCTGGCAACTCTCACGCATTGAGCGTGAGACTCGCGCATTTCACAACATTCTCATGCTCTCACGCTGATCACAAAATTAAATAATGAGAATAGGACCGGTTTTGCTTAACAAATAGTATAGGAAGGAATTACAGATGCTGGTTTAAACTGAAGATAGACACTAAAAACTAAAAAAAAAACTCAGCAGGACAGGCAGCATCTCTGGAGAGAAAGAATGGGTGAATGTTTCGAGTCGAGACCTTCAGCCTGAAAGAGTTGAAAACCAGGTCATAAAACACATGACTGGACATGTGTGTTACCAACTAAGGGCAGAAATCAGAATCATGTGTTCATCTTAATTCACGGGACACCATAATAAATATATTACAGAAAAAATAATGTAATGGGGTGGCACGGTGTGCAGCGGTAGAGTTGCTGCCTTACCACCACATGAGTTTTCTCTGGATATTCCGGTTTCTCCCATATCCGAAAGAAGTGCAGGTTTTAGGTTAATTGGCTTCTGTAAATTGTCCCTGGCGTGATGGATGGAATTGGGTATGATAGAGTGCAGGACGGTGTGGACCTGGTGGGCGGAAGGGCCTGTTTCCATATATATTTTTACATATATATCTTAATTTCATTGAACCATATATGATTGAATATGTGGCATTATTTTCGTCTTGATTCTATATTCAAAGGGTAAGTTTGAATCTGTCTGAAGAAGGGTTTCGGCCCGAAACGTTGCCTATTTCCTTCGCTCCATAGATGCTGCTGCACCCGCTGAGTTTCTCCAGTAATTTTGTCAACCTTCGATTCTCCAACATCTGCAGTTCCTTCTTGAACAAGGTTGATTGATTTATTTGTGCAGAACAGTGATGGAAGTCCGACTTTTGCTTTATTTCTCTGAGTTTTTCTCTATATATATGCATAACAGCATGAATATAATCTGATTTCCATACATGAATATAGCCAGTCATGTGCTGCACCTGTTGAGCAGAGCCTTGCTCTATTGTGGAATGTAATTTAGCCTAACCTTATTCATACCTAATCCAACTTAAAGCATAAATGCTGCATCCAAGTTAAAAGACTCGCTACAGTGCACCAGATTGCACAATTTCAAGCTGAAAAATGTAAAAGCTCCTAACCGCGTGTGAGGTACACTTTATGCTCACGATTAATACTCAAATACTAAATCTTGGAAGCAAGAGATTTCTTTATTTTACGAGTCTGCAGACCGGGTGCCTCTCCAAGTCGAGACACACCGAAGCCAGAGAAATCATCCCCCTTTATACACAGAATCTTACATTCAACCTCCCCTCTGGACCCTTCTCCAATCAGGGTCGGAGGTGCACAATCTGTAGGTACATCCCACCGTACATCCCCTCGCACCTCCCATATCATACATTGCATGTTCAAAAACATGTTCATGGTAATGAGCAATTTCTTGACCAGATTAAGGGTGTGTTTGTAATATTCATTTATTCTATTAAGCATGCTCAGTTGCTCATGACCTGGCCCAGTTTTTACTCACCTCCTAGTGAACCCTCCCAGTTTTCCTATATCAGGTACTAAAGCTAAGCTATAGTGACAAGGGTCCCATCTATCACTCCTTCCACTGATAGGGATCTCTCTACATCACTTACCACTTCTACCGCTATACAATGCTATCACTTCTTACTCAAGGACTCAAGGATGGGTCTGGCAACCTTCAGACAACTGCTGTGTCAGAATCCTCTCTCCAGCCCCTCTCTGTTTGAGAATTCTCTTTAAAACTTTCTTTAATAGGGTTTAATCACTTTATCCCTCACAATCCTATCCCTCCTCATCCCTCCCCACCCTCCTAATCCACCCTCCAAATCCTCCCTTTTTCTTTTGCTACGCATACACTGATTAAACCCTCGGGGGGGGGGGGGGGGGGGGGGGGGGGGGGGGGTTTAAGTTCCTTCAACTCGAACTGACGTAACATTGTCCTAACCTTCTCCTCTCTGTAAATCATAAACTTCCCCTGGCCGCATTATCATTATTTTCTGTATTTCCCCTTCTCTCCCATAGGCATGACTACAGCCTGCATCTGACTTATACTTCTAGTAATAATTCCCTAAAACAAGGGAATACAACAGGGGATTAAGAGTCAGTCCAGCCACTGCAC
Organism: Okamejei kenojei; assembly: GCA_035221665.1. Lineage (NCBI taxonomy): Eukaryota > Metazoa > Chordata > Chondrichthyes > Rajiformes > Rajidae > Okamejei > Okamejei kenojei. The sequence continues at coordinate 5,475,323 of CM069170.1, read as the reverse complement.
ATAGAAACACGAGTCCCACCGTTCTCCCACCATGTTCCTCCGAGGATGGAATCCCACCATTGGGTTCCCATAATCGAATTTCACTTTTGTATTGGAACATGTGCCAACTTACGGATCCCTTCTGATATGTCCATTCACTGCCTGTCCATTATCATCGATGTTCAAACAGCAATTAGAGAGGTTGAATTTCCCGCATACACCTCCTTCTTCTGCCAGGAGGTAATCTAGGGCTAACCTGTTCTGGTATATCGCTGCTCTCATCTGCGTCTGCTGCTTTGCCAGCAATCTCCAGCTCCCCCGCAGTTTTTCCATATTTCTTAGTTAGATACCATTTAGGCTCCTCTGGCCACCACACTCGGGACTGATTTGGCCACTGGGTGACAATGCGCTGGCAGGGGCTGCTGCCTACTAGGACGGCATCCTTTGCCCAGGGCCTAGCGATACACTCAGTCCCGACCGGAGCGTCTGCCAGGACCCATACCTGGGGATCTCGGTCTTGTCCAAACTGTCAGGTTCCACCCCATCAGGTCCCATATTTCAACAATGGATCCCCTCCACGCCAACGTGAAATTCATCAGTGGTCCCACCGCAGACCCAACAGTTAGTCCACATTCAGGGTCCCAGCTATCCGGGTGGCCAAGTCCACAAACAGGTTTTTTTTTCTTCTCCTTCTGGATTTCGATCTGCTCTTTAAGTTCTTCGTGCAGTGTCTGAGGTGCTCTTGAGACTGAGTATGTGGGGAGGGGAAGGCTTAGTGACTACTACCTTAGTAACCTCGTTTTTTTTTTTTCCGAATTCTCTTTTACTTCCTCCTTCGTCTTATCTATTGCCCATTTTACGATCTGAGAAGGGAAAACTAACTGTACACAAACCCATCTCTCTCCCCTTGGGCAGGTCTCACGACCCCCCAAAACTTCCCTATATACCCCTATTTGCCTCCATCAAATACTTTCCCCCCTCTTTACAAATGGTTCTAGTCTTTCGGTCATGGCATACTTCTGTTCACATGGGAATGATATCGGGTAAATGATCTGGTATTATTACCCCCTCTGTATTGAATAGGATGATAACATTTAAACTCACATTATATAATACCTTTTACAACAATTAACATACAAAGCAAACAATACACACGACTGCCCGTTCATACTGTCTATGTTATTCAGGCAATGCATGGAAAAAAAATCTAAATTACTAGTTAGGGGTTTACTTCCCGGCTTTCACCATCCACTGTTCCTCCTCCTCAGGAACGGGTGGATCGACGGTCCTTTAATCCGGATCGCGTGGGGGTCCACCCTTTTTCGTTTGTTCGTATGCTGTCTCGGTTGTCAGTAATAACTAGGTGACGGTCCAGTACCCACCTGGGCTGGAGTTTTCTCCCTCCTTCCTAGGGTTGACAGCCAGTACCCAGACGGGCCTTACAGCAGCATGTTTAGGAAAGTCACGTGGCGGGCTTTACGATAGATATAATCCTTTCGCTTTTAATTCTGTAAGGGAACGGGACACTGCCAGTAACAAAAGTTCCATCAAGAATACATCAACCATCCCTCAAAGGTTGTGTGCCTTCCACCTCCCAAAATAAGGCAATCCAAACAACATTTCATAGGGAGAACAACCGCAATATCCTTTCGTGTGCCGTCCCGTATTCGCAATAGAGCAATTGGTAGACATTTAGTCCAGGTCTCTCCCCGTCTCCTCCATTAAGTATCTGAGACTTATAGTTTTTTAGAGTGGCATTCATCCGCTCCACTCTCCCCGAACTCATTTGGGGTGCCATGGAGTAGTGCAGCTTCCAGTTTATTCCCAAGGCGCGACAAATTAATATGTGCACCTTGAAGCAAAATGTGTTCCTCGATCTGAGTCTAATGATTCAATTACTCCATATCGTGGGATGATTTGTCTCTACTTATTGTTAGCAATATCTTAGTAACTGCCTGGGCAGTGGCATTTATCGTGGGAAATGCCTCTACCCACCTGGTGAAGTGATCCTCTATAACCAAAGATATTTCCACTGCTGTACTTTTGGTCTATTCTGTGAAGTACTACCTGTAATCTCTGGAAGGGTCTAATGGCCAATTGTTGTCCTCCCCCTGGGACAGCTCTCATTACCTTCTTATTCACCTTTTGACACACTACACAACCAGACACCACCTGCTTGGCTAAAGTATAAATGCCTCTACAGGCATAAGTTTCGTAGAGAGCTCCCAGTGCGATGCGAATGTAGTTGTCTAATCAAAGTCCTCGTCAATCCCTTTAGTAATTATTTGTTTTTCGTCCGGCGTCCACCACTTCCCGTCCCGTGGAGCGCGGCACCCAACTCATTCATTTTAATCTTCCTCCTCCCGCAAGAATACAGGTATCTTCTCTATTCCCTCTCTCAACGGTATTAGAGACAGCATTTTTACCGTTCCTTCCGTCGCCGCTGTCTTAGTGGCACTATCGACTGCCCTGTTCCCTCTAGCTTCCAGCGAATTCCCTCTCTGGTGGCCTGCTACATGGACCACCGTTATTCTTTCTGGCAATTTTAGTGCTTCCAAAGCTTTCTCAAATTAACTGTTCATGAGCCAACTCTTTCCCTCTGGCTGTAATCATCCCCTTTCTTTCCAGAGATTTTCCCAAAGGTGGTGTACGGTACCCCAAAGGCATACTTGGAATCTGTATACACAGTTCCTTCTTTCCCTTTCAATAGTTCCAATGCCCTCAGTAATGCATACAGTTCACACGTTTGCGCGGACCAACTTCCTGGTAACCTGCATGCTTCCACTTTTTCAAACCCTTCTCCAGTTATTATAGCATATCCACTATACCTTTTTCCGTCTATGCTCTGGAAGAACCATCAATGAACCATATTTCCCCTGTCTCGAGCGTTGTCGTTTCTTCTAAATCTTCCTACTCTATTTGTCTGAAGTTTCTTATTATCTCACTACAATCATGTTCTGATAAACTCTCCTTCCTGCTCAGCACCTGCCGAGTACAAAAACTGAGAGGGATTTAGGTTTTTATCCGTTACTATGGTCAAATCATTCTTTTCCATAAGTATTACCTCATACTTCAATATTCTAGAATCCGTCAACCACCGACTGGACTTGCTGAGTTAGTATCGTCCGGACCGCGTGACAGGGGAGTGCGGACACCACCAGAGTTCCTCCAAACGTCAATTTCCTACTTTCCTCCACTAACACTGCTGTTGCCGCTACCGCTTGAATACATTACTGGCCATCCCCCGCGATACTGGATCCAAGAGTTTGGAGAGGAACGCGACGGGCTGCCGCTTCCCTCCTTTTTCTTGGGTTAGTACTCCCAGCGCAATTCCATTTTCTGCGTTTCACAAAAAGATGGAATGGCTGGTCAATAGACGGAGAGCCAGTACGGGCAGTGATTAAACTGTTCTTACTTTAATTTCCTAAACTGGTGTTCGTCCCCGGATTCCCACTTTAACTTTATCATTTTCTTCACCTAATTTATCATATAGAAACCTAAACCTGTAGCGGTATCGTCTTCTATCCATCTTAATATCTACAATATCCAATCAGTCCAAGAAACAAGAAACGTACTTCACTAATTCCTCTCCATTCTTATATCCTGGCCTTTTAGACGTCAATTCCCGGTAACGGGTTTCCATCCTCCCTTTTCCCCATCGCTTATCAGGTGTCCTAGATATTTAATAATTCTACAACTGTAATTTACTTTTAGACGCTCTCAACCCCGTTTTCCCCCAGAAGGTTCAGGAGGTTATTGTTGCAATCCTTAACTGCCTCCTCTTCTTCCCCCTGATAGTAATAACATCGTCCACATACTGCAACAGCTGTGTCTCATCAGTCCTCGGGACGTCCCTCTAATACTTGTTCTAATATCTGTCCAACAGGTTCGGGGACTCTAGTAAATCCCTGAGGGAGTGTAGTCCACCGATACTGCTGTTTCCTTTGGGTCTCTGGGTTTCCCATTCAAACGCAAAAAGGTCCCTGCTCTCTTCAGCCAGGGACAGCTCAAAAAAGCGTCTTTTAATTCTAAACACACTGAACCACTTGTGATTCGGGGGTATCCGTCCCATTATGGTATACGGTTCGGGACTACCGGGTGTCGCATTCTAACTACCCTTATTTAATCCCCTGAGATCCTGGACCAATCTGAACGTCCCGTCGTCCTTCCCTACGGGGAGTACGGGGGTGTTATATGGGACATACAACTCTCTAATATACCGTCTTTTAGTAAGTTCCCTATAATTGGCTGAAGTCCTCAATCCTTCCTTCCATAGAAATTGGATTATTGCCTTACCCGTACTATCTCACTTCTTTTTCAGAGCTATTTTCAAGGGTGGGATATGCAGCCCACCCAGTTTCCTTCCTTGGCCCACACCTGCGGACTATTCTTCCCTCGTCCTCCGTGGTCAATTTATACAATTGACTATTATCTGTCCCCCTACGGGGGCTGTTTCCCATTCCTAATTGAATGTATTTGTAAGTCTCTTCCCATCAAATCTATCCATGCCTGGGGTACCAAGATTAAATCTTTCCGTAGTTTCCCGATTCTCATATTTCACACCACCCCTTCTACTCGGGTATGTCATCACTTTCTTTCTCCTTCTACCCCTGAGATTCTAACTTGTTTTTTACCCAATCTCATTCCTTCTGGTACCTTAGTTATACTCGATCTTTCCCTGCTCACCCGAATCTACCATAAATATACATATCCTATCCCTGGGGTCCTAATTTCAAATTTAACCAGAGGTTCCCGTGTGTATCCCATACACCCCAGGGAGCAGGACTCCCTGACTCCCCTATTCTTCCTCCATGAGATGCGTACGACTGCACCTCCCGTCGTCCGCTTTAGGGATATTCCCTCTTGAAATGACCCTCCTCTTTACAATAATAACACCAGGTGGCCCCGTGTACCACCCTCCTAATCCTTGTTCCTTGTTCTCCGGGGACCCCAACTTCGGTCCCTCCATTCACCTCTTCCTCGTCCTCCAATACTACTTGCTGTACTGCTTGCAACATCATTTTTGCCTTTCCTTCCCTTCTGTTTCTCCTCATCCCGTCTTACATATACCTTTTGAGCCTCTGGTAACAACTGATTCAAATGGCTTTTCATTCCAATCTTCCCAATTTTTCCAATTTCTTTTCTAATATCTGGCATGATTTTGTTACAAATTAACCTTCAACAACTGCTGACCTGCGGTCATATCAGGGTCTATCCCCGAATACTGCTGACATTTTTCCTTAATCTTTATAAAAACACTGTCGGAAGTTCGTCCTTATATCTTCTGCTGATTTCAAAAGCCCGTTCGAAATTCTGTCCCTTAGGAACGGCTTCTCTAATTCCCTTGATTGTTATCTCCCTGAGATCTCTCACACTTCTTCTGTTTGTGGTTACGGGGTGGGGGGTGGGGGGGCCCAATTCGTGCCGTAATGGGATATTTTACTGCTCTCGCTTTAATCCTGTAACCCCCCATCTCCTGCCTGTCTGACCATCTGTCTTTCTTCTGAAGTAAAACACACTTCCCCTTATTGACATCATTGTCTGCCAACTCCTTTTTATTTTTTTCTGGCCCCATTAATTTTTACCCTTCTCCAACCAGAATGTTTATCTAAACAAACCATAAAAGCTGCTTGTTGTTCAGCAATTAACTTATTTCTAATTTGTTCAAACCATTCCCCTACAAATACATAGACTAACAATTTTCCAAAATAACTTTACTGAAAAGAAATCTATAGAACCAAGCAACTATATTTTCCAACTTCCCCTTTTAAGTTGCGATGATTTCAAAGCATTGTCCGTTACCTTACAATACCTCCCCATTGCTTACAATTCCTTAAAGGAACACACACACAATCCTTACAACATGTGACCCACAGCAAACAACCCATCACATATACAAACTTCCTCATTCATTACAAAACCGGTTTTTACACACACACTTTACATTAGTTCCATTCTTACTTCAATGAGATTGTTTGAAACAACTCAATATTTTTCATAAAAACATTTTTGGCCCTAGGAACTGATCTATTTGTTCAGCCAGTCCCAAGGGGTCTTCCAATAAACTTTCACTCATCTTCCTTTTTAAAGTTCCTCACCCCCCATACTGGTGAGAGGCACATAGTTTCCTTACTCTTACCCCGGGTGTTCCCTTCACCCCATCCAACATTCGACCCAACGGACTATCGGGCGAATGTTAGGCTCCATATCAGTATGAGCCTCATCCGGTTCCCCGGACCCTTACTCCTCCCATTCCGGTTTCCCATTACCTTGTCGGACTATTCCCGTCCGACAAACCACCGGTCGCCCAGGCAATACTTAATAGTCGTTTTTTCTTACCTGGTCCTGTGCACAAGAATCACTCGACCGTCCCGTACACGTATTTACCTTACACCCCCTCTTGCTTCCCGAGTCTTTTCAACCGAATATCACTCGCTCAAACTGCTGATGGCAAGCAAGGAGATCAGAGACTGCTGAAATCAGCAGGGTGCACCTTCCCCTCCTTCTTTGCCTCCACCAAGCAGCCGGAGTGGCGAATCCCGACGAGCCCCCAATTTGTGAGATACCCTTTATGCTCCCAATTAATGCTCAAAGACTAAATCCTGGAAGCAAGAGATTTCTTTATTTACGAGTCGCAGACATACCGGGTGCCTCTCCAACTCGAGACACACCGAAGCCAGAGAGAATCATCCCCCTTTATACACAAAATCTTACATTCAATCTTCCCCTCCGGACCTTTCTCCAATCAGGGTCGGAGGTGCACAATCTGTAGGTACAACCCACCGTACATCCCCTCGCACCTCCATATCATACATGAATGTTCAAACATGTTCATGGTAATGAGCAATTTCTTGACCAGGGTGTGTTGTACATATTCATTTATTCTATTAAGCATGCTCAATTGCTCATGACCTGGCCCAGTTTTACTCACCTCCTAGTGAACCCTCTCAGTTTTCCTATATCAGTACTAAAGCTAAGCTATAGTGACAAGGGTCCCACCCATCACTCCTTTCCACTGATAGGGATCTCTCTACATCACCCCCTTCTCTAGCTAGACAAAGCTATCTCTTCTTACTCAAGGCCTCAAGGATGGGTCTGGCAACCTTCAGACACTGCTGTGTCAGAATCCTTTCTCCAGCCCCTCTCTGTTTGAATTCTCTTTAAAACTCCTTTCTTTAATAGGGTTTAATCACTTTTATCCCTCACAATGTTTATATTTTTTTTATTATTTTTTTGGTACTGCCTCCTAATGGCTCATTAACCTCGAGGTCATTTATCAAATCCGTTCTATTACACAACATTAAATCCAGAATTGCCTTCTCCCTGGTAGACTCCAATGCAAGCTGTGGTTCAATCTGCTGCATTATATCTCATTGCTCAGATCTTCTGGAATAGCAATGTTTCTTTACATTTCCATGCCCAAAAAAGTTGCAAAAGTCATGTGTCATCCTGGTCAATAGATTTGTGCAAATGCCATACTTCCACTCATATACCCGACAGACAGTCCCACCTCGTTAGTTCTCATTTAATTATTCAAATACGTACAAAATGCCTTCCTTGCTACAAATCCTCAAAGTATATTTTCCTCTTGCTGCCATTGTGCTGCACCGTCTCCTGGGATCACTCTCTGCACTGTGACCAGAGGGCGATAAAAACGAGCAACACTCCTTTACTCTGGCAAGAGGAAGTTTGTTCGCCATTTGAAATGAAAACGGGGATAACAGGTTCAACATCTGACGGCGCCCTAATTTAATTATAAATAATTACCGTGAACGTTGGGCCATTAGTAACTGAAACCAAACATGCAACATTGACTTTACAAATGTATAGAATCTGTATCATTGTGCAACACAAATCCACAAACACATCCAATGACAAAACGCAGCAGCAGCTGTTGCTGAACATTTCTGCTTCGAACTATCACGGGGACACATTTAGTCACAACAATAACTTCAATGTCCCCACAGACAAGAGCGAATCACATTCAATGGGGAAATTTAACCCAAGTCTCTCCCCAAGATTACACCCGTCCACTGGGGAGCGGCGGGAAAATAAACTCACCGATTGTGGGGCCGGCTGGAGATCAGCTGTCGCCGCTCCCCGGGCCCCGAGTGTCCCCGGGCGGGGCCGGACAGTGGGGTCTCTCCTCTCCCCGCTCCCCGGGCCCTGAGTGTCCCCGGGCGGGGCCGGACAGTGGGGTCTCTCCTCTCCCCGCTCCCCGGGCCCTGAGTGTCCCCGGGCGGGCGGGCGGGGCCGGACAGTGGGGTCTCTCCTCTCCCCGCTCCCCGGGCCCCGAGTGTCCCCGGGGCCCGGACACAACCCGCCGCCGCCGCCCGTTGCCCCGGAGACGGAGACGCAGCGCAGGGGCCTCAGCCCGGAAATGACGTCACGGCCCGTGATTGTGAGCAGTGAGGGGACGTCCCTGTGAGTGTGAGCAGTGAGGGGGTCCCCGTGAGTAGTTCCCTGTGAGTGTGAGTGGGGAAAACCCTGTGAGAAATTAAGGGTAAACAGGCAAGAAAACTGCTGTCATTTCAAGGAATAATTATCAAAACAAATCTGCCTAAGGGGGTTTTAAAGAAGGAACTGCAGATGCTGGAGAATCGAGGGTACACAAAAAGCTGGAGAAACTCAGCGGGTGCAGCAGCATCTAAGGAGCGAAGGAGATAGGCGACGTTTCGGGTCGAGACCCTTCTTTAGACTTCTGCCTAAGGGGGTGTTGCCCCTTCCTTTTACCCCCTGCAGCGACGTTGCCCCCTGGACCCCCATCTCTCTTCCTCTTTTTTCAGTTTTTTTCCCGCCTCATGCCGGACCATGACATGTGACAGGTTCTGTTGGGGAGCGAGTTCACCATTTGGGCTCGTTGATATTTTAAAGTAGAGGTGGTGTGCAAGCTCAATGGGAACTTGAGGTTGTGTCCTTCTGCACCAATGCTGTTCGTGGTTGGTTGTAGAGGTCGTGCATTAAGGAGCTGTTGAAATAGATACGTCAAGTAAATGTAGTGCACGTTATAGCTGGAGGAGACTGAGTCACGTTGTGCCAGTGGTAGAAGGAATGAATGTTGCACACAGAACATAAAACAGAACACCACCGGAACAGGCCCTTTGGCCCACAATATCGCTGCCGACCATGATCAGAGTTCAAGTTTAAATTTATTTGTCACATGCACCGTAAGGTGCAGTGAAATGTAATTTACCAAGCAGCGTTACAATTAAAAAAGGACACCATACCCAACATAATTCAACACAGACATCCACCACAGCATTCTTCACTGTGGGTGGAAGGCCAATATCTCTCTTCAGACTGTCCTCCTCCTCCTCAATGTATTTCAACCGTGGTCTAGGGCCTTGATGCTCCGTAGGTAGTAGTCGGACAGCCCGATGGTGATGCCCTATGGTCGGGACGCCGACGTTGCGACAGGTTGAGCAAACCCCACGGCCAGCGGTCGGAGCGCTTCACCGGCGACCCCCGGCAAGGGGGCCCGCGATGTTAAAGTCCCCGCTGTGCCGAAAATTAAGCTCTGGGCCCGCGATGTTAAAGTCCCCGATCCGTCGCCGCTGAAGCTCTGGGCCCGACTCCGGGAAAGGCCGCATCAAACCAGCTTTAAGGCCACGAGGGGGGGGGGGGCGAAGAAACGACAAGGAAGAAAGTCGCATCTCTGTCTAGGTATGCACCTGAAAATGGTTTCCCGTCATGGAGTCGGATAGCCCTCCAGATGTCCACATCTGCGCCAGGTGCATCGAGATGGGGCTCCTAAGGGACTGTGTTAGGAACCTGGAGCAGCAGCTCGATGACCTCCGTCTGGTCAGGGAGAGTGAGGAGGTCATAGAGAGAAGTTAAGGAAGGTAGTCTTGGTTCTGTGGTGGTTCTTGGGGGTTACTTGGTCCTCCAAATTATTCCAACTGGAATTTAAACTGGAGTGGTGAGGGAGGGGTTTAGCAGGAGAGGGTTTATTGGGAATTTGAAAACTTTATAATTTAGTTGCATCTGGATGCTGGCAACCGTGGTTTGGTGTAGATTATCCATAAATTTGAATTTAGTGTGTGGAAGAACAATTTGCTGTACACATCTGTCTTTGTGGCTGGGACCACAATTTGGATGAATGAAAATGTCTGCTCCTAATTGGTTTGGGGTTGGTGGTAGGTCTTGTGATCTATGTCTAGCTGACCATTTCTCTCATATTTGTAAAAACAGGTCAAACGGTGAGCTTCACTCCGTCTGTCTTGGAGAGGGTTCCACCCCAGAGAATTCAGAAGTTTGGTGACATCGCTTCTCTAGCGCTCGTAGGTGTTAGTAACAAATCGAGCGGCTCTGTCTTTGACACGCTCGATGGATGAAATGTTTTTATCTTGTGTATGGGTCCCACGCTGCAAGACTGCGTAGTCCAGGATGCAGGTCTAACGAGGGTGAAATACAGCTTTCCTTGGACAGGAAGCTGAAAATGATGGGAAGTTTGCACCTCCAGGAAGTTTAGGACACCTGTTGCTTTTGTCTGTTGCATGATGAGTCTGACAATTCCAACGTAGATCATTCTGCAACTTTGATGCCAAGATATTGTTTTGTTTGGATTTCTTCAAGGGTGACACCAGTATGTTGTCTGGATTCCTCTTTCTAGGTGACACGATGGTTTCACATTTGGAAGGGTTTGAACTGCATGCCCCATTGTTCGTGACCACTCGGGACTCATAGTTATCGAGATCCTTTTGGAGAGCATCTTCATCGTCGCTGACTTAATTGGACGGTACAGCAAACAATCATCAGCGAATAGTCTGGTCTGTACTTGCGAATTTTTTTCATGGATTGTCATTGATGTAATAGGTGTGGGCCAAGTTACTATGCCCTGGGTGTACCACTCAAAACATGGGTGCCATTGGAAGCTCTTCTGTTCACCACCACATGCTGAAGACGTTTTGTCAGGAAACTCGAATCCAACGTTTCGTGTTGGACCGAATACTGTTGAGTTCAAGGCTTCCGAAGCATGTTCTCTGGTGTGGGACTCCAAATCCACAAGGATGGCAGACAAGTGTGTTCATGGTTAGGAGAGGCAAAGGGCAGAGGCAGAGACTTAGAGAGTACCCGGTGGCTAGTACACCTTGAAAAAATATAAAACCAACAAGTACTCCTGTTTGAGTGCTGTTGGAGGGGAATAGCCTACCTGTGGGTAGCAACAGCGACGGGCCTGCGGGTACAGGAAACGGCCCGGTTGCCTCAGGAAGGGTAAGGAAGAAAGAGGCGGCATCAGTAATAGGGGACTTTATAGTTAGGGGTTCAGATTGGCGATTCAGTGACGCTTCCGGAGACCCGGATGATGTTTGCCTCCCTGGTGGGAACTGATGTGTCTGAACGAAGTCCTCCCAAGAGTATCCTGAAAAGGGACTTTCTAAGGGAAGAGAGGAGCCGAGGTTGTGGTAACATATTGGTTCCATATCGTCATAGGTTAAAAAAAAGAAGAGGTCCTGAAAGGAAATTTTGTTAGGAAGAGAGTAGAGAGTTAAGGAAAATGGAACTGCAAGATCAACAATCTCAGGATTACTTCCTTGTGCCACGCGGACAGTTGAGAGAGTAGGAATGGAGGCAGGTGGTTGGAGGATAAATGCCTGGCTTGAACGATGGTGCAGAGGCAGGGATTAGTTTCTGGATCATTGGAACTCTTTTGGGGAAGGGTGACCTGTATAAAAAGGAGGGTTGCACTTTGAACCCGAGGGGGACCAGTATCCTGGGGGAAAATTTGCAAAGGCTACTAGGAGACTTTAAACTAGAATGGTTTGCGGGGAGGGACTCAAATACGAAAGCCGTAGGGACAGGGTCTGAGGCAGAGAAGTGAGCACTGAGGACCCAACATGAGGTAGGGGAAAAGAAGAAAAATATTAATAAACAGAGAATAAGAGATGGTTCTGGTCTCTAAATGTGGAGCAGAGAGAACGAGGGTAATAAAATGAGCGTTAGGTAGAAAGCAATCGGTAAGCAAGGCTGAAATTAATAGTGCAGGCAGACAAATCGAGGGCAAAAAATCAAAAAGGGTCCACTGTCAACATAATTCTATTAAGGAGTTAGAGTGTTGTAAAAACAAGCCTGAGGGCTTTTGTGTCTCAATGCGAGGAGCTTTCGTAATATTTTTTTTATTTCTTTTTTTTTTTTTTTTTTTTTTTAGGTGGACGGTGAATGTGCAGATAGTATTAATGATACAATGCTATAGTTTGGGAATCACGGAGAATGGTCCAGGGGGCCAAGGCTGGGAGCTGAACATACAGGATATTCAATATTAGGAGGGATAGACAGAAGGAAAAGGAGGTGGGGTTGTTGCTGGTGAGAGAAGAGATCAAATGCAATACAAGGAAGGGCATTAGGCGTGCGAGGATGTTAGCATCGCTATGGATGAGGTGCGAAAACTCTAAGGGGCAGAAAACGCTAGTGGGAGTAGTGTACAGGCCACCTATCAGTAGTAGTGGAGTTGGGATGGATCAAACAGGAAGTTAGAAATGTGTGCAACAAGGGTAAAACAGTTTTATAAAACGGTTGACTTCAATCTACATATTGATTGGGTGAGATTCAAATTGGCAGGGGTGCTGAGGAAGAGGATTTCTTGGAATGTATGCGGGATAGTTTTCTATACCAACATGTAGAGGAACCAACAAAAGAGCAGGCTATTATAGACTGGGTATTGAGTAATGAGGAAGGGTTAGTTAGCAAGAGTGACCATAATATGGTTGAGTTCTTCATTAGGATGGAGAGTGACATAATTAAGTCAGAATCAAGGGTTCTGAACTTAAACAAAGGTAACTTTGAAGGAATGAGATGTGAATTGGCCAAGATAGACTGGCAAGTGATTCTTAAAGGATGTGCAATGGAAGATATTTAAAGACTGCATGGATGAACTACAACAATTGTTCATCCCAGTTTGGCAAAATAATAAATCAGGGAAGGTAGTGCATCCATGGAAAACAAGGGAAATCAGGGATAGTATAAAAACAAAAGATGAAGCATACAAATTATCCAGAAAAAGCAGCCTACCAGAGGACTGGGAGAAATTCCAGTAGAGGATGGCAGACAGGAAGCAAAGGGCAGGAATAAACGGGTCCTTTTCAGAATGGCAGGCAGTGACTAGTGGGGTACCGCAAGGCTCAGTGCTGGGACCCCAGCTATTTACAATATATATATTAATGATTTGGGACAAGGGAAATTGAATGCAACATCTCCAAGTTGCGGAATGGACACTAAGTTGGGGGAGGCAGTGTTAGCTGTGAGGAGGATATGATAGGAGGCTGCAAGGTGCTTGGATAGGCTGGGTCAGTGGGCAAATGCATGGCGGATGCAGTATAATGTGGATATAAATGTGAGCTTCTCCGCTTTGGTGGCAAAAACAGGAGGGGTAGACTATTATCTGAATGGTGGCAGATTAGGAAAAGGGGGAGATGCAATGAGACCTGGGTGTCATGGTACACCAGTCATTGAAAGTAGGCAAGCAGTTGCAGCAGGCAATGAAGAAAGCAAATGGCATGTTAGCATTCATAGCGAAAGGATTTGAGTATAGGAGCAGGAAGGTTCTACTGCAGTGGTACAGGGTTTGGTGAGACCACACCTGGAGTATTGCGTACAGTTTTTGGTCTCCAAATCTGAGGAAAGACATTCTTGCCATAGAGGGGGATACAGAGAAGGTTCACCAGATTCATTCCTAAGAATGTCAGGACTTTCATATGAGGAAAGACTGCATAGACTCGGCTTGTACTCGCTTAGGAATTAAGAAGATTGAGGGGGGATCTTATAGAAACTTACAAAAATTCTTAAGGGGTTGGACAGGCTAGATGCAGGAAGATTGTTCCAGATGTTGGGGAGGTCTAGAACATAGGGTTCACCAGTCTAAGTATAAGGGGTAATTCCTTTAGGACCAAGATGAGGAAAACATTTTTCATACAGAGGGTGGTGCGTCTCTGGCATTCTCTGCCACAGAAGGTAGTTGAGGCCAGTTCATTGGCTATATTTAAGAGGTAGGTAGATGTGGCCCTTGTAGCTAAAGGGATCAGAGGGTATGGGGAGAAGCCTCGAAGGGCCAAATGGCCTACTCCTGCACCTATTTTCTATGTTTCAGAGAACTCAGAAGGCGGCTGAAAAGCAGGACCTCCAGGGTGGTTATCTCCGGTTTGCTTCCAGTTCCTCGTGTTGGTGAGGGAAGGAACAGGGAGATGGAGGATCTCAATGTGTGGCTGAGGAGCTGGTGCAGGGAGCAAGGATTTAGATTCTTAGACCACTGGGATCTGTTTTGGGGTAAGGGCGAATAGTACAAAAGGGATGGGTTGCAGGCGGGGACCAGCATTCTGGCAGGCAGGCTTGTCACTGCCACACCTGTGTTTTAAACTAAATAGTGGGTGGGGAGGAAACAAATTGGAAATACAACAATGGAGTTAAAGGGAAAGAGAGTATAGGAAAAGTTAAGAAAGACACCAGAATTAACGGGACAGAAAACTCACGAAGGGATAGGACAGTATGGCCAAGTGAAATATAAATCGATGTGAAAGGTGAGCTGAATAATTGATTAAAATATTATATATGAATGCACAAAGTATAAGAAGTAAAGCGGATGAGCTTGAGGATCAAGCTAGAGATTGGTAGATATGACATTGTGGGGATTACATAGACATGGCTGCAGGAGGATCGTGGCTGGGAACTGATATATTCAGGGTTATACATCATATAGAAAGGACAGGCAGGTGGGCAGAGGAAGTGGGATTTAGCTCTGTTGGTGAGGGATGAAGTACAGTCCCTTGCGTTATGTGACATAGGGGACTGATGATGCAGAGTCGCCAGTGGATAGAATTGAGGCATTGTAATTGTAGAAGACCACTAATGGAAATTATCTGCATGACCCCAAATAGTAGCCTGGATATAGGGTGCCAAGTTGCAGCAGGAGTTCAAACTGGCAACAAAGTTTCTCGGAGTTTGTGGGAGATTTCGAATAAGCAGATTAGACTAGGAAAAATCAGGTTGGTTCTGAACCCCAAAAAAAGGGATGTTTGTGGAATGCCTCCGATATGTATTCTTAGAGCAGCTTGTACTGGCACTCCTGTACCAGAGAGAACACAATTCTGGATTTAGTGTTGTCTAATGAACCAGATTTAATTAGGGAAACTCAGGAACCGCTTAGATATAGTGACCATAATATAAGTTTTAATGCAGTAGCGGGTCAGGTGTGGAGAGGAAGGGGAAGGGGGGGGACACGGAGACGAAGGGGGAAGAAGGGTGAGAGGTGGGGAGGGGGAGGGGGAGCCGCGAAAGAGAGTGGGGGGAGAGGGAGTGAAAGATGGAGGAGGAGAGGGGTAGAAGGTAGGGGCTAGATGGAGGGGGAGAGGGAGGAGGAGGAGTGGGGTAGAGGGCAGGGGGGAGGGAGAGATGAAGGGAGATAGGGAGCGTGGAGAAGGCAGGGGGGGGGATGTGTAGATGAAGGGGGTGGTTGTGGGACAGGGAGAGTGGAGGAGGAGGTGGGATGGGGAGGTTGGGAGAGGGAGGCCAATAGGGATGGGAAGAGAGAGGGGAGGACTCAAACATTTTTTCCCACTACCTCCTTTCGTTAAACTGGCGTTATATTAGCCACACTCCAGTCACGGGAACTGATCCAGAGTCTATAGAACATTGGAAAATGATCACCAATGCATCCACCTCCTTGAGTACTCTGGGATGCAGGCCATTAGGTCCTGGGGATTTATCAGCCTTCAGTTGTCAACAGTTTACTTAACAGTTTTCTGACTAGAAACGTAGAAAACAAAGAAAGAAACATAAAAATAGGTGCAGGAGTAGACCATTCGGCCCTTTGAGCCAGCACGGCCATTCAAATATGATCATGGGCTGACCATCAAATAATCAGTTCCCGTTCGGCTTTTTCCCCATATCCCTTGGTTCCCTTAGCCCCAAGAGCTAATCTAACTCTATCATGAAAACATCCAGTGGATTGGCCTCCACTGCCTTCTGTAGCTGAGAATTCCACAGATTCACAACTCTTCAGGTTAAAAATGTTTTCCCTCATCTCAGTCCCAATTTTACTTCGGAGTCACGTGAGTGACTACGTGAGAGAACCCCGCTGGCGCTGGTACGGCATTACGTCGACGCTGACGGCAGAAGGAAGAGCTGCAGAGGCTAGCTCGTCGACAGCGGTAGGTACGGAACCCGGCAGGTAAGTGCAGTTGAAAAACTTTTTAGGGTCTGGAAAACTCCGTGCCTGGTGTATTGAACCAGGGATTTGAAATTAATTTAAAAACAAAAATAAAATAAAAGAGTTAAAATAGAAACAAAAATACTCTGTATAATACAACGGAGTTTTAAAAAAGAACGTCCCGGGGGAATACTAGCGATCGGGACGGGAGGATTAATTACGGAGCCGGTTCCGATACTGGTGACCGTTAAAAATCCGTTAGGGAGTTTTAGATGCTCCACAAAAACTTTTTGGCAGGGGTGGGGGGGAAATTTTAAATAAATCAGAAAGGCCATAATTTAAAAAGTTAATAAAGGCCTTCAGACGGAAAATAATAGAAATATTCCATAACACTACCCTAAGGGGGTTTCACATAATATAAAAGGAAAATATAGAAACATAGAAATTAGGTGCAGGAGTAGGCCATTCAGCCCTTCGAGCCTGCACCGCCATTCAATATGATCATGGCTGATCATCCAACTCAGTATCCGTACCTGCCTTCTCTCCTATACCCTCTGATCCCCTTAGCCACAAGGGCACATCCAACTCACTCTTAAATATAGCAATATGATGAAATATGGTTGGGAATATCTACCTCAGATATTTCTGAAGGTAGTCTCCTTGAGGGGATTAAAACTGAGGAGAAACAAGGGCAGTGGAAAATAAATGGAAAAAACTGACCCTAAAAATGCACTGATAGTGGTGGCTGGTCATGAAGTACCCACCACAGCACCAATATATATATATATATATATATTTTTTTTTTGGTGCTGTGGTGGGTACTTCATGACCAGCCACCACTATCAGTGCATTTTTAGGGTCAGTTTTCCCATTATATTTTCCTGTGTGTGTGTGTGTGTGTGTGTAATATATATATATTATATTATATATATATATTTATATATATTTATATATATATATATATATATATATATACATACATACACAAAACACACACACACACACACACACACACACACACAGGTGTATGCACAACACCTGAATAAGAAGTGAGACCATGGAAAATTACCATGGAAACAAAAATTAGTTTGGTCTCTCACTAAAAGCTGTTATGGTTAAAACAGCAGAACTAATGATGAGTGGGGCCATGAAAAAGTAAACATGGAAACTAAAAACTCACTCATAAGCTGTAAATGATTGAAACAGCAGAATATGATAAAACTTTTATGTTTTATAAAGATAAAACGGTGAAATCCGTTTATGATATCCATGTCTCAAATTATATGATATATAAAGAAATACAATTTCAAAGTATTTCAAATGGTGCATGGCATTACTATTCAAAAAGAAAAATAAAATAAAATAAAATGTTGTGCAAATAACTAATACTTTTAAAATAAAAATAAATTGCCATCAGTTTGTGGAGCTCAATGGGAAGAAATATATATATATTTACCAATCTGCACTCTAGATTCGCAGATCAATATAAATCAGGTTATGTTAAACACCTGATTATTATGGAATAAACCTGCCTTATGATAAATCAAAGATATTGATTACAAAGAACAGACTAATGCTGATCTTTAACTTTGGGGGAAAAAAACTATGATCCAATGAAAGATTTTGATAATGGATCAAAACTATACAAGGCAAAGATCTTTTAAAACTTGGGGGAAAAAATGGTAAATATCTTGAACATTGAAATACAGTTGTTATTAAAAAATTGTTAATCAATCTCACAGGTGCTTGAAATTAATTAAAATGGGTCAAGCTGTGCAAGTTTAAAACAGTGTCCAAAGATTAAACCAGTTCAAGGGCTTGTTAAACAGTAATATGGAGGAAACAATTATGCTGATAAAAGATCGGCACTTGCACTAATGAGGTCATGGTCATGGGTTATCTTGATTACATTTAAATTGGAAGGTTATAAGTGTCGGCTGCAAATTAGTGCTTGCAATTACAAAAATCATGGTGAAAGGCAAGGACCTGACCCATTACATAAAGCGTATGCTTAGGCTATTAATAAAAATATTCATAAATTTACTATTCTGATTTAGAAGTAATTCAGCACCATAAGAGGGGGAAAATTTGTTCCATGATACAAGTTTGTCTCATTGTTGTTGACATACTTTTGTCCCTCCATTAGGTTAAGTAAAGAGTAAATAAAGCTCCAAAAGAAGGAATACAGAAGCTTATAAGAAAATGTATGCCTTTGTGAGATGGCTTATACAAATATCAAATGATACGTTATCATTATTAAAGTAATATAAAAAGGGTCACAAGCTGCTTCAACTATAAGCTTAAACAGCTGTTGTAACTGAAGCAAGTGTTACAGATGATGTACAGCTTCTGTGAATGTTTGGGTAAAGATAAGAATATTATCTATTCTTATAAGAATAATTGATACGTTCTCTTGTTGGGCCTGCGGACAATAATACCAGGTGAGCATAAATGGATTGTCCTAAGAAATTTTCCAAACATTTGTATTAATTATTGAAGTATAAGGAGTTATGGATTAAATATCGATTGTTTTATTATGGAAGAAGTTGTCCTATGTCATATCAAGGTGAACAATACCACAGCTGTGTGGCATATGTTAAAACACACAAGATAAGTCAAATAACAATCATGGGATTATCTGAGTAAACAGATGTGGCATATTCTAAAAGTTTAGTCCAGCTGTTTATCTCTAAGGAAGAGACAATGGTATCGGAGACACAAATTTGGGGGAAAACAACATTTGTCATAATATGGATTACTTACGATTAATCTGGTTGCATACAGATGAAATCACCGATCTTTCAAATGTTCCTTGTGGGTAAACCAAGAAAAGAACAGGAAAGGTGGATGCTTTTCTCTCATTACTATGAGGAAAAGATGTTCTTTTGTGTTCCTCATTTTGTTTGATAGGGCAGTGTCTGATGAAAATGTAGCAGGACACTGCCAGGCATTTTGGTGGCCCAATACGGATCCTTCATGGTTTCATAAATATTGAGTGATGTTGAACCCACTTGTGATGATTCATAGTTGCAGTAATTTATTGACGTCTGAGGAAGGGTCTCGACCGAGGCGTTTTGCCTAACTCTCCTTTCGCTCTTTGGATGCACATATATTTCACCTTTCGATATGGAAAAGGGATATATATGTGGATATTAATATAAATATATATATATGTGTTTGTATATATATCTGTCCAAAATTGTTTATATAAGTCGGGAGATAAATAACCCTGAATTGCCTTAGGCAATTGGACTCTAACTCTATCAATGATTTAAAAAAAAAAAGAGGTTAACATTGAAAAATAATAATGCTGATGACTTTGAGTAATCAAATACAAGAGTGCAACTTGCAAATGTTACGTTATAATTGCATGTGGATACAGATTGCATTATCATAAATGTTTATGAAATTTACCACACAAAGCCACCAAGAGGAGCTGAAAACCAAGGTAAACCATATAAGCATATCCTGTCGGACTTAAGTTGTGTGTGTGTGTGTGTGTGTGTGTGTGAACATTGATGAAAATATGTTGAAGTAGGTAAGAGTCTCTGTGGTAATGAGAGACAGCACTACTATTACACACAAAAACCTCATTAGGTTCAGTAAAAACTTGATGGTTCTTAGAGGAATGTATTCTAGATGGTTAGAAAATTGGATACACTCAGTGGAACTAGACACTGAAAGGTGGGAAAATCACTCTGTTAATGAGGTAGATACATTCACAGGACATGGCACGGGGATGAGAGCCGCTCGAGCAAAGATGCAAGGCCGCTGGGGAGGGTGTAAATTAATGTTAAAGTAAAAAGGAACAGTCATCGGTTGTCAGGTTTGGACACGGGAGTGTTGGGTTCTCTATAATTGTTGCTTTGTCATACATCAAAATATATATATCAATTGATATTTTGTGATAAACTTGCCTTTCAATGGAAAGGGCATTACTTTTATTCTTTATAATGTGAAAATATTTATCACTTAACTTGAGGCAATGTTTGGGGAAAAAAATGTGTTATTCGCTCGTCACTGTGTTGAATGAGCCGGACTGTCGTATGGAATAATAAATTCTACGACATGAAAAACACAGAAAGCTTCATAACTTCACGTAGTCACTCACGTGACTCCGAAATAAAATAGTAAGATTAAACGAGCTTACCAGTTTGAAGTTTGATCTTTATTTTATGAGATTAACGATGAGGGATTACGTGCCCTCCCACTCCCCACCTCCTCATAAAATAAATGATCATCTGGTAGTTCTAATCTATGAAAAATGCTCTTACTATCTTTACTCCGGTCTTTTATGTTCTATGTTTTTCATGCCGCTGCTTTGAAGTATGCCGTTCCAGCGCCAGGCGGGGTTCTTCACGTAATCCCTCATCGTTTACTCCTCAAAAAAATAAAGATCAAACTTCAAACTGGTAAGTTCTCATTTAATCTTACTTTCTTTCAACTGTAAAACCCCTGGTTCTGGACTACCCCAACATCGGGAAATATTTCCAGCATCTACCCTGTAAAATCGTCCACGAATTTTATGTTTCTTTAAGACTCCCCTCTCATCACTCATCCTTAAACAATTCCGGGCAAAATACAACCCTAGTCAACCATCTCTTTCATCATATGTCGGTCTCGTCATACAGGGAATTAACTTGTGAACCTACGCTGCCTTCCCTCTCAATGGCAATATGTCCTTCCTCAAATTAGGAGACCCAAAATTGCACACAATATCCAGGTACGGTCACAAACAGAGCCCTTTTACAACAGACAGTGGGACTCCTTGTTTCTAAACTCAAATCTCTTGCAATGAATGCCAACAAGCCATTAGCTTATCTTTATTGCCTGCTGCTACCTACATGCTTACTTTCAGTGATGATGTACAAAATCACACCAGGGCTTTTTGCACCTCCCCTTTTCTTCTAATCACCTTTCAGATAATAATCTGCCCTTACTGATCCTGTCACCAAAGTGGATAACTCACATTTATCCACTATTATACTGTATCTGCCATGATTCAGCCCAATCACCCAACCTATCCCCAAGTCACCCTGCCGCTCATAGCGTCCTCCTCGCAGCTCACACTGCCACATAGCTATAGTATGTATCATCCGCAAACTTAGAGATGTTACATTTAATTCCTCTTCTAAATCGCCATTTATATAGTTCCCTCATCTAACTTGTTATTTTAATTCCCTCATCTAACTGTGAATTGACCTGATCTATTCCTCTCTATGATTTTGCAATCTCTATAAGTTCACTCCTCGTCCTCCTGCGCTCAAGCAATTAATGTCCCAGCCTGCTCAATCTCCCTCGATAGCTCAGATCCCTTGTATCCTAAGCACAGCTCGTTAATCTTCTCTGCACCCTTTCCGGTTTGACGAACATATTTGCACGGTGACCAAAACTGAACTCGATGCAATTAATGTACTTTCATTCAACTGGTAAGATGAGTCCCTCCCAACTTCTACACTTTACTCTGATTGAGGAGGATTTGAGTTTAGGAGCAGAAGGTCCTACAGGGTCCGGCTGACGAATAGGGCCCTGGTGAGACCACATCAGGAGAATTATGTGCCATTTTTTGGTCTATTAAATTGAGGAAGGACATTCTTGCTGTTGGGGGAGTGTGCGAGCGCAGGTTCAGCAGGTTTATTTCCGGGATGCCGGGACAGACATAGGATGAAAGAATGGGTCGACTGAGCTTGTAGTCACTGGAATTTATAAAGATGAGAGGGGATCTTATAGAAACATATAAAATTCTTTGAGGATTGGACCGGGTAGATGCAGGAAAAATGTTCCAGATATTGGGAGGGATGGAGATGGGTGATGTTTTGGGTCGAGACCCTTCTTCAGATGGTTAGGGATAAGAAAGAGAGAGATGTAGACGATGATGTAGAGAGATAATAAAGAACAATGAATTAAAGTTAAGCAAAAAGTAATGATGATAAAGGAAACCCCAAAGGATCATTGATATGCTGCATGTTGGGTGAAGCTGGTGCGACTTGGGTGGGGAGGGAAAGAGAAGGAAGCGGGTTACTTGAAGTTAGGAATCACTATTTATTCCACCTAGTTCTTCAGAATTTGATTTATGTCCTCTTTCTGACAATGGTGCGAGACCTTGGGTCAGTGGGGAATTGGAGGATAATTATATTGTGTGGCAACCAGGAGATCAGGTAGGTCCAGGGCCGGACTCGAGCGAAGGTGTTCAGCTGAATGTTCCGCCCAGTCTAAATTTAGTCTCGTGATGTAAAAGAGTATATTTTGGACTTCCATCATTTACTGAGCTCATGACATACCAAAGGCATCTCCTGAGGTTTGTCTCAGTTTGCTCAGTATGACTATTGGGAAACCTACAGAATCGGTCAGATGAAGCACCCTTTCTTATTGAATGCTTGCGCATGTACGCGTTATCAGTTTAAAAAGCTTTGCTTTGTATGCTATATAATCAGGATAGGTTACATTATACATAAAAACATAGCCCACCTCAATGCTTTTTCAAGAGGGCATGTAATCAAAAAACAGGGAATATAATGTTATGGGTCTATAAGGTGCTAGTCAGGCCCGCCATTTGGAATATTGAGACCTACGGTTTGGGCACCCCCTATCTAAGGAGGGATGAGCTGGCTCTGGATAGGTTTAACGAATGATCCCGGAATGAGTAGGTTAAACTATAATAGTAAGATTAAATGAAGAACTTACCAGTTCGAGTTTGATCCTTATTTTTATGAGGAGTTACGGATGAGGGATGTACGTGGTGAAGAAGCACCGCCAGGCGCATGCGCGTCATACTTCAAAGCAGCGGCTACGTTTTGAAAACACAGAAACCGATAGCCAAAGTAACATAGTAAGGCTTTAGAGACCTAGAATTTACCAGATGATCCTTTCGATTATGAGGCGGGAGGGGAGGGAATGTAATCCCTCTCGTAACTCCTCATAAAAATAAGGATTCAAACTTCAAACTGTTAAGTTCTCATTTAATCTACTATTTTACTTTCGGGAGTCACGGTGTGTGGTGTGACTACGTGAAGATTTCAAAGCTCTGTGAGTTATGTCTTAAAATGCACTCCATACGACACACTGCTTCAGTTGACCCAGCATGGTGAATAAAATAATGTATTGAATAAGTGCTTCGAATTATCCAATATCTTTTTTTAAATAACATACAGTAATAACCCCTCTATCCCCAGCGGAAATTACAATGCAACTTATAAGACAAAGCAAATCAAATTCAACGGAACCCAAAACAGATGCCCCAAAAACAAAGCAAATCAAATCAAACGAAACCCAAACAGCCATGCCCAAAACCTAGGCACTGTCTGGACAGGTTCATCATAATTTTAGAAAAGTTGATTCCTTGGGACCCATCCTGCATCCTTGCTGCGGATGTTGATGCCGGCCTGGTTGGAGTGAGATTTAAACACACGAGTGTCTACTGCAGCGGAATCCAAAACTATTTTACCATCTAGAAATAGTTTATACTGGTACCTTTTATGAGGTTTTTTTGGAAACTGATGACATTGCTGTCTCAGAGCCTTGAGATTAAGTTACCTCGATGATATATTGATCAGTGTGCTTAATAACACATAACCTGTTGTCAACAGGGTATGCTTTTAAACCCTGTACGGAACCCAACACAGCATGCCAAAACCCTGCACTGTAAGAACAAGTTTATCCATAAAACTTAGAAAAACATTCGGATTCCATAGCCATCCTGCGGCCCTGAGGATTTGTTAGCGGCACGTCCTGCGCCTTCGCTGCGGGGATGTTTGTTTTTTGGGGGGGGGTTTTTTTTTCGGGGGTTTTTGTGTAGAAGTAAGTACAATAGTGTGGGTATTTGGTACCTAATACGATACATACATACATATTTCCATTTCTTGTATTTTTGAATTTAATAATAAAAGAACGTGAGAGGAAAACGAAATATAGAGTGTCGAATTGTTAGACAAGTGAGTAGAAACAGATAGCAAAGCATAAAGGACAGTGATGAGAAGGTAAAAAGATTGAAAGAAAAGGAGAATACGTAGAGAAAAGAGGATTAGGAGTGATCTACCTATTTTGTATTTTTGCCCATCCGTTCACCCGGTTTAAACCATTTAATTTCTAAGGTTATGTTATGTTGCACATATGCTTTTGTAAAATGTTGATAAAAGGATGACCAAGTCTTTAGAATTGGTCTACTTGCCTATTAGGAGGAATCTCCATTTCTTCAAGATGTAGCGTTTCCGACATATTTTGTAATCCACATTTTGCAATGTTGGCGTGGTTACGTTTTTCCAAAATTTGAGTATAAGTTTTTTTGCTGTTCATTAAACCGTAATTAAGAAAAGCTTCTTGGATATAGTTAGTTTACGTCCCTCTTACATTGATCCAAAGATAATCAGTTCGTGTATTGAGGGTTTATTTTTGTGTTAGTTATGCAAAAAATTCCAAAAATTTCATTCCAAAATTTATTGCAGTTTTGTACAAGTGACAAATGAATGTTGCTATAGTGGCATTTTGGGTGGACTTTTGTTCACAGATGGGGGGAAACATTTGAAATATTTTATTCAGTTAGTTTTCGAAATAATATAATCTATGTAAATATTAAATGAATATTTGGTTATGTCTTACATTAATTGAAACGTTTTTGGTTTACATATAATAGATTTTTTTTGATCTACGTTCGGATTTATTTCAATAACTCTTGTTGCCAGTCCTTTCTAATTGCCTCTGTCGTGGTGTATATTTAGAATTATATTATATAAGTTAAGATATTAAATTGCTGATTCTGCCTTTCTATTCATTCCATCCTCTAATACAATCTGGGGTTAAGTTTATATCCTTGGATATATTTTTTTCAAATATTCTTGAATTTGAAGATATTTGAAATATTGATACTTTTCAAATTATATTTTAGTAGTATTGTTGGAATGATAAGGTTTTCCCCATTTCATACATATCTTCCCTCATCATTTTTTATTCCTATTCTTTCACAATGGATAAACCATCCAATCAATAAGGTATGGTTTTAATGAAGGAGTTTTAGCTATTGGAGAAGGAAGCGATAATTTTCTTAATTTTAAAGTTATTTATTTGTTTCCAAATTCGTATTATACTGGGAATAATGGGATTCTTCTTATATATTATATTGTTCAGTTTATTCGGGGGGAAAGAAGGATCGCTCCTTTTATTTTAAGGGGAACTAATCCTCTTTCTCCATTATTATCCAATCTACCTGTTGGCAGAACTGTCCAACCAGTAGATTATATTTTTAATATTCACTGTGCAATAGAAATACAATAAGTTAGGGAGTGTCTATCCCCTCATTCTTTAGATATACCACAGGGTTTTTGTAATTCTGTGTGAATTTATAATCCCAAGATGAAGTTCTATAATACCCAGGTATCTATTTTTTTAAAGAATTTTTTTGGTAATTATTTTGGTATTGATTGAAATAGGTACAGTATTTGGGGTAAAAGATCTTTTTTAATCCTCGTTTATTCGGCCTATTAAGGGACATCGGCAGTGTTTTCAAAAAATTTAAAACCACAGACTTTCTCCCAGCACTTTCGTAACCATTTGCCTCCAATCAACTGCATACAGGGAAAACTGCCACCAATTTGACGTTAACAGTAGCTACTTCCGGATGGAGGGATATTGTTTTTCAACGAGACTTGTTTTACAGACCTCTCTGATCTCCACTGCTTGGCTGTAGGCAAAGTCACTGACATATCAACTGAATCAATGACAAATCCGAAAATAAACATTTTATTAGGATGGCTCTATCTTGGATTTTGTTGGATTGCGACCAGTAACCCAAAACCTTTCAAATATGTTATTTGGTTGATGAAACCGATTCCTCAGCTGGTCTCTTGAGTGTTGCTTTGATTTAAAATATCTTCTAGATAACCCATTACCTTGTGATTTCTGGGGCCCAAAGTAGCGCCAGCATTGGTTTCCACAATTTCTGAAATAGCCTGAAACTGAGGTTAAATCATTGGTAATGACTTTAAATTACCGCAAGCTGTCCATCCAACTAAATTTCAAGTATCTCTGATACTGATGATGAATTGGTACTGAATAATATGATCTTTGTAGATCTATAGTTGCCATATACAGCCTTGTGATAACAGCCGTTTCGCAGTATGAAGGTGTCGTTTTTAAAAATGCTTATGAACATAGGAATTTAACTGGTTTAGGTCCAGAATGCTCTACATCCCCATTTTTTCTTGTCTGGGGAGGGTTTTGGACACATAATTGTTGAGGATGGTTTATATCCTCTCAATTCACTTTGTTGGGACAATACCGTTATTTATTTTCTTTTACCTGCTGAGTTTAATGGGTATTTGTTGTTTGTGGTTTGTTACGGTGCAAAACTACCCAATACTTAGGCTTATTCTGTACGGGTGCGGATAATTCCAGACATAAACTGTATTGAGTTGAGACAGTTGTGTAGTATAAAATGTTGAGATGTTATGCAGCTTCTTTATCATAACCAATTGCAACTACCCCAACCGGAGGTCCCAGAATGATCCAAGGACAGGTGACTTTATCTTCTGTCCATATTGAGATGTAGCTGGGATACAGAGGTGAGAATACCGTCGTCCCATGGCCACTAGCTTGGCTGCCCTGGATCGTCACTTTTGCTTTGAAGATCCTGCGAAAGTGATATTCTGGCAGAAGGAAACGTATGTCTTCTGAGATAGAATTGTTTTGGCATGTTTCAAGGTTAGACATTTTTGAGGAGGTCCACACATATAAATAATCTGGGCTTGGATATATGGTGGACCTACATAGAGCTGAAACTTGGGTTTAACGTAGGCGTTGAAAGAACAGGGCGAGATATCTTGTTGAATACCAGAATCGGTGCCCCTAGACCTTTCCGAATGCTGCTGCCAAAAACTTGAGGATGCGTTTAAATTCACAACGAAGTCTCGGAATCGTTGCATCATTTGTGCCCTTGACCGAGTTCACGGTGGACATTTTGAGTGATGCACAGTTTACGGTGTTTTATAACTTGTGGCAGTCTCATGAACGGTATCCTGGAGCTGATGAGAAGCATGTAATTTACATGGCGGCTAGAGTTTTATGATAGCCTCACCAGTCCCTTCCGGGTTTAGCGAACGTTTAACGCTACGTCGGACACCTGGAGCTTGGCTTTGTTTGTTTTTTTTGGGGGCGCCTTGTGTTTGTGATCTTAAGCAGTGACAGCAAGCTTCAAGGTCAGATTTCCTCCTGCCTGCTTTTCTGTGTTATGCTCTAGGGAGGTTCATCCAGCCCTAAACACAGGTGCTTGGGGAGGATGCGAGGGAGGATGATTCCACTGTTATCCGTAAACGATGTTTTCTTCTTTGCTGTATGGACTTCTGCGAGAGACTGTTGTGGGAATCCTATTCGACCCCAATTGAAGTTTTTTCCCTCTGGCTCTTTAAGTTGGAGTATTTCCCCCATTTGGATGAGCCATCCCCATACTGTTAAATTAAAAGGAGGGGTGTCTTCATATTCAACAGACTCGTGAGGACCAATGAGCCTGAGAGTACTTTTGTTTGTATTTCAGAGTGCCTGAGCACTGAAATGATGGAGGCAGTTGGGAAATAAAGTTAGTATTTCATTTTATTTCAATTTCATTTTATTTATTTTATTTCATTTTAGCTGCCAGTAGAACAGAGCGGGGCCTTGGAGCCGGCATTAGCGCAAAACCGTTGTTCCAAACCCGATCTAAATAGCTGTAATCGCGGTGAGCGGCTTTAGAGCAGCCGTTATCTCCAGACCGACCTAATAAAGCGGTCTCATTACCGCGTATATATTAACAATGTATTATCAGCAACTCTCGCTGCTCTGCGAGTATAAAAAATCAAACGATATATATTAGCAACTTTAGAGAGGTTGCGAGCCAGACTTACAGAGTTTAAAAAATCAACGATATATATTAGCAATTCTAGCAGGGTCTGCGAGCCAGACTTACAGAGTTTAAAAAATCAACAATGTATATTAGCAACTCCAGCTGACTCTGCGAGCCAAACTTATAGAGTTTAAAAAATCAACAATATATATTAGCAACTCTAGCTGGCTCTGCGAGCCAGACTTACAGAGTTTAAAAAACACTCACAGGCAAGGTTTAACATTGACTTACATGCGGGTTACCACTTACCGCTGTAAGAGCTGAGCTCTCCAGCCTGTCGGTGCGACATGCATCGACGTAATTATGTGCATGCACCTGGCGGGGCTTCTACACGTAGTCACTCACGTGACTCCGAAGTAAAATGAGTGTTTGTCAGTGCTGGGCCTGTACTCGCTGGAGTTTAGATGAATAAGTGGGGGGACCTCGTTGAAACGTCATAATAGGAAGCTTGGATAGAGTGGATGGGGAGAGGTTGTTTCCACTAGTGGGAGAGACTAGGACTAGAGGTCATAGCCTCAGAATTCTTTTAGGAATTAAATTAAAATACATTTATTTAGTCAGAGAGTGGTGAATCTGTGAAATTCTATTGCCACGAAAGGCTTCTGGAGGTGTCAGTGGATATTTTTATGGCAAGTTATATGCACTATATGACTTGGCTGCCAACTTCTCCCTTTCAATTAGGTACGAAACAAATCAATAGAAAAATAGATCGCAGTAGTATTAGGCCATTCGGCCTTTG
Organism: Okamejei kenojei; assembly: GCA_035221665.1. NCBI lineage: Eukaryota > Metazoa > Chordata > Chondrichthyes > Rajiformes > Rajidae > Okamejei > Okamejei kenojei. The sequence goes on along the minus strand of CM069170.1, from coordinate 5,446,601 downwards.
AACCAGCACCGCCAATATCAACATGGCTGAATCATTCAAAAATCAGTACGCTGTTTCCTGTTTTTTCCCCATCTCCCTTGATTCCGTTAGTCAAAGAGCTTAATCTAATATCTCTACAAAACTTCCAGTGGAATGGTCTCCCCTGCCTTCTGTGGCAGAGAATTCCATGATTCACAACTCTTTGGGTGATAAAGGTTTTCCTCATCTCAGTCTTAAATGCCCAACCACTTATTTTTAAACTATGACTCTGGTTATGGACTCCTCCAAATTGGGAACATTTTTCCTGCATTTTAGACTGCCATTCCGCAAGAACTTTATTGTATCTATGAGATCCCCTCTCATCCTAAATTCGGTATTTAGCAATATAAGCCTAGTCGATCCATTCTTTTATCATATGTCCAGTCCCTGCAATCCTGGGAATTAAGGGGTGAACTAAGCTGCCACTCCATGTATAGCAAGAATTTCCTTCCTTCAAATTAGGAGACCAAAACTGCAAACCAATTCTCCTGGTTGGTCTCGACCAGTATCCTGGCAAATACTGTTGACCTCTTTGCTCGTACTGAAAATCCTCTCGATGAAAGAATGGATCACTGGACTTAATTCACTGGAAGTTAGATGGTCTGTGAGGGGAACTTACAGAAAAACATACTTTGTTATGGGATTCGAACAGGCTAGATGCATGATAAAATGTTCCAAATGTTGGGGTTTGGTCCGGAACCAGGGTACTGTTAACATTAAGGGTTGGCCTTTTTGGACTCAGGTGAGGGATAAAACGTTTTCACAGAGAGTGTTGTGATTCTGTGGAATTATCTGCCACAGAATGGCAGTGGAGGCATAAGTCTCTGGATGTTTTCAGAGAGAGTGAGATATAGATCTTACGGCCAACAGTATCAAGGGTTATGGGGATGAACTGGAAAAGTAGGAACGGGCTACTGTTTATGGATGGTATATGCCTTGTTCACAGTGAATGACGGGTGCTCTGTTCCAACGTTCTTGTCGCTGTGGGCCTCCCCGCTCGCGCGCTCTGGCCCTGCCTATGTGTCTATACGGCTCCGGTGGTACCTTCGGCTACTCGGCTCATGCGCCTGGCTTTGAGGGTACATGATGGGTGCAGCGCGACATAGGGTGGTCGGCTGGTGCCGATGACTGTAGTGATTTACGCGCTGGGTGTGTCCCTGATCCTGCACTGCGCGAGGCCAGCCGCGCTAGGACACCGCACGCCACGCTTAGCCGCACGAACGAGAGACAGTGATCGCACGCACGCGAGCGCAACCTGCTTGACAGCAACCGAGAGACTAACAGCATAGCCGAACCGAGATCGAAAAAGCGGCACCTGCCCGGGCACAGCACCGGAGCGCTCTCCTGCCCCTCTACGCTCCGCTGCTCCATCGCCCTCCCTCTTTACATCCTCATCCCTCTCTCTCTTCCCCTTATCACGCATGCTCTGTCCCCTAGCTCTCTCTCAAACATCCCTCACTCTATCCCACTCTCCATCCCAAACTGTTCCTCAAGTCCCTTCATCCTCCCCTCCTACTGTCTGCGCACTCTCTCCTCCATTCACCCCTCACCCCCACCTCTCGCCCTCACCTTCCAATCCCTCCTCTCCCCCACCCTTCGCTCTCCACCCTACATTCAGGTAGCCCCTCACTATCCCGGTTGTGAGGTAATGAAACTTTCACTACTTGTAATTTATTAAACTTATATTTAAGCTGTATATGCATAACTGTATTTCTTTAATTCATTACTCAGAAGAGTCTGGCAAAAATGGTGATTCCGCAGGGCTTTCCCGCTCCGAAATACTTTGCACATGCGCACATCCCCGGAAGGTCCTACGCATGCGCACATTAGAAGATCCCGAATGCGCCCACTTCATTTTCCCCTCCTATTTATAAGTTGAGGACGATCAGGAGGTTTAATACATCTGATTACCGTCACAGTACTGGTGCGTCTGGAGGTAATGGTTGTTTCTTTCAATAGTGGTGGTAGATATATTGCTTGGTCATAACTTCACTATATTGATATTTAGATTTACAATTTTAGAATTTCTTATAGAAGTTTCCGATAGGGGATGTTGAAGTGTTGGAGGAAGTTCTCGATTAGTGTTATCAAGAAGAGATGGAGCTGATGGAGAAGACGGACATGGTGTGAAGGTACGAAGTGAGAAAAGTTGACTGGCGCCATCTAGATACATGTTAGTTGCGTAAGATGGATTGACATCCAGCAGTTCAACTTCCTAACAAAAAGGCACGTTCTTATTTGATCGGACATAACGAGAAGCAACACTCGGTCCCTGGCTAGTCAACCATGATGGCAGAGGAGTACATCGAAGAACGCGTTTGAAGTTAAAGAAACGCTCATGTGGTGTATTATTGGTAAGCAGTTGACAGTAGAGATCGACGGAGTGGAAATGGGATCTGGTAGAAACAATTCCAATGCTGATCTGGTATTATTTGATGAACGAGTTTCATGTTTCCAAATGATTCCGTAATCCTCTACATGACATTTCCAATAGGATGATATGGTTGTAGTTTTACTTGTTGAAATTCTCTCTAAGAGAGGAATTCTTTACATCTTTCAACATGAATGAGGTGCCCTATCAGAATGTATGTAAGTTGGAAATCCAAGAAAGAAAAAGTAGATTCAAAATTGTAACCATAGAGAGGATATTTGGACAAGGAAAACAGCAAAATGGGAACCTCGAATATTCGTACCACGTAAGTCAATAAACATTTGCGAGGGGAAGTTACGGCCTTTGAAGTCAATTCTCAACCGTTCCCACTTAATATACTAATCACCAAAAAAACCTTTTCATCCCATTTAAAAACAAACTCCTCAATCCCATCTCCCCAACCAC
>CM069170.1:5357251-5443247 GCA_035221665.1 Okamejei kenojei | reverse complement strand
AATTAGACCTAAAAAATATCCCTTGTTATTCAGTACTTAAATTAATTGGATGTCATCTGAAGAATGACCTAATGGTTATATTCCAGCCGCAGATTGCTCACACAACAATTATTGAAACAGCACTGGTGTTAAATGAGCTCAGAATCACATTGTAATGACTTATCTAGAGGATATGTTAATTGTAAAATAGAACAGCTGACAAACTGGGTTCAGCAACCATAAGCCTGTTGAAAGCTAAGGTTTCTGTACATCCAAACAACATGTAAGTTACCAGACATCCCCAAACAATTGATTATTTGGGTTTTCTTTAATACAGTTGATATGTCAGTAACTTTACCACAATTAAGTTGGGGATGTTACAAATGCCTGTACTTGTCTTGGTAAAAGGCATTATCCCACATCCAAGAAGTAGCATACGGTTTCTGGAAAGTGATAAGTGTAAAGTGAAGTGAACAAAAGTCTGCAAAGAACCAAGAATAAGCGGAAAAAGCGTGCAGGTCATTGATTAGTCCATGCAGTTACCAACTAAAAAGGTTGATCTGAATTGCAATTGATGGATTCTCAATGGTTGCACAAGTTACTAGAATAGAAAATGTGCTTGTTCAGTATCTTCAGTGTAGTACAGACTGAATGGAGTGCTCTCGGATGGGAGCCAAGGACAGCGACACCAGTTATGGTGTCGATGGACTGTCCAAGATGATTTAATTCTCCAAAACACATGGTATGAAATTATTTGGAGTTATTGGGAGGTAAACCAATACCACAGCGTGGATAAGAACAATAATGTGGTAAGACCAACAGAATCCCAAAAGTTCAATGACAAACAGAATGAATGTTAAAATTCAAAAAGTTTAAAAAAGATTGTCAGACAGTAAATGAGTACCAAATGTTGATCTGTTGTGTACTGATTAAATCTCCAGTGGTCTAAATGTGTCTCATGGAGCCCGACCCTGGAGCATTAGCGGTGGATGCATTCTCGCTACAATCGGACGTATAGTCCCTTTTTATGTTTTTCGCGCCATTTTGCCTGATTAAAGGGCAAATGTGTCACCAAAATAAGCAAGTCTCCGCCACAAGGCATTTGGTGGTTCCAAACTGGTATTGCTTCTCTGCTTTTTGATAAGATCAAGTGTAGTATCTGTTTCTTATCAGTTTCATTATCTGATACGTCCCTTATCTAGGGACCATAAAAACACAGCCATTGGTTCCCATTGGTGCACAGAATGAAGAGTCAGATATTCATGACAAATCCCAGGTGCAGTAAATTGTTGGTACAATCCAGTAAACAGCAGCAGTCCATCCCATTACGTGACTGTATTAATTGTGAATCTGCAAGCTCTGATGGAATGTCGGAATAGGACCATGGATGTCATAACTGCTGCTTTGAGATGTAGCACTAAGAAACAATATATGTTTCCCATATAAGGAATTGAAATCTTTTGTATACAGTCAGATATATTTATCATACTGCAAACATATCGGATGTATAGGAGTTCCTTGCTATGGTGCACCTGAGTTATAGTACCATTAATGGAGCTTCGGGAGTGCTTTGTCCTCCTATTTAGGACAATTCTCAGCACATTTATCGGGTCTCATCTGTTTATATCACCGATTTAACCATATAACCATATAACAATTACAGCACGGAAACAGGCCCTCTCGGCCCCTCCATCCGTGCCGACCATTTTTTTTCCCTAGTCCCATCTACCTGCACTCAGACCATACCCCTCCATTCCCTTCACGATAAACCATATAACCAATTACAGCACGGAAACAGGCCCTCTCGGCCCCTTCCATCGTTAACATTAGTATTCCATATATGCATTTAATAAGTCACTGGAATTGGATTTAAATTTCCTTGTCTTGTGGATCTGTTTTAAATAAGAATCTAATGTACAAATTTAAATCTCCTCCCAATTATTAAGTTATGTTGTGTTATTTCCGGACTGTTATTAAAAATAGTATGCTTGAAAAACAATATGAGATGAATTTTAATAAAATCCTACCAAACCCAGATATAACAGAAATCTGGAATGTCAGTATAGTTCTCACATTGCTTCGGCAATGGACTCAAATACGTCCCACTGTCTTTCAGAAGTTAATATGTAAAGTAGTTTATGCTGATGACATTAAATCAAGCACGAGTACAAACATTACAAATGTCACAGTTACATGTACTGCAGTTGCCTGTAGATAAAATGACCGTTTATATGTCAAATGATCTAAGCAAGCAAAGCCAAGCCAAGAAAGGCTGGAACCAAAGTACATCTTTAAGACATACTCTGTCAACTAAACATGGTGTGTGGTTAAAGCATCTGATTTTAATATATATTGAATTAAAGATTCTCCGAGATTGTGAGGCACCAATGTCAATTTCCCACAAGAAACACATATAAAAAAGAGACAGTACAAACTATTTCTAGATGGATAAACAGCTTCTGGATTAACTGGAGAGACGTGTTTAAATCTCACTCCACAAGGGCGGTATTAATGTCCGCCGGCAAAGGTGCAGGAAATGGCCGCTCGAGAACCAAATTCTGGAGACCGCAGGATGGTCTAAAAGAGGAACTTAACTAGATTTATGATAAAACTTATTTGTCACAGTGCCAGGTTGCACATGCTGTGTGGGTTCTTGTTCATAATACTGTTTGCTTTGTTGCATATCATTTGTTGTAATTTCCCCGGGGATAGGGGTTATTACTTTTATTTTTATTATTATTATTAAAATATTAAATGCATTAATTTCAAGCAATATATATTATTTACCACTACTGTGTAAACTCAAGCAGTGCATCGTATGGAATGATCTACGGCATGAAAATCGCAGAGCTTCAAAATCTTCCACGTATTCACTCACGTGACACCGAAGTAAAATAGTGAGATTAAATGAGAACTACCAGTTTGAAGTTAGATGGTTATTTTATGAGGAGTAACAATGAGGGATTACGTGCCCTCCACTCCCAACCCTCATAATTTAAATGATGATCTGGTACTTCTAGTCTATGTAAGACCTTACTATCTTACTCTGGCTATTGGTTCTGTGTTTTTCACGCCGCTGCTTTGAAGTATGCCGAGAATGCGCCAGGCGGGGCATTCTTCACGTAATCCCTCATCGTAAACTCCTCATAAAATAACGATCAAACTTCAAACTGGGTAAGTTCTCATTAAATATTACTATTACTTATTGCTTTCTCTTTCCAAAAAATATTTTTTTTTTAAATTATTGAGACCCAATCATCTTGCTAACAATAGATCTAAAACAAAATGACCCAGTGGTTGATGTAAAACATTCTGAAATCCATAAAAGTAAGTTCGTAGCGTGTTGGGGAAAAAAGGTCACATATAGAAGGTAAATTGACACTGGGTCATAATGGAAAAGCAATTATAGCAAATATGTAAGAATTCAGAAAGTGTTTACATTGTAAAGCATAGCTGCCCTGAATGAAGATAAATATAAGAGTTTGTAAACCAGGCTGACGCTAATAAGACTCTCCAGGACATAAACAGAAGGCCTATTAATTGTATCCATTTGGGCCAGAGAAGATTAAAAATGACTCGGGTAAAAACAAGGATGTATAAGACTGCAAAGAGAAGTTGATCATCTATTATTTTTTATCCAAAATTTGTAAAATGTGCATAGAACAATATTGTGTCGCGAGTGTTTTTGAAAATTTGCTAGCGATGTGAATTATTGAAACGCCTTGTGATGTGTTAGTGTATTGCACCACATCCTGATATAACGGTGTGTGTGAGAAACTCACCACGACGGTATGGGATATTCTTTGTGACTGCTCCGTACTGACTGTAATTATAGAGAGCAAGTACATCACAAGAATGGACCCTTCGGCCCACAATAATTTATGCATGAAAACATTTGAGTATCGGCTGAAGTAACCCACTTATCTCATTCCCTCTCCCTACCTTGTACTCTTGTTCACTGAAATATCTCTCCGTATGCTAGAACGAAGGCGACATTTCTCCAACGCATCTTGAATCGCCTCTTCCAGCCTATGTCGGTAATGATTTGTCAAATCGAGCATCTGCGAATCATCCCACCTTTCCAGGAGCTCCGTCATCGAAGACATTGGAGGAGCTGTGATGAATAAAAATAATGGAATTATCAAGGGTTGTCTGTTTTCCTCCACGCATCGATAGCTGCACTTGAGTGTCACCACCTCTACTCTGCTAAAAGGCAGACCACACGACAGAGATGAGGCGCTCCGCTCAACGGGTTGCTGTCAGGCCATACACCGCAGTCTATCCACACACTGCATGGAGGGAGACCCGGCTGCGATACTCGGCTTGCCCTGACAATGGTCCTCAGGCTGTTGCTGTAAATTATTCCCTGCGGCATCTAAACAATGCTCTAACTCACAACAATTGTCCCTCTCCCACTGTTCAATCCACGGTGCATTCTCTTCTTGATTCTGGATGGACACAATGGCGACACCTTTTGACAGAATACATTGTTGTGACATTAAACACAACTTATTCTCGCACTTTAGCTTTACAGTTAGCATTTAGAGTTCAGAGACACAATATGCAAACAGGTCCTTTGGCCCAGCGAGTCCCACGCCAATCATCAATCGATCACCTAAGACCATCTCCGTTCCACACTAGTTTTATGTTATCTCGCGTTCATCATATTAGGGGCACATTTACAGAGGGCAATTGACGTCCATGCCAGCATGCCATAGGGATGTAGGAGAAAACACACGCCATCATAAAAAAACATGTCAAACTCCACACAAACAGTGGCTGTGGTTAGAATCGAAACAAGAGTCTCCGGTGCCGTGAGGCAGCGTTTCTACCAGCTGCACTACTGTGCTGACACTTATTATTGTCACATGTACTGAGCCACAGTGAAGATATTTTGTTTGCATGCTATTCAATCTAATCAGAATAATACTATACATAAATACGCGCCTCAAGTGGGCAACTCATTCATAACTTCCAACCTCCCCCTGTGCCCCAAGTCTTTTTTTAAAGGGGAATGGATCAAAGAACTAGTCGGCAGATTTTAAGATGAGATTGGAAGAACTTTGCAGAAATCCGAAGGGCATCTTCCTGTCAAGGCTGGTGGAGGATGCTGGTGAGAGAATGGCATTGAAGAGCTTTGAGATAGGGCTGTGGGATATACAGGGAATCAAGGAATATTGATTTGAAAGATGACACAACTAGAAACAGGGTATTCAGTGTTATCGACTCCACGGAGACGATCGATCACCCATTCACACTAGTTCTACATTATCCTGCAAACTTCACGTGAGCAGATTAGTTTAACCTTGCATCTGTTTGGCACAGACAGCATAGGCCGAAGTTCTTGTTCTCGTACTGCAATGTACTAGTTTAGATAGAATTCTCTTTCAACACCCCCCCCTCTCATATCCCCTTTCCTTCTTTCCTTATCCAATATATAACCTATTCCCTATCCGCAAATTTCCCCCAACCATTCCACCCAAATCCCTCCATCTAGCTTTACATTTCCAACGTCATTCAAACATCATATCGCATTTCACGACATTTGACTCGTTTTCGCTTTATTCTCATTTTCGTCCTGGTTTCATCTCTAACCATCTGCCAATCAACACCCCCTCTCACCACCTCATCCATATTCAACTTTCCCGTGCCGGGCTCCCACCACTTTCCCGCGTTCTCTCCCCAACCAACAAATCAATCCTTTCGGGTTCAGGCTTCTTTTAACCATCCTAATTCCTTGGTTCTCTCTCATTTCTCCATTAAACCAAAAATGACGCACGGGGGTAGCTTCCCATCCCTGACAAATGTTCACCTTATTTCTCTAATCAGACCTTCAACATCATTTGGTCACCAAGGCTCACAAAACGTAACTTATTATTTGCTTCTTCCGCTAACTGCCACGTCTGAGTCTGAACAGTTCTCTCACTGTTAAAAACCTCCCCTCTAGTAGCTGCTGCCAGGCAGTCTTTATACCCATCAAAATAACCCTAATGCAGACAGACCAGCCCCTATCAGTCCTGTACTCCCTCCGCTCAGATTTTCACCCTCTCCGTTGATCCCCTAATTTCTCTCTCCCCGTGCGTGCTGCAGGTCAGGCAATCTGATCCGGTCACATTGATGGGACAATTTAATATCTGACGTAATTCTGCAACACACCGTCATCTCTTCTCGTTGTCGAGGCCATTTTTTTTTTTACTGGATCTCCTCCTGGTCCGCTACAATCAACCATGGTGGTGCACTGCCATACAATACGTCCTGCTGCTCTGTAATAAACAGATTAAAAGCTGGTATTAAGACAACAATTCAATAGGAGCAGGACAAACACTTTCAGCTGATGACATCAACACGGCTGTCAACTGTGTAGGACAGAACTGCAGATGTTGTTTAATTTGCAGGTAGACACAAAATGCTGGAGTAACTCAGCGGGACAAGTAGCATCTCTGGAGAGAAGGTTTTTTTTTAATAATGGTGACGTTTTTTCGGGGTCAAGACCCTTCTTTCAGACTGATTCAAACATCCAACACACACATGCTTGTCCTTATCAATAAAATCAAACCTCCAAAATAATGGAACAAATACACGTTGGAGACAGTGCAAATGGCAAATTTATTTTTCTCAGGAAATAAGATGGGAGAATATTGTAATTGGGTAGCTCTGGAAATTAGGTTTTATTTTTGGAACAATAAATGAACATATTTAGCAGCAGGAATATACACTTGGCCTCTTGAGTTAGATATGCCTTTTTGTAAGGTTGTAAGGGGGGGGGGTGGAGAGAGGCCCCTGTGGGGGTAATTTAAGCGGCGTTATCTCCCCAAGATCAGACCCGTAGTCTTGGGACCGGCGGAAACCTACTCTTCGATTGGAATCTGGGCGTCGTAAGGGGGGCACTCTCCCCCGGTCTCCCGCCCACCAGCCAGAGAGGTCCCACTCCACGGTCCTCTGCCCAGTCTCAGCCCCGGCAGCAAGGTCCCCCCCCCCCCCCCCACAGCCCAGCGCAGTCTCTTTCCCCCCTCCCCTCTCCCGGATGATGTGGTCCCTCGACCCGACATGGACATCAAGGTCACTATCCCCGCCCGGACAACGTGGTCTCTACCCTGCTCCCACGCCCTGGGCACTGGGGTCCTTCACTCCGCTCCCCCGCCCCGGACAGCGTGGCCCCTCACCCCGCCCTAAATGGTGGGGTCCCTCTCCCCGCTCCGGACAGCTGTGGAAAATTGACGCCCCTCTATCCTAATCAGAAACTTAAATAATCTTTTGCATCAAACTTGGCATTGATGCATTATTGACACATGAACCGAGAACCAGTGAAAATTATTATTATTTTTTAGCACTCATAATAATCACACTATACACAAGCAGTGCAAAAATAAATTAATGGCGCAGTTGAAGACAATATTCATTCATCATCGTTGAAAACATTAGCGACGCAGTGGTGCTAGTTTCCGACGGAAACGGTGACGGACGGATGGTTTCTAAACTTGAGGAAGGACATCCTTGCTATTGAGAGAGTGCGGCGTTAGGTTCACCAGGTTAATTCCCGGGATGGCGGGACTGTCATATGCTGAGAGAATGGAGCTGCTCGGGCTTGTATAACTCTGGAATTTTAGAGGATGAGAGGGTATCTTATTGAAAACGTAATAAGATTATTAAGGGTTTGGACACGCTAGAGGCAGGAAACATGTTCCCGATGTTGGGGGGAGTCCGGAACAAGGGGCCACAGTTTAAGAATACAGGGGTAAGCCATTTAGAACGGAGATGTTAAAAACACTTTTTTTTCACCCAGAGAGTTGGTGTCGAGTCCTGTGGATTCTCTGCCTCATAGGGGCGGTGGAGGCCGGTTTCTCTGGATACTTTCAAGAGAAAGCTAGATAGGGCTCTTAAAGATAGCGGAAGTCAGGGGAGTCAGGGGATATGGGGAGAAGGCAGGAACGGAGTCCTGATTGAGTATGAGCAGTCATGACCACATTGAATGGCGGTGCTGGCTCGAAGGGCCGACTACTGCACACCTATTGACCATTGTCACACAATCGTCGTCCCTCCAGTTCCCTGCGGACCTCCGCCACTGGAGGTTTTCGATTTTGGTGTGTGTGCGTTATCATCATTCCTTACAATGCCATGTACGAGCAGTGATTCGCAACTTCTACTGAAGTGTGGATGGCCTTTGCTCACTAGCTCATCCGCCCTTTGACAGGTCTTGTTTTTGTCCTTCTGGGGGTCCACACCTCCCTCACCCTGCAAACCAGGTGGGGGAGACGGTTTAGTCCACCGACGATCCGACCATGGAAGCAGGTAGCACGGGATGGTACATGGTAAATGGTACATGGTAAATGGTAGGGATTTGAGGAATGCTGTGGAACAGAGGGATCTAGGAATAACTGTGCATAGTTCCCTGAAGGTTGAATCGCATGTAGATAGGGTGGTAAAGACAGCCTTTGGTGTGCAGGCCCTTTATAAATCAGAGCATTGAATATAGGAGTAGGGAAGTAATGTTAAAATTGTACAAGGCATTGGTAAGACCAATTCTGGAGTATGGTGTACAATTTTGGTCGCCTAGTTATAGGAAGGATGTCAACAAAATAGAGAGAGTACAGAGGAGATTTACTAGACTGTTGCCAGGGTTCCAGCAACTATGTTTTACAGAGAAAAGGTTGAACAAGTTAGGTCTTTATTCTTTGGAGTGCAGAAGGTTAAGGGGGGACTTGATTGAGGTCTTTAAAAATGATGAAAGGGATAGACAGAGTTAACGTGGATACATTTTTTTCCCATGAGGGTAGGGAAGATTCAAACAAGAGGGCATGACATGAGAAATTAAGGGACAGAAGTTTTGGGGTAACGTGACGGGGAACTTCTTTACTCAGAGGGTGGTGGCTGTGTGGAATGAGCTTCCACAGAAGTGGTGGAGGCAGGATCAATTTTAACATTTAAGAGCAAAGTGGATAGGTATTTGGACGTGAAGGGAATGGAGGGGTATGGTCCGAGTGCAGGTAAATGGGACTAGGGGAAAACAAATGGTCGGCACGGACTGGAAGGGCCGAGAGGGCCTGTTTTCCGTGCTGTAATTGTTATAAGGTTATATGGATCACATGGTACCCGTGGCGGGGACGTCCCCCCAAACCTGACAATATGCAGATATAGAAAGTGCAACGGCCACAATAATCAGGATTACCTCCTCAGCTTACAAGGTGTATATTTAATAGCCTGACCTCATCATCTTAACACCATTTTTAGTGAAATCTTGTCGTACATGCTTTCCAGGTTTTGGGTTTACGATGGGAGAAGAACGGAACAACGTGGTAAGAGAGGTCCTCAATTACGTTGGCTGCTTTCCAAAGCAGCGTGCATCATAGGTGGAGTTGATTGGGAGAGTTGGGGAGATTGTTCGGGTGACAGGGTCATGAACAACTGTCAATAGACAATAGGCAATAGACAATAGGTGCAGGAGTAGGCCATTCGGCCCGTCAAGCCAGCATCACCATTCAATATGACCATGGCTGATCATCCCCAATCAGTACCACCATTCCTGCCTTTCTCCCCCATATCCCCTGACTTCCGCTATTTTTAAGAGCCCTATCTAGCTCCTTTTGAAAGCATCCAGAGTAATCTGCCTCCACGCCTCTGAAGGCAGATAATTCCACAGACTCACCACTCTCTGTGAGCAAAAGTGTTTCCTCATCTCCGTTCTAAATGGCTTACTCCTTATTCTTAAACTGTGGCCCCTGGTTCTGGACTCCCCCAACATCGGAACCATATTTCCTGCTCTAGCGTGTCAAACCCTTAACAATCTTATATGTTTCAATGAGATCCCATCTCATCCTTCTAAACTCCAGAGTTGATAGCCCAGCTGCTCCATTCTCGCAGCATTTGTCCATTTCTTATGGTTTCGTAGCAGAGTAGTTGCCACACTCAAGTTGTAATGCATCTCACTAGGACACTGTCTATAGTGCATCAGGATTAGTTAGGTTAAGTTCACTGGGTCATGCTGAACTTTCCTTAGTCTTCTGGCTGCTATCACAATATTGTTTGGCATCTTGTGCGATTGCTTGCCATGTTTCACACAGATTTAAAAAAAAAAAAAAAATCACAAAATGCAATTCAATAATGAAAATGCAGGAAACTCCGTCCATCCGGCAGCATCTGTTCAAAGAGATACAGTGAAGACCCAAGATCAGAACGGGGACTGTCCGCAGATGCTATCTGACCAGGGGGGGGGGGGGGGGGGGGGGGGGGGGGGGGGTGCTGAGTGTATCCAGAATTGTGTGTTTTTTTTATTTCAGATTTTCAAACAGCTACAGCTGTAAATGAATTAACAATATTAACTCATTGCACCAGATGTCCTGCTGTAACAAAAAAGCTATTTTTAAAAGTTATGTTCCACCCCACAAGACTACCTGTTATTACAATATTTTGCCTCTACATTCAGCTGCTTACAAAAACTTACATACAGCATCTTCCCCAAGATTTCAGAATGGCCCCACTAACATAACTTCAAAAAATGACAAATATTGTAAATATAAAGAATGATTTGTGTGACTTTTTTAAAATCGTGAATGAAGGATGTGCACAAAATTACAAGATCTCCATGTAGAATATTTCCTAGAACAGAAGCATCAAACACCAGCAATATAGGCGGAGTCACCCCACGGGCCACAAAGATGGGCGAGGAGAGGGAGGTCAGTTCACAGGAACCGCACCAGTACATCGAGCTCGCGGGCGGACCAAACACGGACTTTGAAAATGGCGATGCCTGCATGTGCTAACAGAATTTCACTGTGCAGTTGCATATTGAACTACTGAATTGTTGAACAAACATCTGTTCCTCACAGCACCTCAGCTCCTCCAAGTAGATTCATATCATCAACAAACTGGGATTATCCTTTGCTCCCTTGCAGACATTCTCTATTATCATAGCTGAAAGGTACAATTCCGCATTACCTGGTACAACTTCTGGTCCTGAACTATCCCAGCTGTGGACAGGTGATCTCTCTCTACCTTTAATTAACTTCTAGCATCTAAAACAAACATATTTGGTTATCTTACCGATGTGTGGGATCGGGACAAGCACAAATCACGATTATTTTTCCTACAGTGTAATAAAGACAAAGTGCATTTACTTCATTGATAAAAATAGTAAATACTGAAAACAGTGGAAAGTGCAATGGTAGATGATCCATTATCAGAACTGGGACTGTAATAGACAATAGACAATAAGTGCAGGAGCAGGCCATTTGGCACTTCGAGTCAGCGCCGCCATTCAATGTGATCATGGCTGATCATCCCCAATCAGTTCCCCGTTCCTGCCTTCTCCCCATATCCCCTGACTCTGCTATTTTTAAGAGCCCTATCTAGCTCTCTATTGAAAGCATCATGAACCTGCCTCCACGCCCTTTGAGGCAGAGAATTCCACAGCCTCACCACTCTCTGTGAGAAAAAGTGTTTCTTCTTCATCTCCGTTCTAAAACTGGCTTACTCCCTTATTCTTAAACTGTGGCCCTTGCTCCTCCCTCCTCGAGCGTGTCCAAACCCTTAACAATATTATATGTTTCAATGAGATTTCCCTCTCATCCTTCTAACTCCAGAGTGTACAAGCCCAGCTGCTGCATTCCCTCAGAAAAAAAAAAAAAAAAAAAAAAAAAACATATGACGGATCGCCATCCCGGAATTAACCTTGTCAACACCTACACTGCACACCCTCAATAGCAAGAATGTCCTTTCTTAAATTAGGGGACCAAAACTACACACAATACTCCTGGTGTGATCTTACTAGGGCTCTGTACAACTGCAGAAGGACCTCTTTGCTCCTATATTTGATTACTCTTGTTGGAAAGGCCAACATGCCATTCGCTTTCTTCACTGCCTGCTGTATCTGCATGCTTACTTTCATAGACTGATGTACAAGGACCCCCAGAGCCCGTTGTACTTCCCCTTTTTCCAACTTGACGCCATTTAGATAGTAATCTGCCTTCATGTTTTTGCTACCAAAGTGTATAACCTCCCAACATTTATCCACATTAAACTTCATCTGCCATGCATCTGCCCACTCCCACCAACCTCTCCAAGTCATGCTGCAATTCTCATAGCATCCTCCTCCCAGTTCACACTGCACCCAGCTTTGTGTCATCTGCAAATTTGCTAATGTTACTTTGAATCCCTTCACCAAATCATCGATGTATATTGTAAATACCTGTGGTCCCAGCCCCGAGCCTTGTGGTACCCCACTAGTCACTGCCTGCCATTCTGAAAGGGACCCGTTAATCCCTACTCTTTGTTTCCTGTCTGCCAACCCATTCTCTATCCATGTCAGCACTCTACCCCCAATACAATGTGCCCTAATTTTGCCCACTATCTCCTATGTGGGACATTATCAAATGCTTTCTGAAAGTCCGGGGGGGGGGGGGGGGGGGGGGGGGGGGGGTGGGGGTTGGGGGGGGGGGGGGGAGCAGTACACTACATCCACTGGCTCTCCCTTGTCCATTTTCGAGTTACTTAAAAAAATTCCAGAAGATTTGTCAAGCATGCTTTCCCCTTTGTAAATCCATGCTGACGCGGACCAATCCTGTTACTGCTATCCAAATGTTCGGCTATCTCATCTTTTATAATTGACTCCAGCATCTTCCTCACACACCGATGTGAGGCCAACTGGTTCTATAATTCACTATTTTCTCTCTCCCGGCCTTTCTAAAAAGTGGGATAACATAGCTACCCTCCAATCCACAGGAACTGATCCTGAGTCTATAGAACATTGGAAAATTATCACCAATGCATCCGCGATTTCTTTAAAGAGCCACTTTCCCTTAAAGTACCCTGGGATGCAGACAAAAAGAAAACATCAGGCCCTGGGGATTTATCAGCCTTCAGTCTATCCAACACCATTTCCTGCCTAATGTGTATTTTCCTTCCAGATACTCTGTCACCCCAGATCCTCTGGCCACTACTATATCAGGCAGATTGTTTTGTGTCTTCTTTAGTGAAGACAGTTACCAAAGTACCTGTTCAACTCATCTGCCATTTCCTTGTTCCCCATAATAAAGATTCACCTTTTTCGGTCTTCAAGGGTCCAACTTTGGTCTAACTAATGTTTTCCCTCTTCACATACCTAAATAAGCTTTTACTATCCTGCTTTATATTCTTGGCTAGCTTACCTTCGTACCTCATTTTTTCTCCCCGTATTGTCCTTTTTGGTTATCTTCTGTTGTTCTTTAAACATTACCCAATCCTCTTGCTTCCCGCTCATCTTTGCTACGTTGTACTTCTTCACTTTTATTTTTATATTGTCCCTGACATTCCTTGTCAGCATGGTCGTCTGTTTCTCCCCTTGTGATTCTTTCTTCCTCCTAGGAATGAACTGACCCTGCACACCTTCTGTACTACTCCTAGA
Organism: Okamejei kenojei; assembly: GCA_035221665.1. Classification (NCBI taxonomy): domain Eukaryota; kingdom Metazoa; phylum Chordata; class Chondrichthyes; order Rajiformes; family Rajidae; genus Okamejei; species Okamejei kenojei. The sequence goes on along the minus strand of CM069170.1, from coordinate 5,429,893 downwards.
AACACCTGCCATTTTTTGTTCCAGTGTCATCCCTGCTCGTGTATCTTTCCAGTCAACTTTGGCCAGCCTCCTCCCTCATGGTCCCATAGTCCCCTTTTTTCAACTGCAACACTGATTACCTCCAATCTACTCTGCTCCCTCTCCAATGTAGATTAAACCTGACCATGTTATGTTCACTGCGTCCTAATGGCTCATTAACCCGAGTCATTTATCAAATCCGGTTCATTACACAACATAAATCCAGAATGCCTTCTCCCTGGTAGGCTCCAACACAAGCTGTGGTTCAATCTGCTGCTTTTAATCTCATTGCTCAGATCCTTCTGGAATAGCAATGTTTCTTTACATTTCCAGGCCCAAAAAAGTTGCAAAAGTCATGTCATCCTGGTCAATAGATTTGTGCAAATACCATACTTCCACTCATATACCCGACAGACATCCCACCTCGTTAGTTCTCATTTAATTATTCAAATACGTACAAAATGCCTTCCTTGCTACAAATCCTCAAAGTATATTTTCCTCTTGCTGCCATTGTGCTGCACCGTCTCCTGGGATCACTCTCTGCAACTGTGACCAGAAGGGCGATAAAAACGAGCAACACTCTTTACACTGGCAAGAGGAAGTTGTTCGCCAAAATAAATGAAAACGGGAATAACAGGTTCAACATCTGACGCCCTAATTTAATTATAAATAATTACCGTGAACGTTGGCCCATTTAGTAACTGAAACAAACTCCAACATGACTTTAACAAATGTAAAGAATCTGTATCATTGTGCAACATGAATCTCCACAAACACATCCAGTGATGACAAAACGCAGCAGCAGCTGTTTTGCTGAACATTTCTGCTTCAAAATGCTATCACGGGGACACATTTAGTCACAACAATAACTTCAATGTCCCCACAGACAAGAGCGAATCACATTCAATGCGGAAATTAACCCAAGTCTCTCTCCCAAGATTACACACCCGTCCACTGGGGAGCGGCGGAAAATACGTCACCGATGTGGGCCGGCTGGAGATCAGCTGTCGCCGCTCCCCGGGCCCTGAGTGTCCCCGGGCGGGCGGGCGGGGCCGGACAGTGGGGTCTCTCCTCTCCCCGCTCCCCGGGCCCTGAGTGTCCCCGGGCGGGGCCGGACAGTGGGGTCTCTCCTCTCCCCGCTCCCCGGGCCCTGAGTGTCCCCGGGCGGGCGGGCGGGCCGGACAGTGGGGTCTCTCCTCTCCCCGCTCCCCGGGCCCTGAGTGTCCCCGGGGCCCGGACACAACCCGCCGCCGCCGCCCGTTGCCCCGGAGACGGAGACGCAGCGCAGGGGCCTCAGCCCGGAAATGACGTCACGGCCCGTGATTGTGAGCAGTGAGGGACGTCCCTGTGAGTGTGAGCAAAGGTCAGGGGGAGACCTGTGAGTGTGAGCAGTGAGGGGGTCCCCGTGAGTAGTTCCCTGTGAGTGTGAGTGGGGAAAACCCTGTGAGAAATTAAGGGTAAACAGGCAAGAAAACTGCGTCATTTCAAGGAATAATTATCAAAACAAATCTGCCTAAGGGGGTGTTGCCCCTTCCTTTTACCCCCTGCAGCGACGTTGCCCCCCTGGACCCCCATCTCTCTTCCTCTTTTTTCAGTTTTTTCCCGCCTCATGCCGGACCATGACATGTGACAGGTTCTGTTGGGGAGCGAGTTCACCATTTGGGCTCGTTGATATTTTAAAGTAGAGGTGGTGTGCAAGCTCAATGGGATCCAGAGGAAAAACGGACGCTCTGGAGGGAGAGAGACAGCAAGAGCTGAGTTGGAGGGTGGATGTTTTTTTCCCCATTTCTTTCATTAGTAGTAGGATTAGTATTAGTAGAATTAGATTAGTGTTAAGTAAGGAGGGGTTCTAGAGGCCCATGGCTTCAGGGAATGGTGGGGCTAAGGGTGGTGGGTGGCAGACTGTAGGGAAGGAAAAGGGGGGCTCCAAGAGAGAGGCATCGAGCAAAAGACCTGAAATGTCAGAAGAGACGGAAATAAAGTTAGGAGAATTAGAATTATTGAAGAATTCGTCGTGCTGTTTAAAGTTAAAGGAACAAATCAAGGAGATGGCAGGATTAAGCAGTGAATCCATTAAAAATTACCACTGCTTTGGAGAGTCAGATAGGCAAGGATTTTCAGGCCAAGATTCTGTATAATGGGATGTTAAGAGTTTGTTGCAAAGACAGAAAACAGTTTAATGATGCTAGGGTGTGTGGAAATTGGTGGTCAAGGTGGAAGTTTGGTCCCTAGAGGAAGACAGCAGGGAATAAAATGGAGTGGTGTATGGGATGGTATGCTGGCTTGTCTGAGAAGGAGATTTTAGAAAACATTAAGGGGGCCCAGGTAACTGATGTTGTGAAGATTTAAGAGTAGGAATGGAGTCGGGGACTGTTGGGGGGGGGGTTCTGCCGGTCCTGCTTACGTTCAAAGATAGAGTACTGCCTCAGAGAGTGTTTTCTTGGGAGTATGGCATATCAAGTGAGGGGAGTACATTAAACCACCGTTGCGCTGCTATAAAACTGACAGCGGTTGGACATGTTGCTGGGTCTTGTAGGGGTAAAATAAAGTGCGCAAAGTGCGGTGGAGATTCATGCAATACAAAATTGCAAGGCAGAGGATCCTAAGTGCCCAAACTGTGATGGGATCATGCAGCAGGGTTTCATGGTTGTGACGCGTTGTTCAGGCGAAGCGAGTGCAGGAAGTGAAGGATCAGAACAACGTGTCATAATGCAGAGGCAGTTCAAAGAGTGGCTAGAGAACGTGGAGATGTGAGCGCTGGGACAGAGTGGTGCTAGGAAGGCCAGATCACTGTGCCAAACTTGCCATCGGCTTTCCCATCTGACATGTTTGATTTTTAATAAGGAGTCATTTCTGTCTTTTGTTTCTGATGTGTTGGTAGAGCTAATAAAGCAGCTAACCGTCAGATATCCTCAGGTTAGTGGTGGGGGCAGCTGAAAGGTTCCTTAGTGTAAAGCAGTTGGCAGAAAAGTTGCATCAATACATGACGGAGAGTCAGTGTATGGAGAGGTCACAGTTGTCGAGAGTTAGTAGTATGAAGTATGTCAGTAATTTGGTTTAGATGATGTCCTCATTAACATCATAAAGTTTTATGTACTTCAATGGAACGCCTGGAGTCTGATTGGAAATGGTCAAGAATTAAAGAGATTTGTTGATGAATGTAAAAAAGCACCACAATTAATATGTATCCAAGAGACATGGTTAAAGCCCTGTCCAGATTTTGTAATCCCAGGTTATGATTGTGTGCGATTCAGATAGGTCTGATAGATCAGGGTTGGGTTTTGTGCAACTTTTGATATGACTGGGTTGCAGTAAGAGGAAAGTTGACATTAGTTCTAATCTGAGGTTTTGGCTGTGGAGGTTTGGAGCAGTCAGAATTCTATTACTGTGATAAATTATTATAACCCTGTCAACCCTTGATATTGTCAGATTTTTGATGAGATAATGGAGAAAGGTAAAGGTGTCCCGTTATAATGGATTGGAGATTTTAAATGCGCATAATCCTTTAATGGATAGTGATCATAGGGATAAAAAATTGTGTTAATTGTTGAAGAATTTCTAAGATAAGTATGAGTTTGGTATTGTAAAATGATGGAAGGCCGTCTAGGTATAATGTTGTTAGAAACACCTGCAGCCACACAGATTTATCAATTGCTTCATCTAACTTAGCAAGAAATTGGTGAATGGATGTAATGGATAGATAACACTGGGTAGTGACATTATCCAATTTTATGTAGGTTTGGTAGAGATTTGAGGAGAGAAGTGGAAAAGAAAAGTACTACCTAGATATAACTTTTCTCAGGCCAAATGAGATATATTCCAAGAGAAGGCTCAAAGTTTAGTTTAGGAGAGGTTAATAGTGAGGGTTCTGTAGATAGTTGGAATACTTTCCATTAGTCCTCATGATTTCATGAGGCAGCATGTTGTTACTATTCCTGTGAAGCAGGAACCTATTCCCTTATGACTGATCCTTGGTGGAATAAATAATGTGATTAAGCTGTAAGGAGTAGGAATTATCGCCATCGAAAATTAAGAAAGTATCCAATTTTGTCATGAAATGGGAGTTCCTAGCGGCTAAGGGGCAGTAGTCAAGACGAGTGTAAAGGATGCAAGAGGAATAGTTGGAGGAAGTATTGTGTACGTTAGGCCCTGAAACTCCAGTAAGGCATTTGAGGTTCAGCTGTGCGTAGAAATGTCAGGATATATAAAAGGAGTTTGGTTACCCAGTATAAGAATGTTGAGGTGGTAGATTTCCAATAAGAATAAGCAGACATGTGTGTTGACAGTTTATTCAAGCAGTGGCATAGATCAGAAGCATGGGAGTGGAGAGGTGTAGAAAGGAGAACCGAGCTGATGGCAGTTAATCAGTGGAAGCTGGAGAGGAGTTTAGAAATGATAATAACCTTAATCTGTTTTTTTTACCATAAAAGAGATGAAGGATGCAATTAAGTCCGGGGCAAATACCTCCCCTGGGAGAGATAGGTTTGTCTATGCGTTATTTAAACAACTGGATGATATTGTACTTGATGATAATCTTAGCTTTGTTTAATACTGTGTGGCAGAGGGTTATGTGCCCAAAGGAATGGGAACATGCAGTCGTGTCCCTAATTTAAAAACTGGCACAGAGGCATCTGACACTAGCTCGTATCGACCTAATAGCGCTCACAGCATTGCACAGTAAAATTATGGAGAGTATTAACCACAGACTAGTTAATTTTTAGAAACTAGAGGAAACTATTTGTTGATGTACAGAATGGTTTTTAGAATGGAATTCCTACAATGGAGTCTTTGTGAAGAAGGGATTAATGATTAAAAATTTTTGACTTGGGGAGTCATGGACGAATGTTCAACTGGATTTAAGGATTTTCTATTTATAAACAATACAAGTAATGGTTGGTAGTGGTCCACATCAAGACTGTAGAGATAGAGAATGGAACCCCCCGGGAAGTGTTTATCAGTCCAGATTATTTAATATCATGATAAATGACATATTTTGGTAAATTAGAGAAGATTTAGGTCTGTCTTAGTTTGCAGATGACGGGCGCATCTGGAAAAGCGCCGTAATGTAGAGTTTGTTTTAAACAGGTGTATTCAAAGAGTTTTAGTGTCTGTAGAGGAATGGGGAACACATGGCATAAAATCTCTGCCGTCTAAGAACTACATATATGGTATCTGGTTTTTAAAAGAATGTACCCAAGATAGGGTTGTAATATGTATTGGTCTCTATTGGAGAAGGTAAAGGTTTTAAAGTTTTTGGTGGTTTGGTTTTGAAGGCGTATGACTTGGCTGTGCATGTGGTAAAAATTGTGTTGAAATGTATAGCAAGTTCTGAATGTTGATGATAAGTCTGGTTAGGGTGTGCAGTGGGCTGCTAACAGGGAGACAATGCTGCAAATTTTATCAGGCCATTGAAACAGATCATCTTCTTGACTACGGTGTTTTGTGTATGTCTGCGTCAAAAAACTTGTTCTGGCAAGTCAGAGATTGTTGCCGGCAAAGGGCTTTGAGGCTTTGCTGTGGACCTTCAGAACTTCCCAGTCCCTGCCCTGATTGTTGAAAATGGAGAAATGCCCCTTATTGGTTAAGGCGCATTAAGCTAGGGGTTACATTACGGGCTAAACCTTTTGGGTGTAAAATGATTACCTTCCCAGCAAGGTGTTTGTTGCAAGAGTTGATTATGTAACAAATATCACACATTTTTTTGTCATTATAAATCATGGCTAGAAGCTGGGTTTGGAACAAGGGGGTATTTATAGAGCTATACAATATTTTACCTGTGCCCCTATTGGGTCTTTCCTGAACCAGATTATTGAGCTAGCTTTTCTTACAGAAAAAGATAAGCGCGAGTTGACTCCAAGAATATGTGGAATCTTAATTCGAAATCAGTGAGAGCACTTTGATGTGGTTTACAGATGGACTAGAGATCAGTTAGTGGGCGAGCTGGTTTGGCGTGTATGTGGAGAGCTTGGTTTGAGATTGGCCGACGCATTCTGATGGAATCTCTGTTCTCACGACTGAATAATGGCAATTCAATGGGCTCTATGGTGGATTGAGGAAGACAGATTTTAAAAAAGTCCCCCCAAAATTTAATTTTGTTCTGATTCGCAGCTGCTCTTGAAACTTTAAGAGTAGGGGAATCTAACGCACGTCCCTGACATACTAAATGAAATCTGAGTGTGTTTTCACTATTGGGTTGTGTGTAACACCACGATATGCTGGGTTCCTGGGCATGCTGGGGTGAGGTGATGGAGCAGGTGGACCTCATAGCAAAGGAGAGTTTAAGAAGAGAAATAGATATCCATGTATCATTGGGGAGAGATGGAACTGAGAGATAAATTAAAAGAGGCTTAACAAAAGATATGGCAGAGAGGATGGTAAAAGGAAGTCAGGTTGACACTACTTTTCGGTACAGCGCAGTTTAGAAAATATAAGTTTCTGTACATCTCTGCCCCGTAGAGACTCAGTTAGACTGTGTAAGATTGAGGTTGGACATTGTGGGTTTCAATTAATGTTTGTTGCATTTGTAGGGAAACATGTTACAGGCTTTGTGTGAAGGTGGGAGTAAGGAACAGTTAAGCATGTTTTCCCTAGAAAGTACAAAGTAAGGTAGCAAGAAAGGCATTGTTTTGCTAGACTGACAGGACTTGGGGTTGAGGCTTTTTTCTGTTTATCTTTGTTTGGGCACAGTGAGCAAACGTCACTGATATCCAGGCCTGTTTCTTCAGCTTTCCTGCATGATAGCAGGACCTGTAATTAAGAATTTAGTTCACATTTTGACCTTTGGAGGGCAGTAATACGCTAGCAGCGTCTACACTGCCGGACCTATAGAAGAAGAAAGAAGAAGACTACCCCCGTCCATGGGGAGCTGCCGTGGAAAAAACTCCACCGATGTGGGGCCGGCTGGAGAAATCAGCTGTCGCCGCTCCCCGGCTCTGAGTTTCCCGGGCGGGCGGGCCGACAGAGGGGTCTCTCCGCTCCCCGGTCCCCCGGAGAGTCCCGGCGGGCGGGGCCGGACAGTGGGGTCTCTCCTCTCACCGCTCCCCGGGCCCCCGAGTGTCCCCCGGGCGGGCGGGGCCGACAGTGTGTCTCTCCGCTCCCCGGGCCCTGAGTCAGTCCCCGGGCGGTGCCGGACAGTGGGGTCCTCTCCTCCCCCCGCTCCCCGGGCCCCTTGAAGTGTCCCCGGCGGGCGGGCGGGGCCGGACAGTGGGGTCCCGTTCTCCTCTCCCCGCCCCCGGCCCTAGTGGTCCCGGGCGGGCGGGCGGGCGGCCGACAGTGGGGTCTCTCCTCTCCCCGCTCCCCGGTGCCCTGAGTGTCCCCGGGGCCCGGACACAACCCTCCGCCCGCCCGCCCGTTGCCCCGGAGACGGAGACGCAGCGCAGGGCCTCAGCCCGAAATGACCTCACGGCCCGTGATTGTGAGCAGTGAGGGGACGTGCCCTGTGAGTTGTGAGCAAAGGTCAGGGGGAGACCCTGGGAGGTGAGCAGTGAGGGGTACCCCCGTGAGTAGTTCCCTGTGAGTGTGATGGGGAAAAACCCTGTGAGAAAATAAGTTTTAAACATGGGGCAAGAAAACGCGTCATTTCAATGAATAATTATCAAAAACAAATCTGCGCTAAGGGGGGTTGCCCCTTTTCCTTTTGCCCCCTGCGGCGACGTTGCCCCCCTGGACCCCATCTCTCTTCCTCTCTGTTTTCCAGTTTTTCCAGCCTTCAATACCGGACCATGACATGTGACAAGGTTCCTGTTTTGGGAGCGAAGTTTCACCATTTGGGCTCGTTTGATATTTAAAGAAGAGTGGTGTGCAAGCTCAATGGAACTTGAGGTTGTGTTCTTCTGCACCAATGCGTTCGGGTTGGTGATAGAGGTCGTGCATTAAGGAGCTTGTTGAAATAGATACGTCAAGTAAAGTATGGCACGTTATAGCTGGAGGATACCTGAGACACGTTGTGCCATTGGAAGACGGAATGAATGTTGCACACAGAACATAAAAACAGATCAACACCGGAAACAGGCCTTGTCGCTCCTAATATTCGCTGCCGACCAGATCAGAGTTCAAGTTTAAATTATATGTCCACATGCACCATAAGGTGCAGTGAAATTTAATTACCAAGCATCGTTACAATTAAAAAAAGGACACCATAACCCAAAATAATTCAATGCAGACATCCACCACAGCAATCTTCACTGAGGTGGAGGTAATACAGTTATCAACAGTCCTCCTCCTCCCATTGTTCACCCGCGGGTCCGGTGCCTTGAATCTCCGTAGTAGTCGGACAGCCCGATGGTGACACCCTAATGGTCGGGTACACCGAACTTTGGGGCAGGTTGACAAACCCCCGCGGCCAGCGGTCGGAGCGCTTCACCTCGACCCCCGCAAGGGGGCCCGCTATTGTTAAAGTCCCCGTCTGTGCCGTAAATTAAGCTCTGGGCCCGCGATGTTCAAGTCCCCGATCCGTCGCCCGCTGAACTCAGGGCCCGACTCCGAAAGGCCGCATTCAAAGCCACTTTAAAAAAAAGGCCACAAGGTGGGGGTTGGTTCCGAGAAACCGTACAAGGAAGAAAGTCGCAATCTCCTGTCTAGGTCTGCGCCAGAAAAACTGTTGGTTTCCCTCTATTCTATTTGTTAATTATGTATTGCTCCACCTTCCCCCCTAGCGGCACCCCCCCCCCACCCCCCCCCCCCCCCACCCCCCCCCACCCCCCCGAAGGGCGACGAAAGGGGTCCTAGGAGCACCGGGGACACCCCCCACCCCCCAACCCCTACCACCCCAACACAAACAAAGAGAGAAACACTAAAAAAATACTTTTGGAGAAACTAAAAAAACCCACTAAAGTCGAAACAACTAACCCGCTGCAGGCGGGACAGCCGACTCGCAGCGCCACTGGAATCAAGTTAAACTAATTTCCAAATGCATCTGATCCACATTCCTCCATTCCCTGCTATAGTTATTGAGAAGCCTCTTAATAATACCACTGTCATATCTTGTCTCTACGAACATTATTTGCAGCGTGCTCCACGCACTCACCACTCCCGGTGTGTTTAAATCAAACTTGCCAAGCACCACTCCTTTAAAGTTGCCTCTCGCAGTTTATTAGCTATATCTCTGCTCCTTGACATTTTCAACCCTGGGGATCAATGTTCTGATCTTTACCCTTATCAATGCCCATAACCTCCAGAGGCCGAGGAGCCGTTGGTGAGGGAGGAGCGACGTCCGAGTGGTAAGCTTTAAAACCCGAGCGCGGGCTATGTTTTTACAGAGGCCCAGGAGCCGTTGGTGAGGGAGGAGCGACGTTCGATCGGCGAGTGTAAAAACCCAGAGCAGGCTTTGTTTTTTTCAGAGGCCCAGGAGCCGTTTGGTGAGGGAGGAGCGACGTACGAGCGGTGAGTGAATAAACCTAGCGCAGGGCTTTGTTTTTTCAGCGGCCCAGGAGCCGTTGGTGAGGGAGGAGCGACGTACGAGTGGTGAGTGAATAAACCCAGCGCGGGGCTTTGTTTTTTTCAGCGGCCCAGGAGCCGTTGGTGAGGAGGAGCGGACCCCAATCTGTAACGTTTCTAAAATCTGTAACGTTTTCCATTCAATTAAGTGGGCTTGAGGAAGCTGCTGATTGGTGGAAGTGGACTAGGGTAAGCAGCTGATTGGCAGTCAGATCCCTGCTGATTTCTTCCGGCAGTTAGCATTATATTGTATTTTGTATTGTATCCAGAGAAAGGGGCAGTATGAGTGCCAGGGCAGTTGTACTGTTCTGAATGTCAGATGTGGGAGGTCATGGAGTCGGATAGCCCACCAGACGTCCACATCTGTGCCAGGTGCATCGGATGGGTCTCCTAAGGACTGTGTTAGGAACTTGGAGCAGCAGCTCGATGACCTCCGTCTGGTCAGGGAGAGTGAGGAAGGTCATAGAGAGAAGTTTACAGGGGGGGAGGTAGTCTTGGTTACTTGGTCCTCCAAAATATTCCAACTGGAATTTAACTGGAGGTGGGTGAAGGGAGGGTTTTGCCAGAGAGGTTTATTGGGAAGAAGTGCCACTTTAAATTTAGTTGCATCTGGCTGGGCAACCCGTGGTTTGGTGTAATATTATTCCATGCTTTATAGTGTGTGGGAAGAACGAATTGCTGTTACACATCTGTCTTTGTGGCTGGGACCACAAATTGGATCAAATGCCCTCGTCTGCTCCTAATTGGTTTGGGGTTGGTGTAGGTCTTGTGATCTATGTCTAGCTGACCATTTAACATTTTGTAAAAACATGGATCGAACGGTGAGCTTTCACATCTGTCTTGGAGAGGGTTCCACCCCAGAGAATTCAGAAGTTTGGTGACACTCGCTTCTCTCTCGTAGGTATTAGTAACAAATCGAGCGGCCTATCCTGTCTTTGACACACTCGATTGATGAAGTATTTTTATCTGTGTATGGGTCCCTCGCTGGCAACTGCATAGTCCCCAGATGAGGTCTATCGAGGGTGAAATTCAGCTTCTCCTTGACAGAAGTTGAACAATGATGGAAGTTGTGCCTCAGGAAGTTTAGGACACCTGTTGCTTTCGCTGTTGCACGATGAGTCTGACAATTCCAACGTAGCCATTCTGCAATTTGATGCCAAGATAACTTGGTTTGTTTGGATTCTTTACGGGTGACACCAAGTATTTGTAAGATGTGACGCCTGGAATTCCTCTTTCTGGTGACACGCATGGTTTTCACATTTGGAAGGGTTTTGAACTGCATGCCCCATTGTTGTGACCACTCAACTATAGTATAGAGATCCTTTTGGAGAGCATCTTCATCATCAGCTGACTTAATTGGATGGTACAGCAAACAATCATCAGCGAATAGTCTGGTCGTACTTGCGACTTTTTCCCATGGATTGTCATTGATGTAAAGCAAAAATAGATGTGGGCCAAGTACTGTGCCCTGGGGTGTACCACTCAAACTGGGTGCCAATTGGACCTCTTTCTGTTCACAAACACATGCTGAAGACGTTTTGTCAGGAAACTCGAAATCCAACGTTTCGTGTTGGAACGAATACTGTAGAAGTCAAGCTTCCGAAGCAGTCTCTGGTGTGGGACTCCAAAACCACAGGAGGCAGACAAGTGGATCATGGTTAGGAGAGGCATGGGGCAGAGGCAGAGACTAGAGGGTATCCCGGTGTCTGTACACCTTGAAAATAAGTACTCCTGTTTGAGTGCTGTTGGAGGGGATAGCCTACCTGTGGGTAGCAACAGCGACTGGGCCTGCGGTACAGAGAACGGCCCTGTTGCTCAGAAGGGTAAGGAAAAGAAGAGGCGGGCATCAGTAATAGGGGACTCTATAGTTAGGGGGTCAGATTGGCGATTCTGTGGACGCAGTCCGGAGACCCGGATGATAGTTTGCCTCCCTGGTGACTGATGTGTCTGAACGAGTCCAAGATATCCTGAAAAGGGAGGGAGAGGAGCCTGAGGTTGTGGTACATATTGGTACCAATGACATAGGTTAAAAAAAGAGAAGAGGTCCTGAAAGGAAAATGTTGTTAGGAAGAGAGTTAAGGAAAAGGGTCTGAAGAAGGGTCTCGACCCGAAACGACCCCCCCCCGTCCCCCCCCCCCCCCCCTCATATTTTTTTGAAATTTGAAGGTCTCGACCCGAAACGACGCCTATCTCCTTCGCTCCTTAGATGCTGCTGCACCCGCTGAATTTCTCCAGCTTTTTGTGTACCCGCAAAGATAACAATCTCAGGATTACTTCCTGTGCCACGCGACAGTGAGAGTAGGAATGGAGCAAGGTGGAGGATAAATGCCTGGCTGAACGACTGGTGCAGAGGGCAGGGATTCAAGTTTCTGGATCATTGGAACCTCTTTTGGGGAAGGAGTGACCTGTATAAAAAGGACGGGTTGCACTTGAACCCGAGGGGGACCAGTATCCTGGAGGGAAATTTGCAAAGGCTACTAGGGAGACTTTAAACTAGAATGGTTGGGGGGAGGGACTCAAATACAGAAAGCCAGTAGACAGGGTCTGAGGCAGGAGGCAGAGAAGGGAAGCACTCAGACCCAACATGTAGGGGGAAAAGAAGAAAAAAATAATAAACAGAGAATAAGAGATGGTGGGTCTCTTAAATGTGTGAGCAGAGAGAACGAGGGGTATAAAATGAGGGTAGAAGCAATCGGTAGCAAGGTGAAAAATAATAGTGGCAGGCAGACAAATCGAGGGCAAAAATCAAAAGGGTCCACTTGTCAACATAATTCTATAAGGAGTAAGAGTGTTGTAAAAACAAGCCTGAGGGCTTTGTGTCTCAATGCGAGGAGCATTCGTAATAAGGTGGACGAGTTGAATGTGCAGATAGCTATTAATGACAATGCTATAGTTGGGATCACGGAGACATGGCTCCAGGGGGACCAAGGCTGGGAGCTGAACATCCAGGGATATTCAATATTCAGGAGGGATAGACAGAAAGGAAAAGGAGGTGGGGTAGTGTTGCTGGTGAGAGAAGAGATCAATGCAATACAAAGGAAGGACATTAGCTTGGAGGATGTAGAATCGCTATGGATAGAGGTGCGAAACTCTAAGGGGCAGAAAACGCTAGTGGGAGTTGTGTACAGGCCACCTAACAGTAGTAGTGGAGTTGGGGATGGCATCAAACAGGAAATTAGAAATGTGTGCAACAAGGGTAAAACAGTTATAATGGGTGACTTCAATCTACATATAGATTGGGTGAATCAAATTGGCAGGGGTGCTGAGGAAGAGGATTTCTTGGAATGTATGCGGGATAGTTTTCTATACCAACAGGTAGAGGAACCAACAAAAGAGCAGGCTATTATAGACTGGGTATTGAGTAATGAGGAAGGGTTAGTTAGCAAGAGTGACCATAATATGGTTGAGTTCTTCATTAGGATGGAGAGTGACATAATTAAGTCAGAATCAAAGGGTATCTGAACTTAAACAAAGGTAAACTTTGAATGGAATGAGATGTGAATTGGCCAAGATAGACTGGCAAGTGATTCTTAAAGGATGTGCAATGGAAGATATTTAAAGACTGCATGGATGAACTACAACAATTGTTCATCCCAGTTTGGCAAAATAATAAATCAGGGAAGGTAGTGCATCCATGGATAACAAGGGAAATCAGGGATAGTATAAAAACAAAAGATGAAGCACACAAATTATCCAGAAAAAGCAGCCTACCAGAGGACTGGGAGAAATTCCAGCAGAGGATGGCAGACAGGAAGCAAAGGGCAGGAATAAACGGGTTCTTTTCAGAATGGCAGGCAGTGACTAGTGAGGTACCGCAAGGCTCAGTGCTGGGACCCCAGCTATTTACAATATATATATTAATGATTTGGACAAGGGAATTGAATGCAACATCTCCAACTTTGCGGATGACACTAAGCTGGAGGGCAGTGTTAGCTGTGAGGAGGATGCTAGGAGGCTGCAAGGTGACTTGGATAGGCTGGGTCAGTGGGCAAATGCATGGCGGATGCAGTATAATGTGGATAAATGTGAGCTTCTCCGCTTTGGTGGCAAAAACAGGAGGGTAGACTATTATCTGAATGGTGGCAGATTAGGAAAAGGGGAGATGCAATGAGACCTGGGTGTCATGGTACACCAGTCATTGAAAGTAGGCAAGCAGTTGCAGCAGGCAATGAAGAAAGCAAATGGTATGTTAGCATTCATAGCGAAAGGATTTGAGTATAGGAGCAGGGAGGTTCTACTGCAGTGGTACAGGGTTTGGTGAGACCACACCTGGAGTATTGCGTACAGTTTTGGTCTCCAAATCTGAGGAAAGACATTCTTGCCATAGAGGGGGTACAGAGAAGGTTCACCAGATTGATTCCTGAGATGTCAGGACTTTCATATGAGGAAAGACTGCATAGACTCGGCTTGTACTCACTAGGTATTAAGAAGATTGAGGGGGGATCTTATAGAAACTTACAAAATTCTTAAGGGGTTGGACAGGCTAGATGCAGGAAGATTGTTCCCGATGTTGGGGAGGTCTAGAACAAGGGTCACAGTCTAAGTATAAGGGGTAATTCCTTTAGGACCAAGATGAGGAAAACATTTTTCATACAGAGGGTGGTGCGTCTCTGGCATTCTCTGCCACAGAAGGTAGTTGAGGCCATTTCATTGGCTATATTTAAGAGGTAGGTAGATGTGGCCCTTGTAGCTAAAGGGATCAGAGGGTATGGGGAGAAGGCTCGAAGGGCCAAATGGCCTACTCCTGCACCTATTTTCTGAGAACTCAGAAGGCGGCTGAAAAGCAGGACCTCCAGGGTGGTTATCTCCGGTTTGCTTCCAGTTCCTCGTGTTGGTGAGGGAAGGAACAGGGAGATAGAGGATCTCAATGTGTGGCTGAGGAGCTGGTGCAGGGAGCAAGGATTTAGCTTCGTAGACCACTGGGATCTGTTTTGGGGTAAAGGCGAATAGTACAAAAGGGATGGGTTGCAAGCATTCTGGCAGGCAGGCTTGTCACTGCCACACCTGTGTTTTAAACTAAATAGTGGGTGGGGAGGAAACAAATTGGGAATACAACAATGGAGTTAAAGGGAAAGAGAGTATAGGAAAAGTTAAGAAAGACACCAGAATTAACGGGGCAGAAAACTCACGAAGGGATAGGACAGTATGGCCAAGTGAAATATAAATCGATGTGAAAGGTGAGCTGAATAATGGATTAAAAGTATTATATATGAATGCACAAAGTATAAGAAGTAAAGTGGATGAGCTTGAGGATCAGCTAGAGATTGGTAGATATGACATTGTGGGGATTACAGAGACATGGCTGCAGGAGGATCGTGGCTGGGAACTGAATATTCAGGGTTATACATCATATAGAAAGGACAGGCAGGTGGGCAGAGGAAGTGGGGTAGCTCTGTTGGTGAGGGATGAAGTTCAGTCCCTTGCGTTATGTGACATAGGGACTGATGATGCAGAGTCGCTGTGGATAGAATTGAGGCATTGTAATTGTAAGAAGATACTAATGGAAATTTTCTGCATGGCCCCAAATAGTAGCCTGGATATAGGGTGCAAGTTGCAGCAGGAGTTCAAACTGGCAACAAAGTTTCTCGGAGTTTGTGGGAGATTTCAATAAGCAGATAGACTAGGAAAATCAGGTTGGTTCTGAACCCCAAGAAAGGGAGTTTGTGGAATGCCTCCGATATGTATTCTTAGAGCAGCTTGTACTGGCACCTACCAGAGAGAACACAATTCTGGATTTAGTGTTGTCTAATGAACCAGATTTAATTAGGGAACTCAAGGAACCGCTTAGATATAGTGACCATAATATAAGTTTTAATGCAGTAGCGGGTCAGGTGTGGAGAGGAAGGGGAAGGGACACGGGAGACGAAGGGGGAAGAAGGGTGAGAGGTGGGAGGGGAGGGGGAGCGCGACAGAGAGTGGGGCGAGAGGGAGATGAAGAGGGAGGAGGAGAGGGGTAGAAGGTAGGGGCTAGATGGAGGGGGAGAGGGAGGAGGAGTGGGGTAGAGGGCGGGGAGGGAGAGATGAAGGGAGATAGGGAGCGTGGAGAAGGCGGGGGATGTGTAGATGAAGGGGGTGGTTGTGGGACAGGGAGAGTGGAGAGGGAGGTGGGATGGGGAGGTGGGAGAGGGAGGCCAATAGGGATGGGAAGAGAGAGGGGAGGACTCAAACATTTTTCCCACTACCTCCTTTCGTAAACTGGCGTTATATTAGCCACACTCCAGTCCACGGGAACTGATCCAGAGTCTATAGAACATTGGAAAATGATCACCAATGCATCCACCTCCTTGAGTACTCTGGGATGCAGGCCATTAGGTCCTGGGGATTTATCAGCCTTCAGTGTCAACAGTTTACTTAACAGTTTTCCTGACTAGAAACGTAGAAACAAAGAAACATAAAAAATAGGTGCAGGAGTAGACCATTTGAGCTAGCACGGCCATTCAATATGATCATGGCTGACCATCAAAAATCAGTTCCCGTTCCGGCTTTTTCCCCATATCCCTTGGTTCCCTTAGCCCCAAGAGCTAAATCTAACTCTATCATGAAAACATCCAGTGGATTGGCCTCCACTGCCTTCTGTAGCTGAGAATTCCACAGATTCACAACTCTCCAGGTTAAAAATGTTTTCCCTCATCTCAGTCCCAATTTTACTTCGGAGTCACGTGAGTGACTACGTGAAGAACCCCGCCTGGCGCTGGAACGGCATTACGTTGACGCTGACGGCAGAAGGAAGAGCTGCAGAGGCTAGCTCGTCGACAGCGGTAGGTACGGAACCGGCAGGTAAGTGCAGTTGAAAAAATTTAGGGTCTGGAAAACACCGTGCCTGGTGTATTGAACCAGGATTTGAAATGAATTTAAAAACAAAAATAAAATAAAAGAGTAAAATAGAACAAAAATACTCTGTATAATACAACGGAGTTTTAAAAAAGAACGTCCCGGGGGAATACCTAGCGATCGGGACGGAGATTAATTACGGAGCCGGTTCCGATACTGGTGACCGTTAAAAAATATACGTTAGGGAGTTTTAGATGCTCCACAAACTTTTTGGCAGGGGGGGGAAATTTTAAATAAGTCAGAAAGGCCATAATTTAAAAAGTTAATAAAGGCCTTCAGACGGAAAATAATAGAAATATTCCATAACCTACCCTAAGGGGGTTTCACATATAAAAAGGAAAAAATATGATGAAATATGGTGGGAATATCTACCTCAGATATTTCTGAAGGTAGTCTCCTTGAGGGGAAAAAACTGAGGAGAAACAAGGGCAGTGAAAAATAAAATGGAAAAACTGACCCTAAAAATGCACTGATAGTGGTGGCTGGTCATGAAGTACCCACCACAGCACCAAAATATATATATATTTTTTTTTTTTTTTTTGGTGCTGTGGTGGATACTTCATGACCAGCCACCACTAATCAGTGCATTTTTAGGGTCAGTTTTTCCTTTTTGTGTGTGTGTGTGTGTCTCTCACTAAAAGCTGTTATGGTTAAAACAGCAGAACTAATGATGAGTGAGGCCATGAAAAGTAAACATGGAAACTAAAAACTCACCAAAGCTGTAATGATTGAAACAGCAGAATATGATAAAACTTTTATGTTTTATAAAGATATCAACGGTGAATCCGTTTATGATACCCATGTCTCAAATTATATGAGATATAAGAAATACAATTTCAAAGTATTTCAAAATGGTGCATGGCATTACTATCAAAAAGAAAATAAAATGTTGTGCAAATAACTAATACTTTTAAAATAAAATAAATTGCCATCAGTTTGTGGAGCTCAATGGGAAGAAATATATATAATTTACCAAATCTGCACTCTAGATTCGCAGATCAATATAAATCAGGTTATGTTAAACACCTGATTATTATGGAATAAACCTGCCTTATGATAAATCAAAGATATTGATTACAAAAGAACAGACTACTGATCTTTAAACTTTGGGGGAAAAAACTGTGATCCAATGAAAGATTTGATAATGGATCAAAACAAAGGCAAAGATCTTTAAACTTGGGGGAAAAAATGGAAATATCTTGAACATTGAAATACAGTTGTTATTAACAAATTGTTAATCAATATCACAGGTGTTTGAAATTAATTAAAATGGGTCAAGCTGTGCAAGTTAAAACATTGTCCAAAGGATTAAACCAGTTCAAGGCTGTTAAACAGAATACTGGAGGAACAATTATGCTGATAAAAGATCGGCACTTGCACTAATGAGGTCATGGTCATGGGTTATCTTGATTACATTTAAATTGGAAGGTTATAAGAGTCGGCTGCAAATTAGTGCTGCAATTACAAACCTGGTGGTAGGCAAGGACCTGACCCATTACATAAAGCGTATGCTTAGGCATTAATAAAATATTCATAAATTACTATTCTGAATTTAGAAGTAATTCAGCACCATAAGAGGGGGAAAATTGTTCCATGATACAAGTATGTCTCATTGTTGTTGACATACTTTGTCCCTCCATTAGGTTAAGTAAAGAGTAAATAAAGCTCCAAAAGAAGGAATACAGAAGCTTATAAGAAAATGTATGCCTTTGTGAGAGGCTTATACAAATATCAAATGATACGTTATCATTATTAAAGTAATGTAAAAAGGTTCACAAGCTGCTTCAACTATAAGCTTAACAGCTGTTGTAAACTGAAGCAAGTGTTACAGATGATGTACAGCTTCTGTGAATGTTTGGGTAAAGATAAGAATATTATCTATTCTTATAAGAATAATTGATACGTCTCTTGTTGGGCCTGCGGACAATAATACCAGGTGAGCATAAATGGATTGTCCTAAGAAATTTTCCAAACATTTGTATTAATTATTGAAATATAAGGAGTTATGGATTAAATATCGATTGTTTTATTATGGAAGTGTCCATGTCATATCAAGGTGAACAATACCACGGCTGTGGCATATGTTAAAACACACAAGATAAGTCAAATAACAATCATGGGATTATCTGAGTAAACAGATGTGGCATATTCTAAAAGTTTAGTCCAGCTGTTTATCTCTAAGGAAGAGACAATGGTATCGGAGACACAAAATTTGGAGGAAAACACATTGTCATTAATATGGATTACTTACGATTAATCTGGTTGCATACAGATTAAATCACCGATCTTTCAAATGTTCCTTGTGGGTAAACCAAGAACAGGAAAGGTGGATGCTTTTCTCTCAATTACATGAGGAAAAGATGTTCTTTTGTGTTCCTCATTTTGTTTGATAGGGCAGTGTCTGATGAAAATGTAGCAGGACACTGCCAGAGGCATTTTGGTGGCCCAATACGGATCCTTCATGGTTTCATAAATATTGAGTGATGTTGAACCACTTGTGATGATTCATAGTTGCAGTAATTTATTGAAGTTTGAGGAAGGGTCTCGGCCCGAGGCGTTGCCTATCTCCTTTCGCTCTTTGGATGCACATATATATCCCTTTCCGATATGGAAAGGGATATATATGTGGATATTAATATAAATATATATATATGTGTGTATATATATCTGTCCAAAATTGTAATACATAAGTCGGGAGATAAATAATCCTGAATTGCCTTAGGCAATGGACTCTAACTCTATCAATGATTTAAAAAAAAAAAAAAAGAGAGTTAACATTGAAAATAATAATGCTGATGACTTTAGTATCAATACAAGAGTGCAAACATTGCAAATGTTACGTTATAATTGCATGTGGATACAGATTGCATTATCATAAATGTTTATGAATTTACCACACAAAGCACACCAAGAGGAGCTGAAACCAAGGTAAACCTATAAGCATATCCTGTCGGACTTAAGTTGTGTGTGTGTGTGTGAACATTGATGAAATATGTTGAAGTAGGTAAGAGTCTCTGTGGTAATGAGACAGCACTACTTATTACACACAAAAACCACATTAGGTTCAGTAAAAACTGATGGTTCTAGAGGAATGTATTCTAGATGGTTAGAAAATTGGATACACTCAGTGGAACTAGACACTGAAAGGTGGAAAATCACTCTGTTAATGAGGTAGATACATTCACAGGAATGGCACGGGATGAGCCGCTCGAGCAAAGATGCAAGGCCGCAGGAGGGTGTAAATTAATGTTAAAGTAAAAAGGAACCAGTCATGGTGTCAGGTTTGGACACGGAGTGTTGGGTTCTCTATAATTGTTGCTTTGTCATACCATCAAAATATATATATCAATTGATATTTTGTGATAAACTTGCCTTTCAATGGAAAGGGCATTACTTTTATTCTTTATAATGTGAAATAATTTATCACTTAACTTGAGGCAATGTTTGGGGAAAAATGTGTTATTCGCTCGTCACTGTGTTGAATGAGCCGGACTGTCGTATGGAATAAATTCTACGACATGAAAAACACAGAAAGCTTCAAAAACTTCACGTAGTCACTCACGTGACTCCGAATTAAAATAGTAAGATTAAACGAGCTTACCAGTTTGAAGTTTGATCTTTATTTTATGAGGATTAACGATGAGGGATTACGTGCCCTCCACTCCCCACCCTCATAAAATAAATGATCATCTGGTAGTTCTAAATCTATGAAAAGCCTTACTATCTTACTGCGGCTATTATGTTCTATGTTTTTCATGCCGCTGCTTTGAAGTATGCCGTTCCAGCGCCAGGCGGGGTTCTTCACGTAATCCCTCATCGTTACTCCTCATAAAATAAAGATCAAACTTCAAACTGGTAAGTTCTCATTTAATCTTACTATTCTTCAACTGTAACCCCTGGTTCTGGGCTACCCCAACATCGGGAACATATTTCCAGCATCTACCCTGTAAAATCGTCCAAAAATTTTATGTTTCTTTAAGATCCCCTCTCATCACTCATCCTTCAAAATTCCGGCAAATACAACCCTAGTCAACCCATTCTTTCATCATATGTCAGTCTCGTCATACCGGGAATTAACCTTGTGAACCTACGCTGCCTTCCCTCAATGGCAATAATGTCCTTCCTCAAATTAGGAGACCAAAATTGCACACAATACTCCAGGTACGGTCACAACAGAGCCCTTTTACAACAGCAGTGGGACCTCCTTGTTTCTAAACTCAAATCCTCTTGCAATGAATGCCAACATGCCATTAGCTATCTTTATTGCCTGCTGCTACCTACATGCTTACTTTCAGTGACTGATGTACAAACACACCCAGGGCTTTTTGCACCTCCCCTTCTTCTAATCTGACACCATTCAGATAATAATCTGCCTTCCTGATCCTGTCACCAAAGTGGATAACCTCACATTTATCCACATTATACTGTATCTGCCATGCTTCAGCCCAATCACCCAACCTATCCAAGTCACCCTGCAGCCTCATAGCGTCCTCCTCGCAGCTCACACTGCCGCATAGCTATAGTATGTATCATCCGCAAACTTAGAGATGTTACATTTAATTCCCTCTTCTAAATCGCCATTTATATAGTTCCCTCATCTAACTTGTTATTTAATTCCCTCATCTAACTGTGAATTGACCTGATCTATTCCTCTCATGATTTTGCACATCTCTATAAGTTCACTCCTCGTCCTCCTGCGCTCCAAGCAATAATGTCCCAGCCTGCACAATCTCCCTCGATAGCTCAGACCCTTGTATCCTAGCAACAGCCTCGTTAATCTTCTCTGCACCCTTTCCGGTTTGACAACATATTTGCACGGTGACCAAAACTGAACACGATGCAATAAATGTACTTTCATCAACTGTAAGATGACCTCCCAACTTCTACACTTTACTCTGATTGAGGATTTGAGTTTAGGAGCAAGAAGGTCCTACAGGGTCCGGCTGAATAGGGCCCTGGTGAGACCACATCAGGAGAATTATGTGCCATTTTGGTCTATTAAATTGAGGAAGGACATTCTTGCTGTTGGGGGAGTGCAGCGCAGGTTCAGCAGGTTTATTCCCGGGATGCCGGGACAGACATAGGATGAAAGAATGGGTCGACTGAGCTTGTAGTCACTGGAATTTATAAAGATGAGAGGGGATCTTATAGAAACATATAAAATTCTTTGAGGATTGGACCGGGTAGATGCAGGAAAAATGTTCCAGATATTGGGAGGGATGGAATGGGTGATGTTTTGGGTCGAGACCCTTCTTCAGACTGGTTAGGGATAAGAAAAGAGAGAGATGTAGACGATGATGTAGAGAGATAAAGAACAATGAATTAAAGTTAAGCAAAAAAGTAATGATGATAAAGGAAACAGATCATTGTTAGCTGCATGTTGGGTGAAGCTGGTGCGACTTGGGTGGGGGAGGGAAAGAGAAAGCGGGTTACTTGAAGTTAGGGAAATCAATATTTATTCCACCTAGTTTCTCAAATTTGCATTTAGCCTCATTCTGACAATGGTGGAGACCTTGGGTCAGTGGGAATTGGAAGGATAATTATATTGTGTGGCAACCAGGAGATCAGGTAGGTCCAGGCGGACTGAGCGAAGGTGTTCAGCGAAATGATCGCCCAGTCTAAATTTAGTCTCGCTGATGTAAAAGAGTATCATTTGGACTCCATCATTTACTGAGCTCATGACATACCAAAGCATCACCTGAGACTTGTCACAGTTGCTCAGCTGACTATTGGGAAACCTACAGAATCCGGTCAGAATGAATGCACCTTTCTTATTGAATGCTCTGCGCATGTACCGAGTTACAGTTAAAAAGCTTTGCTTTGTATGCTATATAATCAGGTTAGGTTACATTATACATAAACATAGCCCACCTCAATGCTTTTTCAAGAGGGCATGTAATCAAAAACAGGAATATAATGTTATGGGTCTATAAGGTGCTAGTCAGGCCGCATTTGGAATATTGTGACCTAGTTTGGGCACCATATCTAAGGAGGGATGTGCTGGCTCTGGACAGGTTTACAAGAATGATCCCGGGAATGAGTAGGTTAAACTATAATAGTAAGATTAAATGAGAACTTACCAGTTCGAAGTTTGATCCTTATTTTATGAGGAGTTACGATGAGGGATTACGTGAAGAAGCCCCGCCAGGCGCATGCGCGTCATACTTCAAAGCAGCGGCGTGAAAACACAGAAACCGATAGCCAAAGTAACATAGTAAGGCTTTAGAAGACTAGAATTACCAGATGATCCTTTCGATTATGAGGGCCGGGAGGGGAGGGCATGTAATCCCTCATCGTAACTCCTCATAAAATAAGGATCAAACTTCAAACTGATAAGTTCTCATTTAATCTTACTATTTTACTTCGGAGTCACGTGAGTGACTACGTGAAGATTTCAAAGCTCTGTGATTTCATGTCATAAATGCACTCCATACGACACACTGCTTCAGTTGACACAGCAGTGAATAAATAATGTATTGAATATTGCTTCGAATTATCCAATAATCTTTTTTTAAATAACAATACAGTAATAACCCCTCTATCCCAGGGGAAATTACAAATGCAACTTATAAAGACAAAGCAAATCAAATCAAACGGAACCCAAAACAGCATGCCCAAACAAAGCAAATCAAATCAAACGAAACCCAAAACAGCATGCCCAAACCCTGGCACTGTCTGGACAGGTTTATCATAATTTTAGAAAGTTGATTCCTTGGACCATCCTGCAGCCTTGCTGCGGATTTTGATGCCGCCCTGGTGGAGTGAGATTTAAACACATGAGTGTCTACTGCAGCGGAATCCAAAACCTATTTTACCATCTAGAAATAGTTTATACTGGTACCTTTTATGAGGTTTTTTTGACTGATGACATTGCTGTCTCAGAGCCTCTGAGACTAAGTTACCTCGATATATTGACTCAGGTGCTTAACTACACATAACCTTTGGTCAACAGGGTATGCTTTAAACCCTGTACGGAACCCAACACAGCATGCCCAAACCCTGGCACTGTAAGAACAAGTTTATCATAAAACTTAGAAAACATTGATTCCATAGACCATCCTGCGGCCCTGAGGATTTGGTCTAGCGGCACGTCCTGCGCCTTCGCTGCGGATGTTTTTTTTGGGGGGTTTTTTTGGGGGGTTTTTGTTAGAAGTAAGTACAATAGTGTGGTATTTGAGTACCTAATACATACATACATACATATTTCCATTCTTGTATTTTTGATTTAATAATAAAAGAACAGTGAGAGAAAAAAGAAATAAAGAGTGTCGGAATAGATAGACAAGTGAGTAGAAACAGATAGCAAAAGACATAAAGGACAGAGATGAGAAGCTAAAAAGATTGAAAGAAAAAGGAGAAAGTAGAGAAAAGAGAGATTAGGAGTGATCTACCTATTTCGTATTTTTGCCCATCCGTCACCCGGTTCTAAACCATTTAATTTCTAAGGTTATGTTATGTTGCACCATATGCTTGTAAAAAGTTGATAAAAGGAGACCAAGTCTTTAAGAATTGGTCTACTTTGCCTAGTAGGAGGAATCTCATTTCTTCAAGATGTAGCGTTTCCGACATATTTGAAATCCACATTTTGAATGTTGGCGTGGTTACGTTTTTCCAAAATTTGAGTATAAGTTTTTTTGCTGTTATTAAACCGTAATTAAGAAAAGCTTCTTGGAATATAGTTAGTTTACGTCCCTCTTCCATTGATCCAAAGATAATCAGTTCTGTATTGGGGTTTAATTTTGTGTTAGTTTTGTAAAAATTCCAAAAATTTCATTCCAAAATTTATGCAGTTTTGTACAAGTGACAAAGGAATGTGCTATAGTGGCATTTTGAGTTAGACATTTGTCACAGATGGGGGAAACATTTGAAAATATTTTATTCAGTCTAGTTTTCGAATAATATAATCTATGTAAAATTTTAAATTGAATTAGGTTATGTCTTACATTAATTGAACGTTTGTTTACATATAATAGATTTTTTTTGCATCTATCGTTCGGAATTTTTATCAATAACTCTTGTTGCCAGTCCCTTCTAATTGCCTCTGTCGTTGGTGCTATATTTAGAATTATATTATATAAGTAAGATATTAAATTGCTTGATTCTGCCTTTCTATTCATTCCATCCTCTAATAAATCTGGGGTTAAAGTTTGATATCCTTGTATATATCTTTTCAAATATTCTTGAATTTGAAGATATTTGAAATATTGATTACTTTTCAAATTATATTTTAGTTGTAATTGTTGGAATGATAAAAGTTTTCCCATTTCATACATATCTCCCCATCATTTTAATTCCTATTCTTTCCCAATGGATAAACCATCCAATCAATAATGGATGGTTTGAATGAAGGATTATTAGCTATTGGAGAAAGAAGCGATAATTTTCTTAATTTTAAAGTTAATTTTATTTGTTTCCAAATTCGTATTATACTGTGAATAATTGGATTATTCTTATATATTATATTGTTCAGTTTCATCGGGGAAAGAAGGATCGCTCCTATATTATAAGGGGAACAATCCTCTTTCTCCATTCTTATCCAATCTACCTGTTGGGCAGAACTGTCCAACCAGTAGATTATATTTTTAATATTCACTGTGCAATAGTAATACAATAAGTTAGGGAGTGTCAGTCCCCCTGATTCTTTAGATTTACACAAGTGTTTTTGAATTCTGTGTGATTTATAATCCCATATGAAGTTTATAATACCAGAATCTAGTTTTTTAAAGAATTTTTTTGGTAAATATATTGGTATTGATTGAAATAGGTACAGTATTTGGGGTAAAAAGATCATTTTTATCGCGTTTATTCTGCCTATTAAGGACATCGGCAGTGTTTTCCAAAATTTAATCAACCCATTTAATTTAGTTAATAAAGGCATATAGTTTGCGTTGAGTAATGATTTATATTTCCTAGTAATTTGGATGCCCAAATACTTAAATTTTTCTGTTGCAATTCTAAAGGGGAATTTCAACAGATGTGTCGGCTCTTGAGGTTTTATCATCATAAATTTGCTTTTGTTCCAGTTTATTCTATATCTTGTAAAAGAACCAAATTCCTCTATTAAATTTAGTTTATTTGGTATGCTAATTTGCGAATTTGTAATATATAATAATATGTTGTCTGTATATAATGAAATTTTATTATTTGAGTGTTTGGTATTATATCCATGAATATTCGGATGACTTCTTATACTTTCTGCTAAAGGCTCTATCACTAGTGCAAATAGCAGGGGCGATAGTGCGCATCTTGCTAAATGGAATTTCGGGGATAATATTATTAGTCAGTATTCTAGCCGTTGGCTTATCATATAATAATTTTACCCATGAGATAAAGTTATCTCCTATGTTAAATTTTTGCAATACTTTGAATAAATATTGCCTTGCTACTTGATCAAAAGCTTTTTCTGCATCCAATGAAATAATTGCTAGGTCTTCTTCAGTATTATGTGAGTACATTATATTAGACAGCCGTCTCAAATTGTTAAATGAGTATCTCTTTGGTATAAACCCTGTTTGGTCCGGGTTTATTAGTTTGCTAACATATTTACTCAATCTTCTCGCTAGGGTCTTTGCTAATATTTTTTGATCTATATTTTTTGATCTGCTATAGCTCTGTATGAGCCTGGGTCTTCTAGATCTTTATCCTTTTTTGGTATAAGTGTAATAGTTGACAGTTAGTGTTTCTGGTAGTTTATTTTCTTTAAAAGCGTATATATATAAATCTTGCAAGCGTGGAGAAATTATCTCGTAGAATCTTTTATAGAATTCATTACTAAAGCCATCTGGTCCTGGCGTTTTGCCATTCTTCAACAAATTTATTGTTTCTTCTATTTCCTGAAGTGTAATCTGAGCTCCTAATCCCTCTTGTTCCACCATATTTAATTTTGGAAGATTACAATTGTCTAAGAAATTTGTAATTTGAGTATTATTTGCAGAGGTTTTCGATGTATATCATTTTTGTTAAAATTGAGCAAATCTTTTATTAATATCTTTAGGTAGTGTTAGTAATTCCCCTTTGTCTGATTTAATTTTAGTAATTGTATTTTCATTTCCCGTTTTTTTCAGTTGGCGTGCTAAGAGTTTGTGGTTTATCACCAAATTCGAAATGTTCTTGTTTTTTTAATTTGAAATAATCTTATTATTCTGGCCGATACAATTTTATTTAATTTATATTTTAGTATTGTTATCTTATTATGTTTATATATAGTTGGTTCTTTGGCATTTTCTAAATCTAATTGTCTAATTTCTTGTTCTAACTGCAATTGTTCAGTGTTATTCTTTTTATTTTGGAAAGGTTGATATGAAATTATAGTTCCTCTGATAAATGCCTTAAAAGTTTCCCATAATACGGAAGGTGAAGTGTCTGGTGTATCATTTGTCGCAAAGAGGAATATCATCTGCTCTTTTCCATATGTACAACCTTGTGAGTTGTTTAAGATTTGGGGGTTAAACCTCCAGAACGATTTTTTATCAGGCATTCCTTCTAATTTTAAAGAAAAAGTTAACGGGGAATGATCAGAAATAATACTATTATGATATTTAGAATTATATGTATATGGAATTAATTTCGTGTCCACTAAGAAATAATCAATACGTGAATATGTTTTATGTACCGTTGAATAAAATGAATATTCCCTACCTACTGGGTTAGCGATCCTCCATACATCTGTTATATTGGTATTTTTCATGTATGTATTTAGGAGTTCACTAGTTTTAGATTTTATATTAATCCTTTTTTGTTTTGCTGATTTATCCAGATATGGATCTAAAACACAATTCAAATCTCCCCCTATTATCACATTTTGATTGTTAAGTTCTGAAATTGTATCCAGAATTTTACTAAAAAATTGGGGGTTGTCAAAATTAGGAGCATAAATATTTATCAAAGTAAGTGGAGTAGAATACATTTCTCCCGTGACTATGAAGTACCTCCCCTCTTTATCTGCTATGTAGAAAAATAGGTGGTAGAAAAATTCTTGTTGACTTCCGTAGATGTTTTTATATGCTTCGCTCTGCCCCCATGACCAATTATTATTAATTGGAAGAGAGAGCGATACAAAGTTAAAAAATAAATAAAACGCACTCCAATAGATAGATTAGAATTGTATCTTCAGAGAGGAAAAACAGAATAAAAGAGTTTCCAACATTAAGTATATACTTAGATATAATAATAGAATATTGACTGGCCTTGAGGGGGATACGACATAAATTGCCTGAAGTAGATTCATATTGCCCGAGTCAAAGACGAGGGCAATATGGATCTAGTGAGGGCAATATATGTCGTATCCCCCGAAAGAGGACAGTCAATATTGTTATTATTACCCATATCAGACATCTAGAGGAAAATCTCAACATCTCAGCTCGGCGGACTTCCACGTAAAATTTAGCCAAAATGGACGCCAAAGTCTTCCTGTCTGCCGTTTGAATATCGACATCTAGACCCTTCTCCATAAAATATTCCTTGAATATTGTTACTGCTTGTTTCGTTGCCTTCTTCGTGTTCTGCGCGTCTTTTGTTTTGTAAAATCTCGTCAAATTGCTGTTCGTCAAAAGTCGCGAACCTCTTCTCGCAGGAGGCTGCCATTTTGCTTGTTTTGTCGAGAACAAATTCTAAATTTCCCACGCAGCGCCACATTGCCAAGTTCCCGGATGTGAGACCAGGGGAATATAAGACTATATTTACCGCTGTTTTAACACGTAAAGTCCATAGGCGTTCGCAAGAAAGGGGAATACAAGAAAATATTCCCCTGTTAACCCTGCTGGCACTCAAAACGAAGGGAATACAATTTTGTAAAAGCATAGCTCAGATGTGTGATATGGGTAATAATAGTAATTATGTTAGTTATATATCCATATCTTCCGATATGCCAAGATCTATTACAATTAACTCTCAAACTTTTGTATCGGACAACAGCAGGTTCCAAGGGGTTAACCAGATTCAGACCCTTGGATAACTTCCAAGTATCTGAGTCTCCTCCCCCCCCTTTACGCACAATTTAGACTAGATCTACTATATCCATAAAATTTGTTAGTATATTATTAATACTTATCAATCATATTTAACTTGTTATTCTTATATTTAGCAAGTAATTAACATCATGAAATAAACATCAGCCATTATTACGCTATGCCTTAATATTACACAATTTTATTAGTTATATTTTTGTTAGTATGTAATTGTGTGTTTCTTAAATCATAAATTTCTATATACAAGTGCACTGATAATATTTTTCCATTTTCTCAAATTCCGTTTTTTTTTTCAGAGAGGCTTTTGTCCAGCGCGACATTCCCCTCTAGTATCACTTTAGAAATAATTTCAGTGACTGAAGCTAATACTGACTTTTCCAGTTGTTCCATTTGTTCCCTTTGTTCCTCCATTGAAGTTATTTCTGTAGAAGGATTTCGAGAGTCAGCTTCTTCTTCAGAAACAATGGTTCTGAACTTAAAGAAAGGTAACTTTGAGGGTATGAGACGTGAATTGGCCAAGATAGACTGGCAAGTGATTCTTAAAGGGTTGACGGTGGATATGCAATGGAAGGCATTTAAAGACTGCATGGATGAACTACAACAATTGTTCATCCCAGTTTGGCAAAAGAATAAATCGGGGAAGGTAGTGCATCCGTGGATAACAAGGGAAATCAGGGATAGTATCAAAGCAAAGGATGATGCGTACAAAGTAGCTAGAAAAAGCAGCATACCAGAGGACTGGGAGAAATTCAGAGACCAGCAGAGGAGGACAAAGGGCTTAATTAGGAAAGGAAAAATAGATTATGAAAGAAAACTGGCAGGGAACATAAAAACTGACTGCAAAAGTTTTTATAGATATGTGAAGAGAAATAGGTTAGTTAAAACAAATGTAGGTCCCTTGCAGTCAGAAACGGGTGAGTTGATCATGGGGAACAAGGATATGGCGGACCAATTGAATAACTACTTTGGTTCCGTCTTCACTAAGGAAGACATAAATAATCTGCCTGAAATAGCAGGGGACTGTGGGTCAAAGGCGGAATTGAGTGAAATCCAGGTCAGTCGGGAAGTGGTGTTGGGTAAATTGAATAGATTAAAGGCCGATAAATCCCCAGGGCCAGATAGGCTGCATCCCAGAGTACTTAAGGAAGTAGCTCAGGAAATAGTGGATGCATTAGTGATAATCTTTCAAAACTTTTTAGATTCTGGAGTAGTTCCTGAGGATTGGCGGGTAGCAAATGTAACCCCGTCTTTTTAAGAAGGGAGGGAGAGAGAAAACGGGGAATTACAGACCAGTTAGTCTAACATCGGTAGTGGGGAAACTGCTAGAGTCAGTTATTAAAGATGGGATAGCAGCACATTTGGAAAGTGGTGAAATCATTGGACAAAGTCAGCATGGATTTACAAAAGGTAAATCATGTTTGACGAATCTTGTGGAATTTTTCGAGGATGTAACTAGTAGCGTGGATAAGGGAGAACCAGTGGATGTGGTATATCTGGACTTCCAGAAGGCTTTCGACAAGGTCCCACATAACAGATTAGTATACAAACTTAAAGCATACGGTATTAGGGGTTCAGTATTGATGTGGATAGAGAACTGGCTGGCAAACAGGAAGCAAAGAGTAGGAGTAAACGGGGTCCTTTTCACAATGGCAGGCAGTAACTAGTGGGGTACCGCAGGCTCAGTGCTGGGACCCAGCTATTTACAATATATATTAATGATCTGGATGAGGGAATTGAAGGCAATATCTCCAAGTTTGCGGATGACACTAAGCTGGGGGCAGTGTTCGCTGTGAGGAGGATGCTAGGAGACTGCAAGGTGACTTGGATAGGCTGGGTGAGTGGGCAAATGTTTGGCAGATGCAGTATAATGTGGATAAATGTGAGGTTTATCCACTTTGGTGGCAAAAACAGGAAGGCAGACTATTATTTAAATGATGGCCGATTAGGAAAAGGGGAGATGCAGCGAGACCTGGGTGTCATGGTACACCAGTCATTGAAAGTAGGCATGCAGGTGCAGCAGGCAGTGAAAAAAGCGAATGGTATGTTAGCTTTCATAGCAAAAGGATTTGAGTACAGGAGCAGGGAGGTTCTACTTCAGTTGTACAGGGTCTTGGTGAGACCACACCTGGAGTATTGCGTGCAGTTTTGGTCTCCAAATCTGAGGAAGGACATTATTGCCATAGAGGGAGTGCAGAGAAGGTTCACCAGACTGATTCCTGGGATGTCAGGACTGTCTTATGAAGAAAGACTGGATAGACTCGGTTTTTTACTCTCTGGAATTTAGGAGATTAAGAGGGGATCTTATAGAAACTTACAAAATTCTTAAGGGGTTGGACAGGCTAGATGCAGGAAGATTGTTCGCGATGTTGGGCAAGTCCAGGACAAGGGGTCACAGCTTAAGGATAAGGGGGAAATCCTTTAAGACCGAGATGAGAAAGACTTTTTTCACACAGAGAGTGGTGAGTCTCTCGAACTCTCTGCCACAGAGGGTAGTTGAGGCCAGTTCATTGGCTTAAGAGTGAGTTGGATGTGGCCCTTGTGGCTAAGGGGATCAGAGGGTATGGAGAGAAGGCAGGTACGGGATACTGAGTTGGATGATCAGCCATGATCATATTGAATGGCGGTGCAGGCTCGAAGGGCTGAATGGCCTACTCCTGCACCTAATTTCTATGTTTCTATGTTTCTATGTTTCTATGTTTCTTCTGAGCTTCTAGTTGATATTTGAGGGGATTGAGGAGTCTTTCCAGGTTTTTTCAATTAGGCTCTTGTAGCAGGTCTTGCAACAGCTTTTGCAGGCTTCTGGCGAGGTTTCCCTTTTTTCATTTAAAACTGCCGTTATTCTCTGTTATCAGCAGGATTTCTGATAACACACAATTAAATAACAGCTCCGGTAGTTATTTTTAGAATTCCCCCATCTTCCAACTCGTATTTTAGCACATTAAAGCATTCTTCGGGAGCAGAGCAAAACAGCAGCGTCTCTCAACCCACCATTGACGATGCGGATGTTGATGCCGCCCTCGACAATCTAAGTGCGGTAAGGTCTCCTTCTCCCAATATTGGGGTTGTTGTTGGGCTGCACTGGTGGTTAATATCGTCACCCCATCAGCCCCCCTCTGCTGGGCCCTGCCCCGGGATCCGACCCCCTGCGCATCAAGCCTGACTGTTTAGATGACGTCCTGGGAGCAGGGATGAATGGTTTCATAAGCCTCATCATCAATGTCCACAATTTGCTTGATGAGGTCGTCGCCGAACAAGTATTCTGGTGCTTGAATGTTGCTAGCCCTACACAGGCCTACAAACTTCGGGTTTAAGGTTGGTCCAATGGCGATCCTCTTGCAGTTCACCTTGAAGTAGGCATTGTAAAATAGTGCTAGCATATCTTGTTGGGTTTTGGACATCGGTGACCCCTTGACCATCTTCCCAAACGCAGTTATGCCTGCTGCCACCAACTTCATGGCATGCTGAAAGCGCACTTCCTGTCCTCGCATTGTTGCACTCATTGGTGCCCATATTGCCAAGTTTATGGTGGGCACCCTGAGTGAAGCACAATCGACAGGTGTTTTATATCGTGCTGTGGTCCTGGAACTGGTGAGAAGCCAAGGAGCTCATATTGGCAGCTAGATTGTCATCGATAGCCTCACCAGTCCCTTACAGAATAGTGAAGTTTTGCGCTACATCCAGGACACCCGGAGCGTGGCTCTTGTGCTCTGGTGTGTGCACATTAGCAGGGACACCAACTTCAGGGTCAGACTCCTGCCCTGGTACTCCCGAATCCTGCTCAAGGGAGACCTCATCCAGACCTAAACAAGATACTGGAGAGAAAGATTCCCATTGTGGGCAGGCACCATATTGTGCATATGGAACTCACTGAGAGGTTGCCTGGGGAATCACTGGGGCCTTGGACCCCTGGCTGATTAGGGTGTGGAATATTTGCTCCATTTGTTCGAGTCTCACCCACATTTTCTTGCGATCCGGAGGGGAGTCCTCTTCTTCATCAGACCCGTCAGATAAAACGGGTCTGACAGACTTTCATTTTGCTTTTTTGCTTGTTGCCGTGGACTCGGTGCCCTGCGACACTGGAGCAGCTGGAGGCTGTTCAATCACCGGGGGAACGGCCGTTGATATCAGAGCTGGCATTACCGCACTTAGCTCCTGACTCAATCGCTGAGATGGAACTGCATCGCTGCGCGCCCCACACTTCCTGCGAACAGACTTTCTCCCAGCACTTTCCATAACCACTTGCTTCCACTCCAACTGCACTACAGGGAAAACTGCCACCAATTTACGAATAACAGTAGCTACTTCCCGGATGGAGGGATATTGTTTTTCAACGAGACTGGTACAGACCTCTCTGATCTCCACAGCCTTGGCTGTAGGCAAAGTCACTGACATATCAACTGAATCAATGACAAATCCCAAATAAACAATTTTTTAGGATGGCTCTAACTTGGATTTGGTTGGATGGACCAGTAACCCAAACCTTTCAAATATGTATTTGGTTGATGAAACCGATTCCTCAGCTGTCTCTTGAGTGTTGCTTATGATTAAAATATCATCTAGATAACCCATTACCATGTGATTCTGGGCCCAAAGTAGCGCCAGCATTGGTTTCCACAATTTCTTGAATAGCCTAGAACTGAGGTTAACTCATTGGTAATGCTTTAAATTACCGCAGCTGTCCCATCCAACTAAATTTCAAGTATCTCTGATACTGATGATGAATTGGTACTGAATAATATGCATCTTTTAGATCTATAGTTGCCATATAACAGCCTTGTGATAACAGCCGTTTCGCAGTATTGAAGGTGTCTATTTTAAAAATGCCTATACTGAACATAGGAATTTAACTGGTTTAGGTCCAGAATGCCTCTACATCCCCCATCTTTTCTCTGTCTGGGGAATATATTGGACACAAATTGTTGAGGATGGTTTATCATCCTCTCAATTCCACTTTGTTGGGACAAAACCGTAATTTATTCTTTTACCTGCTGAGTTTGTGCAAAACTACCCAATACTCTAGGCATATTCTGTACAGGCAGATCAATTCCTGACATAAACTGTATTCGAGCTTGAGACAGTGTGTAGTATAAACTGATGAGATGTTATGCAGCACTCTTCATCATAACCAATTGCAACCTACCCCCAACCGGAGGTCCCAGAAACTTATCCTGGACAGAATGAATCACCTGTACCTGTACAGTTGCCCTTTACTCCTTCTGTCCATATTGGAGTTGTAGCTGGGATACAGAGGTGAGTAATACCGTCGTCCCACTGGCCCCACTCTGCTTGGCCCTGCCCCTGGATCTGTCACCTTTTGCATTGAAACGACCTGCGAGGTGACATCCTGGCAGAAGGAACGTATGTCTTCCTGAGACAGATTGTTTTGGCATGTTCCTCCAGGTCCTTGACTTGTTTGAGGAGGTCCACCCCAAATAAATAATCTGGGCTTGGATATTTGGTGGACCTACATAGAGCTGCAAACTTCGGGTTCAACGTAGGCGTTGCAGAACAGGGCCAGCATATCTTGTTGAATACCAGACATCGGTGCCCCCTAGACCTTCTCCGAATGCCTGCTGCCAACAACTTGAGGATGCGTTGAAATCTCACTTATTGTCTCCGCATCGTTGCACTCATTTGTGCCCTTGCCGAGTTCACGGTGGACATTTTGAGTGAAGCACAGTTTACAGGTGTTTTATAACTTGTGGCAGTCTCCATGAACGTATCCTGGAGCTGATGAGAAGCCATGTAATTTACATTGGCGGCTAGAGTTTTCTTGATAGCCTCACCAGTCCCTTCGGGTTTAGCGAAGTTTAACGCTACATCCGGGACACCTAGAGCGTGGCTCGTGTGTGCTGGTGTGTGCACATAAGCAGTGACAGCAGCTTCAGGGTCAGATTCCTCCTGCCCTGCTTCTCCCGGGTTATGCTCTAGGGAGGTCTCATCCAGCCCTAAACAAGGTGCTGGGGAGGATGATTCCCACTGTTATCCATAACAATGTTTTCTTCTTTGCTGTATGAACTTCTTCTTTGCTGTAGGGACTCCGATGCAAAGAGTAGGTGTAAAAGGGTCCTTTTCACAATGGCAGGCAGTGACTAGTGGGGTGCCGCAGGGCTCAGTGCTGGGACCCCAGCTATTTTCAATATATATTAATGATCTGGATGAGGGAATTGAAGGCAATATCTCCATGTTTGCGGATGACACTAAGCTGGGGGGCAGTGTTAGCTGTGAGGAGGATTCTAGGAGACTGCAAGGTG
This sequence comes from Okamejei kenojei, assembly GCA_035221665.1. Classification (NCBI taxonomy): domain Eukaryota; kingdom Metazoa; phylum Chordata; class Chondrichthyes; order Rajiformes; family Rajidae; genus Okamejei; species Okamejei kenojei. The sequence goes on along the minus strand of CM069170.1, from coordinate 5,395,389 downwards.
ACTTGGATAGGCTGGGTGAGTGGACAAATGTTTGGCAGATGCAGTATAATGTGGATAAATGGGAGGTTATCCACTTTGGTGGCAAAAACAGGAAAGCAGACTATTATCTAAATGGTGGCCGATTAGAAAAAGGGAAGATGCAGCGAGACCTGGGTGTCATGGTACACCAGTCATTGAAAGTAGGCATGCAGGTGCAGCAGGCAGTGAAAAAAAGCGAATGGTATGTTAGCTTTCATAGCAAAAGGATTTGAGTATAGGAGCAGGGAGGTTCTACTTCAGTTGTACAGGGTCTTGGTGAGACCACACCTGGAGTATTGCGTACAGTTTTGGTTTCCAAATCTGAGGAAGGACATTATTGCCATAGAGGGAGTGCAGAGAAGGTTCACCAGACTGATTCCTGGGATGTCAGGACTGTCTTATGAAGAAAGACTGGATAGACTCGGTTTATACTCTCTAGAATTTAGGAGATTGAGAGGAGATCTTATAGAAACTTACAAAATTCTTAAGGGGTTGGACAGGCTAGATGCAGGAAGATTGTTCCCGATGTTGGGGAACTCCAGGACAAGGGGTCACCGCTTAAGGATAAGGGGGAAATCCTTTAAGACCGAGATGAGAAAGACTTTTTTCACACAGAGAGTGGTGACTCTCTGGAACTCTCTGCCACAGAGGGTAGTAGACGCCAGTTCATTGGCTATATTTAAGAGGGAGTTAGATGTGGCCCTTGTGGCTAAGGGGATCTGAGGGTATGGAGAGAAGGCAGGTACGGGATACTGAGTTGGATGATCATCCATGATCATATTGAATGGTGGTGCAGGTTCGAAGGGCCGGATGGCCTACTCCTGCACCTAATTTCTATGTTTCTATGACTTCTGCGAGAGACTGTGTGGGAATCCTAGGGCATTCGACCCCAATTGAAGTTTTTTCCCACATGGCTCTTTTATTTGGAGTATTTTTCCCAATTTGGTTGAGCCATCCCCATACCTTTAAATTAAAAGGAGGGAGTCTTCCATATCAACAGACTCATGAGACAAATGAGCCTGAGAGTACTTTAGTTTGGTATTTCAGAGTGCCTTGAAGCACTGGAAATTGATGGAGGCAGTTGGGAAATAAAGTTAGTATTTAATTTTATTTAATTTTATTTCATTTTAGCTGCCAGTAGAACAGTAGCGGGTATTGGAACCGGCATTAGCGCAGCCATTATCTCCAAACCTGATCTAAATAGCGGTAATCGCGGGAGCCGGCTTTAGAGCAGCCGTTATCTCCTGACCCGATCTATAAGCTGTAACCGCGGTCCCCGCGCGTTCCACTCCATTACCTGAGTTTATATTAACAATATATATTAGCAACTCTAGCTGGCTCTGTGAGCCAGACTTACAGAGTTTAAAAAACACTCGCAGGAAAGGTTTAACATTGACTTACCTGCGGGTTACTACTTACCGCTGTAGGAGCTGAGCTCTCCAGCCTGTCCGTGTGACATGCGTCGACATAATTACGCGCTTGTACCTGGCGGGGCTTCTTTCGTGTAGTCACTCATGTGAGTCCGAAGTAAAATGAGTGTTTGTCTGTGCTGGGCCTGTACTTGCTGGAGTTTAGATGAATAAGTGGGGACCTCGTTGAAACATTCATAATAGTGAAAGACTTGGATAGAGTGGATGCGGAGAGGATGTTTCCACTAGTGGGAGAGTCTAGGACTAGAGGTCATAGCCTCAGAATTAATGGATGTTCTTTTAGGAATTAAATTAAAATACATTTATTTAGTCAGAGGGTGGTGAATCTGTGAAATTCTATGCCACGGAAGAGGCTGTCAGTGGATATTTTTAAGGCAGTGATATGGACTATATGGACTCTGGCTGCCCACCTCCCCCTTTCAAAATAGGAACAAACAAACATAGAAAATAGATGCAGTAGTAGGCCATTCGGCCCTTTGAACCAGCACCGCCAATATCAACATAGCTGATCATTCAAAATCAGTACCCTATTCCTGCTTTTTCCCCATCTCCCTTGATTCCGTTAGTCCAAAGAGCTATATCTAATACTCTCTATAAAACTTCCAGTGAATTGGTCTCCCCCTGCCTTCTGTGGCAGAGAATTCCACAGATTCACAACTCTTTGGGTGATAAAGGTTTTCCTCATCTCAGTCCTAAATGTCCGACCACTTATTTTTAAACTATGACCTCTGGTTCTGGACTTCTCCAAAATTAGGAAAATTTTTCCAGCATTTCGACTGTCCAATCCCGCAAGAACTTTATATGTATCTATGATATCCCCTCTCATCCTAAATTCAGTGAATATACTGTAAGCCCTGTCGATCCATTCTTGTATCATATGTCAGTCCCGCCATCCTGGGAATTAAGCTGGTGAACTAATGCTGCACTCCATCAATAGCAAGAATGTCCATCCTCAAATTAGGAGACCAAAACTGCACGCAATACTCCAGGTGTGGTCTCACCAGTGTCCTGCGCAACTACAGTTGGACCTCTTTGCTCCAATACTGAAATCCTCTCGATGAAAGAATGGATCGACTGGACTTATATTCACTGGAATTTAGATGGATGAGAGGGGATCTTACAGAAACATACATTGTTAAGGGATCGAACAGGCTAGATGCATGAAAAATGTTCCAAATGTTGGGGGTGTCCGGAACCAGGGTACAGTTTAACAATAAGGGGTTGGCCATTTAGGACTAAGGTGAGGAAAAACGTTTTCACAGGGAGTGTTGTGATTCTGTGGAATTCTCTGCCACATAAGGCAGTGGAGGCAAAGTCTCTGGATGTTTTCAAGAGAGAGTTAGATATAGCTCTTAGGACCAACAGTATCAAGGGATATGGGGAGAAAGTAGGAACGGGCTACTGATTATGGATGATCAGCCATGATCACAGTGAATGGCGGTGCTGTTCCACGTCACTCGCTCGCTCGAGGCCTCCCCGCCCTCGCGCTCAGGCCCAGCCTCTGCTCATCTCGCCTGGAGGACCATCGGCACTCGGCTCCTCCCCACCCTGGCCTAGAGGACCATCGGTGATCCGCTCGCCCACCTGGAGGGATGTCGCTCTGTATCGTCCCATATCCTTCACTCTCCCTCTTCCCTCCCTCTCACTTCCCACCTCCTCCCCTCTCTCTCCCCCTGAATCCTCCACTCTCTCCCACTCACTCCTCCCCTCGCTCTCCCCCTCTTCCCTTCCCTTCCCCTCCCCCTTCTCTCTCTCTCCCTCCCTCCCTCCCTCTCTCTCTTCCCCTCTCCCTCCCTCTCCATCCCTCTCTCTTCCCCTCTCCCTCCCTGCTCTGTCCCCTACTCTCTCTCTCAAACATCCCTCACTCCTTCCCTCTCTCCATCCCAAACCTGTTCCCTCAATCCCTCTCATCCTCCCCTCCACCTGTCTGCTCACTCTCTCCTCCTTCCCCCCTCACTTCCAATCCCTCCTCTCCCCCTCCCTCTCTCTCTCTCTCCAACCCTCCCATTAATTCTCCCCTTCACTCTCCCCTTCCCTCTCCCTTCCCTCTACTCCCCCCCCCCATCCCTTCCTCCCTCGCCTCCCTCTCTCTCTCCCTCCCAGCTCTGTCCCCTTCTCTCTCTCTCCCTGCCTCTCTCTCTTCCTCCTCTCCCTCTGCCCTCCCTCTCTCTTCCCCTCTACCTCTGCCCCCCACTCCCTCTCTTCCCCTCTCCCTCCCAGCTCTGTCCCCTCCTCTCTCTCTCCCTGCCTCTCTCTCTTCCCCTCTCCCTCGCCCCCCCTCTCTCTCTCTTCCCCTCTTCCTCCCAGCTATGTCCCCTCCTCTCTCTATCTCAAACCCAGGGCCTATGAGAGGGGGGTGCAGGGGGTACTTCATACCTGGGCCAGGGGTCCAAAAGGGGGTCCGGGAGCCAAAGGAGGGGGCCCGGGAATTTCCTGAAATCTCAGAAAATGTTTGCATATATTTTACGAAGACTAGCATTCACGTTTTGTGTGAGACGACATTGTTTTATATATCGTAAGTTGTAGCAATTGTGATCCATAATAAAGCGGGGAATTTTATCTAGCAGGTGTGTGGTCCAGGTAACCTGATTAAAAGAGGGGGAAGGGGAAGTCCCCTCACTACTGATGGATCCACCCTGTAGGAGGAGGGGAGCACTAGGACCCAGGAGAGTCACCACTACTGATGGGTCTTTCCTATAGGAGGGTGGGGGGAGCACTAGGACCCAGCAGAGTTATCACTACTGTTGGGACTTCCCTCTAGGGGGGGGGGGTCACTAGGACCCAGCAGAGACATCACTACTGTTGGGACTTCCCTGTAGGTATTGGGGGGGGGGGGGACACTAGGACCCAGCAGAGACAGACCACATCTGCATGGTGTAGCAATGTTACAACATTTTGAGATATAAAAAATCTAGTCTGCAATATATCCCATCAGATAAAGCATAAATATTACTTTAATTTGACACCTAATTCACTTTCATATCCTCAGTATTAAAAAGGTTCTGGCCATTTACATACTCCAACAAATTAGCATCTTGTTCCCTATTGACTTAACACAAAAGCTGTGATTCAGGACAGTCAAAAGCCCATAAGTTTCTTAAAAATTAATAAAACTGAATGAAATTTTCAGTTATGATAGATTGAAGCATTCCAAAACAAATATAAAACATCTTACTTGGATGACCTGAAATTAAATCCTATCATTAGTTAGTTACCTAATTGTAGCTAATTACAAAATTGACCGTTGTGATGGAAATAGTAATAAACACCCAGACTGCCTTGAAAATTAAAAAATGTGATATTCCCAAGATCAGAACTTTAATATTATTGTATTATATGCTGAAAGTCCGTAACAGATAGGTAAATAAATTACAATTTCTAGCAATAGACCAAGTCTTAATTGAGAAGATAAGTTGCTAGCTGGTACATTGGCTTATCATAATCAGTAGCATCAGATTGTAACCAATAAGCAACTCTGTACACCTTGATTTTCCTCAACTTTTCAATTTGGGCATTGTAAACTGCAAGGTTTTGCTCTTCAAACCACGCATGACATGCCTTTCTGCCCACTACTTTCCCGTTCAGATTCCTTGTAGATTTAATTTCTTAAGAAAAGGGTAATTCTTTTAAATAGCCTAAGTATCCAAATAACAAACTAATCCCATTTACACAAGATTTCACACTATAACATGATTTTTAAATCTCACTGTCATGAACATAAGCCAGATGGAAATAATTTAATGTTTAATTCCCATAAATTAATCTAGAAACATCCACTTTCAATATAATCAAAATTATTATTTTTTGCACAATAAATGTGGCTAAAGCTGTTGTGTATATTTAATATAAAAGTATTGATTATGGATGGACAATTACACAAAATATATATGATTTAGATGCTCTTATGACATGATTGTCCAAAAAAAGATTATTTTAATAATATTGCGAGTTGGCGTTTGTGGAACGCGATCGATTGGAACGTTGCATTTGCAGTGGGTTTGAACCCCATACCAGCAGGAAAGACACTGCTGGTTCGTATGGGGCCCAAATCACATTTTCACAACGTAAAATTAGATAAAAGCCACCCCAAGAAGCAAGATTATTTGTAAAATATACGACTGAACCTTTCTTTTGTCCTCATATTACGATCCGTCACGCTGCAGGCGTTGAGGGGATTCGAAGTCGCTTTTTATTTTAATTAAACTATTAAATTGTCCAGCGATTTAAAAAAAAAACAAAAAAAACAGGAATGGAAGCCCAATCGATTTTTCTTCATTGACTCGCAGCCCGAGGAAATCCCACTCTGATAAGCGATACAAACCTGCATTTTAATCCCCCCCCCCCCCCTCAAAGTAAATATGTTACAAAACATACCTTCAGTGGCGCTGCAGTTCTGTCACTGGCCGTGTGCACGACTTTGGCACCTTTGTGGGGGGGGGGTTAAAATGTGTTTTTTCTTTTGCCTGCCGGAGTTATATTTTCTCGGGGTGCAAGAATTGTTCCGACCTCTGTTCTGTGAATTTTTTTTTTAAATCGCTGGACAATTTCAGCGCTGGAGTAAAATAAAAATCAGCTTCTACTGCCGTAAATGCCGACAACGGGGACGGATTTCACGTATGGGACAGGTAAAGGAAAGCCCTTTATTTTACATATAAATGTGCTCCTTAGGATGCCTTTAATCCAAATTTTACAAAAAGGTGATTTAGGCCCCATACGGACCGGCAGTGTTTTTCCTGCCGATATGGGGTTTAAATCCACAGCAACCGCAATGTTCCAATTGATCGTGTTCCACAAAAACCCACTCGCAAGATGATTTAAATGGCCATTAATTTACGGGAATTAAACACTAAATTCCTTCCATTTGACCTATAAATTAATGACAATGAGATTTAAAAATTATGTCATATTGTGAATTCTTGCGTGAATGTTATTTGGACACTTAGGCTATTTAAAAATGTTAATCTTTTCTTAAGAAATGGATATAAATTCTCTATTTATTTCAATCAATACCGATATATCTACCTACATTTTTTTTAAACTTGATTCCCAGATTACAAATTTTAGTTGGGATTATAAATCACATAGAATTCATAAACGACATCTATGTAAACCCAAAGAAATTGGTGGATTGGCACTCCCCAATTTCTTATATTATTATTGGGCAGCTAATATTAAAAATGTAATTCACTGGCTGGATAATTCATATCAACAGGTAGATTGGTTAGTAATGGAGAGAGAGGATTGCCTGCCTTTTAATATGGTCACAATCCTTCTCTCCCTAATAAAGTCGAAGAACACAATATACAAGAAATACCCGATAGTTCATAGTACTTTACGGATTTGGAGACAAGTAAAATTCACTCTTAAACTAAGAAATCTGTCTTTCCCCATAGCTAATAACCTGTTGTTCAAACCATTATAGATAAAACATTTATTCATTGGGAAAGACCAGGAATTAAAAAGGTTGGAGATTTGTACGAAATGGGAAACCTATTATCATTCCAAAAATTACAGTCGAAATACAGTCTGAAAGGTAATCAATATTTTAGATATCTTCAAATTAGAGATTATCTGAAAACATATACCCACGAATACCAAACTCTATTGCCAGATATATTAGATGAAGGTATGAATAGAAACGCAGAGTCAAATAATTTAATATCATACTAGTACAATATCCTTTTAAATATAGAAACTCCATCGTCAGATATAATTAGAAAAGAGTGGGAACAGGAATTAAGCTTAAAAATTCCCAAAGACAGATGGGAAAAATATATTTCATATGTACATAATTGTTCGATTAATGTATGACATATTCTAATCCAATTTAAAATATTATACAGACTATATTATTCAAAAACTAAACTGAACAAAATTTTTCCAAATGTATCTCCCATCTGCGACAAATGCTTATCTCAAGAAGCAACTATAACACACTCCTTTGCCTCTTCTATAAAACCACATATTTTGGAAAGGAATCTTTGAAATCTTCTCAAAATTATTAAAACCAAAACTGGACTCCCACACAGAATTGATTATTTTTGGAATAACGGGAGTCCGTGCTGAGCTATCAATATTTCAAAGATATTTCCTTAATTATGGCCTGATAATGGCAAAAAAACTAATACCAAAATTTTGGTAAAATGCTTCTACCCCAACTCTCAAAATGTGGATTGCAAGCATGTCTGAGATGCTACATCTTGAAGATATGAGACTTGGCTTAGCAGGAAAATCAGACCAATTTTAAAAGATATGGTCTCCTTTTATAGATTAATTACAGGTATAGTATGGTGCAACGTAATTCTGGAATTAAACCGATTCACGGACAGGGTGTTGGGTGTGGTGAGAAATGAAGCAGGTATATCAACACGCAATGTTCCCTATGTTTTTTTCATTTTTTCCCTTCACTATTTCTTTCATTTTCTTCCTTTCTCGCTCTTTCTCTATTCATTATTTGTTAAATTTAAAATGGAAGATGTACAATAAATGTATTTTGTCATATGCTGCAGTTTATATTAATGTACACTGCTTCTAATAAAAATATTAATTTAAAAAAAAAGAAAAAAGAAATAGATAGATGTTTAGATCTAGTAATTGAATTTTGTAATTAGCTACAATTGGGTAACTAACTAATTATATGCTTTAATTTCAGGTCAATCAAGTAAGATTGAATTATTCTGAAACAAATATGAAACAATCAATAATAACTGAACATTTCTTTCAGTTCTCTTAATTTTTAACTAATTTATGGGCTTCTGACTGTCCGTGATCACAGCTTTTGAGTTAAGTCAATGGAAAATCGCCCATTCAGCCACTGTTGAATCCATCTTGCTACTCCGCCATTAACACCCAAAGATTGAACCTTCTGAACCAACCTTCCATGGGGAACCTTGTCAAAGGCCTTACTGAAATCCATATAGACAACATCCACTGCTTTACCCTCATCAATTTCCCTAGTTACCGCTTCAAAAAATTCAAGAAGGTTTGTCAAACATGACCTTCCAGGCACAAATCCATGTTGACTGTTCCTGATCAGACCCTGTTTATCCAGATGCTTATATATATTATCTCTAAGTATCCTTTCCATTAATTTGCCCACCACTGACGTCAAACTAATAGGTCTATAATTGCTAGGTTTGTTCTTTGAACCCTTTTTAAACAATGGAACAACATGCGCAGTACGCCAATCCTCCGGCACTATTCCCGTTTCTAATGACATTTGAAATATTTCTGTCATAGCTCCTGCTATTTCTACACTAACTTCCCTCAATGTCCTAGGGAATATCCTGTCAGGACCTGGAGACTTATCCACTTTTATATTTTTCAAAAGTGTCAGTACTTCCTCCTCTTTGAATCTCATAGTTTCCATAGCTACTCTACTTTTTTCCCTTACCTCACAGAGTTCAATATCCTTCTCCTTGGTGAATACCGAAGAAAAGAAATTGTTCAATATCTCCCCCATCTCTTTTGGCTCTGCAGATAGCTGTCCATTCTGGTTCTCTAATGGTCCAATTTTATCCCTCATTATCCTTTTGCTATTAATATAGCTGTAGAAACCCTTTGAATTTACTTTCACCTTTCTTGCCAAAGCAACCTCATATCTTCTTTTAGCCTTCCTAATTTCTTTCCTAAGATTCTTTTTACATTATTTATACTCCTCTAGCACATCATTTACTCCATGCCTCCTATAATTATTGTAGATATCTCTCTTTTTTCGAACAAGTGTCCAATTTCCCTTGAAAACCATGGCTCTTTCCAATTTTTACTATTTCCTTTCAACCTAACAGGGACATAAAGATTCTGTACTCTTACAATTTCCCCTTTAAATGTCCTCCATTTCTCTTCTACATCCTTCCCATGAAACAAAGTGTCCCAATTCACTCCTTTAAAATCCTTACGCACTCCCTCAAAGTTAGCCTTTCTCCAATCAAAAATCTCCACTCTAGGTCCAGTTCTGACTCGCTCCATAATTATATTGAAACTAATGGTATTGTGATCACTGGTCCCAAAGTGCTCACCAACGCATACCTCCATCACCTGTCCTACCTCATTTCCTAACAGGAGGTCCAGCACTGCCCCTTCTCTGGTCGGTACCTCTATGTACTGCTGCAAAAAACTATCCTGCACACATTTTACAAACTTCAAACCTTCCAGCCCATTTACTGAATGTGTTTCCCAGTCTATTTTTGGCAAATTGAAATCTCCCACAATCACTACCTTGTGTTTACTACTAATATCTGCTATCTCCTTACATATTTGCTCTTCCAATTCTCGCTCCCCATTTGGCGGTCTATAGTACACCCCTAAAAGTGTTGCTACACCGTTCCCACTTCTCAGTTCCACCCAAATAGCCTCCCTAGACGAACCCTCTAATCTATCCTGCCAAAGCACTGCTGTAATATCCTCTCTGACAAGCAATGCAACACCTCCACATCTGGTCCCTCCAATTCTATCACCCCTGAAGCAACGAAATCCTGGAATATTTAGTTTCCAATCACAGCCCTCCTGCAACCATGTTTCACTGATTGCCACAGCATCATATTTCCAGGTGTCAATCCAGGCTCTAAGTTCATCCACCTTACTTACAATGCTCCTAGCATTAAAATATACACATTTTATAAACCCACCATCCTTTATTCTCTGTCTATTATCTTTTTCATCTTTCTCGCCTACATTTTGGGTCCGAGTGCTTCCCTTCTCTGCCTCTTGCCCCACACCCTGTCCCCTAGCCCCCTCTACCCGAGTCCCTCCCCCCAGCCTTTCTAGTTTAAAGTCTCCCCGGTAGCCTTTGCAAATCTCCCTGCCAGGATATTGGTCCCCCTCGGGCTCAAGTGCAACCCGTCCTTTGCGTACAGATCATGCCTTCCCCAAAAGAGGTCCCAGTGATCAAGAAACTTGAATCGCTGCCCACTGCACCAGTCCCTCAGCCACGCATTTATCCTCCACCTCATTTCATTCCTACTCTCACTGTCACGTGGCACAGGCAGTAATCCTGAAATCGTTACCCATTTGGTCCTTCTCCTTAACTTTCCCCCCAACTCCCTAAATTCTCCCTTCAGGACCTCGTCACTTTTTCTGCCTATGTCATTGGTACCTATGTGTACCACAACATCAGGCTCCTCTCCTTCCCTTATCAGAATCTTTTGGACACGTTCTGACACATGCGAGACCCTGGCACCAGGGAGGCAAACTACCATCCGGGTCTCCCAACTGCGTCCACAGAATCGCCTATCCGACCCCCTAACTATAGAGTCCCCTATTACAATTGCCCTCCTCTTTTTGCTATCCTTCTGAGCATCAGGGCCGGTCTCTGTGCCGGAGGCCCGGCCGCTGTTGTTGCCCCCAGCTAGGCTGTACCCTCCAATCGTACTCAAACCCGAGTACCTATTTTCCAGTTGTACGGTCACAGGGGTACTCTCTAGCCCCTGCCTCTGCCCCTTGCCCTTCCTAACCATGACCCACTTGTTTGCCTCCTGTGGTCTGGGAGTGACTACCTCCCTGTAGCTCCTCTCTATGACCTCCTCACTCTCCCTGACCAGACGGAGGTCATCGAGCTGCTGCTCCAGGTTCCTAACACAGTCCTTTAGGAGCCCCATCTCGACACACCTGGTGCAGATGTGGACGTCTGGAGGGCTATCAGATTCCCTGACCTCCCACATCTGACATCCAGAACAGTACACTGCCCTGGCCTTCATACTCCCCCCTTACACAGGATACAATATCAACACAATATAAAGTACACAACAAACTGCTGGGTTACACAAAAAGCTGGAGAAACTCAGCGGGTGCAGCAGCATCTAAGGAGCGAAGGAGATAGGCGACGTTTCGGGTCGAGACCCTTCTTCAGACTGGTCAGGGATCAGGGAAACGAGAGATATAGACGGTGATGTGGAGAGATAAGGAACAATGAGTGAAAGATATGCAAAAAAGTATCGGTGATAAAGGGAACAAGCCATTGTAAGCTGTGTGTGGTGTGAAAATGAGAAGCTGGTGCGACTGGGGTGGGGGAGGGAGATAGAGATAGAGGGAATGCCAGGGCCCGAGGGCTGGGGGAGAGATGGGAAGGGGAGGAGACAGCAAGGGTTAACAGAATTCAGAAAATTCAATATTCAAGCCCAAAGGATGCAGACTCCCCAAGCGGAATATGAGGTGCTGTTCCTCCAGCTTGCGGTGTTGCTCACTCTGGCCGTGGAGGAGGCCCAGGACTGAGAGGTCGGATGTGGAATGGGAGGGGGAGTTGAAGTGCTGAGCCACCGGGAGGTCCGGTTGGTTATTGCGGACCGAGCGGAGGTGTTCGGCGAAGCCATCGCCAAGCCTCCGCTTGGTCTCACCGATATATAGATCATCTGGCATCTGGAGCAGCGGATGCAGTAGATGAGGTTGGAGGAGGTGCAGGTGAACCGCTGTCGGACCTGGAAGGACTGCTTGGGTCCCTGAAAGGAGTGGAGGGGGGAGGTGAAGGGACAAGTGTTGCATTTCTTGCAGGTTGCAAGGGAAAGTGCCCGGGAAGGGGTAGAGTGGGAGGGGAGGGAAGAATGGACAAGGGAGTTGCGGAGGCAGCGGTCTTTGCGGAAGGCAGACAGGGGGGGAGATGGAAGATGTGGCGGGTGGAGGGGTCACGTTGGAGGTGGCGAAACTGGCGGAGACTATATGTTGTATTTGCCGGCTGGTGGGGTGAAAGGTGAGGACCAGGGGGACTCTGCCCTGTTTGCGAGTGGGGGAATGGGAGCGTGTTGCGGGGTATGGAGGAGACCCTGGTGCGAGCCTCATCAATAGTGGGGGAGGGGAATCCCCGTTCTCTGAATAATGAGGCCATTTGTGATGACCTGGTGTGGAACACCTCATCCTGGGAGCAGATGCGGCGTAGACGGAGGAATTGGGAATAGGGGATGGATTCCTTACAGGAAGCAGGGTGGGAGGAAGAGTAGTCCAGGTAGCTGTGGGAGTCAGTAGGTTTGTAGTGGATGTCGGTCAGGAGCGTATCACCTGCAATAGAGATGGTGAGGTCAAGGAATGGTAGGGAAGTGTCGGAAATGGTCCAAGTGTATTTGAGTGCCGGATGGAAGTTGGTGGTGAAATGAATGAAGTCAGTCAGTTGTGTGTGGGTGCAGGAGGTGACACCAAAGCAGTCGTCGATGTAACGGAGGTAGAGGTCGGGGATGGGGCCCTGGTACGCCGAGAACAAGGATTGTTCGACGTACCCAACAAAGAGGCAAGCATAGCTGGGGCCCATGCGTGTCCCCATAGCTACGCCTTGTGTTTGGAGGAAATGGGAGGAATCAAAAGAGAAGTTATTGAGGGTGAGGACCAACTCTGCTAGGCGGAGTAGGGTGTCAGTGGACGGGTATGGGTTGCTCCTCTGGTCGAGGAAGAACCGGAGGGCTTTGAGACCGTCCTGGTGGGGGATGGAGGTGTAGAGTGACTGGACGTCCATGGTAAAGATGAGAGGATGGGGGCCTGGAGAATGGAATGCACAGGAGCCGACGGAGAGTGTCTGAGGTGTCTTGAACATAGGTGGGGAGGGATTTAACAAAGGGGGATAGGATGGCGTCAAGGTATGTGGAAATGTGTTCGGTGGGGCACGAACAGGCAGAGACAATGGGTCTGCCAGGGCAGTCGGGTTTGTGGATTTTGGGGAGAAGGTAAAATCGGGCCGTGCGGGGCTGGGAAACGATGAGGTCGGAGGCTCGGTGGGGTAGGGAGCCCGAGCTGATGAAGTCGGTTATGGAAACTGCTGGGATCTGACTGCCAATCAGCTGCTTTCCCTAGTCCACTTCCCACCAATCAGCGGCTTCCTAAAAAAAAAAAACCCACTTCTCCAAATGGAATGTTATGGATTTCGGCTCCTGTGGGCCTCTGAAAAAACAAGCCCCGCGCTTGATTTTGAAGCTTACCGGTCGGGTGTCGCTCCTCCCCCTCCTCCTCTTCCAACGGCTCCTGTGGGCCTCAGGATTTATCGGATGGGATATGCTTTATCGGATGGGATAAATTGCAGACTTGATTTTTTAAATCTCAAAATTTTGTAACATTGCAATTCAAAGGCACCAAAGTTGCGCAGTGGCAGAACTGCAGCGCCGCTGAAAGTAGGTTTTGTAACATCGCTACATGGTGGAGGTTGTGGGCCTGGTGCTGAGCCGGGAACTCTGGTGAGGTGACGGCTCCATTGATGGCCTGTGGAGAGGTGAGGGACGGTCGGCGGAGTCGCTGGTGGAGGGCTGTGGGGGGGCTAGAGTAGAGATACGGGCAGCAGCGTCGGTGGCCCCAGAGAGACATTGAAGGTCGGCGACAGTTGTGGCGGTGACCCCGTCCGGGGTGGCGGTGACAGTGAAAGGGGAGAGATAGAGGAAGAGAGGGGGGAGGGGGAGAGAGAGAAATGCCTATCCTCCATATTCTTGTTCACGCTCTCCATCATTCCTTACGCTCTCCATCTCTTGTTCCCTTTTTCTCTCTTTCTCTCTCTCTCTTTCTCTCTCTCCCCCAAGTTCAAATCAAAACGGTTTCTGTAACCGACTCCTCGTGCCTCCCGCCCTTTATGCGGCCAATCAGACGCTGTCTCCAAGGGCGTTGCGTCCAATCGCCAATCAGATTCCCTTCATATTCCTGTCCAATCGACAAATCGGTCTACTTCCAGCAGGGAGAGGAGGGGAGTCAATGAAAGTAAGCATGCAGGTACAGCAGGCAGTGAAGAAAACAAACGGCATGTTGGCCTTCATAACAAGAGGAGTTGAGTATAGGAGCAAAGAGGTCCTACAGTTGTATAGGGCCTTAGTGAGACCACACCTGGAGTATTGTAGCGATGTTACCATACTTACCTTCAGCGACGCTACAGTTCTGCCACTGGCCGTGTGTGCGACTTTGACGCCTTTGAAGGGGGGGACAGGATTAAAATGCCGTTTTGTACTGCCTATCGGAGGTGGACATCCTCGGGCTGCTAAGCTGTTGGAGAAAAATCGATCCACCTCCCGTTCGCACTATATTTTTAAAAAAAGATCGGTGGACAATTTAATATTTGGATTAAAATAAAAAGCGACTGAACGCCTTCAACGCCTACAATGTGACGGATCGCAAGAGGGGGATGAAACAAAGTGTAAGTCGTGTATTTTACATATAATCTTGCTTCTTGGGATGGCTTCAATCTAATTTTATGTTGTGAAAATGTGATTTGGGCGCCATACGAACTGGCAGTATTTTTCCTGCTGATATGGGGTTCAAATTCACCGCAAATGCAACGTTCCAATCGATCGCGTTCCAGAAGAAAGATGATTGAAATGCCCATTTTTTTTGGAGGTAAGCCGTCTAAATTGTCTAATTTTGTGTTATTCTCTCTTTCCATGATCATTATTTTTTTAAACTAAATATTCATAACAGTTTGAGTCGCATGTATTGTGCAAAAAACAATAATTTGATTTTATTTTGGGTGGATGTTTCTAGATTAATTAATGGGTATTAAACATTAAATTCCTTCCATCTGTGATATCAATTCATGACAGTGAGATTTAAAAATGATGTAGCTAATGTAACCCCACTTTATTAAAAGGGAGGGTGAGAGAAAACGGGGAATTACAGACCAGTTATTCTAACATCAGTAGTGGGGAAACTGCTAGAGTCAGTTATTAAAGATGGGATAGCAGCACATTTGGAAAGTGGTGAAATCATTGGACAAAGTCAGCATGGATTTATGAAAGGTAAATCATGTCTGACACATGGTATTGGCGGTTCAGTATTGATGTGGATAGAGAACTGGCTGACAGACAGGAAGCAACGAGTAGGAGTGAACGGGTCCTTTTCAGAATGGCAGGCAGTGACTAGTGGGGTGCCGCAAGGCTCAGTGCTGGGACCCAAGCTATTTACAATATATATTAATGATTTGGACGAGGGAATTGAATGCAACATCTCGAAGTTTGCGGATGACACGAAGCTGGTGGGCAGTGTTAGCTGTGATGAGGATGCTAGGAGGCTGCAAGGTGACTTGGATAGGCTGGGTGAGTGAGTGGCAGATGCAGTATAATGTGGATAAATGTGTGGTTATCCACTTTGGTGGCAAAAACAGGAAAGTAGACTATTATCTGAATGGTAGCTGAATGTCATGGTACACCAGCCATTGAAAGTAGGCATGCAGGTGCAGCAGGCAGTGAAGAAAGCGAATAGTATGTTAGCATTCATAGCAAAAGGATTTGAGTATAGGAGCAGAGAGGTTCTACTGCAGTTGTACAGGGTCTTGGTGAGACTATACCTGGAGTATTACGTACAGTTGTGCTCTCCAAATCTGAGGAAAGACATTCCTGCCATAGAGGGAGTACAGAGAAGGTTCACCAGACTGATTCCAGGCATGTAAGGGCTTTCATATGAAGAAAGACTGGATAGACTCGGCTTGTACTCGCTAGAATTTAGAAGATTGAGGAGGGATCTTATAGAAACTTCCAAAATTCTTAAGGGGTTGGCCAGGCTAGATGCAGGAAGATTGTTCCCGATGTTGGGGAAGTCCAGGACAAGGGGTCACAGTTTAAGGATAAGGGGGAAATCTTTTAGGACCGAGATGAGAAAAACATTTTTCACACATAGTGTGGTGAATGTCTGAAATTCTCTGCCACAGAAGGTAGTTGAGGCCAGTTTGTTGGCCATATTTAAGAGGGAGTTAGATGTGGCCCTTGTGGCTAAAGGGATCAGGGGGTATGGAGAGAAGGCAGGTAAGGGATACCGAGTTGGATGATCAGCCATGATCATATTGAATGGCGGTGCAGGCTCGAAGGGCCGAATGGCCTACTCCAGCACCTATTTTCTATGTTATATTTTGAATTCTTGTGTGAATGGGTTAGTTTGTAATTTGGCTATTGAAAAAATATATAATTTTCTTAAGAAATGGAATCTACAGGACATTGTTAATGGGAAAGTAGTGGGCATATAGGCATGTAATGTGTGGTTTGAAGAGCAAAAACTTGTAGTTTACAATACCAACATTGAAAAGTTGAGGAAAAACAAGGTGTAGAGAGTTGCTTATTGGTTACAATCTGAGGAGTGTGATGATGCTACTGATTATGATATGCCAATGTACCGGCTAGCAACTGTTCTTCTCTATAAGGACTTGGTCTATTGCTAGAAATTGTAATTTATTTACCTATCTGCTACGGACTTACAGCATATAATACAGTAATATTAAAGTTCTGATCTTGAGAATATCACATCTTTGAATTTTCAAGGCAGTCTGGGTGTTTATTACTATTTCCGTCACAACGGTCATTTTTTGTAATTATCTACAATTAGGTAAGTAACTAATTATATGCTTTAATTTCAGGTCATCCATGTAAGAGTTTTATATTTGTTTCAGAATGCTTCAATCTATAGTAACTGAAAATTTCATTCAGTTCTCTTAATTTTTAAGAAAGTAATGGGCTTTTGACTGTCCTCGATCACAGCTTTTGTGTTAAGTCAATGGAAAGGCAATGGGGAACAAGATGCTAATTTCCGAGTATGAAAATGGCCATACCTTTTTTAATACTGAAGATATGAAAGTGAATTAGGTGTCAAAGTTATTTTTATGCTTTATCTGAAGAGATAAATTGCAGACTTCATTTTTAAAATCTCAAAATTTTCTAACATTGCTAAGTAGTGTGCGCAGTTTTGGTCTTCTAATTTTAGGAAGGACATTCTTGCTAGAGGGAGGTTGCACGCAATCGAGGCAATGACCGGTGATCTGTACTGTTGCCACTGAAGTACACGCCAGGTAAGCATTTACTATGGCTGGCAGCACAGCGGGCCCTTCTTCTGGCCCAGCATTCGGACTGGTTGCACACTCTCGGACCCTGGGCCGTCTATCGCGTGGCCAGGGGTGGGAGGAGGAGGGGGAGGATGTTGTGGGGGGGGGGGGGGAGGAAGTGGTCGGGGTGTCTGTGCAGCGCGGTCAGTGACTCTGGGTGGGCGGAGGGAGCAGACCCTCCCCAACTCTGCTGCAGCTGAAGTTGCCTGGAGCCGTGGCTCCACCTCACCCGGCCCCACCTCACCCAGCCCCTCTCCACCCGCTCCACCTGGCACCGGCCCCTCTCCAGCTCCTCCCGCCAACCTTGCCCTGCTCCACCCGCCCCCAGTCCCTCTCCACACGACCCCGGCCCCGCACCACCCACTCCCAGTCCCTCTCCACCCAGCCCCGGCCCCTCCCGTGGCCGGACAGTGCTGACCCCGGGAGGAGAGTGGGGGCTGTCCTGAGGGATGCGCTCCTTCGGCCGCTTACACCTTGGTGCTCGGGTTCAGAGCAAAGATACTGATACCTTCCCGCTTTCAATGACAGTACCCACAATTATTTATAGTGCAAAAAATGACAATGTTTGCGGTTTTTAACAGGTAAGAAGGTAGCGTTCCGTGTGTTAACAGTGTGTGCTGAGGCAGCCATGTCCTCCACATGGATTGAGCTGCTTTGGGTGTCTCGCCCTTTGACCCGATGACCTTACGTGCAACCTCCCTATTGAGGGAGTGCATCGTAGGTTCACAAGATTAATTCCCGGGATGGCTGGACTGTCATATGCTGAGACAATGGAGCGGCTGGTCTTGTCTACTCTGGAGTTTAGAAGGATGAGAGGGAATCTGATTGAAACATATAACATTGTTAAGGGTTTGGGCATGCTAGAGGCAGGAAACATGTTCCCGATGTTGGGGGAGTCCAGAACAAGGGGCCACAGTTTAAGAATAAGGGGTAGGCCATTAAGAACGGGGATGAGGAAACACCTTTTCACACAGAGTTGTGAATCTGTGGAATTCTATGCCTCAGAGGGCGGTGGAGGCCGGTTCACTGGAAACTTTCAAGAGAGAGCTAGATAGTGCTCTTAAAGATAGCGGAGTCAGGGGATATGGGGAGAAGGCAGGAATGGGGTACTGATCACAGTGAATGGCGGTGCTGGTTCGAAGGGCCGAATGGCCTACTCCTGCACATATTGTCTACATCTCTCTCCCGGGAAGGTGCCGCAACAGAACCGTGCTGGATATCACCAGTGGTAAGCTAATCAGTTAGGGTATCAATTAGGGGAGGACAGTGTGTGCACGGGTGATCGCAGGTCAGCACGGACTTGGTGGGCCGAAGGGCCAGTTTCCGCGCTGTATCTCTGAAGTAAAAAAACAGAAAAAGAGCATGGGCGATATTTTGGGGCCTGTTTCAAGATGGCCTACTTTTGCCTCCTTTACCCAGGGTGAGAAAATGTCAATTTCCGCCACGAATCCTCGAAAAATCGCCATTCTAGCCTTATTCTACGGTCTTCTCTTGATAATCGTGATCTTGTCTGGAATTGTAGTGGCGTTTCGGATCAGGGTGAGTGGATGGAGAGAGAGAGGGGGAAGAGAGAGAGGGGGGGTGTGAAAGAGGCGAGAGAGGGGGAGAGTGAGAGAGCGGGGGGAAGAGAGAGTGGGGGAAGGAGAGACGGGGGGATGAGAGGGGTAAGAGAGAGAGTGGAGAGAGTGAGAGACAGAGAGAGAGGTGGGGTAGAACATAGGCCAAAGCCACAACACAGGCCCGGAGTCGATAACACAGGCCTGGGGCCCACAACACAGGTTCGGTAGACCAAAACCTAGGCCTGGAGACTACAACACAGGCTTGGTGCCGACAACACAACCATGAAGCCTACAAAACACAGGATTGGAGCCCCAGAACATGGGTCAAAGCCCACCACCAGGCCGGGATCCTTCAACACAACTCCAAGGCCTACAACACTGGCTCTAAGGCCCAGAGCTTTGGCCAAAGCATAAAACACAGGCCGGTGCCTATAATACAGCGATGTGGCCTACAAAACACAGGCTCATGGTGCCTGAACTTAGGCCAAAGCCCAGAACTTTGACCCGGAGACTACAACTATAGCACAGGCCCAGAACCTATAATAAAGCCCTTCTTCTTGCAAATGAAACATAAATAAACCAAAGGAATAGTTAGATCACAAGCCGGGTGATGAGCAGTCAGATTGTTTTATCTGTGTCAATGTCTGCCAAGCCCTGAGCTCCATTTGGTGGGTGGTAGAGTGGGTACCCAGAGATTACATGCTTGGCTGTCTGTTGTTCTGCTCCGCATTCACAGGCCAGGCTCTGGCAGAGCCCCCATCTCCACATGCTGGCATTGAAACGCCCAACTCCAGTACCACATCTCTTGAGCTTCAGTTTGTGAGATATGCGATGTGCTCACAATCACTACTCAAAGACTAAATCGTGGAAGCAAGAGATTTTTTTCTCGAGTCTGCAGAGTCGGGTGCCTCTCCAAGTTGAGACACACCGAAGTCAGAAGGGTAAACCCCCTTTATACACACAATTCTACATCCAACCTCCCCTCCTTTGACCCGCTCCAATCAGACACTGAGGTGGACAACCTGTAGGTACGTCCCCCCAGTACCTCCCACATCATACATCGCATGTCCATGGTAATGAGCAGTTTCTTAACCAGGGGTGTGTTGTAATATTCATTTATTTTATTAAGCATGCTCATTGTTCATGACCTAACCCTAGTTTTTACTCACCTCCAAGTGAACTCTCTCAGTTCTCCTATATCAGCACTAAAGCTAAGCTATAGTGACAAGGGTCCCATCTATCACTCCATTCTACTGATAGGGATCTATCTACATCACTCCCTTCTACCGCTATACAATGCTATTACTTCTTACTCAAGGATGGGTCTGGTAACTTTTATACACAGCTGTGTCAGAACCCACTCCCTGGCCCCTATCGGTTTGAATCCTCTTTAAAGCCCCTTACAATAGTGGGGTTTAATCACTTTATCCCTCACAATCCTCCCTTTTTCTTTTGCTACGCATCCTTTGATTAAACCTCAATTTCAAGTTCCCTCAATTCGAATTGACGTAACATTGTCCTAATCTCCTTTTCCTGTAGATCATGGACCTTTCCTGGCCGCATTATCATTATTTTCTGTATTTGCCCTTGTAATAAGTTCCCTAAAACAAGGGATGCCACAGGGGATAAAGATCAGTCCAGCCACTGCACATAGAAACATGAGTCCCACCGTTCTCCACCATGTTCCTCCGAGGATGGAATCCCACCATCAGGTTCCCATAATCGAATTCCACTTCTGTATTGGAACATGTGCCAACTTACGGATTCCTTCTGATATGTCCATCACTGCCTGTCCATTGTAATCGATATTTAGGCAGCAATTAGAGAGGTTGAATTTTCCGCTCCTTCTTCTGCCAGGAGGTAATCTAGGGCCAACCGGTTCTGGTATATTGCTGCTCTCATCTGTGTCTGCTGCTTTGCCAGCATCTCCAGTGCCCGCGCAGTTTGGTTGGTAATTATCTCTAGTACTGCCTGAAGTCTTATGATCCGGTTTAACATGTATACTGGGGTTCGGTAGCCCCAGGATCCATCCTGTACCCAAGTGGCTGGTCCATAGTATGAGATGATTCTTGCGGGTGGCCATTCATCATCTTCCCATTCTCCAATGTCTATTTTCCTCTTCCAATATAGGTTGTCAAATACAGGTGTTCCTTGCGACCACAACGCCTTCTTTGGTGTTTAACAGGAAAGAATCTCGGTTGTACCAGTCCAATACAGCAAGTCCCGCTCCAATTTGTTGTAACACCGAGTATGCCTTGTGTCCGCATATCCATAACAGTCCTTCAGGGGCCGGTCCACTAGAGGATAACCTTGTTCCATATGTCTCGCAACACAGGGATTCCTTGATAAGGGTTGTTCCCGTGTGCAGTTCCATAGTCCAGTCAATTTCCATTCCATCGGTCTTCATCCAGATAGTGCAGTTTCTCCCGTCTTTCTTAGGTGGATACCATTTAGGCTCCTCTGGCCACCACACTCGGGACTGATTTGGCCACTGGGTGAAGATGCGCTGGCAGGGGCTGCTGCCTACTAGGACCGCTTCCTTTGCCCAGGGCCTAGCGATACACTCAGTCCCAACCGGAGCGTTTGTCAGGACCCATGCCCGGGGATCTCGGTCTTGTCCAACTATCAGGTTCCACTCCATCGGGTTCCGTACTTCAACAATGGATCCTCTCCACGGCCAACGTGAGTTCACCAGTGGTCCGCCACAGACCCAACAGTTAGTCACATTCAGGATTCCAGCTATCCGGAGGGCCAAGTCCACAAACAGGTTTATTTTCCTCCTTCAGGGATCTCAATCTGCTTCTTTATTTCTTCGTACAGTGTCTGGTGCACAATTGGAGGCTGAGTAGGTGGGGGGAGGGGAGGCTTGGTGCACTACTACCTGTCCGTTAACTTTGTTATTACTTCTCTACATTTATTTTTATCTAAGTCCATCTTAAGGCCTGGAAAGGGAGGCCTAACTGTCCTGTCCTAGTCATACAAACCCATCTCTCCCCTTTTGGGCAGGTAACGTACCCAAACCTCCCTACATATCCCCTATTCCCTACCATATAATACTTCTTTCCCCCATCCTCACAAATAGTTCTAGTCCTCAGGTTATAGCAAGCATCGTTCACATGGGAATGATAGGTAAATGATCTGGTTGTCCGCCCTCCGTATCTGATAGGATGATAACATTTATCACAATTATTAATACTTTTTAACCATAATTACATGCAGAGCAAACAATACCACGACTGCTCCTTTCATACTGTTAGTTATGCACTCAATTTTTTCTAAAAGTTAATGTTAGGGGCTTATTTCCTGGCTTCACCATCCACTGTTCCTCCTCATCAGGAGCGGGTGGATCAAAGGGTCCTTTAACCCGGATTGCTTGGGTCCACCTTTTTTCTTTTGTTCGTACTGCTGTCTCGGTTGTCAGTAATATTAGGTATGGGTCGGTCCACCGGGGCTGGAGTTTCTCCTCCTTCCAATTCTTGACCAGTACCCAGTCGCCGGCCTTTACAGCATGTATTGGAAAGTCGTGTGGTGGGCTTTGAGCCAATAATCCTTTAGCTTTTAATTCTGTAAGGGAACGAGATACTGCCAGTAAATAGTTCCTTAAGAATACATCACTGCCCTCTATGGTGGGTATTCCTTCTATCTTTCCCAAATAAGGTAACCCATACAACATTTCATAGGGGGACACTGCTAACTTTGCATGGGGTCTCCGTTGCTTTTCTTGATAGGCGGACACAAAATGCTGGAGTAACTCAGTGGGACAGGCAGCATCTCTAGTGAGAAGGAATGGGTGATGTTTCAGGTTGAGACCCTTCTTCAGAAGTGATAGGTGGATATAGGTGAGGAAGACACAAGAAACTGCAGATGCTGGAATCATGCATAGAACACAATTTAGTTAGATGCATATAATCTCTTGCCCAGAGTGTGGGAATCGAGGACCAGAGGACATGGGTTCAAGGTGAACGGGAAAAGATTTAATAGGAATCTGAGGGGTAACTTTCCAATTGAGGGTGGTGGGTGTATGGAACAAGCTGCCGGACGAGGTAGTTGAGGCTGGGACAATCCCAACATTTAAGAAACAGCTATAAACAGGTACATAGAGAGGCCATGTTTGAAGGGATATGGACCAAATGCAGGCAGGTGGGGCTAGTGTAGCCGGGACATGTTGGCAAGGTGGGCCGAAGATCCTGTTTCCACACTGTATCACTCTATGACTCTAACACAAAGTGCTGGAGTGAATCAGCGGGTCAGACAGCATCTGTGGAGAATATGGATAGGTGACGACTCACAGAGTGCTGGAGTATCTCGGTGGGTCAGACAGCATCTGTGGAGAACATGGATAGGTGACATTTCACAGAGTGCTGGAGTAACTCAGCGGGTCAGGCACCATCTGTGGAGAACATGGATAGGTGACGTTTCATACAGTTTCTGGAGTAACACGACGGATCAAGCAGCATCTGTGGAGAACATGGATAGGTGACAGTTCGGGTCAGGACCCTTCTTCAGACTGACACTATCTTAATAGATGAAGGTGTGATCGGCAGATGGGTGAGGTAAGTGACAGAGGCGAGGGAAAATAAGGAGATAAAAGGGTGTGCGTAAAGGAGAGAGGAATGTATATGTGCAGCTTTTTGGTCAGGTAGCATTTGGAGCATTGCATATAGTTAACCAGAATGGTTTAAAAACAAGGAACTGCAGATGCTGGTTTACAAAATGCTGGAGTAACTCAGCGGGACAGGCAGCATCTCTGGAGATGACTGGGTGACATTTCAAACCCCTGCCACACTCAGCGCACACAAAGGGTCTCTCTCTGGAGTGTATCCGCTGGTGCTCCTGCAGCCCCCATGCTCTCTTGTCACAGAGGGAGCAGCTGCTCACCGGCGTGGGCCCGTTGGTGCTGCGTCAATCCCCGCAAGCCGTCAAGGGTCTCACCACAATTTGGGCAGTCCTAGGGCTGGCCACTGGTGTGCACATGGTGGTGAGACAGGGAGTGGGAGGCCATGGCAAAGCGCTCTCCATAAACCGGGCTGGGAACGGGACAGTTGCCGGCGTGCATCCGCTGGTGGGACAGCAGCTTGGTGGAGCAGATGAAGCCCTTGCCACACTGGGCGCAGGTGTAGGGGCGCTCGCCGGTGTGGGTGCGCTGGTGCTCCAGCAGCCTGCTGGAGCAGATTAAGCCCTTGCCACACTGGGCGCAGGTGTAGGGACGCTCCCCAGTATGGGTGCGCTGGTGCAGCTGCAGGCTGGTGGACTAGGTGAAACCCTTGCCGCACTGGGCGCAGGTGTAGGGACGCTCGTCGGTGTGGGTGCGCTGGTGCTCCAGCAGGCTGCTGGAGTGGGTGAAACCTTTGCTGCACTGTGCACAGGTGTAGGGACGCTCGCCGGTGTGGGTGCGCTGGTGCTTCAGCAGGTTGCTGGAGTGGGTGAAGCGCTTGCCGCACTGGGCGCAGGTGTAGGGATGCTCGCCAGTGTGGGTGCGCTGGTGCACCAACAGATTGCTGGAGTGGGGGAAGCCCTTGCCACACTGGGCACATGTGTATGGGTGCTCGCCAGTGTGGGTGCACTGGTGCTTTAGCAGGCTGCTGGAGTGGGTGAAGCCCTTGCTGCACATGGATCGGCCGGACAACCCGATTAATTGCAAGTGAAGTGGCAGTATGGAGGAAGACATGCAAGAAACATAGAAACATAGAAATTAGGTGCAGGAGTAGGCCATTCAGCCCTTCGAGCCTGCACCGCCATTCAATATGATCATGGCTGATCATCCAACTCAGTATCCCGTACCTGCCTTCTCTCCATACCCTCTGATCCCCTTAGCCACAAGGGCCACATCCAACTCACTCTTAAATATAGCCAATGAACTGGCCTCAACTACCCTCTGTGGCAGAGAGTTCCAGAGACTCACCACTCTCTGTGTGAAAAAAGTCTTTCTCATCTCGGTCTTTAAAGGATTTCCCCCTTATCCTTAAGCTGTGACCCTTGTCCTGGACTCCCCCAAAACTCATCGGGAACAATCTTCCTGCATCTAGCTATCCTGCATCTGCATATACAAAACATCCTGCACAGCTCTCTACATGCAAGAAACCGACATCCAAGTCCCCAGTGTGGTGACTAGTGTTATTCTACACATATCAATATTAGCGTATTCTATTGGGAGTCATGATTGACACGGGATAGTTTTCACTTTTTTGCCACCCATGTGACTAACATATGCCCACCATTCATGGCCAGTGTATACAACTTGGAGTTGAGAATTGATTTATGCATATTCACCACAATTACCTTTAACTATAGGATGCACCTATGTGTTATAAGTAGTTGATACCATAACTGAAAATTGCTGACTGATGCAAACCCAGTATCCACTCTCCATAACCTGGAGATGGCAGTCGTCAATTTCTCATCATCTTGAGGACTTAGCATCAGTTTCTCTAATTACTCAGGATAACTGACCCAACTTAGCTGGAGCAATGTTGAACCGATTACTGCCACCCATGTGACTTTGGGTAGCTTCAGCTGGAGGTCTAAAGCCTGGGTCTATTACACAAAGACCTTCATGGTACTGAGGGGTTAATTCTTACTGATAATGCAAAGGCCCAATTTGCACGGCTGGAACACAGCTGCTATATTGCCAATTACACTTAATGAATAGATTGCTGCTTTATAACAACGAGGTTGGAATACAGGCTTTTGATAATTCCACCTCCTGCCCCAGGGCGGAGTCCCTGTTAAATTGATAGTAAAATGTAATCCCAACATTCAATTGTTCTGATTGGAATCAACTTAAATTTAACTGGATGGATTAAAGGACCCCAATCCTCAAATATAGTTTGGGCTGCAACAGTTAATTTAGTAAAATATAGCGTTTAAAAACATTATCCAGATAGGTGATAACAATGTTCTAGAGCTGCGAGCAGCCCAAACGCCGGTTTAACTAATTTGGTAAATAAACCAGGGAGCTGAAGTAGCCCATTTGCAACGGTTTTACTGTTGCATTCACCCAACCAGATACATTTCAAATATCTCCGGTGATCCCTGTAAATGGGAACTGAATAACACACATCCTGATCTTACCTGTAGGAAGAATCTTACCTGAAGAGAGGATTCGGCGGCTGGATCCTCTCTTGGACTGTATGCTCTCCAATGTCACCCGGGTAGCGCTGTTCACTGCCGGCACTTGCAGCATTTGTGAGTATCTCTGGAAGCCATACGCATGTGCTCCAGTATGTTCCACAGACATACATAGAGTTTGAAGTCAGTTCCATACTGATCACCCGCACTCCCCTCCACAGAGAGGGATATTCGTATGCAGCTCTGAAAACAGGTGCTGCCGCAGGCCCCTGAGGCTATCTGCGCTGACATGGCCCCTCCAGCGTCCCTATGTCAGGATTTTGCTCTGGGTCAGACTGAAACTGACCCTGAATGAGAGGGAGACATTGTGCAGCCCTGTAAACAGGTGCCGCTGCCTGTCTGCGAATTCTCCATAATACCCGGGCTGATAACTCCCTTCTTTGAAGTATATAATTGTGGAGCACCTCTCTATCAGGTGCTGCGTGTGGGTTTGAACGTTTGAAAACGTTACGCATGTAGGAGGGGATCCTGTTCATCAGGTAACCTCCTGGCCTGACTCCCGTAGTCCACAGGCCTGACCGTCTTCCTTAGCTTCGACCCACTTTCTGGGGACCCAGAGCGGTCTGGAAGCGACTGACCGCTATATGTTGGTGGGGTCCCTCCTGGCCTGACTTCCACAGGCCTGCCCCACTGCTGTTGGTTTACCCCCCTACGTGGGGAACCACAGCAGTCTAAATATAGCTGGCCCCTGTATGTGTGGGGGAACCCTCCTGGCCTGACTTCCTAGACCTTTCGGACCTGTGGTTCGTTTACCCCCTACCTGGGAACCGCAGCCGGTCTGGAAGCAGGCGTCCCCTGTAGTCGGGTGATGGGACCCTCCTGGCCTGGCTTGCAGACCTGCCGGCGTGTGTTTTGTTTAAACCCCTTTTCCGTGGAATCACTGCCGGTTTGGAGCAGATGCCCCCTGTGTGTCGGGGGAACTCTCCAGGCTAGGCTATAGCCCTTGACGGCGTGTGGTAGTTTAACCCCCATCCGGGGAGCCACAGCCGGTCTGGAAAGCACTGACCCCCACTTCCGCGGTCTCTGGAGCCGGGTTCCCCTCAGTCTCACTATACGTGGCCGAAACCGGGATTTCCCGCGGTCCATGCCCGGTTCCGCGGCCCGTCCGGACTTCGCCCCAGTCGCGCAGGTATCTCTCTAACAGAGAGTCCTGCAAAAGTGAACAGAAGAAACCTGGAAAAAAGGTAACTGTATCGTAATGACGCGCTCAGCGGACTGACATTCTTCTTCACGTAAGTCTCTCACGTGACTCCGAAATGAAATTCCCTGTCTTTGGAGTTTCTCAATCAATTCCCTGTTTAAATCACAGCCTGTCTCAGCAGGGCTTTCACTTGGCTGATGTCATCTGTTTGTGAATCATTTCAAAATCTCTATTTTTTTAAACTCTGTTGAAACTTCGCTGTCCCGGTGGAGACAGAAAATGGTATAAAATCTCCAGGAATGTTCTGCTGCAGAATTTCATTCCGCGACATTACCGGCAGCTCACGGGGAAACGCCGTGGGGAGAGAAAATGGGGCACAGTGAAAAAGTGGAGCAATATTACACTGTGGAGAAATTATTGTACGCGATAATTGCTGCCGTCGGAGTCCCTGGTAAGTGAACAGAACAATTCAGGTTTTATAACTCCGTGTTTTAACTGGTGTTGACCTGATTCTGATCATGTTACTAGTTCCCAACTGATGATTGTTGTACAAGAATATGTGAAACATATCAATCTTCTCAGTGAAATATGTTTTGAATTAACGCTGTGATTAACAGCTGAAACTAACCCTCTTTTTCTCTCACTGCTGCCGGGAGCCACTACAATGTTGTTCTTGCCTTGAGTGGGACGTTGCCCAGAGTTCCAGTGCTCGAGAGGCAGGCTGCTCTCCAGGACGGTGTGACTGGGAGAGAGAGGTTCATATTATGAGTTCACTGTGACTGAGTTATTGATCAGAATGAACACCCGCCCCTATGGACACTGTGTCTCACTGTGGAGTGTGTCACAGTCGGATTCCACCGCCAGTTGGTCGATAATTGGATCGATCTCCTGGACCAGTGGCCGCGGATCTACCGGCATTTGTGTGTGTGTGTTGTTACTGAACTGAACTCACTGTGGAATGAAGCCATTAACGGAGCCAACTCTGCTGCCGCATTCCATGTTGTCCCTGCCTTCCCTCTGGAAGCCTCCCACCTCGTCCCCATCAGATCCAGAGTTCAGAGAGCTCTGGTTAAACGCGGCCGGCCGCTCACGGTTAAGTCTGTGAAACCGGTCCGATCAGAGACTATGAGCAGCAACAGGGTTAACTACAGAAAGGACCATTGCGCCTATTTTAGCGGGTGGCTGCTCGTTCCCTCCCCTGAAGCAGGCAGGCAGCTCGGGCACAGTCGGAGCCGGCTCTGACATTGTTAAACTTGCAGCAGCGGGGCACCGACTCCAACACTCCTGATCTTGAGCTGAAAGTCAAGCCGGTGTTCAGCCCCGGAGACCGTGTTGTATTAATGCCCTGTGTCCGTTCCCTTCTCTTTCCGCAGTGAATTTAGTGGCGATTGTGATCCTGTCCCGGGGAAAGTGCGGCCTCTCTACCTGCACCACTCGCTACCTGGTGGCCATGGCAGCGACCGATCTACTGGTCCTGATCACCGAGGTAATTTTGTATCAGCTCCGATTACATTACTTTTATTGGAGTTTCCTTTCCATCACCCCTGTGTGCAGTGTTATCGATGTACTGACGTACGCAGCTACAGAATGTTCTGTCTGGTTCACCGTCACTTTCACCTTTGATCGGTTTGTCGCCATTTGTTGCCAGAAGCTGAAAACTAAATATTGCAGTGGGAAAACTGCAGCTGAGGTTCTGGCAACAGCCGGCGTTCTGCTCTGTCTGAAAAACGTTCCCCGCTACTTCACATTGGAACCCTGGGGAATCATCGACAATGTCCCGTGGGGCTGTGACGAGATGGACAGTTATTACACTGACCCCTGGTGGGTGGCCTATGACTGGTTCGACACGGTTTTAACTCCGTTCCTCCCTTTTGCTGTAATCCTGCTGCTCAACGCTCTGACAGTCCGCCACATTTTAGTGGCCAGTCGGGTTCGTAAGGGGCTGAGGCGTGAGAGCAATGGAGAGAACCGCAGTGACCCGGAGATAGAGAGCAGGAGGAGGTCTGTGGTTTTACTCTTCACCATCTCCGGCAGCTTCATCCTCCTGTGGCTGACGTATGTTGTAAACTTCGTCTATTATCAGATCACAGGAACTGCAACTGACCGGAATGATTCTCAACGGATCTTTAACAACGTCGGGTATTTGCTGAGTAATCTCAGCTGCTGCACCAACACATTTATTTACGCGGTGACCCAGTCCAAGTTCAGGGAGCAGGTGAAGAGCGCGGTGAAATATCCACTCACATCAGTGCTTTGGCTCATTAATAAATCCCCGCCCTGAGCGCATCCATCCCAGAGGCAGGCGGGCGCAGTCCCTCCGCTCCGGGCTCCGGCTCCTGACATTCACCGTCGGAGTCATGAGGGAGGGAGGGAGGGAGGAGCTGGCCAAAGTTGACTGGAAAGATACCGTAGCAGGGATGAGAGAGAATGTAACAACAATGGCAGGTATTACTGAGAATACTGGTAATACAGAAGGTGCAGGATCGGTTCATGGCAAAAAGGAAGAACAATTCCAATGGGAGTAAAGAGGCGACCGTGGCTGACAAGGGACGTCAGGGACAGTATAAAATAAAAGAGAATGAGTACAACGTAGCAAAGATGAGCGGGAAGCAAGAGCAAGAATGTTCAAAGAACAACAGGCGATAACCAAAAAGACAATACGGGGAGAAAAGATGAGGTTCGAAAGTAAGCAAGCCAAGAAAATAAAACAGGATAGTAAAAGCTTCTTTAGGTATGTGAAGAGAAAGAAATAGTTCAGACCAAATTTGGACCCTTGAAGACAGAAACAGTTGAATTTATTATGGGGAACAAGGACATGGCAGAGGAGCTGAGCAGGTACATTTGATCAAACAATCTTCCTGATGTACTAGTGGCCAGAGGATCTGGGGTGACGGAGGAACTGAAGGAAATCCACACTAGGCAGGAAATTGTGTTATGTAGACTGATGGGGCTGAAGGCTGATAAATCCCCAGGGCCTGATTGTTTGCATCTCTTTTTTTTTCTTTTTGCGTTTGGTTCTCTCTCTCTTCTTTAAATAGTTTTACATGGAACTTTTTTTTCCGCTCCGAGCTCTTTTTTTTTAAGCGCCATTTTGGCCCGGCATCCGTCCGAGCTCGGCGGAGAGAGGGAACGAGAACGGGGAGGGGAGGAGGAGTAAAGATATAAACTGGGACAATGGTTAGTTTTACCATTACACATATATAATATATATATATACCACACACACACACACACACACCAAACACACACACACACACACACACACACACACACACACACACACACACACACACACACACACACACACACACACACACACACACACACACACACCAAAGTCTTTATCGGGGGTCTTTCCTTGGCATAGTTCACACAATTTCGACTAGAAATGAGAGGTGGAAATGTGTGAGAAAAATACATAGTTGCCTCTTTCATCATTTAGAGTGTAAACGGCTTCAGAAATGTACAAACTGAGAAGAGGGGAGAGAGAAGGGGGAGAGGGAGAGGACAACAGGTGTACAGGAGGGGGCCATTTGGCCCTTCGAGCCAGCACCGCCATTCAATGTGAGTCATGGGCTGATCATCCACATCAGTACCTCTCGTATCACAACCTTCTCGCCATATCCCCTGGACTGCCGCGTATCTTAACATAGGAACATAGAAATCCAGGCGCAGGAGTAGGCTATTCGCCTTCGAGACTGCACCGCCACAATAATGATCATGGCTGATCATGCCATCAGTATCCCGTGCCTGCCTTACTCTTCCATACCCTCATGATCCCCTTAGCCACAAGGGCCACAATCTAACTCCCTCTTAAATATAGCCAATGAACTGGCCTCAACTACCCTCTGGCAGAGAGTTTCCAGAGACTCACCACTCTCTATGTGAAAAAAAGTCTTTCTCATCTTGGTCTTAAAGGATTTCCCCCTTATCCTTAAGCTGTGACCCCTTGTCCTGGACTTCCCCAACATCGGGAACAATCTTCCTGCATCTAGCCTGTCCAACCCCTTAAGAATTTTGTAAATTTCTATAAAATCCCCTCTCAATCTCCTAAATACTAGAGAGTATAACCAAGTCTATCCAGTCTTTCTTCATAAGACAGTCCTGACTATTCATAAGAGCCCTATCTAGCTCTATCTTGCAAGCATCCAAAGAACCGGCCTCCACCTGCCTCTGAGGCAGAGAATTCCACAGATTCACAACTCTCTGGGTGGAAAAGTTTCTCCTCATCTCAGTCCCAACTGGCCACAGACTCACATCTCTCTGGGTGGAAATGTTTCTGCTCATCTCAGTCTTAAATGGCCGACTGAATTTACAACTCTCTGGTGGAAAAGTTTCTGCTCATCTCAGTCTTAAATGGCCGGCCCCTTATTGCTATTGAGGGAGTCCAGCGTAGGTTCACCGGGTTAATTCCTGGCGTGACTGTCATATGCTGAGAGAATTGAGTGGCTGGGATTGTACACTCAGGAATTTAGGAGAGAGGGGATCTTATTGAAACATATACGATTATTAAGGGTTTGGACACGCTAGAGGCAGGAAACATTTCTCCGAATGTTGGGAAGTCCCCCAGGGAATCATGGCCACGGATTACAGGGGGTAAGCCTTTTAGAAGGGAGATGAGGTAACACTTTTTCCGAGAGAGTTTGTGAATCTGTGGCAATTTGTTAGGACTGAGATGAGGAGAAACGTTCCACTCCAGAAGAGTTGTGAATCTGAAGGCCAATTAGTGGACAGAGATGAAGGAGAAACGAGTTTCCCCGCACAGAAAGTGTGCATCTGGTGGCCATTTTAGGAGATGAGATGAGGAGAAGCGTTTTCACCCGGGAGTTGTGGATCGATGGATTCTCTGACCACTTAATGCAGTGGAGGCCAATTCACTGGATGCTTTCAAGAGGGAGTAGATATAAGATCCGTTCAGATCGCGATCAAGGGATATGGGAGAAGGCATAACGGGTTCTGATGAGTGTGGATGATCATCTCTTGATCACAGTGAATGGGCCTAGCTGTCCTATGTCTATCTTCTGCAGTTCCTTCCTACCCAATATACACGTGTTAACTCTCTCCCTCTCTTCCGAATCTCACAGAATAAGGGGCACTTTTGAACAAATCGCTTGGATCACGGAGACAGCAAGGAATGTTGTCGATACGATGCACGAGGGCTTATAAGGATGTCTTTTATTTTTGCAACAAGTTCAACTGTTAGCAAGTCACTCGGAGAGACCATGGTCACAGCAAAGATGGGAAATAAGTTATTGCTTTACAGCAGACCAGAAATCACAGAGTTGTGGGCGCTGCCCAGACCATCACGGTTCAGTTTAGTTCAGTTTATTGTGCCGTGTACCGAGGTACAGTGAAACGCTTTCTTGTTGTGTGTTCTCCAGTCAGGGGAAGACACTACATGATTACAGTCGAGCCGTCCCACAGAGTATCAGATACAGGAGTAAGGAATAACATTATGAGAGCAAAAAGACAGTAACTTCTCAATGCCGTGACTCCCTCTCTCTCTCGCCTCCTCTTCTACCCATCTCTCTCTCGCCCGCTCCTCTCTCGTCCCCTCTTTTGATGCCCCTCTATCTAATATTTACCCTCTTCCTCCCCTAAGCTCCCTCCGTCTATTTCCCCCGCCCCTCTCCCCCTCCTCTATCTCCCCCTCTCTATCACTTCCCCATCAAACTCCCCCATACTCTTTCTTTCTTCTCCCCCATCCTCTACCTCCCCATCATTCTCCACACTGAATGTCTCTCTATTCTCTCTCGCCCTCCCGTCCCCTCCCCTCCCCCCCCATCCCCCCCCCCTCTCTACCTCCCCTCTCTCTCCTCCCCAGTATTTCTCTTCATCTCTCTCCCCCCTCTCACACTCTCGCTCTCCGTCTTCCTCTCCCCATCTCTCCTTCCTCCTCACCATACTCCCCAGAATCTCTATATACCACCCCCCTCTCCCCCTCTCTTTCTCCCCTATCTCTTTCCCCACACAACCCCTCTCTCGTATCGAGATCCCCCGCTCATCCCCATCTCTCACCTCCCATCTCTCCCTCCCTCTCTCTCCTCCCTCTTCCCCCTCATTCACTCAACTCTCCCTTTCTCCACACCCATCTCTTATCTCCCCCTTCTCCCCCCTCTATCATTCCTCCCGCTCTCTCCCCTCTATCTCTCTCCCCTCCCTCTCTCTACCGTCCAATCCTCTTTTCCCTCTCTCTTCCCTCTCTCCCCCAATCTAACTTCCCCCACTCCTCTCTCTCTCGTCCCTCTCTCTCTCCCCCTCTCCATCTCCCAACCTCTCTCTTTTCCCCTCTCTATATCTCACCCCCCCATACCCCATGTCTCTCATCCTCGCTTCCCATCAGTATATCCCCACTCCCTCTTCCTCCCCCCTCTCCTCTATCCCCCTCTCCTCTTTCCCCTCTCTATAATCCACCTCTCACTCCACAACCCTCTCCTCTCCCCACTCTCCCTCTCCCTCACTCCCCCTTGTGTCCCCTCACCCCTCCCCCCCCTCTCTCCTCCCCTCTCTCTCTCTCTCCCCTCTCTCTATATTCCCCCTCACTCTAACTCCCCCTCTCTCTCTTCCCACACTCTCTTCCCTATCTCTTACTCCTTCCCCTCTCTCTCTCCCCCGCTTTCTTTCTCCCGCTCTCTATCCCCCTCTCCCCCTCTCTCTCTTCCCCCCTCTACCCTTCTCTCTCCCTCCCATGCCCTTCCATCCCCCCTTCTATCTCTTCCTCTCTCTATCACCCCCGTGAATTGTTCACTCCCTGCCTACACTCTCACTCTTCCCCATCTTCCCCCTCATTTAATCGCTCCCTCTCTCTCCCACTCATATCCCCTATCTCTTCCCCTTCTCTCTTCCCCCTCTCTCTCCCCCCTCTTCGACCCCCTCTCCCTCTCCCTCTCTCACCCCCTCACTCACTTGCTCAACACCTCTGTCACTGAAGATCCTCGCAGTTCTCTATGCTCCTCCCCTCCTATCTACCCCTTTCTCCTCTCCCCTCTCTGGTTGCTCCCCTCTCTTTATCTCTCTCCTCTCTCTCCCCGCCCTCTCTCTTACCTATCTGCATCCCCTCTCAGCCTCCTCTCTTTTATTTCCCCCTCGTCTCTGTTTCCCCTCTCTCTCGCTCCTTCCTCTCTCTTTCCCCCTCTCTCTCCCTCTCTGTCCCCGCTTTTCTCGTCTCTTCCCCCCCTCTCCTCTCACCCCCCCTCTCTCCTCCGGCCTTCGCTCACCCCCTCATCACTCGCTCTCCCCTCCCCCCCCTCCCCCTCCCCCTCCCCCCCCCTGAATATCCTCCCCTCTCTCTCTCTTGCCCCCTATCTTTCTCAGCCTCTATCTTCCCTACCGTCATTCGATCCTAATTCTCTCCCCCACTCTTTCTGTCGCCCTCTCCATTGCTCTCTCTCTCTTTCTATCCCCCACACTCCTCCCCATCTCCCCTTCTCTCTCTTCCCCAGTCTCTGTCTCCGCCCCCTCCTCTTATCACTCTCACATCCTCTCTCCCCCCACTCTCTTCCCTCTCTCTCCTCCCCTCTCTCTCTCCTTCTCTCTCCTCGTCTCTCTGCTCTCTCACCCCCCATCTCCCTCTTCCTCTTCGTCACTGCTTATCATATACCCGCAATGGGAATATTTCAGATGAACTAAAGTACACTTTCTCTCTCTATGAAAAGCAGGGTACACATGGTGCCTGCAGTCCCGTTATTCAACTGCAACCATTGACACTCCGGTCACTTTTCTCCTTCACCTCCTCCCTCTCCATTTAGACATTAAACCTGGCCTGTTATGCACACTGCGTCCTAATGCCTCAATAACCTCGACGTCTTTTATCAATCCGGTTCATACATAACACTAAAATGCAAATAGCCTTCTCCTGGGTAGGCTTACCAATACAAGCTGTTCAAATACTCCATCACGAAGGGCACTCAACAAAGCTCTTTCATGGGGTCCAGTACCGACCTGATTTTTCCCAGTCTAACCTCAATGTTGAAATCTCCCATAACAACCGACAGCATTACGAGAGGTGCAGGGGACAATGCAATTTTAACGTTCCTGATTCCAACTTTGCACCCAAATGTCCAGGCTACTGTTTTTTAGGGGGCCTGTAGATTAGTCCTATTAAGGCCTTACAGTTTTTTTACCTCACATTCATTACTTCTGCGTCCATACATGACTCCACATTCTTCCTGTTTCCGGATGTCACCACCTTGCAAGGGGTTGGATTTTATTCCACACCAACGTTGCAACCTCCAGTCCAGCTCCTGCCCACCTGCTGTCTTTTTTCGATAGGAGGTATATCCCTTGAATATTCAGCTTTCCCATTGAGCCTCTGCCCTCTTGCTGTCATGTCATCAGTTAATTCCCACAACATCAGACGAGTGTTGAGAGCCTCAAGCTCGTCCACTTGATTCTTTACCC
Source organism: Okamejei kenojei (assembly GCA_035221665.1). Taxonomy (NCBI): domain Eukaryota; kingdom Metazoa; phylum Chordata; class Chondrichthyes; order Rajiformes; family Rajidae; genus Okamejei; species Okamejei kenojei. The sequence goes on along the minus strand of CM069170.1, from coordinate 5,359,959 downwards.
ACTTCTCGCATACATATACATATACATTGACCTCCGTAATGTCTACTTCCCCCCTCATACCGCTCTATCCAATTGAGTGCCCTCGCCTTACTTCTGTTGTCCATCTCTCAGCAGATTCCACTTCCATTAACTCGGGAAATCTTTTTGAATTTGTTCGTCTGTCTCCACTTCCCCTACGCCCTCCATCTTTGGTACTCCCAATTTGTCCAATTCTCCACCCCAACCCTCCACTATCTTAGTATTAATAACCTACCTGTCAGTACCTCTAGCAAAACCGGCTCAGATATCATTTCACCGATGACACCCCTGACAACGCAGAGTGCCTTGTGCTGATAACCCCTGTAGATGATTGGACATGTTTGCTACTTACGCTATCCACGGGTGACCTTGGTACAAGCCTGCTGTAATAATAATTATAAAAAGTGAAGATTAATCTGATTTGTCTTTTAATAAAATCTGTTCTACGATCCCATGACAGAGATTCCAAGGAAGTGAGGAATTATCTTAACTGCACTCTTTGTACATACATACACACACACACACCACACACACACACACACACACACACACACACACACACTAACACCACACACAACACACACACACACACACACACACACACACACCACACACCACACACACACACACACACACAGAGCAGACACTCCAGTTGTATAGAGCCATTGAGAGACTCAATGTGTCCTTCAGCCCAGCCGGCCTACCGCCTGCCCACACTGTCCCCAATCCCCATAATCTTACAAATGCCTGTCTGTCTGTTTATTGCACCTGTCACGCTTGTTCCTTAAAGTTTGCCGTATGACTTTTTTAGTTCGTACCGAGGTACATATATCACAGTTAGACAAGGAGAGATAGACCAGAAATGGAATTGAAATTTGGCTTCAGGAAGGAAGCGAGAGTGATGGTGGACGGAAGGTTGCTTCTCATAACTGGCGGCCTGTGACTTGTGTGTGTCTCATTTGTTTCAGTGCTGGGCCCGTTACTGTTGTCATCTACATCTAAACTGATTGGATGAGAACATACAAGAGCAAGATTTTGCAAGTTTGCAGCGGATACAAAAGTGAGTGGTCTTGCAAAATAGTGCTAAGATGGTTGTGATTAATTGCAGTAGGATCTTGGAGGGAATTGCCAAGTGTGCTGAGAACGGTTGTGGAATGTAATGCAAAAAATGTGGAGCTATTGCATTCCGGGTATTCTAACATGTGTGGGATGTGATCTTACACATGAAATGGTCGTGGCGCTGTGTCTATAAGGTTGTACTAGGACATTATAAGGCCGAATTTGGAGTATCTTTGTTCTCGTTTGTCTGGGAATCTGGTAGGGGTGTATAGAACATATTTTTATTCCCAATTAGAAAACTTTAACAGATAGCGTTTTACAAGGATGCAGCCGCCAGGAGACTGGACTAATGGGTGCTGTGGTTGAGTGGCAGGGAACCTATTTCCCTTGAAGGGCAGAAGGAAGAAGGTGATCTATGTGAGGTGTCTATGATCATGAGAGGATATGTTGGGTAGCAAGCACAGATTCTCTTGCCCTGAATAGAATAATCGAAGGTGCAGTAGGGAGAGGTTAAGGTGGGAGAGGGAATAAGATGTAAATAGAAATTACCTTAGAAGGATGGGACATATTTTTACACACATGATGGTGCTGTATGTGGGAACAAAGATGCCAGAGGAAGGTATTGAGAGCAGGGACTGTACAATCATTTATGACACAGTTATATAGGTTATGTGGATAGGACAGGTTTGGAGAGATAGGACAAATGCGGGGAGGTGGGCCTAGAGTATAACAATTACAGAGCACGAAAAACATGCCCTCTCGGCCCTTCCAATCCGTGCCGCTAAGGTGGGGCATGTTCGCCGGTGTGGGCAAGAGTTGGGCCGACGGGCCTGTTTCCACACAGTATGAATGGTTGTTACTGCCCTGAATCGCATCTCCTCATTGCAAGCTCGTTCCCACACACCCATCACAACACAACAACTATTGTTTGGGAAATGATACCACACCCCCCTCATCTTGAACTGAACCCAGATCTTCATTCCCCCTAATCTGCGCGTTGACCCTATCTATATCTTTTCATTATTTTAGTCACCTTGAAAATATCATTCCTGATCCACTAGTGCAACCAAGTAATAAAGCACTAGCCTTTGAATCGTCCCTAGATCATCCCCACAAGTCTTGCCAACCATCCTCGTAAATCGTCTCTTATGGCCATTCCACCTGACAAAAACCATTTTTCACTGAAAAAACCGATACCAATGTTCCCAAAATTGAATAAAAACACAATACTGTAAATGCAGTCTCTCCAGCGTCTTGTACATGGAGCAACAATGATTCTCCAATCTCTAGACTCAATGTTCTACTGATGAAGGCCAAATGAGTCAAAAGCCTTATCTCAAGACCAGTTTTGGTCTCCTAAATCTGAGGAAAAGTACACATTCTTAGCAAAGAGAGGAGTACAGATACAAGGTTACACCTGACTGATTCCTGTGATGCAAGGACCTTCCATATGAACGGAAAGACTGAGATAGACTCGGCTGTACTCGCTGGAATTTAGAAGATGATGGGTGACTCATAGAGACTTACAAATTCTTAGAAGGGTTGGAACATGTCTCGATCTGCGATGAAGATTTGTTCCCGATGTTGGGGAAGTCCAGGACAAGGATATGATCACATTTTAAGGAGCTAAC
>CM069170.1:5267837-5356751 GCA_035221665.1 Okamejei kenojei | reverse complement strand
AGAAATGTAAAGATGAAAAGTTGAATATGAATATGAATTAGATAGAGTATGTGTAGAATGGTTTAGGAAAGATTATTAAAGATGGATTGTGGTGGACTGTTCGAAATCTACTGTGGGTATTTGCGTGAGATGATCGGGCTTTTTGAGGTGGCCCCCGGTGAAGGTTGCTGTCAAACTGGTAATGTATGACCCTAAGAAATCATAGGCCTGCTGAGTACTAGCCTAAATCTGCATCTTCATCCAGCCTGCTTCGACCTTGCAAGAAACATTGTCCCCAAGTTTGGGGTGTGAGAGGTTTTCCACTCTGATCAAGATGTGTAATCTATGGGTTCTTGATTGACCACGATAGTTTCACTTTTTTTGCAAGCCATGTGACAAACGATATGCCACCATCCATGGGGTAACTTCTTTGGGAGGGAGATTAGATATTGGCTTTTTCATCACAATTACCTTTTAACCGATAGATTCACTAGTGTTAGAAGTAGTTTGATACAATACTGAAAATGCTGACTGATGCAAACCGAATCCACCACCATAACTGGAGATGGCAGTCGTAATTATCTCATCTTAGGACTAGCACAGGTTTTGTAAAATTACTCAGGATTACTGACCAACTTACTGAGCAATGTTGACTAACTGCCACCAATGTGACGATTGTAGCCTTCAGCTGGATAATCCTGGGTCTATAACAAAGACCTTCATGTACTGAGGGGTGAATTCTACTGATAAATGCAAAGCCCAATTTGCACGCTGGAACACAGTGTCATTAAATTGCCAATTACCTTAATGATGATTGCTGCTTATTACAAACGAGTTTACAGGCTGATGATAATTCCACCACCTGCCCCAAGCGTCTAGTCCCAGGTAAATTGATAGAAAATGTAATCCCAACAGTCAATTGTTCTGATTGGAATCAACTTTAAATTTTAACGTGGATGGATTAAAGACCCCATCCACAAAGATATGGGGCTGCAACAGATAAGTTAGTAAAATATAGCTTAACAACATTAACCATTAGGTGATAACAATGTTCTAGAGCGCGGCTGCCCAACACCGTTTAAAACTATTTTGGTAAAGAAACCTTGAGGAAGTAGCCCTTTGCAACGTTTTACGGTTGCATTGACCCAACCAGAGTCAGTTACAAATTCGCCGGTGATCCCGTAAATGAACGGAATAACACACGGCCGGATCTTACCGTAGGAAAATCGTACCTTGAAGAGAGATTCCGGCGCTGTATCCTCTCGTGGAGCTGTATGCTCTCCGATAGGGGCACCCGGGTAGCGCTGTTCACTGCCGCACTTGAGCATTTGCGCTATCATCTGGAAGCCATACGCAGTGCTCCAGTATGTTCCACAGACTTTAACATAGAGTTTGAAGTCATTTCCATACTGATCACCCGCACTCCCCTCCACAAGAGAGGATATTCGTATGCAGGTCTGAAAACAGTGCTGTCCGCAAGGCCACTGAGCCTATCTGCGCTGACATCCCCTCCACGTCCCTATGTCAGGATTGTTGCTTTGGGTCAGACTGAAAACTGACCCTGAATGAGAGAACATTTGGCAGCCCTGTAAACAGGGGCCGCTGCCTCCTGCGAATTCCCCATAATACCCGGGCAGACAACTCCCTTCTTGAATATATAATTGTAGACACCTCTCTATCAGGTGCGCGTGTGTTTGAAACGTTTTGAAAACGTTTCGCATTAGAGGGGATTCCTGTCATCAGGTAACCTCCCGCCTGACTCCCGTATCCACAGGCCTACCGTCTTCCCTTAGCTTCGCCCCAATTTCTGGGACGCCGAGCGTCGAAGCGGCTGACCGCTATATGTTTGTGGGTCCCTCCTGGCTTGACTTCCACAGGCTGCCCCACTGCTGTTGGTTTACCCCCCCTACGTGGGGTTCCACAGCATCCTAACTATAGCGGGCCCCTGCATGTGTGGGGGAACCCTCCTGGGCCTGAACTTTCCTAACCTTTCGGACCTTGTTCGTTTCCCCCCTACCTGGGAACCGCAGCCGGTCTGAAAAAAAATAGCAGGCGTCCCCTGTATCGGGTGGATGGACCCTCCTGGCCTGGCTTTGCACCTGCCGGCGTGTGTTTTTGTTTAAAACAACCCCTTTTCCGTGGAAGCACTGCCGTTTTGAGCAGATGCCTCCCTGTGTTCGGGGGAACTCTCCAGCTAGGCTATAGCCCTTGACGCGTGTTAGTTTAAACCCCCATCCGGGGAGCCACAGCCGCCTGGAAAGCAATGACCCCCACTTTCCGCGGTCTCGTGACCGTTTCCCCCTCAGTCTCACATACGTGGCCGAGACCGGATTTCCCGCGGTCCATGCCCGTTCCGAGCCCCCTCCGGACTTCGGCCCCAAGTCGCGCAGGATTCTCTCTAACAGAGATCCTGCAAAGTGAACAAAAAACCTGGAAAAAAAGGTAACTAATACCGGATGACGCGCTCAGCGGACTGACAGTCTTTCTCACGGTAAGGTCTCTCACGTGACGTCGCAATGATATTCCGCTGGCTTTGGCGAGTGCTCAAATCAATTCCTGGTTAAATCACGCACTGTCTCAGGCAGGCTTTCACTTGCTATGTCATCTGGTTTGGTGAAGCATTCAAAATCTCTATTTTTGTTTAAACCTCGTTGAAACTTCGCTGTCCCGGTGGAGACAAATATGGTATAAAATCTCCAGAATGTCTCTCAGTTGAGTCATTCCGCGTCAATTACCGCAGCTCAGGGCGGGAACGCCGAGGAGAGGGGAAAATGGGCACATGAAAAGTGGACAATAATACAGTGTGAAGAAATTATTGTACGCGATAATTGCTGCCGTCGAGTCCCTGGTAAGGGAAACAAAACAATTCACAGTTTTTTAACTCCGTGTTTTAACTGGTGTTGACCGATACTGGATCTGTTACCTAGTTCCCAACTGATGATTGTTGTACAAGAATCTGTAAACAATATCAATTCTTCTCATGGAATTATGTTTTGAATTATCGCTGTGATTAACAGCGAAACTAACCCTCGTGTTGCTCTCACTGCGGTCCGGAGACCTACAATGGTTTACTTGCAGTGCGTGATGGATACGTTGCCAGAGTTGTCCCAGTGATCAGAAGGACAACCCCCCCTAGGACACGTGTCTCACTGTGATGTGTCACAGTCGGATTCCTCCGCCAGTATGTCGATTAATGGATCGATCTCCTGACCATGCCGCGGATCTACCGCCTTTGTGTGTTGTTGGTACGAACTGAACTCACTGGGAATGTAGCCATTAACGGAGCCACTCTGCGGCCGCATTCCATGTTTGTCCCTGCCTTCCCTCGGAAGCCCCTCCCACCTCTTCCCCTCATCAATCCAGATTCAGAGACTCTGGTTAAACGCGGCCGGCCGCTACACGGTAAGTCTGTGAAACCGTTCCGATCAGAGACTAGACAGCAACTTTAACTACAGAAAGGACCATTGCCGCCCTATTTAAGCGGTGCTGCTCGTTCCCCCTGAAACTGCAGGCAGCTCGGCACAGTCGGAGGCCGTCTCCTGACACTTTAACTTGCAAGCACGGGCACCGACTCCAAACACTCCTGATCTGGAGTGAAAGTCCAAGCCGTGTTCAGCCCCGGAGACCGTTTTTTATTAATGCACTGTGTCCGTTCCCTTCTCTTCCGCATGAATTTAGGGGCGGATTGTATCCGTCCCGGGAAAGTGCGCCTCCTACCGGAACCCACCGCCTACCTTGGTGGCCATGGCAGCGACAGATCTACTGGTCCTGATCACCGAGTAATTTTTGTACTTCTCCGATTACTTTACTTTTATTGAATTGCCACTGCCATAAACCCCTTTGCATGTTATCGAGTACTGACGTTACGCAGCTACAGAAATGTTCTGTCAGGGTTCACCCGTCACTTTCACCGTGATCGGGTTTTGTGTCGGCCATATGTGTGCCAGAAGCTGAAAACTAAATATTGCAGTGGAAAAACTGCAGCTGAGGTTCTGGCAACACCGGCGGTCTGCTCTGTCTGAAAAACGATCCAGCACTCACATTGAACCCTGGAAGCATGACAATGTCCCTGGCTGTGACAGATTGACAGTTATTACACTGACATGGTGGGGGCATTGACTGTTTTCGACAACGTTGTACTTCCCGTTTCCTCACTTTTTTGTGTAAGCTGCTGCTCAACGCACTGACAGTCCCCCACTTTTAGTGCCAGGCGGGTTTCGTAAGGGGCTACGGGTAAGCAATAAGAAACCGCAGACCCGGAAAATAAACTGTGAGGAGGCTGTGGTTTTACTCTCACCATCTCCGAGCAGCTTCAATCCTCCTGTGGCTGACGTATGTTGTAAACTGCGTCTATTATCAGATCACCGGAACTGCAACTGACCGGAAGGATCTTCAACGGATCTTTTAAAAACGTCGGGTATTTGCTGAGTAATCCACGGCGCAACCAACACATTTATGTAACGCGGGACTCCAGTCCCAAGTCAGGAGACAGTGGAAGAGCGCGGGAAATAACCACTCACATCAGTGCTTTGGCTCATTAATCAATCCCACGCCATGACGCATCCATCCCAAGGCAGGCCGGCGCAGTCCCTCCGCTCCGGGCTCCAGCTCCGTCAGGCCACCTCGGAGTCAGGAGGAGGGAGGGAGGAGAGCTGGCCCTAAGTTGACTGGAAAGATACCGTACAGGAATGAGAGAGAAATGTAACAACAATGGCAGGTATTAACTGAGAAGTACCTGGTAATACAGAAATGCAGGATCGGTCATATGGCAAAAAGGGAAGAACAATTCCAATGGATAAAGAGCAACCGTGGCGACTATGACGTCAGGGTCAGTATAAAATAAAAGAGAAAGAGTAACAACTACAAAGAGGAGCGGAGCAAGACAAGAATGGTCAAAGAACAACAGTGCGGATAACCAAATACAATACAGAATAGATGAGTTCGAAAAGTAATCAACCAAGAAAAATAAAACGATAGTAAAAGCTTCTTTAGGTATGTGAAGGAGTAAGCAATAGTTCAGACCCAAATGTGGACCCTGAGACAAAACATTGAATTTCTTATGGGGAACAAGAATGGCAGAGACTGAGCAGTACATTTGATCAAAACAATCGTCCTATTACTAGTGTCCAGAGGATCTGGGGTTACGGAGGAACTGAGGAAACCACACTTAGCAGAAATTGTGTTATGTAGACTGATGGGCGTGAAGGCGGATAAATCCCCCAGGCCTGATTGGTTGCATGCTCTTTTTTTTTTCTTTTGTCGTTGTTCTCTCTCTGTCTGTTATCTTTAAATATTTATTACATGGAACTTTTTTGTCCGGGCTCCGAACTCTTTTTTTAAGCGCCATTTGGACCGCATCCTCCGAGCTCGGCGAGAGAGGATCGAGAACGGAGGGAGGGAGGAGTTAAGATAAGAAACTGGACATGGTTATTTTAACCATTACATATATACACACACACACACACACCACACACACACACAACACACACACACACAACACACACACACACAACACACACATACACGACACACCACACAACACAATTTTATTCACACACACACACACACAACACAACACCAAAAGTCCGTTAATCGTGGGTCTTTCCTTGGGGCATAGTTCACACAATTTCGACTAAAATAGAGGGATTTGTGTGGAAAATTACATAGTTCTCTTTCATCATTTAGAGTGAAACGCTGCAGAAATGTACAAACTGATGAGGGGAGAGGGAGAGGACAACAGGTACGAGTGGCCATTGGCCCTTCGAAGCCAGCACCAGCCATTCAATGTGATCATGGCTGATCATCCAACTCCTATTCCCTTGCCTGCCTTCTCTCCATACCCCTCTGATCCCCTTAGCCACAAGGGCCACATCTAACACCCTCGTAAGAAATTACCTATGAACTGGCCACAACTACCCTCTGTGCAGAGAGTTCCAGACTCCTACACTCTATATGTGAAGAAAAGTCTTTCTCATCTTGTCTTAAAGGAATTCCCCCTTATTGCCCCTTAAGCGGTAGACCCCAGTCCCCGGACTCCCCAACCTCGGAACAAGCTTCCCTGCATCTAGCCTGTCCAACCCCTTAAGAAGTTTGTAAGTTTCCTATAAAATCCCCTCCAAACTCCTAAATACTAGAGATAATAATCCAAGTCAATATCGTTATCCATTCTTTCTGCATAAGAACAGGCCTGACTATTCATAAGAGCCTTATCTTTCTCTATCGTGCAGCATCCGAAACGGCCTCCACCTCCTCTGAGGCAGAGAATTCCACAGATTCACAACTCTCTGGGTGGAAACGTGCGACCGCAATCTCAGACCCAATCTGGCCACAGACTCACAACTCTCTGGTGGAAATGTGTCTTCTGCTCATCTCATCGTAAATGGGCCGCCATTATTGCTATTGAGGAGTCCAAGCGTAGGTTCACACCGGTTGATTTCTGCGTGACTGTCATATGCTGAAGAATTGAGTGGCTGGATTGTACACTCAGAATGTAAAGAAGGGGATCTTATTGAAACATATACGATATTAAGGTTGGGACACGCTAGCGCAGAAACATTTCCCGATGTTGGGAGTCCAAATCATGGCCGACGGTTTAAGGAAGTAAGCCATGTTAGAAGGAGATGAGAAACATTTTTTGCCAATATGGGTAATCTGTGGCAATTTAGGTACTAGAGAGAGAAACGTTCCACCCAAAGTGGTGAATCGGAGCCAATAGGACCTGAATGAGGAGAACCTTTCCGCACAAAAGTTGTGCCATCTATGGTCATTTAAGGACTAGATGAGAGATGCGTTTTCACCCGGGGAGTTGTATCGTGGGATTCTCTCCACATAATGCAGTGGAGCCAATTCACAGGTTGCTTTCTAGAGGAGTTTAGATATATATGCCTATTCAGATAGCGAATCAGGATAATGGGGAGAAAGGCAGGAACGGGTACTGATGTGATGATCATACCATGATCACAGGGAATTCCTACTGTCTATGTCTATCTTCTGCAAGTTCCGTCCTACGCAATATCCTCTTGTTTACTCTCTCCCTCTCTGCCGGAATCTCACAGAATAAGGGCCCTTTTGGGAACAAATCGCTTGATCACGAGACAGCACGAATGTTTTCGATACATCAAGTGGGCTTATAAGGCTGTCTTTTATTTTTGCAACAAGTATTCAAACTGTTAGCAAGTCACTCGAAGACCATGTCACCAGCAAAGAGGGTAAATCTTGAATTGCGTATACAGCAGACCAAAAATCACAGAGTGTGGCGTCTGGCCAGACCATCACGGTCAGTTTTAGTTCGTTTATTGTCTGTACACGAGGTACGTGAAACGCTTTTCTTGTTGTGTGTCGCTCCAGTCAGGGGAAGACACTACATGATTACATCGAAGCCGTCCACAGTGTTCAGATACAATTAATGGAAAACTTGGGCAAAAAGACAGTAAGTCTCACTCCCTCGCTCTTCTCTCCTCCTTCCAACCCAACTCTCTCTCCCGCCCGCTCTCTCTCATCTCGTCCCTCTGTATGCCCTCGATCTAATTACCCTCTTCCTCCCCTCCCTCGATTCCTCCCCCTCCCCTCCCCCTCTCCCCCCGCTCTATCCCCCATCACTCTCCCCTCCTATCTCCCCACACTCTCTCCTCCCCCACTCTTTCGTTCCCCCCTCTCTACTCCCATCATTCTCTACACTGTAATGTCTCTCTATCTGTCTCTCTCGCTCCCAATGCTCCCGGCCCCCTCCCCATCTTCCCCTCCTCCTCTCTCTCCCTCCCCTCTCTCTCCCAGTATTGCTCGTCATCCGCTCCCCCTCTCACCTCCTTCCTCTCCCCATCTCTCTCCCTCCTCTCCCCATCTCCCAAAGCTCTATATAACCCATACCCCCCCCCCCCTCCGTTCCCCTAGCTCCTTCCACACACAACCCCTCTCTCTACTATCCCCCCTCTCTCCCCCATCTCTCAACCTCCCCTTCGCGCCCCCCTCGCTTCTCCTCCCTCTCCCCCTCTTTCTCTCTCTCCCTTTCCTCCCCCCCATCTCTTTATCTCCCCCTTCTCTCTCCCCCCTATTCTATCCCCCCCCGCTCTCTCCCCCGCAATCTCTCTCCCCTCCCTCTCACTACTCCATCCTCTTTTCCCCCTCCTCTCTTCCCTCTCTCCCCCCAATCTATCTATACCCCTCTCTCTCAGCATCCCCCCTCTCATCTCTCCCTCTCTCCATCTCCCCCCTCTCTTGGTACCCCGCTCATGATGCGCAACCCTCCATCGCCCTCTCTCATCTCGCTTCCCCATCAAGTTCCCTAAAAAATAAAAAAAAAACCCACTCCTCTTCTTTCCCTCTCTCTCTACCCCCTCTCCTCTTCCCCTCGTCGTTAATCTCCCTCTCACTCCACCTCTCGCCCCCCACTCTCCCTCTCCCTCACTCCCCGTTTGTTCGCCTCCCCTCGCCGCCCTCGCGCGCCCCCTCTCTCTATACCCCCTCACTCTAACGCCTCCCCCTCTCATCTTCCCACTCTCCTCCCCCCTCGCTCTCTCCTCTCTCTCCTCCCGCTTTCTTTCTCCCCGCGCATCTATCCCCCACTCCCCTCTCATCTCTTCCCCCCCCTCTCCCCTTCTCTCTCCCCGCCCTCCCCCCCCGCTGTCCCCCACCCCCACCCCCCCCCCCCAGCCCCCCCCCCCCCCCCCCCCCCCCCCCCCCCCCCCCTTCTTCCCCTCCCTTCCCCCCCCCCCCCCCGCCCCTCCCCCCCCCCCCCACCCCACCTCCCTCCCCCCCCCCCCCCCCTCCCCCCCCTCCCCCTCCCCCCCCCCCCCCCCCCCCCACACAACCCCCCCCCCCCCCCCCCATTCCCTCCCCCCCCCCCCACCCCCACCCCCCCCCCCACCCCCCCCTCACCACCTCCCACCCCCCGCCCCCCCCTCCTCCCCCCACTGCACCCTCCCCCCCCCCCCCCCCCCCCCCCCCCCCCCCCCCCCCCCCCCCCCCCCCCCCCACCCCCTCCCTCCCCCCCCCCCCCCCCCCCCCCTCCCCCCCCTCCCTCCCACCCCCCCCCCCCGCCCTCCCCCCCCCCCCCCCCCGCCCCCCCCCCCCCCCCCCCCCTCCCCCCCCCCCCCCCCCCCCCCCCCGCCCCCCCCCACCCCCCCCCCCCCCCCCCACCCCCCCCCCCCCCCCCCCCCCCTCCCGCCCCCCCCCTCCCCCCCCCCCCCCCCCGCGCCACCCCCCCCACCCCCCCCCCCCCCCCTTCCCCCTCCCCCCCCCCCCCCCCCCGCCCTCCCTAATCCCCCCAACCCCCCCCCCCCCCCCTCCCCCCCCCCCCCCCCCCCCACCCCCCACCTCCCCTCCCCCCCCGCCCCCCCCCCCCCCTCCCCCCCCCCCGCCCTCCCCCCCCCCCCCCCCCACCCCCCCCCCCCCCCCCCCCCCCCCCCCCCCCACCCCACCCCCCCCCCCCCCCCCCCCCCCCTCCCGCCCCCCCCCCCCCTACCTATCCCTCTTCTACTCTTCCTCTCTTCCTTTCACCCCCAGAATTTGTCACATTGCCTGCCTTCCCCCTCTCCTCTATCTTGTCGCCCCTCTTCCCCCTCACTTTATCGGCTCCCCTCTTCCACCACTCTAATCCCCTATCTCTGTCCCCCCGTTCTCTCTTCCCCCTCTGCACTCCCCCCTCTTTCGCCCCCCTCTCCCTGCTCCCTCCGTCTCCTCTCCCCCCCCACAACTTCTCTCTCACCCGCTGTCCCACTCATCTCCCTTCTCTATCGTCCCCCTCCCTATCTACCTCCTTTCCTCTCCCCACCTCTCTCCTGTTGCCCCCCTCTTTATCTCTCCCTCGCCTCTCCCCCCCCCTCTCTCTTACCGTATCTCTCCATCTTTCGCCTCCTCTCGGTTTCCCCCCTCTCTCCTATGTTCCCCCTCTCTCTTCTCGCTCTTTCTCTCTTCCCCTCTCTCCGCTCCCTGTCAGTTCCCGCGTCTCTCTCTCCCCCCCCCTCTCTTCCCCCACCCCCTCTCGCCCTCACCATCGCGTCACTCCATTTCTCTATCTTCCCCCTCCACCCCCCTCGCTCCCCCCCTCCTCTTCTCCTCCCCCCCCCCGTCTCCCTTTATACCCTTTCTCTCTCCCCCTCTCTGTTGCCTCTCCCCCCCCTCTCTCTTGATCCCCCCTCCCCTCTCCCCCCCCTCTCTTATTCCCCCCCCTCTCTCCCCCCCACCTCTCTACCCCCCCCTCTCTCCTGTTCCCCCTCTCCCCCCTTTCTCTCTTCCCCTCCCCCTCCTGTTCCCCTTTCTCTCCCCGCCCTTTTTCCCCCCCTCCCCCTCTCCCCCCCCCTCGCCCCCCCCCGGCACCCCCTCTCTCCCCCCCCCTCTCCCCCCCTCTCCCCCCCGCCCCCTCTCCCCCCCCGGGCTTCTCCCCCCCCAGCTCTCCCCCCCCTCGTTATATCTCGCCTCCAGCTCTCTCGACCCCGTCCTCTTTCTCTCCCTCTCTCTCCCTCTCTCTAGCTTGCCTCTCTCCCCCTTCTCTCTTCTCCCCGCGCTTTATTCTCCCCCCTCTCCCCCTCTCTCCACCCTTTCACTCTCGCCCCTTCGCTCTCCCCCTCTCTCTTGTCCCACCCTCTCCATCGCCCTCTCCTCTTCCCTCCCTCTCTCTCTCCCCTTCCCATCTCCTTTCACCCACCCCTTCCTCTCTCCCCCCCGTCTCATCTCCCCCTCTCCTCACCCCCCTCTCCCTCTCCCTTCTCTCTCTTTCTCTCCTCTCCCTCCTCTCTCCCTCTCTCTGTAGCCCCTATCTTCCCCCCTCGTTCCCTCTACCCCAAGCCCTTCTCTCTCGCCTCTCTCTGTCCCCCCTCATATCATTCGCCCTCTTTTTCTTCTCTTTTCCTTCTCTCTCGCCCCTATCTTTCTCGCCTCTATCTTCCCTACCTCATTCCCTTTTTCTCTCCCCACTCCTTCTGTCGCCCTCTCTATTTTTCTCTCTCTCTCTTTCTATCCCCCACATTTTCTCCCCATCTCCCCTTCTCTTCTCCCCATCTCTGGCTCTGTTGTCTCCCTTTATTTATCTCTGCGGGTCTCTTTATATCTGGTGTTGTCTTACTCTGGTCTGTCTTTTATCTCTCTCACTCATCTCTCACTACCTCCCCTCTCTTCCCCGGTATCTTCTCTCCTCTCTCTTCTTCTCTCTCTCTCATCTCTCTCTCTTCTCCTTCTCTCTCTCGCTCTCCTCTCTCTCTCTCTCTCTCTCTCTCTCTCTCTCTGCTCTCCCCCTCTCCTCTCTCTCTCTCTACTACTCTCACTTCTCTTCTCTCTCTCTCTCTCTCTCTCTCTCTCTCTCTCTCTCGCTCTCAGGCTCTCTCTTCTCTTCTCAAGGAATAGGTCTCTCTAAAGTCTCTCTCTCTCTCACCCCCATCTCCCTCTCCTCATGTCACTGCTTATCATATGCCGCCAATGGGAATAGTTCAGATGAACTAAAGTACACTTTCTCTCTCTATGAAACAGGGTACACATGTGCCTGCTGTCCCGTTTATTCAACTGCAACATTGACACCTCCGATCTACTTTTCTCCTTCTCCATTTAGACATTAAACCTGGCCATGTTATGCACACTGCGTCCTAATGGCTCAATAACCTCGACGTCTTTTTATCAAATCCGGTTCATTACATAACACTAAATGCAGAATAGCCTTCTTTCTGGTAGGCTCCAATACAAGCTGTTTTTTTTTTTTTTCAAAATACTCCGTTTTGTTTGTTCACGAAGGCACTCAACAAAGTCGTTTGTTTTTTTTTCTTTCATGGGGTCCAGTACCGGGGGGAGGTCCCTGATTTTTTCCCCTGAGTGTTTGCGGGTATGGTGATAGGGGGGTTGCTACCTGCGATTATGTTGAAATCTCCCATAACAACCACAGCATTACTTTTGCTACATGCCAATTTTAACTCCTGATTCAACTTGCACCCATGTCCAGGCTACTGTTTGGGGGCCTGTAGATTAGTCCCATTAGGCCTTACAATTTTTACCCTCACAATTCATTACTTCTATCCATACTGACTCCACATTTCCTGTTTCAATGTCACCCCTTGCAAGGGGTTGGATTTTATTCCTCACCAACAGGGCAACCCCAGCCACTCTGCCCACCTGTCTGTCTTTTCGATAGGAGGTATACCCTTGAATATTCAGTTCCTAGCCCTGGCCCTCTTGCAGTCATGTCTCAGTAATTCCCACAACATCAGACTTGTTGAGCCTCAAGCTCGTCCACTTGATTCTTTACACTTCTCGCATTCAATATACATTACATTGACCTCCGTATTCACTTCCCCCTCATACCGCTCTCAATTGGCCTCGCCTTACTCTGTTGTCCATTCTACAGCTGTCCTTCCCATTAACTCGGGAATCTTTTGAATTTGTTCGTGTAGCACTTCCCCTACAACTCCACCTTTGTATTTGTTCTCCCCCCCCACCCCCCAATTTGTCAATAGCAAACCCTCAGATTTATTTCCCGATGACCCACCCCCTTGTGATGATTTACTGTAAACTTGTTACACCTACCTGGTATGTTTGCCCTCTTACCTAACCTGTAATTAGTTAATGTTAAAAAGTGAAGGCTTCCAGTTATAGAGCATTTGAGGAGATTTTGCCATTTATCCAAATGGGCCTGTCTGTCTGTTAGACACGGTGACCCTTAGGGAAGGAAGCAGAGAGTTGCCTTGATTCACACTGATACAAAAGTGAGTGGTTTTGCAGATATGAAGAGGGTTGTGATAATTGCCAGTAGGATATTGATGGGACAGATGTCTACACAGTGAATGGTCGGGCGCTGTGAAAAGTTGGACGAATTTGGAGTATTTTGTTCCGTTGGGTTACTGGGTATTAGAGTTTGAAACTTTTACTACTTACTGGTCTATGGGGAGTGGTTGAAGTGGGGCAGGGAAATATTCCTGAGGGCAGAAGAAGAAGAGGGCAGGGAGTCTATGTTAAGGTGAAGGGAAAAAGATTTAATAGAAATCTTAAGGATACATTTTTCACACAGATGGTGCTGTATGTGTGGAACAAGATGCCAGAGGAGGTAGTTGAGGCAGGGACTTTACAATCATT
The DNA here is from genome assembly GCA_035221665.1 of Okamejei kenojei. Taxonomy (NCBI): domain Eukaryota; kingdom Metazoa; phylum Chordata; class Chondrichthyes; order Rajiformes; family Rajidae; genus Okamejei; species Okamejei kenojei. Next base: position 5,343,722 of record CM069170.1, on the reverse strand, counting down.
TATGACACAGTTAGATAGGTATGTGGATAGGACAGGTTTGGAGAGATATGGACCAAATGCGGGGAGGTGGGCCTAGAGTATAACAATTACAGCACGAAAACAGGCCCTCTCGGCCCTTCCAGTCCGTGCCGACTAGGTGGGGCATGTTCGCCGGTGTGGGCAAGTTGGGCCGACGGGCCTGTTTCCACACAGTATGATGGTATGTTTACTGCCCTGAACCATCTCCTCTTGCAGCTCGTTCCACACACCCATCACACTTTGTTTGGAAAATGATACCACACCCCGCTCATCTTGAAACTGTACCCAGGATCTTCATTCCCCTAATCTGCGCGTTGACCCTATCTATATCTTTCATTATTTTAGTCACATTGAAAATATCATTCCTGATCCACTAGTGCACCAAGGAATAAAGCACTAGCCTGTTGAATCTGTCCTAGATCAGCCCCTCAAGTCTTGCCAACATCCTCGTAAATCGTCTCTATGGCCTTTCCACCTTGACACCATTTCACCGATACCAATGTGCCCAAAACTGAACACAACACTGTAAATGCAGTCTCTCCAGCGTCTTGTACATGTGCAACATGATCTCCAATCCTCTAGACTCAATGTTCTGACTGATGAAGGCCAATGTGTCAAAAGCCTTTCAAGAGCCAGTTTTGGTCCCCTAATCTGAGGAAAGACACTCTTGCCATAGAGGGAGTACAGAGAAGGTTCACCAGACTGATTCCTGTGATGGCAAGACTTCCATATGAAGAAAGACTGGATAGACTCGGCTTGTACTCGCTGGAATTTAGAAGATTGATGGGTGACCTCATAGAGACTTACAAAATTCTTAAGGGGTTGGACAGGCTAGATGCAGGAAGATTGTTCCCGATGTTGGGGAAGTCCAGGACAAGGGGTCACAGTTTAAGGATAATGGGGAAGTCTTTTAGGACCGAGATGAGAAAATCGTTTTTCACACAGAGAGTGGTGAATCTGTCGAATTCTCTAACACAGAAGGTAGTTGAGGCCAGTTTGTTGGCCATATTTAAAAGGGAGCTCGATGTGGCCCTTGTGGCTGAAGTGATCAGGGGGTATGGAGAGAAGGCAGGTACAGGATACTGAGTTGGATGATCAGCCATGATTATATTGAATGGCGGTGCAGGCTCGAAGGGCCAAATGGCCTGCTCCTGCACCTAATTCTATGTTTCTATGTTTCTAAACCACCCTATCTCCGTGTGATACTACTTTAAACGCACTGTGTACCTGTCGTCCTAGATCCCTCTGCTCCACATTGTATTTACCTTTTTGCCTCGGTTTCAGCTCATCGGTACTGACACCTCTGAACTCACTGACGGTTTCACTTCCCATCTGCATCTGATTCTGAACACACTTGCACTGCAGCTGAACATCCAAATAAAGAACAATCAAGACTTCACTGCTCCTCCAAGTGCAGCGAGCGCTCTCCTCAGTTGTACTTCAAATATCTGACAGAGCTCCTTTTGTGTAGTTCTGGTCATCATATCATAGACATGATGTCCTATTGCCAGAGACAGAGTGCAGAACAGATTCACCAGGATGTTTTCAGGAATGGAGAGCGTTAGTTCAATGGATCAATGGTCCTTTATTGTCACGTGTACTGAGGTACAGTGACATTTTATTTTCCCTACAATCATACAAAAAAGCAACAGGATACATAACTAGATAAAGATTAAACTTAAACATAATCTTTTTGGAAGACAGATTGGATCGGGTGGGATTGGTCTCCTTAGAGCAAGAATGCAGAGGGGCGACCTTACTGCGGCCTGTGAAATTATGTCAACTACAGCAGGATTGAGTGTCACGGATGTTTCCCAGGCTGGGAAATCTAGACCCAGAGTCCAAGTTTCCCAGGCTGGGAAATCTAGACCCAGAGTCCACGTTTAATAGAAAGGGCAAAGATTGAACGGAATTCTGACGGGCAGTTATTCCACACCAAAGGTGGATCAATATTTTCATGAGGGCGTGGGGCAAATACCGTCACCGCAAATAAATAGCATTATGACAGCCTTTTTTCTCGGATAGGAATGGAAGGAAAAGAGTCAAACACAAGTGAATGAGATCACCCGAGATAGACATTTTGATCTGCATGGACGCGTCGGGCAGAAGGGCCTGTTTCAATGTTGTTTCCATGCCCATTTCACACACCCCTGGAATCAGTGGTCTGTAAACTCTAGTGTGCTCTGTCTGTCATCGACCTCCCCTTTTGTAGCCACATTGCAGACACATCACTGACTGCACAACAGTGGTGATACTGTATTGGGTGGTGCTGTCACTAAAAACGGAGGTGCATTGTTCCACTACCTCGCAAGTGTCCAACAGGTGCTGTACTGTCGTCAAGCTAAACTCTAGCCTGGAAATCCAAGGAATTAAACATCAATAGATTAAACAACAAAATGATATAACTTGGTCATATACGTTGGTCATTTTAATAGGTCACTGATTATTGGAGTGTCTTTCAGTTTCCACATATACCAGGTATACACAGCAGGAACGGAGAAATGCTCTCTTGAATTAATTGATAAATAGGCACAGATATACAGACTGAGTGTGTAAGAGCTCTCTCTAAATTCACTTTGAGCATGAAAGGGGATCGTATAGAAACATTCAATTCTTAAGGGATTGGACAGGCGAGAACTGTTCCCGATGTTGGGGGAGTCCAGAAACAGGGGTAGCAGTATAACAATAAGGGTTCGGCCATTTAACACTGAGGTGATGAAAATATTTTTCACCCAGAGTGTTGTGAATCTGTAGAATTATCTGCCACAGAAGGTAGTGGAAGTCAATTCATTGGATGTTTTCAAGTAAGGGTTAGAATCTGAAAAAGGGTCTCGACCCGAAACCTCCTCTATTCCTTCTCTCCATTGATGCTACCTCACCCGCTGAGTTTCTCCAGCATTTTTTGTCTATGTTAGATATAGCTCGTTGGGCTAACGGAATCAAGGGATATTTGGAGAATGCAGGAACGTGGTATCGATTGAGGATGATCAGCCATGCTCATATTAAATGGCTCGAAGGGCCAAATGGCCCAATCCTGCACCTAGTTTCTATATTTCTATTTCTAAAGCACTGTGGACAGTCCAGACGAGTGAAGTGATTATTTACACTCAGACCGACCTTGCTGTCTGATCCGTTGGTTTGAATTCACATCTACCTGTTGACTGGTCTGAAGTAGTCACAACAAAATAAACTGCAGATTGAACACAGCCTCGCCTTGTGTTCACTGGCTGGAACTAATATGCCACACTGGGTGAAGGGAACCGTTTCTCAGAGCTGAAGCTGCATTTTATTTATTTCACGATTTTGTGTTTTTCTTGCAGTTGTATCCCGGAGAGAGGCAATTAGTATTTCAAACCATTGTTAATTTAGATGAAAATAACAAGTTAATGCATAATCACCTGCCGTGTTTATCAGCATGGATAGAGCAGCAAGGTGGAGTTAGTGCTCATTACAGATGAGATTAATTATGGATACTGATCTTCAGTTAACCCTTTGTAGTCAAACATTTGAAATAACAACCAGTTCCCAGTTCCCAGTTCCGTCGCACACTACCCAGATATATTTTCACCAGTGGCAACACTGACAACATTTGCACTGTAGAAGATTGGTCATGTTTGCAGGTCACCTATCCATGTGTGACCATCGGACAAACTGCTGCAATAATAATGATAAAAAGTGTGATTAGCCGGGTTCATCTTAAAATAATTGTTCTACGATCCCAGCACAGAGACGCATGGCCAACTGAGGAATATATTCCTGCACTATTTGTGCACACGCACACCCTCCAGTTATAGAGCCATAGAGACATATTGTCTCACAGCATCTTCAGCCCAGCCTGTCTGCCTGCCTGCCCACACCGGCCAATATGTCCCATTCCCATATTCCTATAACTGGCCTGTCTGTCTGTCCATGCACCTGTTTCAATGTTCCTTAAAGTTTGCCGTAGTGCTTTTTAGTTCGTACCTTTATATAGTTACAAGGAGAGATCGCTGAATGGATTGAAATTTGGCTTCAGGGAAGGAAGCAGAGGGTGACGGTGGAAGGAAGGTTGCTTCTCAGACTTGAAGTCTGTGACTAGTGGTGTGCCTCAGTGTTCAGTGCTGGGCCCGTTACTGTTTATCATCTACATCAATGATTTGGACGAAAACTTGCAGAGCACGTTTAGCAAGTTTGCAGATGATACAAAAGTGGGTGGTTTTGCAGATAGTGAAGATGGTTGTGATTAATTGCAGTAGGATCTTGATCGATTGGCCAAGTGTGCTTAATGGTTGATGGGATTTAATGCAGAGAATTGTGAGGTATTGCATTTTGGGAAGTCTAACATGGGGAGGGTCTACACAGTGAATGGTACGGCTCGAGGTACAATTAAAGAGCAGAGTTCCATGAAGGTAGAATCAGAGTTGTTGTAGATCGCATGGTCAAAAATGCTTTGGCACATTGTCCTTTGCCTGGCACAGTATTGAGTATAGAGGTTGGGAAGTCATGTTGCAGTTGTGTAACACCTTAGTGACGCCGCATTTGGAGTACTGTGTTCAGTTCCGGGTACTGTGTTATTGGAAACATGTTGTCAAATTAGAAACTTTACAGATAAATGTTACAAGATGCAGCAGCCAAGGTCTGGCCTGTCGGTAGTGGTTGAGTAGGCAGGGACCCTATTCCTTGAAGCGCAGGCAGGAGGAAGAAGGGTAATCTTATAGAGGTGTTTACGATGATGAGAGGGATCTAACGGGAAGAATATGTGAATTGTGATGAGTTGTACGTTTACTCTCAGCAGACCGACCTTGCTGTGTGGTCTGTCGGCTTGATTCACAACTACCTGTCGACTGGTCTGAAGTAGTTGACAACAAAATAAACTGCAGATTGAACAGAGCCACAGCTAGTGTTCACCCAACGGCTGGAACTAATATTCGCACTGGGGATGAAGGGCGCAGCATCTCATTTACCCGAACTCCCCATTTCTCAGATATGAAGCTACATTTGAATTTTCAGCATTATGTGTTATTCTTTACATTGAATGCCGGAGAGAGAGAGAGGCACTAAACAACTGTTAATTAAGATGAAAATGACAAATTAATGCATCTACACCTGCCGTGTTTACCTGCGCAGATAGAGAGAGCCGCGAGATGGAATTTTACTTTGGAGTCACGTGAGTGACTACGTGAGACCCTGTCGGCACGCATGCGCGACATTAGCGTTCATGCAGTGCACCCACGACGAACGGGAGTTCAAGGTGCTCCCGCTACAAATTGAAAAGTCGGGCCGACAGGTAAGTTTTATCGTGGCATGTGTATTTTCTCTGTGGACTGCTTTATGTTCCAGGAAAATGAGCAAGACCAGAGGGAAGAAATCTGCAGCTCGCCCCCGTTCGTCTTCCGATGGGGAACGTTCTTTGGAGGTGGGGCAAGAGGCGGCAGGAATAACTACCGAGCCAAGCCCAGCACCGCTAGTGCAGCCTGAGCAGCGGGCTGGAGGTACCTGCAGCCAGAACCGGGCGGTTGTATCCGACGATTCGGATGAAGATGCCACACCGCTCGAGAGCGGCACAGGCAGCCGCCTAAGCCGCATGGAACGGCTTATGGAGCAATTGCTCCAGCGAGATCTGCTGAGAGAGCAGCAGCAGACTCGCCAAGGGAGCTCCGCTACTCCCGCAGTGCCCTTTATGGCACTGGCCATTGCTTCACCTTCTTTTGAAGGCAGTATTGGCGAACAGGTCTGGGCTGGTCAAGAAGAGGGGTTGTTGGCTGAAGATGTCCGGAGTACGCAGGGTGTACAGGATCAGGAAGAGCTGCTGGGTGTGGTCAACCGCTACGTGGTCATTCCACGAGCGGGTTGGCCTTTAGAGCTGAAACTTGCAGCCATCATTGACCACCTGTCCTCAAAACCCCTACAAGAACAGGTGGTCAATGAGGCTCTTGTACAATATACAGCCACAGAAAATTGTACATATTTGAATGTACCAGCTGTAAACGGCCAAATTTGGGGACATTTGGGGCAGAACATCAGGAACCTGGAGTTGAAGCTCCAGAAAACCCTTAAACTCCTGACTGCAGGAATAACATCATATGCTCGGTCCATTGATGGTGTGGACATCTCCACAAATCAGCAAGACACATTAGCTCTGCTGTGCACCACTCAATATGAGATAAACAATTTACGGAAGGAAATCATCAAGCCTGCCCTCAACCTTAAATTTGCGGGACTTTGCAAAACACCGGGTTCAGAACCTCCAATTCTGCTCTTTGGGAAGGACCTTCCGAAAAAGGTGAAAGACCTAGAGGAAGAATCCAAGACCTTTGGTCTCGTGAGGGCAGGTTTGGGACAGAGCAGACCTAACAAACCCAGGCGGCAGTACCCCACGGCGTCCACCGGTCGTCGACCACCATATGGGACTGGTGAAAGCTCGGGGTCCGCAACCATTCCCCGTAAGCCTTTTTTAGGCCAGGGCCCAGAGCGGACCCCATGGAAAATGCGCCACCCCCAACAACATCAACATCAACATCAACAACAGCCCTCTACAGCCCAGCAGATGCCTCATCGTCCAGCGAAGAGGCAGAAGAAGCACCAGTAACCATGGAGGTAGGTGAGTCTGGTTCCTCTCAGCATATGAGCAGTAGGGGCTCTATACTAACAGGGGGGAGATTGCACTTGTTTTTGGATGCATGGGAATCTATCACTAATGACAAGTATATACTCAGCAGCATTCATGGCTATAAAATTGACTTTGTTCATGAAAACATGCCGCCAGTTCAGCATATACCCCAAAGGGTATTCACCCCCTCAGTCAAAGAGAAACAAGAGGGTCAAGCTGAACTGATGAAGTTACTAGCAAAAGGTGTCATTGAAAGAACAAAACATGAACCTTTGGAATTTGTGTCTAATATTTTCACTAAAACTAAAAAGATGCGCTTGGGAACCAGACCTTGAGGCAGCAGCAGTTGATGCATTCTCGCTGCATTGGGGGAAAATGTTCTTTTATGCTTTTCCTCCCTTCTGCCTCATCAGTCGGGTATTACGCAAGATTCAATTGGATTTCGCTTCAGGAATCTTGATAATACCGACTAGCCTACACAGCCCTGGTTCCCAATGGGCCTCGACATGGCTGTCGAAACGCCGTTGGAATTTCCCAGCATTCCAGAATTATTAATCCACCCAGTGTCAGGCATTAGTCACCCGTGCCATGACAGAGTCAATCTCCTGGCTTGCAGATTCTAAAAATACCCCTACTGGGCCTGGGACTGTCTGAGGACGCCATCAACATGATGAGCGCATCCCACCGGGAGTCCACCAGGAGACAATACCTGACCAACATAAGGAAATGGGAACGGTATTGCTCCAAAACAGGAACTACCTACACTACAGCTACAGCCACCAATGTTGTGGAGTTTCTGGTTGGATTACATCGCGAAGGACTCAGCTACAGCGCCATAAATACAGCCAGGAGTGCCCACCGCTCCCATCCTCTATTATACAGATCAACTGGTAATTAAGTTCTCATTTTTTCTTTACTATATTTATTTCAATTGTTGTGTTTTTTCTGTGAATCCACACCGCTGCTTTGAAGAAATGTCGCGCATGCGTGCTGGACGGGGTCTTCACGCAATCCCTCATCGTAACTCCTCATAAAATACAGATCAAACTTCGAACTGGTAAGTTCTCATTTTATCTTACTATTAGTGCTCATTCGTTATGGATGCTGAACCTGCATTAACCCTTTAAAGGCCAACATTTGAAATTAAATTAACAACATTTTTACCTCTCCCTCTAGATCAGGCCCTCGTGTCCTGGCAACATCCTCCTTAATCTTATCTAGATTAATTTAGATTAGAATGCTTTATTGTCATTGCATGTGTCAACGAGATTACTGTGTCTCTCCATTTAAAAGAACTTCAAACATTCACATAATCATACGTTTTACACTCCCTCCCTCCCCAAACCCACCCATGGATTCATATTTACATAAATTAACACTGTCTGCCCCCCCCCCACCCCCCTCCTTCCCCATAACCCGCTCCCGAGACAAAGTTCAGTTCCAAGATTGCTGATGGGTAAAAGCTGTTCTTGAGTCTGGCAGTGCGTGACTTTAACGACCTGTACCTTTACATGTAGTAAGTCAGTATGCTTCCTACCGAACCGCGGTAGAAAGACTCCAGCAGTTTAGCAGACAGATGGGCCTTCCTCAGTGTTCTGAGGAAGTAAAGTCTCTGTTGCGCCTTTTTTACAACTACAGCAGAGTTCACAGACCATTTAAGATCATCACTGATTTTGATCCCCAGAAATTTAAAACCAGATGCCCTCTCCACCTCCTCGCCCCCTATCTCCAGTGGCCTGAGCTCCACTCTATGTCGCCTGAAATCAGTGATGATCTCCTTTGTCTTTTTAGTGTTCAGAGAGAGATTGTTGTGAGCACACCACTCAGAAAGTCTGTGCACCTCCTCTCTATAGGCGACCTCGTTCCCATTTGAGATGAGCCCCACCACAATTGTATCGTCCGCAAATGTTATTATCCTATTTGCGGTGTGATGGGGCAAGCAGTCATGTGTGTATAGGGCGTGGAGGAGCGGACTGATAACACAGCCCTGCGGTGCTCCTGTGCTGAGGGTCAGGGATGTCGAGTTGTAGGGTCCAAGTCTCACCATCTGCGGGCGTTCACTGAGGAAGTCCAATATCCACCGACACAGTTGACTGCTGAGGCCAATGTCTAGCATTTTTGTGATCAGCTTGCTGGGTATGATTGTATTAAAAGCTGAGCTGTAATCAACATAAAAGCATCCTGACATATGACCCCTTCTCCTCTAGGTGTTGTAGTGCAGCATGGAGGACAGTGTTTATGGCATCCTCTGTAGATCTATTAGCCCTATATGCATACTGGTGTGGGTCAAGTGAGGGGGGGGGGGGAGAGATAATTTAAGGTGACCTAGGACCAGCCTTTCAAAGCACTTGGAGACTATAGATGTAAGGGCAACGGGCCTGTATTCATTGAGGGAGTTGATGTTTGTCTGCTTGGGCACCAGGATGATAGTGGTGGTTTTCAGGATCATTGGCATGAAGGAGTGTGCTAGGGAAAGGTTAAATATATCTGTGAATACCCCAGCGAGCTGGTGAGCACAGTCCCGGAGCACCCTGCCTGGGATCTCATCCGGGCCAGCAGCCTTACTAGCATTAACAGTTCTCAGGGCCCGCTTTTCCACCTCTAACTGGAGGGTAAGTGGCTGGTCAGCAGGGTCCAGTTGGAGAGAGGTTCTTTCACTCGGACCTCTCTCGAAACGGGAAAAAAGTGGTTGAGCTCCTCTGCCAGCGATGTATTTGCAGCTGTCGGTGGGTCCCTGCTGCCCCTGATGTTTGTTAGGTGATGTATTCCCTGCCACATGCGTGCTGTATCCCTGGAGTTGAAATGGTCCTCGATCTTCTCCTTGTAGGACATTTTAGTTGATTTAATGCCCCGCTTAAGGTTGTGTCTGGCAGCGCTGTACAGGTCTTTGTTGCCAGATTTGTGGGCCAAGTCCCGCTCCTTCAGAAGACACTGGACCTCCGTAGTCATCCATGGTACTCTGCTCGGAAAGACACGGATGCACTTGTTGATGGTGACATATTCCACACAACATCTGATGTAGAAGAGGACTGCTGCAGCGTACTCTTCTAGGTCCTGGTTATAAAATAGACTCCAGTCTGTGCTCTGTAAGCAGTCCTGCAGTTGTAAGGTTGCATCCTCTGGCCAAGTTATAATGATCCTGGTAGTGGGTTTCTGCTTTCTACTGATGGGGATGTAGGCTGGGATTAACAACAATGACTGGTGGTCTGACTGTCCAAGGGGGGGTGGGGGTGGGGAGGGATAAGGCTCTGTAATCTTTAGGAATGTTAGAATAAACACAGTCTATTGTGTTTTCCCCTCGAGTTGGGCATTTAACATGTTGCACAAACCGGCAGTACTTCCTTTAAGTTGGTGTGATTAAAGTCACCAGCCACGATAAAAAACCCATCAGGATGCAAGTTACGTTGTTTGTTGATCGCATTTAGCAGGTAGCCCAGTGCTACATTAGCTTTAGCCACCGGAGCCAAGTACACGGCTGTAATAAAAACCACAGAAAACTCTCTTGGGAGATGGTAGGGTCTGCATTTAACTACGCCCTCAGACACAAAATGCTGGAGTAACTCAGCGGGTGGGTCAGGCAGCATCTCTGGTGAGACGGACTTGGTGACGTCTCGGGTCAAGACACTTCTTCATACTGACCCGCTGAGTTACTCCAGGATTTCATGTCTGCCTTCGATTAAAACCAGATCTGCACTTCTTTCGTACACATTTTCCATGCCCTTTCCAGCTTGACATCATGTGCCTAAATCGGAGCACAATAATCTAAATGCGGCCTGACCAACATCTTATACAACTGCAACATGGCCTCCCAGTGTCTATACTCAATGCTCTGACAGGTGAAGGCTAATGTGCCGAAAGCCTTTTTGACCACCCCATCTACCTGTGATGTTACTTGCAAACCACTATATACCTGCTGTCGTCCTAGATCCCTCTGTTTTACAATTAATTCACATTTTTCCCTTGGTTACAGCTTATCAGTACTGACAACTCTGGACTCACTGATTGACGGTGTCACTTCCCATCTGTGTCTGATTCTCAATAGGCTTTCACTACAGCTGAACATCCAAATAAAGAAAAATCAAGACTTCACTGCTGCTTCCTCGCTCTCCTCGTTTGTACTTCAAATATCTGCCAGGCCCGTTTGTATAGCTCTGGCCAACATATTATGGAAATGATGTCCAATTGCCGGAGCCAGTGCAGAACATGTTCACCAGGATGTTATCTAGAATGGACAGCGTTAGTTTAGAAGACAGATCCGATCGGGTGGGATTGGTCTCTTTGGAGCAAGAATACTGAGGGGTGACCTTACAGAGGCTTGTGAAATTATGTCAACTACAGCAGGATTGAGTAGATGGTGACAGTTATTTCCCAGGCTGGGAGAATCTAAACACACACAACTTCAGTTTTTTGGAAAGGGGGAAGATTTAAGGGAATACTGATGGGCAGGCAGGCATTCCACACCAAAGGTGGAGCAATCTCTTCATAAGTGGTGGTGGGGGCAGATACCGTCACAGCAAATAAACAGCATTTGGGCAGCCGTTTGTCTCGGATAGGAGTGGAGGGATATGAGACAAACACCAGTGAATGAGATCATTTGTAATCTCATTCACATCATGGACATCATGGCTCATAGGCATCTTGATCAGCATGGATGAATCGGGCCGAAGGGCCTGTTTCCCTGTTGTTCTCAAGAAGATTTGCACAGCACTGGAATCAGCGGTTCGGTTATCACTCATGTGCTCTGTCATCGGCGTGCCCGCCAGCCCAGTTGTAATTCCTTTGTCTAAATCGTCCCAGCAATATTTCTTCCTGCACCCCAACAGTTCCTGCCTGCCATTGTGAACAGGACCCGTTCATTCCTACTCTTTGCTTCCTGTCTGCCAATCCGTTTTGTATCCATGTGAATACCCTTGTCCCAATACCATGTGTTCTAGTTTTGCGCACTAATATCTTTTGTGGGACCTTGTCTAAGGCTTTTTGAAAATCTATAGATCCACCACGTCCACTGCCTCTCCCTTATAGATTCTACTCCTTACATCCTCAAAAAATTCCAGAAGATTAGTCAAGCATGAATTCCCCTTCATAAATCCATGCTGACTTTGACCGATCCTGTTACTACTTTCCAAATGTTGTTACATCTTTAACAATCGACTGATGCATCTTCCGCACTACCAATGTCAGGCTAACTGGTCTATAATTCCCTGTTTTCTCTTTCCCTCTTTTCTTAAAAAGTGTGCTTACATTCGCTACCCTCCAGTCCACCCGAACTGATCCAGAGTATATAGAACATTGGAAAATAATCACCAATACATCCACGATTTCTCGGACTACTCCTTGAGTACACTGGGATAAAGACCATCAGGTCCTGTGGATTTATCTGCCTTCAGTCTCAACAGTTTACATAACACCATTTCCTGGTGGACTAATGTGGATTTTCTTCAGTTCCTCATTCCCGCTAGATCCTTGGTCCCCTAGTTATTAGGCAAGATTGCTTGTGTGTCCCTTGATGAAGACAGAACTAAATGTACCTGTTTTACATCTGGGGTTGTGGAATGCGAGGGAGGCTCTCAATATACAATGGCATATAGTTCAGGTTCAGAAATGAGGATAATTAATATGTTAATAATTCTGATCTTAAATTGCAACTGGACCACAACCATTCGGCCCTTTGACCGAGCACCGCCATTCAATATGCTCATAGCTGATCCTCCAAAATCAGTCCACTGTTCCGGCTTTCCCCCCATATCTCTTCATTCACTTGGCACGAAGAGCAAAATCTAATTCTGTCTTGAAAACATCCAGTGAATTGTCCTCCACTGCCTTCTGTGGCAGAGAATTCCACAGATTCACAACTCTCTTGGTGAAAGAGTTTTCCTCATCACTGTCCTAATGGCCTCCCCCTCATTCGTAATCTGTAACCCCTGGTTCATGAATCCCCCAACATCGGGATCATTTTTTCCTGCATCTAGCCTGTCCAATCCTTTAAGAATTTTTTATGTTTTCAGTGTAAGATCTCCTCTCATCCTTCTAAATTCCTGCGAATTCAAGCCCAGTCGACCCATTATTTCTTCATATGTCAGTCCTGCCATCCCGGGTATTAACCTGGTGAACCCATGCTGCACTCCCTTAATAGCAAGAATGCCCATCCTCTAATTAGGACACCAAAATTGCACACAAAACTCCATGTGGGTCTCACCAGGGCCCTGTACAACTGCAGTAGGACCTCCTTGCTGCTGAACTCAAATCCTCTCGCAATGAAGGCTTTATTCCTTAGTTAAGACAGAACTAAAGTACTTGTTTACAGGGTTGTGGAATGCGAGGGAGGCTGTCTCAGAATACAGTGGCATATAGATTAGGATCTGAAACGGGGTCGTGTGGGTGGAAATAGCAGACGGTGTATAATTCTGAGCAAGTGTGAGGTGTTGCACTTTAGGAGTTGAAAAGTAAACGCAAAATATACAATTAATGGCATAACCCTTAACATCATTGCAGTATAAAGGTATGTTAGGATCTGTGGAAGTCCCAAAACTGTTGAAGATGCTGTATTTATTAAATACGTTTAATAAGGTCACCAACGAGCGCCTTCCATGTCACAAGACAATTTCCAACTCTGCTGCGCCCTCTGCTGCATATTTTGGGTTCTGCAGTGAGTTCCAATACCCATCGCTATCTCCACTACGCCCCGGCTCTGACGCACAATCCATTAACACATCGTTCCCTCACCTTAGTGTTCCGTACGCAACAAACTCCAACGATGCCAGATAATACCGTCAGTTAATATACTCCTTAGCTCATTACGGTACTCAGAAACCACCAGCAGGAAACCACTATTGAGCACAGCTACCTTCAACAAAAAAACACAAAAATAAAAAGACTAAAATAAAAGAAAAAAAATAAGCAAAACCCCCCTAAACTAATAATAATAATAATAATAATAATAATAATAATAATAATAATAATAATAATAATAAAATAAGACTAAAAATAAATAAATAAAAACGAAACAAAGCAAAACAGAATCTGAACTAAAAGTTTCAATGATTTAAGTCTGTATCTCGTCAAGTCCGTTCCACCATATAGATGTAACATTGTTTTAATAACAGGTAAAGAGGGAGCAATTTATATTGTATTAAAGTGTTCAATACATTTTCCCCAAGTCTTATCAAATTTTACCAAGGGTTCAACAATGTCACTCCTAATATTTTCTAAATTTAAACACGATATCGCTTCAAAATACCACTGGAGTGTGGTCGGAGGGTTAGAGTCTTTCTATTTAAATAAAATAGATCTTCTGGCGATTAATGTGGTAAAAGCAATCAACCGATGGGCGGAGCGGGGCAAATGAATAGAACCTAACATTGCTAGCTCAAAAAAATTGCAGTAATAGGATGAGGTTGTAAATCAATACATAATAATACAGAAATACTATCAAAAATGTCTTTCCATTAGTTTTCCAAAAGTGGGCAGGACCAAAACATATGAGTCAGCGAGGCCACTTCTGTCACAGGTAGGGGTTATATGACAATAAAAACGAGGCAACTTATCTTTTGACATATGAGTTCTGTGAACCACGTTGAATTGTATCAAACCGTGTCTTGCACACATTGAAGAGGTATTGACTAATTGAAGAATCCTCTCCCATTTCTCTATAGATAAAGACATTTGGAGTTCTCTTTCCCAGTCATTCTTAATTTTGTCAAATACATCTATTTGTAGTTTCAAAATCAACTCATAAATAGTCGTTATTAATCCTTTCTGATACGGGTTCAGCTGTAAAAAACAATCCAAAATTTTGGTTTGATGTGGTAGCGCAAAAAAGGGTAGAGTACCATTCAAAAAATGTCTAATTTGTAAATATCTAAAAAAAGTGTGAATTTGGTAAGTTATATTTATTGAAGAGTTGTTCGAAAGACATAAAACAACCCTCAAAAAACAAATCACGAAAAGCTACTAATCCCTTCCTCTTCCATAACAAAAATACTTGATCAGTACTAGATGGTTGGAAGAGAAAAGTGGATAAAATTGGACTCGATAAGATAAAATCATTTTGTCCAAACAACCTATGAAATTGAAACCATATTCGGAACGTATGTCTTATTATTGGATTAGTCGTATATTTATTCAATCTCGTAATTGTGAAAGGTAACGAGGCCCCAAGAATAGATGCCAATGATAGCCCTTTTTGGAATCACGTTCAAGGTGTATCCATCCTGGGCATTGGGTATCTTCTAAATCTTTTGTCCAAAAAGTTAACTAACGAACATTGACTGCCCAATAGTAAAATCTAAAGTTCGGCAATGCCAAATCACCACTTTTTAAATTTCTGTAAATGTTTTTTACTTAGTCTAAGACTTTTATTCTGCCATATATATGAAGAAATTTTCGAGTCTATAATGTCGAAGAAAGATTTGGCAATGAAAATTGGTATTGTCTGAAATAAATACAGAAATGTAGGTAAAACGAACATTTTAATAGTATTGATTCGGCCAATTAGGGATAAAGACATTGGTGACAATTTAGTAAACTGATGTTTAATATGGTCAATTAAAGGCATAACATTGGCTTTAAATAAATCTTTGTGTTTCTTGGTGATCTTAATACCTAAATAAGTAAAACGTTTGGTAGTCAATCTAAATGGAAACTGACCATAATTCAAAACAAGATTATTTAATGGAAAAAGCTCACTCTTACTAAGATTTAGTTTATAACTAGAAAAACTATTACATTGATTAAGTAATGCTACTATTGCCGGAATAGATGTCTCAGGGTTAGAAATAAAGTATAACAGATCATCTGCGTAAAGAGATAACTTATGTGTGTTATTCCCGCGGACAATACCAAAAATATTAGGAGATTCCCTAATAGCGGCGGCTAAAGGTTCCAAAGTAATATCAAATAGAAAAGGACTTAAGGGACAACCCTGTCTAGTACCTCGAAAGAGCCTGAAAAAAGAGGATCCCTGATTATTAGTAAATACAGAAGCCTGAGGTATATGGTATATCAACTTCATCCAGGAAATACATTTTGGACCAATCTTAAATTTTTCAAGTTTATTGAATAAGTAATCCCATACTATCCCATCAAACGCTTTCTCGGCATCGAGTGAGATGACACAATCTGGGGTTTTATTAGACGCTGTATATACAATATTCATTAATCTCCAAACGTTAAAGTATGAGTAGCGAGTTTTAATGAAAACATGTCTGATCTTCAGAGATAATTTAAGGTAAAATCTTTTCCAATCTCATAGCTAATATTTTGGAAAAAAATTGAAATCTACATTTAACATTGATATAGGTCTATATGATGAAACTTCAGTGGGGTCTTTATCTTTTTTAAGAATTAAAGAAATAGAAGCTTTATAAAAAAGATTGTGGTAATCCATTCCTTAAAAGGGCTTCTTTAAATACCTTTGATAGCCATGGAGACAATAAATTTGAAAAATACTTTAAAAATTCTACTGTAAACCCATCTAAACCGGGAGCTTTACCAGAATTCATTGAACATATTGCTTTCTGTATTTCTCCTTCCGTGATGGGTTCATCTAACAACACAGACTCATTATATGGTAAATTTGGTAAGTTCCGTTTCTTTAAAAACTCATGCATTATATTGGAATCAGTAGGAACATCTGATTGGTATAGGGAGGTATAAAATTCCAGAAAGGATTTATTAATTTCGTCATGATCTACAGTTAGTGTACCATCCCGTTTTCTCACTTTAGTAATCTGATTCTTGGCCGACACCGCTTTCAATTGATTACCGAGTATTTTACCAGATTTTTCGTCATGTATATAACATTGACTTTTGTTTTTAAGTAGCTGGTTCTCAATCGGTGATACAAATAACAAATCATGTCTCAATTGAAGTTCAACTCTATTCTTGTAGAGTTCTAAACTAGGAGCTTTTGAATATTTTGTTATCAATTTCTTTAATCTCGTCAGCCAATGTACATATTTCTTTTTGATTTTGTTTTTATATCCCGCGGAGTATGAAGTAATTTGTCCACAAATATATGCCTTAAAAGCATCCAAGACTATACCATTGGATATTTCTTCAGTAGAGTTTGTCAAAAAATAAAAAGCAATCTGATCTTTCATAAAATTAATAAAATCTAGGCCTTGAAGAATCAGGTAGATTGATTAATAGTTTCAAATGTGCATTATCAGAAATAGCGATTGCGTCATACTCACATGCGGTGACCGATGGAACTAGCCGATAATCTAATATAAAATAATCAATCCTAGAATAACTGTGATATACATTAGAGAAAAATGAAAATTATTTGTCATTTGGGTGTAAGAATCTCCAAACTCCTAACATTCCAGAGTCAAGCAATAATAATTAATAAAATTAGCTGATTTATTTGGAAGCAGATGATCAGATGTAGGCCTTTCAATCGAGGGGTTCAGACAGCAGTTGAAAGCTCCACCCATTATTAAAAAGTGTTCATTTAAATTAGGAAAGGATGCAATTAACTGTTTAAAAAAATCAGGGTGATCAATATTTGGTGCACAGACATTCACCATAGCAACTTTTTGCAGGTAAAGAACACCAGTAATCATCAAAAATCTGCCATATGGATCAGAAATTGTTTCATTGTGAATAAACGGTATTGAGTGGTCAATAAAAATAGAGACTCCTTTCACTATACCCGGTGAATTTGAATGTAACTGCTGTCCTCTCCAAAACTTAAAAAATCATAAATTGTCATCTTGCTTTACATGAGTTTCCTGAGCGGATAATCTGAGCATTTAGCCTCTGAAGAACTTTTTAAAAAATGTCCTCTTAATGGGATGGTTCAAGCCATTCACATTCCATGAAAGGAAATTAATAACTTTATCCATATTGCTTGTAAAAATCATGTGGGATGTAATGGGTTAATTTCTTGAAGCCTAAAAGTTCATGATACTGGAAGAAGAAAAATCTAGGGCGGAACCAGAAGTGACGACATTTCAGACATTTTTGTAGTCCGAGTTTTCACAAATGAAAATCACTACATAGGGAACAAAGGACCCCCCCCCCCCCCCCCCCCACACCCCTATAAAACAACAAACTGACCAATAGACAATCAGCAAGCTACCTGATCCCTTCCCCGAACCATCTATCCTAGTAACAGCGCTCGGCATAGAGATAATATTTTTTAGCCACTCGTAGCCATAACACATTCCTTATTTGAGAGAGAAGAAAAAAATACAGACTGACGTGAAGTTCACGAGCGAGAACTACATATTATTATCCAAGGTCAGGATATGAAAAGCAAGAACTGCGTACTCTTAGTTTGTCTATCGACAGTGGAACACGATATTAACAAAGACATTCTTAAAAGAATATATATAAAAGAAAAACAACTCGTCCAGTTAAATTCTTATCATTACCAAACTAAATATTGTCAAAATAGGAACAGTAAAACTCCAGTTATAACTTAATCAGCTGTCGATTAGGTGATAGATCTAGTTCCATATTTTTAGTCTTGTATTGCTGAAGTGCTCGAGTATTTTCATTCATTCTCCGTTCCAGTTTTTCAATCTTCAAATCTCTCTCCCGTCCCAGGCTTCCGGTGGCGCCATGTTCTAGCAATAGGCTCTGCACATAGCTCCGCGTTAAAATCGGGTCTACTGGTCGGGACCGATTTATAAACTTACCGGAGCCTCTGGACGTCGCACTGCTGAATTTAACGGAGGTTTAAAGCATTTTAAAGCATAAAGCAATCAGTAAGCGCAGTGAATTTAACGAAGGTTTAAAGCATTTTAAAGCATAAAGCAATCAGTAAGCGCTGAGAATTTAACGGAGGTTTAAAGCATTTTAAATGCAAAATCCGTCCACTGGTCAGTCCTCAAAGAATAGTCACGAAACATCTCTGGAGAAGCCAGACGAAGCCTGAAGAATTCCCCTTTGAAGTGGCTTCTGAAGAAGAAGTGCTCTCCGAAATTGCTACTAGAGCTAAGACAGACATGGCTAAGGACAAACAAGTTGAGGAATTAAAGCAATCGGTAAGAGAACTGAAAGATGAAAAGGTGGATGGAAAGAAGATGGAACAGATCATGGGAGAGATTGTGGAAAAGCTGGCGGTGAATATAAATGCTGGCAATCAGAAAATTATTGAGTCGGTGCAGGTTTCGATTGGCACCAAAAGCTTCGTTTTGGAGGTATAACCCTCAAATTTTAAAAGACGCGCAAGGGAGTATATATTTAAAACAGCAAATGGACCTTTTTCTCGAAATAAATGTTACCCCAGGTATATCACCTACATTATTATGGTAATATTTCAAAGCATTTTTTAGAGGGATTATAATTTCATACCAAGCTATTCAAAATTAAAAAAAACAAGAACGAACAAAGACAGTTAGAAGAACAAATTAAACAATTGGATATATATAATGCTAAAGACACAGCTACGGATAAACACAACAAAATATTAATACTGAAATTTAAATTAAGTAAATTATTATCAGCTGAAGTTATACGATTATTCCAAATTACAAGACAGGAACATTTTGAATTTGTGGATAAGCCCCATAACCTTTTGGCACGTCAGTTAAAAAAACGAGAAAAAGAACACACGATCTCAAAGATCGAATCAGATAGAGGGGAAGTATAAACTTTACCGAATGATATTAATAAAAGGTTTGCGCAATTTCTTGAGAAATTGTATACATCTAAAACGACAACGGGCACCAATAAAGTCACCGAGTTCATGGATAATTGTAATCTTCCAAAACTAGAGTTGCAGGAACAAGAGGAATTGGGAGCACAAATCTCAATTAAGGAAATAGAAGAAAGAATAATATCATTAAAGAATGGAAAAAACACCAGGACCTGATGGGTTCTATAAAAGTTTCTATAAAAGTTTCTAATAGATTCTATAATAGTTTATACGACATATTTACACCACGCCTACAGAAAATGTATGCATATGCCTTCAAAAAACAAATACTACCTGAAACACTAGCAGAGTCAACGATTACATTAATACTTAAGAAAGGTAAAGATGTGGAAGAACCCGGATCATATAGAGCTATTGCGTTGTTAAATGTAGATCAAAAAATATTAGTGAAAATATTAGCTAGAAGATTAAGTAAGTATGCTGGCAAATTAATACATCCGGATCAAACGGGGTTTATCCCTAAGAGACAATCATTTAATAATTTGAGATGTCTGCTCAATATAATGCATTCACACCAAATTGAAAATCAATAATTATCAATTAATTCGTTGGACGCAGAGAAAGCATTCGATCAGGTGAAATGGGATTATATGGTTAAAGTATTGTAAACATTCCAACTGGGAGAGAATTTCATCCTATGCATTAAATTACCATATAACAAGTCCACGGCCAGAATATTAGCTACTAAAATTTTATCTACGAAATTTCAATTGTCAAGGGGTAATAGACAAGGATGTTCACTATCACCGCTGTTATTTGCTCTTATAATTGAACCCCTAGCGGAAACAATTAGAACTCATCCGAATATCCATGGCTACAATACAAAATATTCAAATAATAAAATATCATTATACGCTGATGATGTACTACTGTACATCACAAAACCCCATATCACTATACCAAATATATTAAATTTAATTGAGAATGTTGGATCATTTTCAGGATACAGAATAAATTGGAACAAAAGTGAAATCATGTCAATAAAACCGAAAGATTCAACACATCTCTTTCAGTTTCATTTTAAAATAGCTATAGAAAAATTTAAATACTTGGGTATTGAAATTACCAGAATATATCAAGATATGTTTAATGCAAATTATAATCCTTTACATAAGAAATTATATAATTTAATAAATTCTGGAAAGCGCTTCCGATGTCTTTAATAGGCCGAATAAATGCTATAAAAATGATTTTTCTACCACAAATGTCATACCTGTTCCAATCAATTCCAATATGCTTACCAAAAAAGTTTTTAAAAAAAATTGGATTCAGACATTAGAAATTTTATAATGGATTATGTCCCATAGAATACAAAGAATACACTTGAATAAACCCAAAGCAGTAGGGGGGGTTAGCGCTCCCTAACTTTATGTATTACTGCTGGTCTGTAAATATTAGAAATATGATTCAACTGCTGGACAATTCTGCCCAGCAGCTGGATTGGATTGTTATGGAGAAAGAGGACTGCTCCCCTTGTAATATTGGAGCGATCCTTCTCTCACCAATGAAGTTGAATAATACAAACTATAACAAATATCCAATTATACATAGTACAATTAGAAATTGGAAACAAATAAAATACAATATAAAATTAAGAAATGTATCTCTCTTATCTCCTATAGTTAAAAACCCTTTGTTGAAACCCTCAATTATAGAAAAGCATTTATACAATGGGAAAGAGCAGGAATTAAAATGTTGGGAGACTTGTATGAAACGGGAAAATTATTATCATTTATACAACTACAACTAAAGTACAATTTGGGAAACAATCAGTATTTTTAATATTTTCAAATATGTGACTATCCGAAAAAATATGCACAAGACTATTACATTATGCCATTAGATCTACTGGATGAAGCAATGAAGACAAAGGCTGAATCAGCAAACAATATCATATATATATATTATATTATTTTAAATGCAGAAATACCAACCACTGAAGGTATTAGAAGAAACTGGGAACAAGAATTAGCGATCGACATTTCCAAAGAGAGGTGGGATGAACAGTTATGTTCAAATAACGTAAGACACACTTTAATCCAATTTAAAATCTTACATAGATTATACTCAAAACCAGATTATACCAGTCTCAAGAAGCTACTATAGCGCACTAATTTGTCTTTTGTATAACAATTCAAAAATTTTTGACGAAATTTTTGAAACCTTCACAAAATAATTTAAAGTAAAACTGACATCAAAAGCAGAATGAATTATTTTTGGAACAACGGAAGGTATCCCTGAATTAAATGTATTTCAAAATAATCTATTTGAATACGGGCTAATAACTGGAAAAAAGCTTATTTGGAAAATGCTCCCATCCTTCAGCCAATTAAGGCGTGTAAAAGTGTTGTCAACACTTTATGAAAGGTTAGACCGTGTCTTGGAGTCAAATAGTCACAAGTAACATTGAAAGAGTGGTAAATTGAAGTTAAAAGTTAAGGGAGCAAACAAATTTGCATCCTTACAGCATCCTGCCACTAGGAGTCTCACCTTCATTATCCATGCATCCCGTTGGGCCAGGTTGCGATATAGTGTCAGAATTATTAACATATTAATTATCCTTACCTTCTGTACCCGATTATGTACAGAGCCAAGAAGCCAAGAAGTCTCGACCTTCGTGTAATGTAAAACTAAAGTATAGAATCTCTAATTTGCATATCAATCTACCTCACCCTTGTACTTCCTTAGTCATTATCATTTTGGTGGAAAATGCTCTGCTGTCGGAACTTAATATTAGAGTTGGGGGTCACAGCCCTTCACTGTGAAACTTCTCTCCTTGTGCAAGTGAAATAAACTCACTGCTGACGGTGAATCAAGTTGTCCATGAGTCTTATTGAAGAGTTTGTCTTCGACACCCATGATGAGCGTTTGACGGCACTGGGCCTGTACTCACTGGAGTTTAGAAGAATGAGGGGGAACTCATTGAAACATAGAAAATTGAGAAAGACTTGTATAGAGTGGATGTGGCAGAATGTTTCCACTAATGGGGAGTCTGGAATCAGAGGTCGCAACCTCAGAATAAAATGCCTTTTTTAAATAAAGAGATGAGTAATTTGTTTAGTGAGATGGTGATGGATTTGTGGAATTTGCCATAGAATGTTGTTGAGGCCAAGTCAGTGGATATTACTAAGGCAGAGATAGATCGATTCTTGATTTGTACAGGTGTCAGACGTTACGGGGAGAAGGCAGGAGAATGGTATCACAAGGGAGTGATAGATCAGCCATGATTCAATAGCGGAGTAAACTTGATGGGCCGAAATACCTAATTCTACTCCTATCACTGATGACCTTATGACATCCTTCCTGCACTCCATCCCGTTATTGGTCGTGATTCATCCCACCACAGTGTTGTCGTTTGCAGACTTGTAGATGGAATTTGAGCCACATTTGGCCTTGGTGTCATGTGTATATGGAGTGTATTAGTGGACTGAGAACGCACCCTTGCGGGGCACCATTGTTGATGATTATTGCGGATGAGATGCTGTCACCTATCTTCACCGATTTGAAGGGTCAGAAAGTTGCAGATGCAGTGGCAGAGGGTGGAGCTGATTCCTAGTTCCAGGAGCTTGGAGATCAGTTTGGATGGGATTGTGGTGGCAGAGCTATTACTGATAGATAGGAGCCTAACGTGGGACAATTCCTAATGTAGCAATTCTTGCTCTTGAGGGAGTGCAGCATAGGTTCACCAGGTTAATTACCTGGATAGCGGGGCTGACAAATGATGAAATAATGGGTCGACTGGGCGTATATTCACTGGAATTTAGAAGGAGAGCGGATCTTAAAGACACATATAACATTAAGGGATTGGACAGGTTAGATGCAGGAAAAATGTTTCCGATGTTGGGTGTGTCCGGAACCAGGGGTACAGTTTAAGAATAAGGGATAAGAATAACTGTTAGGAATAAGAATAAGGGCTAGGCTATTTAGGACTAAGATGAGGAAAAAGATTTTCACACAGTGTTGTGAATCTGTGGAAGTCACTGCCACAGAAGTCAGTGGAGGCCAAGTCCCTGGATGTTTTCAAGAGAGAGTTAGGTTTGCTCGTCGGGCTAACGGATTCAAGGGGTATGGGGAGAAAGCAGGAACAGGGTGCTGACTGTGGATCATCAGCCATGATCATTTTGCATGGCGGGGCAGGTTGGAAGGGCTGAATGGCCTAGGCCTGCACCTATTTCCTATGTTTCTATGCCACCTTGTATTCCAGAGATGGGTTTAGGGCCGGGAGATGGTCACTGCTGGAGACCGGCTGCGTTGATGAGCAAGCTCTAATGGATCAAGGCTGGCTGGGATACTGGAGTTAATATGCGCCAACACCAGTCTCTCAATGCATTTCATGATGGTGGATGCCACTGCCCGGTGCTTATTACGGCACATACATTACTTGTGAATGTTAGGTTAAATCATGCTCCTCGTGAACTTGTACACCTCAATAAGGTCACACCTCATCCTCCCACTCGCCAAAGGAAAAGGCCCCAGATTATCCAACCTCTCCCCATAATCAAGTCTGCCAGCCCAGGTAACATTCCTGGTGAATCTGGTTTGCAGCCTTTCCAATACAATGGCATCCTTTCCGTGGCTTGGTGACCAGAGTTGTGCACAGTACTCCAAGTGTGGTCTTACCAACGAGTTGTACAGATGTATCACGATGCCCCAACCTTTGTGCTCAGTCCGCTTGCCCATGAAGACAAGTGTCTTCTTCACCACCCTGTCCACCTGACTCGCCACTTGTAGGGTACCTTGCATAGTCACACAGAACAGAAATAGACCCTTCGGCCCAACATGCCCATTCTGACCAAGATGCCCCATCTACACTAGTTCCACCTGCCTGTGTTTGGCCCATGACCCTCTCACAATCTCCTGTCCGTATTCTTGTCCAAATGTACTTCAACTGTTGATAAGGTACTTGCCTTAACCACTTCCAATGGCAGCTCGTTCCATCTACCCACCACCTTCTGTCTGGTGGAGAAACCGGTGCACCCGGAGAAAACCCACACAGTCACGGTAAGAACACACAAACTCCACATAGACAGCACCCGAAGAGTGGATGGAACCGGGATCAATGTGTAGTAATGGTAAACTACACCCTCAATAGAGATATCTATCTTTATTGGAATTATATTTATGAACAATGTATTATGAACACGTGCACCAGGATTATGTCTGATGCAAAAATATCGAGTGATGTCCCTTAATATTTTAACAGTAACCAGGAGATACAAGAACTACAGGTGCTGGTTCAAAATAAAGACACAGTGTGCTGGAGTATCTCAGCTCGTGAGGCAGCATCTCTGGAGAATATGGATATGTGGTGTATTGGTTGGGACCCTTCTTCATACTGATTGAGTTGGTGGGGGGGGGGGGGGGGGGAGAAAGGTGGAGAGAGGGTCAGGACAAACCTTGGTGAGGGGTG
Organism: Okamejei kenojei; assembly: GCA_035221665.1. Lineage (NCBI taxonomy): Eukaryota > Metazoa > Chordata > Chondrichthyes > Rajiformes > Rajidae > Okamejei > Okamejei kenojei. The sequence continues at coordinate 5,319,038 of CM069170.1, read as the reverse complement.
GGTGGATACAGGTGAAGGGGTGTGGTTGATAAGCAGATGCTTAATGGTCAATTGGCATTGAGTCATACAGCATGGAAACAGGCCCTACGACACAACTTGCCCACTCCAAACAACATGCTCCATCTAAACTATGTCAACTGCCCCATCTAATACACCTATCCTATCCATGTACCTGCACAGATATATCTCAGGTATTATGATAGTACCTGCCTCAACTACCTCCTCTGGCAGTTCATTCCATATACACACCGCCCATTATGTAAATAGTCACTCCTCATGTTCCTATTAAATATTTTCCCCCTCACCTGATATCTATGTCCCTGGTTCTTGATTTCCCTAATCTGGGCAATAGATTGTGTATTTACCTGATCTATTCTTCTCATGATGTTCTACATCTCTGTAAGACTACTCTTCACCCTGCTGCGCTCCAAGGAATAATGTCCTAGCCTGCCCAATCTCCCTCTGTAGCTCAGGCCCTCGTGTCCTGGCAACAGCCTCTTAAAACGTATCTGCACCATTTCCAGCTTGACAACATATTTCCTCTAACACGGTGAACAACACTCTAAATGTGTTCTCATCAACGTCTTATACAACTGTAATATGACCTCCCGACTTGTACACAATACTCTGATGCGGGCCAATGTGCCAAATGCCTTTTTAATCACCATATCTACCCGTCATGCCACTTGCAAGGAACTATGTAACTGCACTCGCACTTCCAAGAGCCCAACTGTTCACTGTGTCGATGCTGCCCTTATTAAACTTCACAAAATGCAACACCTCACATTTCTCTGTACTAAACTCCATCAGACATTCCTCAACCCACCTGCCCAACCGATCAAGATCAAAATCTGTTCCAATTTGTCATGAATTCTGGCTTTGATTCATTCAATCCTGTGAAAAGTAAAACATGCTCATAATCTATTATGGCCAACTTCATTAACCTTACCCGTTCAAAATATCTGTGGATACATCACTTTTCAATGTTTTCATTATAACTAATTCCTTCAAAGTATTCATGCTATTATTCAATTGATCATGTCTACATGACGAAGACAGCAACAATCTTTAAATTAATTTTCAGTGTTAAAGAAAATTCAACCAGCATGAAGAATATGACAGATGAGTATGTGTAATTTTCCAGGTCAGAAATCGCAATGACCAATCTTTCAGTTTCACTCATCTCTGTGGTAAGTGAAATAGATCAGAATCCTTCTTTCCATTCCTCCAGGTATAAAGTAATGGACAATAGACACTAGGTGCAGGAGTAGGCCATATGGCCCTTCAAGCCTGCACCGCCATTCAATATGATCATGGCTGATCGTCCACAATCAGTACCCCTCTTCCTGCCTTCTCCCGGTATCCCCTGATTTAGCCATCTTCAAAGAGCCCTATCTAGCACTTTCTTGAAAGTTTCCAGAGAAACCGCTTCCACCGTCCTCTGAGGCAGAGAATTCCATATAATTCTCTGTGTGAAAAGTGTTCCCTCATCTCCGTTCTAAATGGATTACTCCTTAAACTGTGGCCCCTGGTTCTGGACTCCCTCAACATCGGGAACAACTTTCCTGCCTCTAGCGTGTCCAAACCGTTAATAAACTTATGTTTCAATAAGATTCCCTCTATTCCTTCTAAATTCCAGAGTGTACAAGCCCAGCCGCTCCATTCTCTCAGCATATGACAGTGCCGCCATCCCGGGAATTAACATTGTGAACCTACACTGCACTTTCTCAATAGCAAGAATGTCCTTCCTCAAATTTGGAGACCAAAACTTCACACAATGCTCCAGGTGTGGTCTCACTTGGGCTCTGTACAGCTGCAGAAGGACCTCTTTGGTTCTATACTCCTCCTCTTGTTATGACTGTCAACATAGCATTCACTTTCGTCCCTGCCTGCTGTACCAGAATGCTTACGTTCGTTGAATGATGAACAAGTACCCCCAGATCCTGTTGTACTTCTCATTTTCCCAACTTGACACCATTTAGATAATAATGGCTCATTATTGCTGCCTGTGCTGACAGTGACACTTTGTGCCATGGTTGGGTAAATGGATTGAATAATGAAAAACCAGGGCAATCCACCTCTTCATCAATGTGAACATTGATCTTTGTCCAATTTCTGATTTCAGGACTGTGATTAGTTGCAACATAAAAAGCATAACTGGGCCCCAATCTCTTTGGGATTGTGCTATCTATGGTCACCATCTTGTGAATGACATCAAGCGTTGGTATTGGTTGTAATGTTAGACTAATTTGAGATCACTGATGGGAATTTTTGAATGTTGGTAATGAACCTCACCAGGAGGAAATAGTAATTAGAAGCTAAACTGTACATATCCTGCTGCCAATAATCTGGGACTAATCACTAGTCTGCTGGGTGTGCTCATTTCGTCAAAAGTGGCAATACAAATCTTACGGGTTGACGCACCTTGACTTCACAAGGCATTAATATCTCAGGCAGGGGTTTATGTCTTGGGACCTTTCCAATATTCCAATGACCAGCGTGTGTGCACATAAATATTAGGGCAGGAATAGATACAGCAGCATTTAATTCTAAACATTATCTTTCAAACATTTGTTTATTGATCTAAAGAATAAGGGCATCACACGCAGAGCGGGCATTTCCTGTTCTTTCCGTATTGCCCCTTGTGTGACGGAGCAAAACGAGGAGAATTTTGTGCTTCCATGCACCCATTGGACTCAACCTTTATGGTGTAGAAGCCACAGGTTTGAGATATGTTGTTAAAGAAGTCTTACCACAAAAAAACTTGAAACTTGTAACTTGAACTTGAAATGGAAGGATTTAACCAAGGACCTGGTCTCAGAAAGCACATATTAATTTAGTTTTCATGTGACGGTGCTGGCTCGAAGGGCCAAATGGCCTACTTCTGCACCTATTGTCTATTGTCTATTGTGAGGAAAAAAACTTATGTGAGCATGCATCATGAGAAATGGGCAAAAAAGATATATAATATGTTGTTCAAACCAATGGCAAGCATGGCTTCATAATACCACTTCACGTTCTCATAACGGCGCTTCTCCGAGTCAATTATTTCTTCAACCTCTTCATTGGGAAAATAGCCAGCAATGTCGTCGAAATGGTCAGCATCCTGCAAAAAAAAACATTGTACCTTATACACTTTGGTGCATAATCTGCAATCATCAGATATTAATTAAAAAACAGATTTAAAAATAACCTTTTTTATTTAATACAGAACAATTCCAGGATTTAAAAGAATTCCAGGAATTAAAGGGTAACTTCGTCAGGATAGAAATGAGATATTTCTTCACTCTGAATATAATGGTTTTTTTTCTAGGTTTCAATGTTTGGTTTTCCATGATGCTGATCAGTTCAAATACACGCACACACACACTGGCAAAGACTGGCCGCCAGGATATTCTGCTATCATCACTTCTTGAAGCTCAAAGTTGAGCCGTAAAGTTGAACCAAAATTGCGCCCCTCCCCTCCCCCCACCGGCGCTCTCGGGCATTGCGCCTGCGCCGCTCATAGCGCTCGGCCCCGCCCCTCGGTTGTGGGGGGGGAGGGGCGGAGCGCGAGCTATAAATAGCCGGTCCTGTCCTAGGCCGGGGAACTCTGCTCTTCTCTTCTCTTCTCTTCTCTTCTCTTCTGTTTTGGATTACACACGATGCACCAAAGTGTATCAGGTACAATGTTTGGTTTTTCAGGATGCTGACAAGTTCAAAGACACGCACACACACACTGGCAAAGACTGGCCACCAGGGTAATCTGCAATTAATCAATTCTTCAAGGTGAAAGTTGAGCCGCCAGGGAGAAATCTGCAATGTCAGCACTGCTTAAGGCAAATGTGCACTGCCGAAAGAAGCCTGTGATCACCACAAGTCCTCCTTCAAGGATCACAGGACCAAGCTGTTGAAATAAGCCCGAGATCACCAGCATCTAGCCTTACAGCGCCAGAAACCCAGTTTCGATCCCGAATATGGGTGCTTGTCTGTACGGAGTTTGTACGTTCTTCTCATGACCTGTGTGTGTTTTCCCTGAGATCTTCGGTTTCCTCCCACACCAAAGAGGTACAGTTTGCAGGTTAATTGGCTTTGTATAAATGTAAATTGTCCCCAGTATGTGTGGGATAGTTTCTGTAGAGAAGGTACACAGACACCTTAAAGTGTGGGTTACAATTATACTAACTGGTGGGAGAGTGGTTAGCATGGACATCGTTACTATCAATTAAAGGTGTGTACACATATCATCTACAGAAGTCAAACCTGGGCAGGATCTTCACTGTGAATGGCGGGGTGCTGGGGCAATAGACAATAGGTGCAGGAGTAGGCCATTCGGCCCTTTGAGCCAGCACCACCATTCAATGTGATCATGGCTGATCATCCCGAATCAGTACCCGGTTCCTGCCCATATCCCCTGACTCCGCTATCTTTGAGAGCCCTATCTAGCTCTCTCTTGAAAGTATCCAGAGAACCGGCCTCCAACGCCCTCTGAGGCAGAGAATTCTAAAGACTCACCACTCTCTGTGAGAAAAAGTGTTTCCTCGTCTCCGTTCTAAATGGCTTCCTCCTAATTCTTAAACTGTGGCCCATGGTTCTAGACTCCCCAACATCGGGAACATGTTTCCTGCCTCTTGGGTGTCCAATCCCTTAACAAGCTTATAAGTTTCAATATGATCCCCCCTCATCTTTTTAAACCAGAGAGTGTACAAGTCCAGCCGCTCAATTCTCTCAGCATATGACAGTCCCACCATCCTGTCTCCCTCAATAGCAAGAATGTCCTTCCTAAAATTAAGGGACCAAAACTGCACACAGTACTCCAGGTGTGGCCTCACTAGGACTCTGTACAACTCTGCGCCTTGCGGAATGTTTGGAGCCGAGGGATCTAGGATTGCGGGTACGAGTTGGGCCGAAGGGCCTCTTTCCAATGCTGTATCACTCTATGACTGTATGACAAAGTGCTGGAGTAGCTCAGCAGGTCAGGCAGCATCTGTCGAGAGACGGAATAGGTGGCATTTTGGGTCGACACTCTTAGTTTAGAGATGCAGCGTGGAAACAACAGGTCTTTCGGCTCACGGAGTCCGCGCCAACCAGCGATCACCCCGTATACCCTTTGTGTTCCCCTCCTGCATGGTGTAGAAGCCGTTGCTGTGGACAGAGATACGGGGACGTGAGCGGCTATTGAAGGCGGCCAGGGTGCAGGTGAGCACCCCTCTCCCGCATCTGCTCGGTGTTTGGGCCGAGCTTCGAGGGGCTGAGCTTCGGTGGAGGACCAAATGACGGGGCACCACAAGGAGAAGCGTTATGAGTGCGATGTATGTGGCAAGGCATGGCAGAGCCCGAGTCAGCTGGAGACCCACCAGCGAGTGCACACGGGAGAACGCCCCTTCAACTGCTCAGAGTGCGGCAAGAGTTTCAAGACAGCGAGTCACCTGGAGACCCACCGGCAAATGCACACGGGTGAGAGGCCCTGTGGCTGCTCCACATGCGGCAAGAGGTTTACCAGGTTGTTGGGGCTGTGGGAGCACCAGTCAGTGCACAGCAGTGAGCGGCCCTTCACCTGCTCCGACTGTGGCAAAGGCTTCAAGTCATCCAAGGTGCACAGGTGGTTGCATTCCGGGGAACGGCCCTTTACCTGCAGCGACTGCGGCAAGGGCTTCACCCAGTCCAGCGGCCTGCTGAAGCACCAGCGCACCCACACCGGCGAGCGTCCTTACACCTGCGCCCAATGTGGCAAAGGCTTCACCCGCTACGATAACCTGCTGGGGCACCAGCGCACCCACACCGGCGAGCGCCCCTACACCTGCACTCAGTGTGGCAAGGGCTTCATCGGATCCAGCAACCTGCTGGAGCACCAGCACACCCACACCGGCGAGCGACCCTACACCTGTACCCAGTGTGGCAAGAGCTTCACCCAGTCCAGCAGCCTGCTGGAGCACCAGCGCACCCACACTGGCGAGCGCCCGTACACCTGTACTCAGTGCGGCAAGGGCTTCACCCAATCCAGCAGCCTGCTGAAGCACCAGCGCACCCACACCGACGAGCGTCCCTACACCTGCGCCCAGTGTGGCAAGGGCTTCGCCCAATCCAGCAGCCTGCTGAAGTCACTGGCGAGCGCCCCTACACCTGCGCCCAGTGCGGCAAGGTCTTCACCTGCTCCACCAACCTCCTGTCCCACCAGCGGGTGCACGCCGGCAACAGTCCAGTCGCCAGCCCGGTGTGTGGAGAGCGCTTTGCCATGGCCTCGCACGCCCTGTCTCACCAGCATGTGCACACCAGTGGCCAGCCCTCCGACTGCCCGTGAGGCGATTGACAGTTCACGGGGGCTGTGGCAGCACCGGCTGGCCCACACCGATGAGCGGCTGCTCCCACTGTGACAAGAGAGCATGTGGGCTGTGGGAGCACCAGTGGATCCACACCAGAGAGACCCTTTGTCCAGCCTGTGGCAGCACGGGTGTACCTACAGCCGTGAGCGTCCGTTCCCCTGCCCGTCCTCGGGTAAGGGCTTCACCCACCTTGACCACTTGCTGGAGCACCGGCGAGTCCAAACCGGCCAGCGCCCCTTCACCTGCCCGCTCTGTGGCAAGGCCTTTGCCCACTCCTCCAGCCTGCTGGCACACTGCGATGTGGATAGATAGGCGCTGTTAATGCTGGAATGGGTAAAGTTTCTTGTCGAGACCCTCCTCAGTCTCGACCCGAAATGTCACCCAGTCATTCTCTCCAGTGATGCTGCCTGCCCCGCTGAGTTATTCCAGCATTTTGTGTCCTTTTTTGTAAACCAGCATCTGCAGTTCCTTGTTTTTAAATCATTCTTGTTAACCATCTCTGCACCTTCCCCAAAGCCTCCACATCAGTTCTGTAATGGAGTGACCAAAACAATATGCAATAGTCCCAATGCTTTCTCTCTGAATCTCTCCCCTTATTCCTGCCCACCTCAGCCTCCCCTTATTCCTGCCCCTCTCAGCCTCCCCCCGCATACTCCACGTAGACATTCCTCTCTCCTTATCTCACATCCTTTTATCTCCTTATTTTCTCTCTCATCTGTCACTTACTTCACTCATTTGTCGATCACCCCTTCATCTGTTAACATAGCGTCAGTCTGAAGAATGGTCCTGACCCGATATGTCACCTATCCATGTTCTCCACAGATGCTGCCTGACCCTCTGAGTTATTTCAACACTCTGTGAAATGTCACCTGTCCATGTTCTCCACTGATGCCGCCTGACCCGCCGAGTTACTGCAGCACTTTGTGTTAGAGTCATAGAGTGATACAGTGTGGAAACAGGACCTTCGGCCCAACTTGCCCACACTGACCAACATGTCCCGGCTACACTAGTCCCACCTGCCTGCATTTGGTCCATATCCCTCCAAACTTGGCCTATCCATGTACCTGTCTATAAATGTTTCTTAAGCGCTGGGATAGTCCCAGCCTCAACTACCTCCTCTGGCAGCTTGTTCCATACACACACTGCTTTTTTTTTGTTAAATATTTTTATTGTAGAAACATATTGATGAAAAATACATTATTTTACATTAATGAAAATACATTATTAGATACTTTCATGATATTAATAATATTAATATTAATATTAAAATTTAAGACTTTATGCTTCTATACACTTTTTTATTTTTTTTATAAAGAAAGAAAAGATAGAGAGAAATAATATAGAAAATATGAAAGCGAATGGAGTGTTAATCATGAATCCGTCATTGGAGATATAAGCATGATTTATTATGTATACTTCTTCATCTATTCTATTATTCAGGCCTCAGTCAAGCCCTCGCACTGAGCCATTTTGACCCTGTAAATATTCAATATATGGAGACCATATCCCTCTGAAGAGATCTAACCTGTCCATTAGGACAAGCCTCAATCTCTCCAGATGAAGTGTCTCCGACATTTCTGTATTCCACATTTTGATTGTGGGGTTGTAGGGCCTTTCCAAAATTTTAATATTAATTTTTTCCCAATTATTAAACCATAATCAATAAAGAATCTTTGATTTGTTGTTATTAATTGGTCTGTTTCCAGTATTCCTAGTATTATTAACTTTGAATCAGGGGTCAAAATTATATTAACAACATTCGAAATTATCCTAAATATTTCTATCCAGAATTTTGTAATTTTTACACAGTTTGTAAATGAATGTGACAGATTAGCTTCTAAATGTTGACATTTATCACATATGGGAGATACTTTTGGAAGGATGTTATGTAGTTTGGATTTTGAATAATGTAGTCTATGTAGTATTTTAAACTGTATAAGAGTGTTTAGCATTTAACGAACAATGGTGTATATGTTGTAAACTTTCATCCCATACTTCTGGTCTAATAATTTGGCCTAGTTCATTTTCCCAAGATTGTCTATATATTTCTGTTGATGGGACATCACTTTCCAATAAGATGTTATATATATATGAAATCATTTTTTCTGTATTCGGATGTTTATTTAAGCATTCATCTAAAATTTCTATCTTTCTATTTCTAAGTTCCTGTGTATTTGCTTTAACATAGTCTCTGATTTGTAAATATCTAAAATAATCTTTAGAGTGTAGTCCATAAATTTGTTGTAAATCTTGAAATGAAGGGAAAGAGTTTTCCTTATAGAGATCACCCATCTTAATAATTCCCTTGTTTTTCCATTGTAAAAAGGCTTTATCCATCATTGAAGGTTTAAATGTAACGTTGTTTACAATGATAAGAGATAGTGGTATAGATTTTAGTTTTAATGTTTTCTTTATTTGTTTCCAAATACGTATTCCACTTTCTATTATCGGGTTTTCACTATAGATTTTCTTAGCTAAATTAATATTAGCAAATATTATAGAACTAATTTCAAAAGGAGAACCATCTTCTTTTTCCATATTTAACCAAGTTGGTTGGTTATCTGTTTCTTCTAACCAAAAATTCATATTTTTAATATTAACTGCCCAGTAATAAAACATAAAATTTGGTAGTGCTAAACCTCCATTTATTTTTGATTTACATAAATGTTTTTTATTTATTCTATGGCTCTTATAATCCCAAATGAAGTTTGGGATTATAAGAGCCATACACACACTGCTCTCTGTTGAAAAGTTACCCCTCAGATTCCTGTTAAGTCTTTTCCCCTTCACGTTGAACCTATGTCCTCTGTCCCTCGATTCCCCCACTCTGGGCAAGAGATTCTGTGCATCTAATTAAATTGTGTTCTATGCAAGATTCCAGCATCTGCAGTCTGTTGTGTCTCCCTCACCTATATCCACCTATCACTTCTGAAGAAAGGTCTCAACCTGAAACGTCACCCATTCCCTCTCTCTAGTGATGCTGCTGTCCCACTGAGTTACTCCATCATTTTGTATCCTCCTATCACTTGCCCGGCTTTGTCCAGCCCCATAGCTCTCTTTTCATCTTCCTCCCCCCACCCTCTCCAATCAGTCTGAAGAAGGCTCCTGACTCAAAAAGTCGTCTATCCATTCCTCCAGAGCAGTGGAGGAACTCAGTGGGTCAGGCCGAATCTGTAGAGGGAAGGCAATAAAATGCGGCCACTCCCACCTCTCCTTTCCAACTTTCTCCACCCCCACACCAAGCAGTCTGAAGAAGGGTCCTAACCTAGAATGTTGCCTGTCTATGCTCTCCAGAGGTTCAAGTTATTCCAGGAGATCGCGTCTCTTTTTGTAAACCAGCATCTGCTGTTCCTTGTGTAGTGGCCATTTGGCCTGTTTTGCATGACATTGTGGATGGCATGTGACTTTAAATTTTAGACTGCCCGTTATAATGTGGGTGGGATTCATGACATGTTTTTTGGGCTTGTTTGCAGCTTAACTGCTTGCGCAGAAGTTTAGTTTTTAGATTAGTGTGGACAGACGATGGAGAAGGTCAATCCTTCGACCATGTCATTGTTACAGAGACACGAGGAGCGTTCTAATATCTAAAGTAATAAGCTAGAGTTCGAAGAAGATTGCCGTAACAAGTCGGAAAAGCCTTGGATGTATCTTACTGTTTTCTACTGACAATAAAGTAAATATTCATCAAAAGACTGTGTGTTGAAGCTTTATCAATGGAGAAGCTCTGAAGGTCTCTGAGGCAGCTTGCATGCGTATCGAAGATATTCCCCTTATCCATTCTCGTCCAATTAGCGGCTAGGGTGCTCATTACCCGAAAGATCTAAAAAACCTGCCGCTACAATAAGTCGAAGGATACCTCTGGCAGGGGGGTTAACTACCAGTCCCAGAAGATCATAGAAGATTTAATCGAAGCGAAGATGCCTGAGACCTCGGAGAGGCACAGCCAGAGCAGGATGACCAGGCTAAGACCACGGAGAGGCGCAGCCAGAGAAGGACATCAAGGCGAAGGCCTCGGAGAGGCATAGCCAAAGAAGACTGGTTCCAGTCGTGGAACTGAAGAAAATACCAGTCCCAGAGACTGGGACAGAAGATTGGCTAAGATTCTCGGAGAGGTTTTAGCCAAAGAAGATTGGTTCCAGTCGTGGAACTGAAGATAAAGATCTCGGCCAGGAAAAGCCTTGAGGTCTATCAACAGCATCGGGACATATCTGAAGACGTATCACTGGACTTGTGAGTACGAATCGATTATTACTCTTTGAATTAAAATCACGGCTTTAATTAAAAGACTTCTGTAACAGCTCAGAAGGTGTTTTCTCCAGCTTGTCTGGGGAAAGCAGACCGACCTTGGATTGTTTTGAGTCGCTCCCGATAAGCGCATTCCATTGAATTAGAGCTACATCTTTCACCTAGTGTTAAAGAAATGTTCTCTGCATTATCAGTATGTTTTAGTTTTGGAAGAAATTGTTGACACAACAAGCCAAAGTTACTAGCAGAGGCTCTTGTTCGATTGATTTAAAGGCTTGACGATCTGCCAAGACCTCGTTAAAAAATTATGAGCGAAGGAGCCAGAAGCTTGGTGCTTGAAGGGGCACATGGTGGAGCCACAAGACCAACCAGACAAGTTAAACTCACTGAGAAAGGTCGAATTCATGTTCTCAAGGAGACTGAATTGGATAGGAACAAGTTGGGGAAGAGGATTAGAAAGCCATTTGAAAGCGTGAAGATATTCATGGAATCAGAAGCTAACCAGGAGAAGGTGGAGGATAAATTACGCCTGATACATAGCCTTAGCCAGGAGCTGAAAGAGAAGCAGAATACACTGCTGAGATGCAGAGCGTTCTCAAGAGGAACGTGAAAGACATTACAAGTGGGATTTAGAAAATACGGAGTATTATGATGAATCCATGGATGTTGCAGAAGCATGGTTAGCGCAAGTTGACCAAAGTAAATGTAGCAGAATAGAAGATACTAAGCATGAAGAAGAAGAAGGTGATGATACAGCTCCGGGAGATAGTATCTCAAATGTATCTTCACCAAGATCAGGCTGTAGATCTGGTTGCTCAGCCAGTTCGGTTTCAAGGGCTTCTGCTCAATTGGGAGCAAAAGCTGATATAGCTGCGCTCTCAATAGAAGCGGATGCCATGAAGAAAAAACATGAGATGGCATGACAGCAAGAAGAGATGATGCGATGTAAGGAGCAATTGGAATTAGACACAAAGATGGCGGTGGCCAAACCCAGGAAGGACATACTCGATGGAGAGGGGTCCAGATGCAGCTCTAGATCGTCGAGGACAATGAGCTCTAGACCGAGGGAGAAAACTGCTCAGAGGGAATTGGCAGTTGGATCGATTCCACGGACAAGGTCCACCAGATACCTTGGATTGGAAAACCTAAATACGTTGAGTGAACCTTCAATTCAGCAAATGGGTACTAGACCGAAACTAGCTACTAGGGGGCATCCGTACAAACTCGACATGGACCAATGGATCACGCTTTTCCAAGGCCTAGGGCACGGGCTCGAACAAGTCTGTTTGAGCCAAGACCTGTTTAGGAGAAGGGAATCAGGTTGGTTTACTGGCACTGTTGAATAGGCAATCTGAATTCAACGAGATTATAGCAAGACGAAATACCTCTCTCATTCCACCACCAGTAGAAATTCCTATGTATGGTGGAGATCCTTTGGAATATGAAACTTTCGTAAGGACACTAGAGGAGGTATTAGAGATGAAAGTTAAGGATGAAACAGAGTGCTTACGATTTCTGGTGAAGTACACAAAAGGAAGTGTGAAGGTGCTTGTAGAAAGTTGTCAGATGGAGCCAGGCGACCAGGGCCATAGAAAGGTGAGAAGATTACTAAAGGAACGTTTTGGTGATGAACAGAGGATTACGAACATTGAGAAGGCCCATGCTTGGAAAGAAATTAAGCCAAAAGACATGGAAAAATTGAATGATTATGCAAGATTTCTGAGACGATGTTGCAGCTGGATGATAAATCTTGGCTACATGGAGGAAATGAATCTTGCAAGTAATATGAGAATCAATATTAACAAGTTGCCCAGAAGAATGAGAGAAAAGTGGAGAGATAGGGCAGGTGAAATACGAGATAAGAGCAAGCAAGTAGCCAGGCTATCAGACCTGGTGGAATTTTTAGAAAGAGAAGTACAGTACATATCAGACTCGTGCAACGGGATTTTTGAAGAAGCCAAACCACTTGCAACTTATAAAGGTTCTACCTATGCCAAAACTAAACAAAAGACGGCCTAAGAAAAGCATTTTTGCTACCACTATAATACCTAAGAAGGCGTTGGGTGGTGCCATAGAGGATGCACTGACTATTAAGAAAGCATTTTGTCCATTTTGCGATGAAGTAGGTCACACCATAAGATGGTGTTGTAAATTTAAAGACAAGAAATATGAAGAAAAGATGTACTTGTTAAAAGGGAGTGGAATCTGCTATGGATGTTTAAAGAAGGGCCACATGGTAAAAGGTTGTAAGTGCCCAATAATTTGTGACAAATGTAAGCAGAATCATCCTGATGTGCTTCATTTTGTAAAGAAAGATCTTACTGAGCGGAAGAATGAGTCAACGGCTATTAATGCTATCACCTCGCCTCGAGTAACTGCTCATATTTGGGCCGGGGAGGAAGTATGCATTTTCTCTATTTTACCAGTACAAGTGAGAAATAGGGAAACTAATATAGTGTTGCAAACATATGCATTTCTGGATCACGGAAGTTCAACTACTTTTTGTACATAGAATTTGATGAGAAGGCTGGACATTACTGGGGGAAAAGTTAAAATTCAAATGCGTACTATGAATAAAGAGAAAGAGTACCCTAGTTATTGTATTACAAATATGGAGATAGCCAGTTTGAATGAAGATAATTTTATTCCAATTTCAGAAGTTTTTACATATGAAACAATGCCTGTTTGTCGTCAAAATGTACCCAAATGTGAAGACTTACAGCAATGGCCTTACCTGAAGGAGGTCAAAATATCAAAGATAAATTCTGATATTGACTTACTTATTGGAACGAATGCTCCGAGAGCATTAGACCTGTACGGATGATTAGGAGCCAAGGGGATGGACCGTATGCTGTGAAGACCCTACTAGGATGGGTTATCTATGGCTCCTTGTGTAAGAATAAGAGCAGCACCAGCAAAATGAATTGCCATGCTGTTGCTGTTAACCAAATATCTACCGGTAAATTGGAAAAGCTGTTAATGAAGCAATATAATCATGACTTCAATGAAAGTACCAGCCATGAATCTGAAGAAATGTCTCGAGAAGAATTAAAATTCTTAGATATTATGAACCATTCAGTTAAGATGAAAAATGGACATTATTGTTTGGACTTACCTTTCAAGCAAGAAAGTGTTAATTTGCCAAATAATCGTCATATGGCTGAACAGCGTATTCAGAATTTGAAACGCAAGTTTGTTAAAAACACAAAATTTCAAGAGGAATATACATCCTTACAGAATATGATTAATAATGATTATGCCAAAAAGATACCAACGAATCAATTATATCGAGATGATGGAGAGCTCTGGTACATTCCGCACCATGGTGTGTATCACTCGAAGAAAGGGACATTGAGGGTGGTCTTTGACTGCGCTGCAGTTTTTAAAGGAACATCGCTTAACAGTGAACTACTGCAAGGTCCAGACCTTGCTAACTCACTCATTGGAGTTCGCATCAAATTTAGGCAAAAACCGATTGCTTTGATGGCTGATATCAGGTCAATGTTTCATCAAGTGAAAGTCGCTAGTAAACATATTGATTATCTGCGATTCTTATGGTGGCCTGAAGGGGATGTGCAGCAAGATCTTGTTGATTACAATTCGCACAACTTGGAGTGTCATCTCCAAGTTGTGCGAATTATGCTTTAAGGAAAACCGCAGAGGATAATAAAGATTATTTCCCAGAGGAGGTAATTTCCACTTTGATAAATAATTTAATCTTTACCACCCTATCTACATGCGATTCCATCTTCAGGGAACTATGCACAGTTATTCCAAGATCCCTCCGTTCCACAGCATTCCTCAATTCCCTACCATTTACCATGTACGTCCTATTTTGATTTGTCCTGCCAAGATGTAGCACTTCACACTTATCAGCATTAAACTCCATCTGCCATCTTTCATCCCACTTTTCCAAATGGCCCAAATCTCTCTGTAGACTTTGAAAATCTACTTCATTATCCACAACACCACCTATCTTAGTATCATCTGCATACTTACTTATCCAATTTACCACCCCATCATCCAGATCATTGATGTACATGACAAACAACAGTGGACCCAACACTGATCCCTGAGGCACCCCACTGGTCACCAGCTTCCAACCTGACAAACAGCCATCCACCATTACTCTCTGACATCTCCCATTCAGCCACTGTTGAATCCATCTTGCTACTCCGCCATTAACACCCAAAGATTGAACCTTCTTAACCAATGTTGAAACACCAGACCGCTCTCTGCAATAAGGGAGGATTTGTACTAACCAAGTGGATCAGCAACAATCGTGCTGTTTTGGAAAGCATTCCACCAGATGACAGAGTGGAAACAACCAAGGAGTTGGATTTAGATAAAGACAACTTGCCAGTGGAAAGGGCACTGGCACTGCACTGGTGCGTGGAAATGGATGTGTTTAAGTTTAAATTGTCGATTCAGGAACGACCATGCACAAGAAGGGGTATCTTATCTGTGATTGGCTCAGTATACGATCCATTGGGATTTCTTGCACCATTTACACTGCCAGCCAAGTTAATTTTACAAAATCTGTGTAGGGAAAAACTTGGTTGGGGTGAGAGGATTTGTCTAGCACATTGGGAAAGTGAGTTATGCTTTACTCTAAAACCGTAGCAACAAAAGTCAATGACCCCCGCCTCCCCGCACCCAAACAGAAAGGAACCGCAGATGCAGCCGTCACCGCAAAACGTCAATATTCCGGGAATGCTGAGGCGACAGGGTGTGAGAGAGAGAGAGAGTGAGAGGGAGGGAGGGATGGAGAGAGCGACGGAGAGAGCGAAAGACAGAGAGACACAACGTGGGTCGGTAGGCGAATGACTAACCTGCACACCAAGAAGAAGCTCGCAGTCCGAGTCCACAACCATGATGATGAGTTTTTAAGAAATTCTCAATGTCGTCAATGCATCGATCTACATTCCTCAGTGTAATTGTGTTTTGACCAAGTATTAATGATGTCGCGTTCCTTTGAATAAAATTCACAGGTCGTCATTCATACTTAGTCTAAACACAATTACATTTACTGTGGAATGTGGATCGATTAATTGATGACACATTGTATAAATATGTGTTAACAACTGGCTGTTAACGTGCCAATAGTTAACACGTTGTTTTTGTCTGATGGCCAGTGCAGTGGTTTTTATCCATGTTCGTTTAAAAAAAAATCCGTATTTATCAAAGGCGAATGTTAAAAAAAATTGTATATACCAACGCGAATTCGTATTTCCGTACGAAATACGGAAAATTAGCGCAGGGCCCCCCATTGGCGCGGGGCCCAATTGGGAGCAATCGGTCCAATCGGCTTAAGGCCGGCCCTGGATGTAGTGACCGTTATTTTATCTTGTTTCATGACAGTTGCTGTTCTGGGATGATGGGAGATTTGATGGCGTGATTTTGTGAATCTCCTTGTAAATTGCAATAAGTCTTAGCCTGATTCTGCGGAGCTCTAGAGTATCCCATCCGAGAGAAGTCAGCTTACTATTCATACTTGATTTGCGCTTGTAGTCATGACATAAAAAGCGGGCTGCTCAGCGTTGTACTTTCTCCAGGGTGATCTTGTTGTTGTTGAAAGGATCCCATATGGCTAAAAAAAATTCCAATTTGGGCCCGACCAAGTACTTGTAGGCATTCTCTTTGACAGGTGTACTACATGTGTGAACATATCTCTTGAGAAGGCCGAGAGTTTTATTTGCTGTGTCAGACACTTGATGAATATGCGTCACCCAACTTAAATCTTTGCTTAATTTGACTCCTAGATATGGGTGATGGTCGACAGCAAGCAATGTATGACTACCCATGTTGTATTCCGATAAAAGTGGTTTGATCTTGTGTGAGACATGCAAGGTATGACATTTGGTTTTATTGAATGACATCTGCCAGATTTTGCCCCACTCACAGAGAGTATCCAGATCCTTCTGTAAGGACAAGCTGTCTTCTGGTGTTTTAATCTCACTATAAATTATGCCATCATCTGCGAAGAGTCGAACTCTGGACGAAACTGCATTTGGAATGTGATTGATATGCAGTAGGAAGAGCAATGGACCCATGACAGTCCCCTGTGGTACACCTGATGTCACAGAAGTTTCAATAGACGTCTCTCCCTCCAAGAGGACTCGCTGGTGTCTTCTTGTCAAAAATATCTCAATCCGTTTTAAGAGGTTGCCGTCTATTCCTACATGGTTGAGCTTGTACAGGAGCCGCTTATGGGGAACCTTATCAAGTGACTCAGTAACTCAGCAGGACAGGCTGGATAGAAGGAATGGTTGATGTTCCTGATCGAGTCTGATTCTTCAGTCTGAGAGTCAAGGGAGAGGAAGACACAGAGATAAGGAAGTGTAAGGTGTAAAGACGAGACATCAAAGGGGGTAGGGATCAAGGAAAATGTAAAATAGATAATTGTTAATTGGGAGGATAGAAACATAGAAAATAGGTGCAGTAGGGGGCCATTCGGCCCTTCGAGCCAGCACCGCCATTCATTGTGATCATGGCTGATCATCCACAATCAATAACCCGTGCCTGCCTTCTTCCCATATCCCTTGATTCCACAAGCCTCTAGAGAAACATAGAAAATAGGTGCAGGAGGAGGCCATTCGGCCCTTTGAGCCAGCACCGCCATTCATAATGAAAGAAGACATTGGTAAATTAAACGATGTACAAGATCAGCCGCTTAACATCTTCAATCATGGACATGAAAATACAATTTCACGAGTGGCCATAACATTCTCGGATAAAAGTCAGAGACATAACGTGGTCAAGCAAATCACACAAGACCAGTGATTCTTAATTCTTTTTATCTTATCTGAGCAACAAATATTGTAAAGTAAACCTTCATAGAAACATAGAAAATAGGTGCAGGAGTAGGCCATTCGAACCTGCACTGTCATTCAATATGATCATGGCTGATCATCCAACTCAGTATCCTGTACCTGCCTTCTCTCCATACCCCCTGATCCCTTTAGTCACAAGGGCCACATCTAACTCCCTTGTAAATATAACCAATGAACTGGCCTCAACTACCTTCTGTGGCAGAGAATTCCAGAGATTCACCACTCTGTGTGAAAAATGTTTTTCTCATCTCGGTCCTACAAGATTTCCCCCTTATCCTTAAACTGTGGCCCCTTGTCCTGGACTTCCCCAACATCGGGAACAATCTTCCTGCATCTAGACTGTCCAACCCCTTAAGAATATTGTAAGTTGCTATAAGAATGCCTTCAATCTTCTAAATTCTAGCGAGTACAAGCCGAGTCTATCCAGTCTTTCTTCATATGCTCGGAAATGAATATTTCAATTATCAGCAGGGACTGGACTGATTCAAGTCGTCTTCCTTGAAAAAGAGTGCTCATTTATAAGACAATTCCTGCATCCGCCCACCTGTGACTGATATCTCTGTAGATGTCAACTCTCTGGGCTCAGCCCCTTCCCTATTCCCACTTCCGTGTGAACATCATTTCTTGCATCAGGAGCACACCCACTGACAGGGCATCATATGTATGTCACAGAAGGCTCACTAACCTTTCAGTTTCTTTGATGTAGAGGCCACTGAATCACTTCCCCAGTTACCACCTTCAGCTATGATGTCGACAGGCGTTCACAAACTCTGTAGCTCTGGAATAAACAATATTAACAGAACAATCAAGTGACAATTGAATGTGAAGGGAGACATTGCCTTGTGAACCAACAAACAGCATTATAGTGCAGCTAGATGTGGAAAACACCCCTTCCAAACAATAGACAATAAACAATAAGGTGCAGGAGTAGGCCGTTTGGCCATTCGAGCCAGCACCGCCATCCAATAAACAATAGGTGCAGGAGTAGGCCATTCAGCCCTTAGACCCATCACTGGCATTCAATGTGATCATGGCTGATCATCCACAATCAGTACCCCGTTCCTGCCTTCTCCCCATATCCCCTGACTCCGCTATCTTGAAGAGCCCTATCGAACTCTCTCTTGAATGCATCCAGAGGACCGGCCTGCACCGCCCTCTGAGGCAGAGACATCCACAGATTCACAACTCTGTGTGAAAACAAGATGGTATACCCCTGCAAATTAACAAACAAGAAAAGCAGTAGACCACCTAGCTCTTCATGTCTGCCCTTTCATTCATAAGACTTTGTCTGATCTATCCAAGGCAGCAATTCATCATCTGTGCCAGATCCCTGAAGCTTTCAAATCCCCTGATCACCGTATCGCTATTCCAGACCAAACACTGCCAATCCCCAACATCCACACCTCACCTGTTTGGTGGCTTCACCTCAGAGAAAGAGGAAAACCTCTGCTGGCCCTATTCTTACCACAACCCTGCCATCCAGGACAAAAGCTTCCACACCACCATGTTACCCATTGCCAAATTCCCCACTAACTGGAATGGGAAATAAACTACAAGCATCCTAACTCTACTGGAAACTGTAGTCCCCACTGCTCCCATGGCACATTCCATCACTTCGCTGGAGTTCCCATTCCAGAATAGAAAGATTATATCCCAGGCCTGGACTCTGCAGGGTCTCCATGATGTCAGGTGATGTCTGCAGTACCACCACCAGTCCCACTTCACAGAAGAATCATCCGTCTCATCTCTACAGGATGCTGCCCAAACCCGACCAAAGGTTCATCGGACGGCATTACCGGGAGAGAACTGGGGACGTCAGGCGCTAGGAGTGGCCCAGTAGGAGGGTGATCTGAGTTCATGCCTACAGCCCTTCAAAGTAGGTGGAGTCGCCCCACGGGACACAAAGATGGGTGAGGAGAGGGAGGTCAGTTCACAGGAACTGCACCAGGACATCGAGCTCGCGGGCGGATCGGATTTGGACTTTGAAAATGGCGATGCCTGCATGTGCTAAAATAATTTCATACATTGAACTACTGAACTGCTGACCAAACATCTGTTCCTCTCAGCCCTCAGCTCTCCAACTGATTCATCCTCAAC
This sequence comes from Okamejei kenojei, assembly GCA_035221665.1. Taxonomy (NCBI): domain Eukaryota; kingdom Metazoa; phylum Chordata; class Chondrichthyes; order Rajiformes; family Rajidae; genus Okamejei; species Okamejei kenojei. Next base: position 5,299,561 of record CM069170.1, on the reverse strand, counting down.
AAACATGACTTTTCTGCTTCAAACTATCACTGGGACACATTTACTCACAACAATAAATTCAATGTGCTGCTGACAGACAAAAGGAAATCACATTCAATGGGGGAATTTAACCCAAGTCTCTCCCCAAGATTGGACCCGTCCACTGCGGAGCGGCGGACAAAATACTTTACCGATGGATGGATGGCAATCTGCTGTCGTCGCTCCCTGGCCCCAAGTCTCCCTGCTCCCGACAGCGGGACCCCACTCCCCGGCCTGGACAGTGGAGTCCCTCTCCTCTTCCCGCTCCCCCAGCCCGTGCACTCCCTCTCTCCTTTCCCCCGCCGCGGCTCCAACCCGCCGCCGCTGCAACAGGTTGGTCGGCAGGAAGGAAGGAAGGGCCGCTCATTTGGTGCCAGACTGTGCACCAAAGCTGTGCACATGCACACTGCGTCATCATGGCGGGGGCGGGGCCGAGTCCGTCACCGGGAAGGAAATTAAACAAACCCGCAGATGCTGCAAATCTGAAACAAAGACCCACAGATGCTGCAAATGTGAAATAAAGACCGCAGATGCTGCAAAACAAAATAAAGACCCGCAGATGCTGCAGGTTTGAAATCAAACCAGAAAACACAACCTCAAGTTCCCATTTAGGTTGCACACCACCTCTACTTTAAAATATCGATGAGTCCAAATGGTGAACTCTCTCCCCCAAACAGAACATGTCACATGTCATGGGTGGAATTGGCTGCTCACAACTTCTGCTCAAATAAAACAAATGCTGTTCCGACACGTAAACACAACTCAAACATTTACCACACATTTCTAATTCCAACAGAGGTTAAAATTGGCAAAGTCACAGCTGTTAGGTGGTTAATTGGAATAAGTTTGGAAATTATTAATTGTATTTGGAACTTCGATAAATTATTGGAAAGGCTAAATTTCACGAGAGCATTAATTGAGGTGTATAGAGTAATGAGATGAGGGACGAAAGGAGGAGGACCACTTTCCCTGAGCAATTCGGTCAAATACAGGGTAGCACGGTGATACAGGAATTAGTTGAAAGATTGTAGACCAGGTGAAACGTTTCTCCCACCACAGGATCAGTACTGATCTGGAACTAGGTCAAAATTACCTATGAAGAAACTTATACACTAAAATGTGTGCTTGAAGACTGGTTACGAGAAGGTGGGATCTGACCGATGATCTCTTGCACAACTGGCAAAGACTGTGGGTCGAATAACTGGCTTCCTCCGTCCACAATGTATTGAAACCGCAAATGACCAACGGTACCTGGGGGGGTGGAGGTACCACTGGTAGACAGAGTGATGAAGACAGGAACCCCAAGCACATTTACACTGGGTGGGGCTGAGCAGCCATTGTTCCACCGTTCCTCAGAGTCAGAAACAAGCCACCCCAGAAACACACCGACCACCACCCCAGTCACAGATTCTGACCCCTGGATCAAAGGGCACAAACCTGGAGTGAAATGGCCCAAAGCTGTTGAAAAGAAAGAGTGGGAGACGGTCAACAGTGAACTTATACATATCTTGGAGCAACAAGTGGGCACAGCTGTGGAAAAGCTTGAAAGGATGGGCAACACAATCTACAGCTATGGAGAAGAACAGTTTGGGGTGAGTAAAGGGAGAGATGGAGAGAAATTACCAACACCAATCAAGTCCAGGAGGCAACAGGAGATCGAGAGGCTAATCAGAGAGAGGAGACAGTTGAAAAAGAAATGGAAAAAAGCAACTGACGCAGAGAGAGAAGGTCTCATGCTACTCCAAGAGGACATCAAGAGCCGATTGACAACCTTGCGAAAAGCAGAGAACATGAGGAAACTTCGCAAGAATAAAGAACACACAAGAACACGGTTCTACAAAGACCCTTTCAAGTTCATCAAAGACCTCTTCGCAAAGGAAAAAAGTGGAACTTTGAAAACATCAAAACAAGAATTGGAGGAACACCTGGAAAAGGCCCACCAAGACACGAAAAGGCATGAGCAGTTAGTCATCCCACATGACATCCCGCCTGAATTCAACCTGGACACCAGCCCTCCGAAATGGAAAGAGGTAGAGAACACTGTCTGGCGAGCAAGAGCAGCATCAGCTCCGGGGCCAAACGGTGTACCATACAAGCTCTACAAGAATGCACCGGATGTGTTACGCTTTCTATGGAAGCTCATGAGGGTGGTGTGGAAGAAGCAAGCAATACCTAAGGTGTGGCGAAGGGCCGGCAGCGTACTAATACCTAAATAAATGGATGCATCAGACATCAGCCAATTCCGGCCAATATGTCTCCTCAACGTTGAGGGAAAAATCTTTTTCAGCATTGTATCACAAAGGCTATCCACCTATCTGGTAACAAACAAGTACATTGATACATCTGTACAGAAAGCAGGAATTCCAGGTTTTTCGGGTGGTTGGAGCATACAAGCATGATCTGGCACCAGATCCAAGCATCTAAGAAGGACAAGAGAGACCTACATGTGATCTTCCTCCATCTGGCCAATGCATTTGGTTCAGTTCCACATGAACTCCTTTGGGAATCTTTTGCCTTTTTCCATGTATCAGAGCTCATCACCACACTGGTCAAGAACTATTTCCAAGACCTGCAGCTGTGCTTCACAACAGCTGAATTCAGTACAACATGGCAGCGCTTGGAAGTAGGCATCATGGTAGGCTGCACAGTCTCACCCTTGGCCTTTACAATGGCCATGGAAGTCATCATCAGGGCCTCAAATGGGTGTGGGCGGTGAATGAACCAGTGCTGGGCTCCGTCTGCCACCCATCAGGGCATACATGGACGATATGACAACAATAACCACTACTGCAGCATGCACCAAGCGGCTACTTGGAAAGCTGCAGGAGAACATCAAGTGGGCCTGAATGAAAATCAAACCAAGTAAGTCTCGAAGCATCTCCATAGTCAAGGGGGTGCTTAGAGACACAAGGTTCTGCATCGGTGACGACCTAATACCAACAGTGTCTGAGCAGCCAGTAAAAAGCCTGGGCAGATGGTACAACGCAAGTCTCAAGGACAAAGAGCAGGTGCAACAACTAAGGCAAGAAATTGTCAACGGCCTGGAGATGATCAATCATACCCTACTGCCTGGCAAATCTAAAGCTCTGGTGCCTACAGTTTTGGACTCCTTCCTCGGACAATGTGGCCACTGACCGTTTATGAAGCTCCAATAACAACTGTGGAGAAGATGGAGCGAACCATAACTTCATACGCGAAGAAATGGCTCGGTGTCCCACGATGTCTAACTAACATCGGCCTCTATGGCAAAGGGGTCCTGGAACTACCTCTCACTGGTCTAACAGAGGAATACAAGTGTTCCAAAGTAAGACTCCAGATGACACTGAGGGACTCTAGAGACAAGACCATCAGTGCTGTTGCGCCGCCCCTAGTAACGGGCCGGAAGTGGACACCATCTGATGCAGTACAGCAAGCTTCATCAGCCCTGAGGCACAAAGACGTCGTGGGGCAAGTGCAGCAGGGAAGAGGAGGCTTTGGCCTTACGACAAGTAAACCAACTTGGTGAAAGGCCACAACATCAGAGCGGAGGACATTGGTGGTTGAGCAGGTGCGGCGACAGGAAGAGTCCGCAAGAAGTGCAAAGGCGGTCTCTCTTGCCAAACAGGGGCAATGGATGCAGTGAGAAAGTGTGGAGCGGAGGAAGATCAGCTGGAAAGAATTATGGGAAATGGAATCAAGCAAGATCAGCTTCATCATCAGAGCGACATACGACGTCCTTCCATCACCAAAGAACCTCAATCAGTGGTACGGCGAGGATCCAACCTCTGCCCTCTGCCCAACTCCAGCGACCCTCAAACACATCATGGTAGGCTGCAAGACCAGCCTCACGCAAGGGAGATACACGTGCGGCATAATCAGGTATTAAAAAAGCCTGGCAACAGCCCTTGAGAACAGGCTGTGTGCGACCAACTCCTTGCCTCCGAGAGTAAGCAACCCCTCCCACTTAAGGGCAACAACCTTTGTCCGAGAAGGACAGAAAACACATAAACATCCTTCCACTAGATCAGAAGAAGGAAACCTATGCAGGGCCCGTGACTGGAGGATGCTGGCGGACATCGGCCGACAACTAATCTTTCCACCTGAAATTGCTTCAACCAACCTCAGGCCAGATTTGGTGTTCTGGTCCCTTTCACAGAAGACTGCTTACATCTTAGCGCTCACAGTTCCATGGGAGAACTCTGTTGTGGAGGCCTATGAGCGTAAGAAGCTGCGCTACACAGAGCTTGCAGCAGAGGCAACGCAGCGTGGCTGGAACATCAAAGTTAATTCAGTTGAAGTGGGATGCAGAGGATTTGTTGCGTCATCTACCATCAGACTGCTGAAGGAACTTGGAATCCATGGTCAGGCTCTGCGGAAGACCATAAGATCACTCTCAGATGCGGCTGAAACCATATAACAACCAGATAACAATTACAGCACGGAAACAGGCCCTCTCGGCCCTTCCAGTCCGTGCCGAAAGAAGCAGCTGTTGGATTTGGCTCAAGCGGAAAGACCCATGCTGGGCCCCAAATACGTCATGTGAATCTTTGAGGCAGTTTGACACGGGACACGCGCTGAGGGCTGATCATCCTGCAGTGGGCCGCCCTTGTGGAGGGTGTATAGTATTAAAAGGCCGAAACACCCAGTGATGCAAGGGTACACTACTGATGATGTGTCCTGTGCCCAACTGTCCTGAAGGTTACCCAGGCCAAGATATACGTATACGTACTCCCCCCCCCACCCCCAATGTTGAGCGTCGACCACTATCAGCAATCAATGAATGTCGTAAAATGCTCCCCACCTACTTGCACAAGGGACTTCTTAACATCTAGTCCTGTGTATTTGATTGTGCCTTCGATTTTCCAGCATCTGCAGTTCCTTCTTAAACACTTTGTCTACTCAACTGTGAAATCTCCTCAAGGGTATGCCTACTTTGAAGAAGCTCTCCAGCTCCCTCCAAAGACAGTTTTACAACCTCCTCTCTGACTGCTCTTCTCCCTCCACATCAGTTTGAAGAAGGGTTTCGGCCCGAAACTGCCTATTTCCTTCGCTCCATAGATGCGGTTGCACCTGCTGAGTTTCTACAGCACTTTTGTCGACCTATTTGTTCCTATACTCCTCTTGCTATGAAAGCCAACAAAGTTGGCGATATATTAATCTGATGAACGTCTGTAAACTATCAATATAGGCAGTCTTTGATTGTGTTAATAGTCTGTATGTTTATTTTTATTTTTTGAAATAAAAGTATTTGTATAATTGCAAAAAACTTGTAGTTCTCCGCTGCACTGCAGGCCCGCCCAGTTTGTGGTCAACACTCCCACCGTGTGGTATTGCGCTGCAATGCAGGCCAGGCCAATTATATCCACGGACCTGCAGTGCAGCGGATCACCACATGGTGGGAGCGTTGACCACAAACTGGAGCGATTTAAAATATGAATTCAATGCACATTGGAAGTTGCTGTCGAACAATTAGATTTAATTGTGCTCTTTACTGCAAATGGTTCTTTATTGCTCATTTATAGCCCATTTCCTTTCGCCGGAATAGACCCATTCCCTCGATGCCAACATTTGTAAAAGCCCTGAAACCAGGGAAACTGAAAAATAGGTGCAGGAGTGGGAAATTCCACCATTGGTGTGAATATTGAAGACAGACACAGATCGATAAAGTTTCAAAGTTAATGTGAACTAGTCATTAACCACATGTGTGAAATGGTTAATGATAACTATCTTAAGCAAAGCGTGAAAGACTTTCAGGTGAAAGGAAGCTGTGTGTGATGTGCAGAGTGGTTATTCATTGAGCTTTGAACTGGACAGATAGTTGTATATGTGTGCTCTTGCTCAATAGACACGAAGTGCTGCAGTAACTCAGCAGGTCAGGCAGCATCTGTGAAGAACATAGATAGTGACATTTCACAGAGAGCTGGAGTAACTCAGCGGGTCAGGCAGTATCTGTGCAGAACATGGATAGGTGACGTTTCACAGAGAGCTGGAGTAACTCAGCGGGTCAGGCAGCATCTGCGGAGAACATAGAGAGGTGACGTTTCAGAGTGCTGGTGTAATTCAGCGGGCCAGACAGCATCTCTGGTCAATTTGGATAGAATATTTTTCAGGTCTGAAGAAGGGTTGTGACCGAAGAAAATAGCCCCTATCCATATGTTGTCCACAGACACAAAATGTTGGAGTAACTCAGCGGAACACGCAGCATCTATGGAGTGAAGGAACTTTCTTCAGACTGAGAGTCACAGGAGAGGGAGACAGAGATGAGGAAGTGTAAGGTATTACTCCAGCATTCTGTATTATCTGAATAGTGTCAGGTTAGGAAATGGGAAGTATAATGACACCTGGGTGCCCTTGTACATCAGTCACTGAAATTAAGAATGTAGGTACAGCAGGCAGTGAAGAAAGCTAATGGTATGCTGGCCTTCAGAGCGAGAGGAGTTGAGTCTAGGAGCAAGGAGGTCCTACTGCAGTTGTACATGGCCCTAGTGACATACCTGGAGAATTATGTGCAGGTTTGTTCTCCTCATTTGAGGAAGGAGATTCTTGCTATTGAGGGAGTGCAGTGTAGGTTCACATGGTTAATTCCTGCGATCTCGAGACTGACATACGTTGAAAGAATGGGTCGACTGGGTTTGTATTCACTGGAATTCAGAAGGATGAGTGGAAATCTTATAGAATCATATAAAATTAGTGAGGGATTGGACAGAGTAGATGCAGGAAACATGTTCCCCATGTTCAGGGGAGTCCAGAACTGTTACGGTTCATTTTCTTAAAACTGACAACTCACAATAAGTTAGATCAACCAACACAAGCTTTACTGATCATTTAGCCGGCAAGAGTGCCGGGGATACAAAGTCATGTATGCAACACATACTTAACCCTCCTGGGCCATCACTCATTATGCCATTGTTCATTAGAACAAAGACATACAGCTTTTTTTTATAGTATTTTGGAAACGTAGTCACATGTTTATATAGAGTTGGAGCAATGGCGTCTAACACATCAATCACAGAGTATACCCGTTTAAAGCATTCTTGTCACTAACACAATACTTCTCATGCTATGGTTATATCGATCACAAACTTTAGTTACAAACCCCCAAACAACAGGAACTTAGTCAAAGGCCTATCATCTGCAGTGCCTTCTTAAACAATGTAAGGATCTTTATCAATTTCCCACAGAAGTTCCTGTTTACAGACACCCAACATAATTAAGGTATAGTGCCAATTAAGGTACAGTGATATTTGAGTTTCCATACAGCCATAATTAAAAAAAAGCAACAAGACACACAGCCACATAAAATAAAATTTAACAGAGACATCCACCACAGTGGAATCCCCAAGGTAATAAAGTTCAATCATTTTCCTCGTTTGTTCACCCAGGGCTGTTGAACCTTCCGCAGTCACCGCTGCCGACGGTCCGATGTCCGAAGCCCTCGCGTCAGTATGGCTGAGACTCCGGCGTCGGGAACGATTGGAACACTCCGCAGCATGGAGCTCCCGAGTCGGCCTCTTCTTACCAGAGACCCTGGGCTTCACGGTGTTAAAGTCCACAAGCCCCGAGGTTGGAGCTCCTCACGGGCGATCCTCGGCAAAGGAGAAAAATCGCATCTCCGTCGAGGTAAGTGACTGAAAAAAAGTTTCCCCCAATCCCCCCCCCCCCCCCCCCCCCATGTGAACAAACCTAGAAACAATAAACCATACTTTTATATCATACTTAAAATCCAGGAAGCGGTGACTCCGGATTAATCCTGACGCCTTTCGCCAGCGAGAAAAAGACAGAGGAATGACGAAGAGATGGCCCACCAGGGACAGGGGGGGGATGTCCGTTTAATTTGGATAATTCAATGTTCATGTCATTGGGCTGTAAGCTAGGAGGTGCTGTCCCTCCAGTTTGCGGGTCACCTCACTCTGGCAATGGAGGAGGCCCATTACAGAAAGACCAGTGTGGGAATGGGCAGGGGAGTTAAAATGGTTGGCACCCGGGAGATCCAGCTGGCCTTGGCGGACCGAGCGCAAGTGTGGGGTGAAATGCACGCCTAGTCCAGATACATGGAACAGCAGATGCTGGTTTACAAAAAGATACACAATCTCCTGGAGTAACTTGCACCTCTGGAGAGCATGGACAGGCAACATTCTAGGTTAGGACCCTTCTTCAGGCTGCTTGGTGTGGGGGGTGGAGAAAGTTGGAAAGGAGAGGTGGGAGTGGTCGCCTTAGATTACCTTCCCTCTCCAGATGCAGCCTGACCCACTGAGTTCCTCCACCGCTTTAGAGGGAATGGACAGATGACGTTTTGAGTCAGGACCCTTCTTCAGACTGAGTGGAGAGGGTGGGGGGAGAAATCTGGAAAAGAGAGATGGAGGCTGGACAAAGCCTGGCAAGTGATAGGCGGATACAAAATGTTGGAGTAACTCAGCGGGACAGGCAGCATCTCTGGAGAGAAGGAATGGGTGATTTTTCAGGTTGAGACCCTTCTTCAGAAGTGATAGGTGGATATAGGTGAGGGAGACACAAGAAACTGCAGATGCTGGAATCTTGCACAGAACACAATTTAGTTAGATGCCTAGAATCTCTTGCCCAGAGTGAGGGAATCGAGGACCAGAGGACATGGGTTCAAGGTGAAGGGGAAAAGATTTAATAGGAATCTGAGGGGTGACTTTTCAACAGAGGGTGGTGGGTGTATGGAACAAGCTGCCGGAGGAGGTAGTTGAGGCTGGGACAATCCAAACATTTAAGAAACAGTTATAGACAGGTACGTAGATAGGCCAAGTTTGGAAGGATATGGACCAAATGGAGGCATGTAGCCGGGACATGTTGGTTTGTATAGGCAAGTTGGGCCGAAGGTACTGTTTCCACACTGTATCACTCTATGACTCTAACATGAAGTGCTGGAGTAACTCAACGGGTCAGGCAGCACCTGTGGAGTACATGGATAGGTGATGTCTCACAGAATTCTGGAGTAACTCAACGGGTCAGGCAGCACCTGTGGGGAACATGGATAGGTGACATTTCACAGAGTGCTGGAGTAACTCGGCGGGTCATGCAGCATCTGTGGAGAAGATAGGTAGGTGACATTTCGGGTCAGGACCCTTCTTCAGACTGACACTATGTTAACAGATGAGGGGGAAAATAAGGAGATAAAAGGATGTGAGATAAGGAGAGAGGGATGTATATGTGCAGCTTTAAGGGACATTGTTCAGGTAGCATTTGGTGTATTGCATTCAGTTAACCAGAATGGTTTAAAAACAAGGAACTGCAGATGCTGTTTCACAAAAAAGGACACAAAATGTTAGAGTAATTCGCGGGTCAAGCAGCATCTCTGGACAGAAGGACTGAGTGACATTTCGGGTTGAGACTGAGGAGGGTCTCGACCAGAAACGTTACCTATTCCTTCCAGCATTTTGTGTTTACCTAAACAGCGCCTATCCACGTGGAGGTGTGCCAGCAGGCTGGAGGAGCGGGGAAATTCCTTGCCACAGGGCGGGCAGGTGAAGGGGCACTGGCCGGTGTGGACTCGCCAGTACCTCAGCAGGTGGTCAAGGCGGGTGAAGTCCTTACCACAGGATGGGCAGGGGAAGGGACGCTGCCCTTTGTGGGTACGCCGGTGCTGCCACAGGCTGGACATGCGGGTGAAACCCTTGCCACATTCAGCGCACACAAAAGGTCTCTCTCTGGTGTGTATCCACTGGTGCTCCCGCAGCCCCCATGCTCTTTTGTCACAGTGGGAGCAGCTGCTTGTCTGCATGGGCCAGCTGGTGCTGCCGCAACCCCCGCCAGCTGTCAAACGCCTCACCACAGTACGGGCAATCGAAGGGCTAGCTACTGGTGTGCACGTGCTGGTGAGGCAGGGCATGGGAGGCCATGGCAAAGCCATTGCCGCACTAGATGCAGGTGTAGGGGCGCTAGCCGGTGTGGGTGCCCTGGTGCTTCAGCAGCCTGGTGGAGTTGATGAAGCCCTTGCCGCACTGGGCGCAGGTGTAGGGGCGCTCGCCGGTGTGGGTGCGCTGGTGCACCTGCAGGTATCTGGACTGGGTGAAGCTGTTGCCGCACTGGGCACAGATGTAGGGGCGCTCGCCGGTGTGGGTGCGTTCGTGATTCAGCAGCCTGGTGGATCTGGTGTAACTCTTGCCGCACTGGGCGCAGGTGTAGGGGCGCTCACTGGTGTGGGTGCGCTGGTGATTCAGCAGGTTGCTGGACCGAGTGAATCTATCGCCGCACTGGGCGCAGGTATAGGGGCGCTCGCCTGTGTGGGTGCGCTGGTGCATCACCAGTCTGCTGGAGTTGGTGAAGCCTTTGCCGCACTGGGCACAGGTGTGGGGGCGCTCGCCCGTGTGGGTGCGCTGGTGATTCAGCAGGCTGCTGGACTGGGAGAAGCTGTTGCCGCACTGGGCACAGATGTAGGGACGCTCGCCAGTGTGGGTGCGCTGGTGATTCAGCAGGCTGCTGGAGTCGCCGAAGCCCTTGCCGCACTGTGCGCAGGTGTAGGTGTACTCGCCGGTGTGGGTGCGCTGGTGTTTCAGCAGGTAGCCGTATTGGGTGAAGCCCTTGCCGCACTGGATGCAGGTGTAGAGGCGCTCGCCAGTGTGGGTGCGCTGGTGATTCCGCAGGCTGCTGGAGCGGGTGAAGCCCATGCCACAGTCGCTGCAGATGTAGGACAGCTCCCCAGTGTGCACGCGCCTGTGCACATTCATGGCCATGGACGACTTGAAGCCTTTGCCGCAGTCGGAGCAAGTGAAGGGCCGCTCACTGCTGTGCACCCACCGGTGCTCCCGCAGCCCCGACAACCAGGTAAAGCTCTTGCCGCATGTGGAGCAGACATAGGGCTTCTCGCCCGTGTGCACCCGCCGGTGGGTCTTCAGGTGACCTGCCGTCTTGAAAGTCTTTTTGCACTCAGAGCAGTCGAAAGGACGTTCTCCCGTGTGCATTCGCCGGTGTGTCTCCAGCTTGCTCGGGCTCCAGCAGGCCTTGCCACACACGTCACACTCATAACGCTTCTCCTTGTTGTGCCCCGTCATGTGGTCCTCCATCGAAGCTTAGCCCGCACACTGAGCAGATGGGGGGCTTACCGGCACCCTGGCCTCCCTCAATGGCCGCTCACATCTCCATCTCTCCGTCCACAGCAACGGTTCCTAATCCCTGCAGGAGAACACAGAGGGTCAACAAGCTGGCAAACAGTACATTACTAACTAGTGAACATTACTAGTGCTTGAAGGGGGGGGGGGGGGGGTGGAGTGGGGGGATTGGGCAGTGAGTGGGGGGGGGGATGGGGAGTGAGAGGGGTGATATGATGGGGAAGGAGGAGAGAGGTGGTGAGGTGGCATGGTAGGGAAATGGGGACGGGGATGAAGACAGTGGAAGTGAGGGGAGGCAGAGAAGGGACGGGGGTTGTGAGCGGAGGGGGGGATGTGAGAGGAGAGGAGGGGATGAAGAGTACCCGGCCCCGCCCGGTCCGGCCCGGGTACTCACGGCTCAATCTGCCCGTGCGCTGCCCGTTGCCCCGGAGACAGAGGCACCGCGCAACGCAGGGGCCTCTGCCCGGAAATGACGTCACGGAAGTGGTGTTAGGTAAATTGAATGGATTAAAGGCCGATAAATCCCCAGGGCCAGATAGGCTGCATCCCAGACTGCTTCAAACCCGTCTCACGGTGAGAGTTGACTCACGAGTGACCCCGAGTTTTCACTCGCAGTAATCACGTACAATCAACGTAGCGGGAACGTCGGAACTCTTGCGAGCAACTTAGCGACTCGTGGCGCTAACGGCAGCTAGTCGGGAAACTTGTTCTCGTGAAAAAAATCAAACATGTTTGATTTTTTCCACAAGTCAAATTTACTGTTCAAGTTAAAAATTGAAACATTTTAACTCGTTGTAATAACGTAGCGGCCCGTGCGTTTACCTTAGTGACTCATGAGTCTACCCTGGGAACTCTTTAACTCAGCGGGCAGGCAGCATCTCTGTAGAGAAGGAATGGGTGACAGGATGACATTTCCAAATTTCTCCAGCCCCATGTGTTCACTTTTTGTCAACCAGCATCTGCCCTTTCTTGTGTAAGTCATTATTTGTGTCCGTGGCAGTTGATTGTCGCTCCCTTCAGTTTCCCAGGGGGTCGGGAAGGGACTGGGGGTATTCACTAACTGACAACAACATGGTGGTATTGATATCATTTGGTTTATTGTTTCACGTGCAACGATGTACAATGAAAAACTTTGCCTGCGTGCTATCCATTCAAATCATACCGTATGTGAGTACAATCAAGTTGTATCAAGTCATACCAACGGCCGCACGGTTCAAGGGGAAATTCAAGTTCTTTTCAAGGGGAAGGCTCGTTCTTTTTTACGCAAGATTCAAAATATAAGAGGCCAATCGTCCATCAAGTCTGAGGATCACGATTCCAAGCGTGAAATATCCATGTCCCGCCACAGATGCTGCCTGACCCGTTGAATCGTCCGGCAATTAGTTTTTTGTTCAAGATTCCAGTATCTCCTGGCTCTTGTGTCTCAACCCTGTGCCGCCACTCACGCACTGTATTCCCATCTGCCCCACTGCCTGCACTCATTTATCGCGCTCGTACCATCACCTCCCTTCACCCTACCCTATTCCCCCTTCCCTCCACCCCCACTAACCTACACTGGGGTCACATCAAGCAGCCAATACAACGAGAAGTGACAGGAAACCAGAGCACAAGCGGGTAAAGCACGTGGGGATGGGTTGAATGAACAAAGTCCACACAGGCAGAACCCACGTCGTTGGATCTCGTTGGCGGCTGCTGTAAACACTGGAACACTGCCGCCAACCATCAACTACCGGATCAGACAACACGTTTGTGACCCCCGTCTGGGACAGTGTTCTCCAGCAGTAGGAATATATAAATTTTGCATTCTAACCTTAATGCAGTCAAAGTAAATCATAACAAAGATAACTAAAATCAAGCTGAAAAGGGACCGATATAATGTGCAGCATATAGTTCTCAGCATTGCATAGCCACAACACGCTAACATTCATACAATATCCTCGCATCTCTTTTCGGAGACCACAGTTCTTTACCTGTGTAAATCACATTGAAGTGCAGCCAGTAATGGCAACGGGAATCCAGAACCTCGTCAATGAAGGTCCAGAGTACAACATCCGGACATAGTCACAAAAAGCTGGAGTAACTCAGCGGGACAGGCAGCATCTCTGGAGAGAAGGAATGTCTGAAGTAGGGTCTCGATCCGAACTGTCACCCATTCCTCCTGATGCAGCCTGTCCAGCTGAGTTACTCCAGCATTTTGTGCCTATGGAAAGGGAATAAGGCTTTTCAATTTAGTTTATTGTCACGTGTATCGAGGAACAGTGAAATTCGGTCAGCTGAAAGACAATACATTATTACAATCGAGCACATTACAGGTGTTTGTATAAAATTTTCCCTATTGTATATTGGTCGCTGGCCGGTGTGGACTCTGTGGCCCTGAAGGGCCTGTTTTCGCGCTAATCTAACTAATCTAAGTGAACCTTTGCATACTGAAATAAATATTAAAGGGTCATAAAATATCCTTTAAATAATAAACAAGACTGCTGCATGAGAGACAGGTGCAGACTGTTGTGGATTAAAATAAGGCTGGAGGGAGGTCTCCGTCCTGATCCCGGGCTGTGATTGGTGGGTTCCACTGCCCAACAGGTGCAACGCCTCGTCAGGTTACACCTGAGGCTTTTCCCAAACCCTTTTCTCAGCTTTCGTCTATATTCAGGTCAGTTTAATGTCCAAATAGAAACACTGTGTCACTTTTCAGGAGACGTTGTCAGCTCAAGAGTAAACGGGAGACGAACTTGGTTAACTCAGGAGATGAACTTGGAACATCGCAGTGAACGGCAAAATACCATACTCATGGGAACTCGGTTCAAACACTTGAACATCAACTTAGGATCTCGTGCACAACCATGAGTCTGTCACTCGGGGTCACTCGTGGGTCAACTCGCACCGTGAGACAGGGCCATAAGGAAGTAGCCCCAGAAATAGTGGATGCATTAGTAATATTTTTTCAAAACTCTTTAGATTCTGGAGTAGTTCCTAAGGATTGAAAGGTAGCTAATGTAACCCCACTTTTTAAAAAGGGAGGGAGAAAACGGGAAATTACAGACCAGTTAGTCCAACATCGGTAGTGAGGAAATGCTAGAATTAGTTATTAAAGATGGGATAGCAGCACATTTGGAAAGTGGTGAAATCATTGGACAAAGTCAGCATGGATTTATGAAAGGTAAATCATGTCTGACGAATCTAATTTTTTGATGATGTAACTAGTAGAGTGGATAAGGGAGAACCAGTGGATGTGTTATATCTGGACTTTCAGAAGGCTTTTGACAAGGTCCCACACACGAGATTAGTATGCAAACTTATAGCACACAGTATTGGGGGTTCAGTATTGATGTGGATAGAGAATTGGCTGGCAGACAGGAAGCAAAGGGTAGGAGTAAACGGGTCCTTTTCAGAATGGCAGGAAGTGACTAGTGGGGTACCACAAGGTTCAGTAATGGCACCCCTGCTATTTACAATATATATTAATGATTTTTTGGACGAGGGAATTGAATGCAACATCTCCAAGTTTGCGGATGACACAAAGCTTGGGGGCAGTGTTAGCTGTGAGAGGGATGCTAGGAGGCTGCAAGGTGACTTGAATAGGTTGGGTGAGTGGGCAAATGCATTGCAGATGCTGTATAATGTGGATAAATGTGAGCTTATCCACTTTGGTGGCAAGAACACGAAAGTAGACTATAATCTGAATGGTGGCTGATTAGAAAAAGGGGTGATGCAACGAGACCTGGGTGTCATGGTACACCAGTCATTGAAAGTAGGCATGCAGGTGTAGCAGGCAGTGAAGAAAGGATATGGTATGTTAGCATTCATATCAAAAGGATTTGAGTATAGGAGCAAGGAGGTTCTACTACTTTAGTTGTAAAGGGCCTTGGTGAGATCACACCTGGAGTATTGCGTACAGTTTTGGTCTCCTAATCTGAGGAAAGACATTCTTGCCATAGAGGGAGTACAGAGAAGGTTCACCAGACTGATTCCTGGGATGGCAGAACTTTCATATGAAGAAAGAACGGGTAGACTCGCTTTGAACTCGCTGGAATTTAGAAGATTGAGGGGGGATCTTATAGAAACTTACAAAATTCTTAAGGGGTTGGACAGGCTAGATGCACGAAGATTGTTCCCGATGTTGGGGAAGTCCAGAACAAGGGTCACTGTTTAAAAATAAGGGGGAAGTCTTTTAGGACCGAGATGAGAAAAAAAAATTCACACAGAGAGTGGTGAATCTGTGGAATTCTCTGCCACAGTTGAGGCCAGTTCATTGGCTATATTTAAGAGGGAGTCAGATGTGGCCTTATTAACTAAATTATTAGCACAAAGGCTAAGCACAGTTATTAACGAATTAATTCATCCCGATCAAACAGGATTTATACCAAAACGATATTCCTCATATAATCTGTGACGTTTATTCAATATTATATATTCGAAAAGAGGTATTAAAAAAGATCTAGTCGTTATTTTGTTAGATGTGGAGAAAGCCTTCGATCAGGTGGAATGGTCCTATTTGTTTTCGGTTATGGAAACTTTTAAATTGGGAGAGAAGTTCATTACTTGGGCCAAATTATTATACACTAACCCAACAGCCAGAATAATAACAAATCAAATGCTATCAACTAAATTCAGTTTATCTCGAGGCTGTAGACAAGGTTGCCCTTTATCCCCACTACTCTTTGCACTTGCAATAGAACCTTCAGCTCAGCGGGTGAGATCACATCCTGAAATATATGGGTATGATACTAGAGATATTAAAAATAAAATCTCCTTATATGCGGATGATGTATTACTTTATATCACAAAACCGGAAATTAGTATCCAAAATTTATTAAAATTAATAACTGAATTCAGATCTTTTTCAGGATACAGTATCAATTGGAATAAAAGTGAACTTATGCCAATAATGGTAAATAACCTACACATATTACAACAATTTTCTTTTAAGATAACAAACGAAAAAATTAAATATCTTGGAATTTATGTAACAAAAAGATTTGATTCTTTATTAAAATCCAATTTCCCATTATTATTGAATAAATTAAATAAGAACATTTTATAATTGGAAAACCCTACCCATTTCAATGTTGGGTAAAATTAATGTAATAAAAATGATTTTTCTTCCGCAATTACTATATCTTTTCCAATTAATTCCGATATATCTTCCTAAAAATTTCTTTAGCAAGGTGGACTCTCTAGTTACTAACTTTATGTGGGATTATAAGAGCCATAGAATAAATAAAAAACATTTATGTAAATTATAAATAAATGGAGGTTTAGCACTACCTACTGGGCAGTTAATATTAAAAATATGATTTTTTGGATAGTAGAGACAGATAACCAACCAATTTGGTTAAAAATGGAAAAAGAAGATTGTTCTCCTTTCGAAATCAGTTCAATAATATTTGCTAATATTAATTCAGGTAAGAAAACCTATAGTGAAAACCCTATAATAGAAAGTGGAATACGTATTTGGAAACAAATAAAGAAAACCTTAAAAATTGAAATCTATACCACTAGCCCTTACCATTGTAAATAATGTTACATTTAAACCTTCAATGATGGATAAAGGCTTTTTCCAATGGAAAAATAAGGGAATTAATAAGATGGGCGATCTCTACAGGGAAAACTCTTTCCTTTCATTTCAAGAATTAAAACAAATTTATGGATTACATTCCAAAGATTATTTTAGATACTTACAAATTAGAGACTATGTAAAAGCAATCACACAGGAATTTAGAAATAGAAAGACAGAAATTTTAGATGAATGTCTAAATAAACACCCAAACACAGACAAAATGATATCATACATTTATAATATCCTATTGGAAAATGATGTCCCATTAACAGAAATATATAGACAATCATGGGAAAATGAATTAGGTCAAATTATCAGATTAGAAGTATGGGATGAAAGTTGACAACACATACACCACTGTTTGTTAAATGCTAGACACTCTCTTATACAATTTCAAATATTATATAGACTACATTACTCAAAATCCAAACTACATAACATTTTTCCAAATATATCTGCCATATGTGATAAATGTCAACACTTAGAAGCTAATCTGACACACTCATTTACAAATTGTGTAAAAATCACAAAATTTTGGATAGAAATATTTAGGATAATTTCGAATGTTGTTAATATGAACCTGACATTTGCCTCAAAGTTAATAATACTGGGAATACTGGAAACAGATCAATTAATAACAACGAATCAAAGAATTTTTATTGATTATAGTTTAATAATTGGAAAAAAAAATAATATTAACATTCTGGAAAGGTCCTACATCCCCCAATCAAAATGTGGAATACAGAAATGTCAGAGACACTCCATCTGGAAAGATTGAGGCTTGTCCTAATGGACAGGTTGGATCTTTTCAGACTGATATGGTCTCCATATGTTGGATATCTACAGGGTCAAAGTGGCTCGGTGCGAGAGCCCGACTGAGGCCTGAATAATAGAATGAAGAATTATGTATAATAAATCATGGATATATCTCCAAAGATGAATAATTTTTTAATACTCCATTCACTTCCTTATTTTCTATATTATTTTTCTCTATCTTTTCTTACTTTATAAAAAAAATTAAAAAATGTATAGAAATATAAAGTCTTAAATGTTAATATTAATAATATTATGAATGTATGTAAGAAGTATTTTTTATTAATATATATTTACAACGAATAAAAAATATTCATAAAAAAAAAAGATGTGGCCTTTGTGGCTAAAGGGATCAGGGGTTATGGAGAGAAGGCAGGTACTGGATACTGAGTTGGATGATCAGCCATGATCATATTGAATGGCAGTGCAGGCTCGAAGGGCTGAATGGCCTACTCGTGCACCTATTTTCTATGTTTCTATGAAATGGCTGACCTGTGGAGAGGCTGAGCCTATATTAGTTTCTGGGGAAGAGAGGCAATCTTATTTAAATGAGACTGTTGAAGACTGATATTACAATCGGAGAGAATATTTCCTCGTGCACATATATCAAATGGATTTTCATGTGAAAGAGATCAAGTGGAAATTCTTCTTTATAATTTCTCTGGCAAAGAGCTGTGGAGGTGGGAACACTGAACATATTCAAGCCAGTGATTGCAGGCATTTCAATTGCAAAATAATCTTGGGTGAGAAAGTGATGCTGGGACCAAGAAGACTGATTCATGCATCAAATTACTGATGATCAGAGCAACCTCATGGGGCCTCAAGTATAAAGTAAATAGCAAGACCCTTAACAGCGTTGATGTACCGGTGATCGTGGAGACAGGTCCACAGCTCCCTGAAAGTAGCAATACAAGCACATAAGAGTGGGAAAGAAGGCATGTGGTATACATGATTTCACCAGAGGGGTATTGAATACAACATTTAGAAGTGAGGATAAAGCTTTATAGAAATTTGCTTGTGTCATATTTGGAGTATTGCATGCAGTTCAGAAACAAAGTGGAAGCTTTGGAGAGTGTGCAGAAGAGGTTTACTAGAATGCTGCCTGGATTAGTGGGTTTGGTTTAGTTTAGTTTAGAGATACAGCGTGGAAACAGGCCATTCGGCCCACCGGGTCCATGCCGACCAGCGATCCCCGCACATTAATACCATCCTACACGCCAGATATCCCAGGCCCGGCTTCCCCGAGCGCAGGCTCCGCCAACCCCAGGCCCAGTCACTGTCTCCCGGGTGCGAGGCCGCGGCCTGGCCGGAGACTGGACCCCGCCCCCCCCCCCCCCCCCCGCGCACCGAATCCCCAGCCAGCGCGCCCGCCCCGCCCGCCCTGATCCACCGGAGCCTCTCACCGCGTCCGGCCCGGCCCGGCCCGGGTACTCACGGCTCATCCCGCCCGCCCGCTGCCCGTTGCCCCGGAGACAGAGAGAGAGAGAGACCGCGCGGCGCAGGGGCCTCAGCCCGGAAATGACGTCGCAGCCCCGGCCGCCCGTTGCCCCGCAGACAGAGAGACCGCGCAACGCGGGGGAGGGGCATCGCCCCGGAAATGACGTCGCCGCCCCGGCCCGTTGCCCCGCAGGCTGCGGGGCGGCCTCAGCCCGGAAATGACGCCACGGCCAAGATGGAGCCGACCCGCACTGGACGGTGAGAGAGAAAGAGGAGACAGTCCGGGGGAGGGAGGGGGTGAGAGGCTGGGGGTGGAAAAGGGGTGAAGTGAGTAGCGGGGGGAAGCAGTGAGCAAAGGGAGGGGGGAGGGATTCAAGGGGGAGTGGGTTTGTTGCCGAGGGGATGAATGGGGGGAAGGGAACTGGGGGGAGAGAGAGGGGTCAAGTGAGTCAAGGAAGGGGGTGGGGAGCCTGGTGGGGTTCACACTGTTTGGGGGTGGGGAGGAGGGGGAGGGAGCAAAGGGGGGTAAGGAGCAGGAGGCGGCAGGGGTAAGGGGCAGGGAGCCACAGGGACGAGGTCACTTTGTTTGGGGATGGGAAGGGTGTTGCAGTTTAGGAAGTCAAACCAGGGCAGGATCTTCACTGTGAATGGCGGGGCGCTGGGGCAATAGACAATAGGTGCAGGAGGAGGCCATTCGGCCCTTTGAGCCAGCACCGCCATTCTATGTGATCATGGCTGATCATCCCCTATCAGTACCCCGTTCCTGCCCATATCCCCTGACTCCGCTATCTTTGAGAGCCCTATCTAGCTCTCTCTTGAAAGTAACCAGAGAATCGGCCTCCACCTCCCTCTGAGGCAGAGAATTCCAAAGACTCGCCACTCTCTGTGAGAAAAAGTGTTTCCTCGTCTCCGTTCTAAATGGCTTACTCCTAATTCTTAAACTGTGGCCCCTGGTTCTGGACTCCCCCAACATCGGGAACATGTTTCCTGCCTCTTGCGTTTCTAATCTCGTAACAATCTTATACGTTTCAATAAGATCCCCTCTCATCTTTCTAAACTCCAAAGTGCACAAATCTAGCCGCTCCATTCTCTCAGCATATGACAGTCCCGCCATCCCGTGAATTAACCTTGTAAACCTACGCTGCTCTCCCTCAATAGCAAGGATGTCCTTCCTCAAATTAGGGGACCAAAAGTGCACACAGTACTCCAGGTGTGGTCTCACTAGGACTCTGTACAACTCTGAGCCTTGCGGAATGTTTGTAGCCAAGGGATCTAGGAGCGTGGGTATGAGTTGAGCCGAAGGGCCTCTTTCCAATGCTGTTCCGATGACTGTAGGACAAAGTGCTGGAGTAGCTCAGCGGGTCAGGCAGCATCTGTCGAGAGAAGGAATAGGTGGCGTTTTGGGTAGACACCCTTCTTTGGTTTAGTTTAGTTTAGAGATGCAGCGTGGAAACAACAGGTCTTTCAGCCCACGGAGTCCGCGCCAACCAACGATCACCCCGTACACCCTTTGTGTTCCCCTCCTGCAGGGTTTAGGAGCTGTTGCTGTGGACGGAGATACGGGGACGTGAGCTGCTATTAGAGGCGGCCAGGGTACAGGTGAGCTCCCCCCTCCCGCATCTGCTCCGTGTTTGGGCCGAGCTTCGAGGGGCTGAGCTTCGGTGGAGGACCACATGACGGGGCACCACAAGGAAAAGCGTTATGAGTGCGACGTATGTGGCAAGGCATGGCAAAGACCGAGTCAGCTGGAGTCCCACCAGCGGGTGCACACGGGAGAACGCCCCTTCAACTGCTCGGAGTGCGGAAAGAGTTTCAAGACGGCAAGTCACCTGGAGACCCACCGGCAAATGCACACGGGTGAGAGGCCCTATGGCTGTTCCACATGCGGCAAGAGGTTTACAAGGTTGTTGGGGCTTTGGGAGCACCAGTCAGTGCACAGCAGTGAGCGGCCCTTCACCTGCTCCGACTGCGGCAAAGGCTTCAAGTCGTCCAAGGACCTGAAGGTGCACAGGCGGTTGCATACCGGGGAACGGCCCTTTACCTGCAGCAACTGCGGCAAGGGCTTCACCCAGTCCAGCGGCCTGCTGCAGCACCAGCGCACCCACACCGGCGAGCGTCCATACACCTGTGCCCAGTGCGGCAAGGGCTTCACCCAATCCAGCAGCCTGCAGAAGCACCAGCGCACTCACACTGGCGAGCGACCCTACACCTGCACCCATTGTGGCAAGGGCTTCATCGGATCCAGCAACCTGCTGGAGCACCAGCGCATCCACACCGGCGAGCGACCCTACACCTGTACCCAGTGTGGCAAGAGCTTCACCCAGTCCAGCAGCCTGCTGGTGCACCAGCACACCCACACTGGCGAGCGCCCCTACATCTGTACCCAGTGTGGCAAGGGCTTCACCCAGTCCAACAGCCTGCTGGAGCACCAGCGCACCCACACCGGCGAGCGCCCCTACACCTGTACCCAGTGTGGCAAGGGCTTCACCCAGTCCAGCAAACTGCTGGTGCACCTGCACACCCACACCGGCGAGCGCCCCTACACCTGCGCCCAGTGCGGCAAGGGCTTCACCCAATCCAGCAGCCTGCTGAAGCACCAGCGCACCCACACTGACGAGCGTCCCTACACCTGCGCCCAGTGCGGCAAGGGCTTCACCCAATCCAGCAGCCTGCTGGAGCACCAGCGCACCCACACCGGCGAGCACCCCTACACCTGTACCCAATGTGGCAAGGGCTTCACCCAATCCAGCAGCCTGCTGGAGCACCAGCGCACCCACACCGGCGAGCGCCCCTACACCTGTACCCAGTGTGGCAAGCGTTTCACCCAATCCAACAAACTGCTGGTGCACCAGCGCACCCACACCGGCGAGCGCCCCTACACCTGCGCCCAGTGCGGCAAGGGCTTCACCCAATCCAGCAGCCTGCTGAAGCACCAGCGCACCCACACCGGCGAGCGCCCCTACACCTGCGCCGAGTGCGGCAAGGGCTTCACCCAATCCAGCAACCTTGTGTCCCACCAGCGGGTGCACGCCGGCGACTGTCCCGTCACCAGCCCGGTGTGTGGAGAGCGCTTTGCCATGGCCTCGCACGCCCTGACTCCCCAGCACGTGCACACCAGTGGCCAGCCCTACGACTGCCCGTGAGGCGTTTGACAGTTCGCGGGGGTTGTGGCGGCACCGGCTGGCCCACACCGATGAGCGGCTGCTCCCACTGTGACAAGAGAGCATGTGGGCTGTGGGAGCACCAGTGGCTACACACCAGAGAGAGACCCTTTGTCCAGCCTGTGACAGCAGCGGCGTACCCACTGCCATGAGCGTCCCTTCCCCTGCCCGTCCTGTGATGAGAGCTTCACCCACCTTGACCACTTGCTGGAGCACTGGCGAGTCCACACCGGCCAGCGCCCCTTCACCTACCCGATCTGTGGCAAGGCCTTTGCCCACTCCTCCAGCCTGCTGGCACACTGCGATAGATAGGCGCTGTTTAGGTAGAGACAAAATACTGGAATGAGTAGCGTTTCTTGTCGAGACCCTCCTCAGTCTCGACCTGAAATGTCACCCAGTCCTCCTCTCCAGAGATGCTGCCTGACCCGCAGTGTTATTCCAGCATTTTGTGTCCTTTGTAAACCAGCATCTGCAGTTCCTTGTTTTTAAACCATTCTGGTTAACCATCTCTGCACCTTCCCCAAAGTCTCCATATCCGTCCTGTAATGGAGTGACCAGAACAATATGCAATAGTCCCAATTCTCTCTCTCTCTGAATCTCTCCCCTTATTCCTGCCCATCTCAGCCTCCCCTTATTCCTGCCCCTCTCAGCCTCCCCCTGCATACTCCACATAGACATTCCTCTCTCCTTATCCCACATCCTTTTATCTCCTTATTTTCTCTCGCTTCTGTCACTTACTTCACTCATTTGTCGATCACCCCCTCATCTGTTAACATACCGTCAGTCTGAAGAATGGTCCTAACCCAAAATGTCACCTATCCATGTTCTCCACAGATGCTGCCTGACTCTCTGAGTTATTTCAGCACTCTGTGAAATGTCACCTATCCATGTTCTCCACAGATGCTGCCTGACCCTCTGAGTTATTTCAGCACTCTGTGAAATGTCACCTATCCATGTTCTCCACAGATGCCGCCTGACCCACCAAGTTACTGCAGCACTTTGTGTTAGAGTCATAGAGTGATACAGTGTGGAAACAGGACCTTCGGCCCAACTTGCCCACACTGACCAACATGTCCTGGCTACACTAGTCCCAACTGCCTGCATTTGGTCCATATCCCTTCAAACGTCACCTATCCATGTACCTGTCTATAACTATTTCTTAAGATATGGGATAGTCCCAGCCTCACCTACCTCCTCCGGCAGCTTGTTCCATACACACACCACTCTCTGTTGAAAAGTTACCCCTCAGATTCCTGTTAAATCTTTTCCCCTTCACCTTTAACCTTTGTCCTCTGGTCCTCGATTCCCCCACTCTGGGCAAGAAATTCTGTGCATCTAACTAAATTGTGTTCTATGCAAGATTCCAGCATCTGCAGTCTCTTGTGTCTCCCTCACCTATATCCACCTATCACTTCTGAAGAAGGGTCTCAACCTGAAACGTCACCCATTCCTTCCCTCTAGAGATGCGGCTTTTCCACTGAGTTACTCCATCATTTTGTATCCACAGAGCTCTCGCTTAACTTTTTTCCCCTGTTGCCATCTGGGCAACCTTGGCAGCTTTTTAGGTTGCCAAATGACAGTTCAGGTGGTCATTTAAGATGGCTTGCATGACGCATGCAATAATGTGTTCGGACGAAGTGCGTAGTTACCAGTCGGAATTATACTCAATGATGCATTCACATATTATTTCTGCTTCAAATAAAGTCACAAACTAAACATATTCACCAATCAAGACATGAAATATACCACAATGACATGCAGCAAAATTATAAGACAGTATCTCAACTCTTTTTCCAATTAATGCTATTTCTATTAGTTCATTCCACTTCCAAACAAAAATGTGGTTGGATTATTCAGCGTATGATCAACTTGTGTCAATAAATCCTGGACCATGGTAACATATATCCGTACGTATAGTTGTGAATGTTGCTCATTAAATAACTACAGTACTGATACTCCATATTAAGAGCATTGATTTGCCGTTAAAATGAATTCTGTAATAACGTGTCAACGGCAGCAGTGACAATTGAACACTACGGTTGTAATGTTTCACGTGTTCACAATGTAATTA
Organism: Okamejei kenojei; assembly: GCA_035221665.1. Classification (NCBI taxonomy): domain Eukaryota; kingdom Metazoa; phylum Chordata; class Chondrichthyes; order Rajiformes; family Rajidae; genus Okamejei; species Okamejei kenojei. The sequence goes on along the minus strand of CM069170.1, from coordinate 5,275,450 downwards.
ATCCATCCAATTTATGGATTAAAACAAATAATAACATTGGGAATTAAAACATTTGATTGCATTCAGTTATCAAACATAGTCAATGTTCGCTCTGAAGACATTTCCAGCACAATAGGGTCAGGGAGGGGTGAGTGTGAATCAGTGTGGGGTGGATAGATGGCGGGGGTGGGGGTTAGAAGGCAGTCAGTGCAGAATGGATGGATTGAGGCAGGTGAATTAGTAAGTGTTGGTTGGAGTAGGTAAAATTGTGAGGGGAGTGCACCAGGGATGTCAGTGGTGTTGAATTGGGGGGGGGGGGTCAGTACGGGATGGATGGGGGTAGACAAAAGTGCTGGAGAAATTCAGCGGGTGAGGCAGCATCTATGGAGCGAAGGAAATAGGCAACGTTTCGGGTCGAGACCCTTCCTCAGACTGTTCGCCCCCATTCTTCTTGAATGGGAGGATCAGTACAGGATGGATGGGGGGGGGGGGGGGGGAGATCAGCACAGGATGAATGGAGGGGGATCAGTACAGTGTGGAACGGAGGGTCTGTGCAGGATGAATGGGAGATTACTACAGGATAAATGAGGGGAAGGGGGGAAGATGCAGGGTAAATGGAGGATGGGTCAGTACGGGATGAATGCGTGGATTAGTACAGGATGGATGGAGATCAGTACAGGATGGATGGAGAAGTGCAGGAAGGATGGGAAAGGGGTAAGTACAGGGTGAATTGGGGAACCAGTGTAGATGGAAGGGGGGGCAGGAGAATCAATGCAAGGTGGGAGGAGGGTGATCAGCCAGGATGAATAGATGGGGGGGGTGGGGTAGAGGGGGAGGGGAGCACAGGGGATGTCAGTGAGGACTGAATAGAGGCGGGAATGGGGATCAGTGCAGGATGGAGAGGAGGGGTCACAGGATAAGGGGGTGGAGGGGGTGTACAAGAGAGAGGGCGGGTGGGAGTTGGAGAGGAAGGAAGGAAGCGCTCCTCGGACAACATCGCCCCGCTGCCTTGGCCGTTGGGAACTCCTCGCCACCGCCTCCCTCCTCCGCCAGCCAACAGCAAGGTGCGGGGCTGAGCGGCGCAGCTCAGAGATCCTATAGCGATAAGATCTTTGGTGCAGCTGCTTCAGACGAGTCGGAGCGAATGACCGGCTTCGCACAGCGACAGCGGCTCCATCTCCTCCCGCCCGGCCTGATAGCGGCCTCTGCTTGTAAACCCACTAACCGCGCTTTCAAAACAAACCCTCCCGCACGCCGAGGCCTCTCCCCCTCCCTCCTCCTGGACTCGGCGTGCGGGAGGGTTTGTTTTGTTAGTGAGGTTACAAGCAGCGGCTGCTATCAGTCCGGGAGGAGGAGGAGGAGATCGGCCTGTTCGGGGCCCGTCATTCGCTCTGACCCTTCCTCACCTAGTATCTTTGCCCCGCACTACAGCCATCGCCGACACGAAACGTCATGTTCCTTTTCTCCAGAGATGCTGCCTGACCCGCGGAGTTACTTCAGTTTCTTGTGTCTATCTTCGGTACAAACCAGTATCTGGTTGTCAAGCCGGGCAAAATGACTCGGTGTTTAGGTTGCCCGGCGGCGCTTTCAGTGGTCATTGGCACCCGGGCAACCGCTAATTTCGAGCCCTGATCCACCTATCACTTGCCTGGCTTTGTCCAGCCCCATATCTCTCTTTTCATCTTCCTCCCCCCACCCTCTGCAATTAGTCTGAAGAAGGGTCCTGCCTCAAAAAGTCGTCTATACATTCCCTCCAGAGCGGTGGAGGAACTCAGTGGGTCACGCCACATCTGTAGAGGGAAGGCAAACAAGGCGACCACTCCCACCTCTCATTTCCAACTTCCTCCACCCCCCACATCAAGCAGTCTGAAGAAGGGTCCTAACCTAGAATGTTGCCTGTCCATGCTCTCCAGAAGTTCAAGTTACTCCAGGAGATTGTGTCTCTTTTTGTAAACCAGCATTTGCTGTTCCTTGTATCTAGACTAGGCGGGCATTTCACCCTACACTTGCGCTCGGTCTGCCAAGGCCTGCTGGATCTCCCGGTTGCCTACCATTTTAACCTCCCTTCCCACACCCACACTTGTCTTTCTGTCCTGGGCCTCCTCCATTGCCAGAGTGAGGTGACACGCAAACTGGAGGAACAGCACCTCATTGCTTACAGCCCAATGACATCAACATTGAATTCTACAAATTAAACGGACATCCCCCTCTCCCTCTTAGGCCATCTCTTCGTCATTCCTCTGTCTTCACGCTGGCGAAAGGCGTCAGGATTAATCTGGAGTCACCACTTCCCGCATTTTAAGTATGTTTAAAAAGTATAGTTTAAGATAAGATGCATTTATTTGTCACATGTGCCAATTGGCGCAGCGAAATGAAATCACCATACAGCCATACATTAAAAATAAAGAACACAACATGGAGTAGATAGGATTCAACATAAAACATCCCCCCACAGCAGGATCAACATTTCCTACTGTGAGGGAAGGCACCAAAGTCAGTCTCTTCCCCTGATGTTCCCCAATGTTCCCCCATGGTCGGGGCCTTCCCGAGCCCCCTGCAATCGCTGCTATGGCCGGCCCGATGTTCAGGCCCGCTTGCCGGGGTGATGTAAGTCCGACGTCGGGGCTGGGGGATGTCCTCAGCGGCCTGGACCCCGAGTCGGCCCCCTCCTACCAGAGTCCGGGGCTCCCAAAGTCCACTAGCCGCGCCGGGTGGAGATGCAACACTGGAGGCTCTTGGTAAAGGGCCCCAGGACTCCACGATGACAGTCAGCGCAGCACGCGTTGGGAGCTCTCTAGACCAGAGCTCCATGATGTTGGAGCAGTGGCCAAATGCTGCGGAGCTCCAACGGCGACCCAGGTAGGTATCGCCCGCTCCGTGATGACTCCAGCGCCGCCGCTGTTGTAGCTCTGGTCCGGTTCCCGGTCCCCGGCAGGAAAGGCCGCTCCGATCCAGGTGGTAGGCCGCGAGGTGGGGGGCGAGGACGCAACTCGGAGAAATAGTCGCGTCCCCACCAGGAAGTGACTGGGAGTTAGTTTCCCCCTTACCCTGCCCCCCTCCCCCACATAAAAAAAGTTAAAGTTTCCCCACAAACAAACTTTAAGCGGACTAAAAATTAAAAAAAATAGAAAAACAAATGGGCTGCAGGCAGAGGCTTCTGGCAGTCCAGCGTCTCTTAGTGTTTCTAGGTTTGTTTTACATGGGGGGGGGGTATTGGGGGAAACGTTTTGTCAGTCACTTACCTCAACGGAGATGCGATTTATCTCCTTTGCCGATGATCGCCCATGAGGAGCTCTAACCTCGTGGCCTGTGGACTTTAACAACGTGAAGCCCGCGGTCTCCGTTAGGAAGATGCCGACTCGGGAGCTCCATGCTGCGGAGTGTTCCCATCCTTCCTGTCGCTGGAGTTTACGTCATGCCGACGCGAGGGCTTCGGATATCGGACCGTCGGCAGCGGCGACTGCGGAGGGTTCAACAGCCCCGACCACGGGTGAACAAACGAGGAATATGGTTGAACTTTATTCCCTTCCATCACAGTGAGGAATGTGGATTCCGCTGTGGTGGATGTTTCTGTTAATTTTTATTTTATGTGGCTGTGTGTCTTGTTGCTTTTTACGTAGTATGGCTGTATGGTAACTCAAATATCACTGTACCTTAATTGGCACATGTGACAGTAAATGTGAACTGAACTAACTCTCTCTTGAAAACTTCCAGTGAATTGGCCTCCGCTGCCTTCTGTGGCAGGGAATTCCACAGATTCATAACTCTCTGGATGAAAACATTTTCCCTCATCTCAGTCCTATGTGACCTATCCCTTATTCTTAAACTGTGGCCTCTGGTTCTAATAATATCCTAGTTATATAATATAAATTATAACGTAAGGTATTTTATTAAGTAAAGATTAATTTGGCTTCTTTGGGTTTTGGGTTCTGAAGCTTTGTAATTCGGTGCTGTAGATGAGCTGGGTGATCAGGAAATTGGAGGCCAGCATTCAAACTGCATTCAAGCTGCTTCCTGTTGTGCCAAGCAAAAGATATTGACAATGGTATTGGGGGTTCAGTATTGATGTGGATAGAGAACTGGCTGGCAGACAGGAAGCAAAGAGTAGGAATAAACGGGTCCTTTTCAGAATGGCAAGCAGTGACTAGTGGGGTACCTCAAGGCTCAGTGCTGGGACCCCAGCTATTTACAACATATATTAATGATTTTGACGAGGGAATTGAATGCGACATCTCCAAGTTTGCGAATGACACGAAGCTAGGGGGCAGTGTTAGCTGTGAGGAGGATGCTAGGAGGCTGCAAGGTGACTTGGATAGGTTAGGTGAGTGGGCAAATGCATGGCAGATGCAGTATAATGTGCATAAATGTGCGGTTTGGTGGCAAGAACAGGAAAGTAGACTATTATCTGAATGGTGGCCGATTATGAAAAGGGGAGATGCAACGAGACCTTGGTGTCATGGTACACCAGTCATTGAAAGTAGGCATGCAGGTGCAACAGGCAGTGAAGAAAGCAAATGGTATGTTAGCATTCATAGCAAAAGGATTTGAGTATAGGAGCAGGGAGCTTCTACTGCAGTTGTACAGGGCTTTGGTGAGACCACATCTGGAGTATTGCATACAGTTTTGGTCTCCTAATCTGAGGAAAGACATTCTTGCCATAGAGGCAGTACAGAGAAGGTTCACCAGACTGATTCCTGGGATGGCAGGACTTTCATATGAAGAAAGATTGGATAGACTCGGCATGTACTCGCTAGATTTCGAAGATTGAGGGGGAACTTACCAAAATCTTAATGGTTTGGACGGGCTAAATGCAGGAAGATCGTTCCTGATGTTGGGGAAGTCCAGAACAAGGGGTCACAGTTAAGGATAATAGGGAAGTCTTTTAGGACCGAAATGAGAAAAACATTTTTCACACAGAGAGTGGTGAATCTGTGGAATTCTCTGCCACAGAAAGTAGTTGAGGCCAGTTCAATGGCTATATTTAAGAGGGAGTTAGATGCGGCCCTTGTGGCTAGAGGAATCAGGGGTTATGGAGAGAAGGCAGGTACAGGATACTGAGTTGGATGATCAGCCATGATCATATTGAGTGGCGGTGCAAGCTCGAAGGGCCGAATGGCCTACTCCTGCACCTATTTTTCTATGTTTCTATGGTGGGAGAGGATGTGTTTTCTGAGAAGGTGCTGGCTTCTGTAAATAGAAGCCTTGAGAGAGGATGTGTTTCCTTTGGAGTTGGGTCTCTGTAAACAGGAACTTCTGTGGGTAATTGATAAAGACCCTTACCTTCTTTTAAGAAGGTACTGCAGATGATAGACATTTGACTATGTTCCTGTTGTTTGGGAGTTTGTAACTAAAGTTTGTGACCGATATAACCATAGCATGAGAAGTATTGTGTTAGTGACAAGAATGCTTTCAATGATATACTCTGTGATTCATGTGTTAGACGTCATTGCTCCAACTCTGTATAAACATGTGACTACGTTTCCAAAATACTATAAAAAGATACTGTATGTCTTTGTTCATTAGAGTGATGCCGAGGAGGGTTAAGTATGTGTCGCACACTTGACTTTGTATTACCTGGCACTCTTGCCGGCTAAATGATCTGTAAAGTTTGTGTTTGTTGATCTAACTTATTGTGAGTTGTCTGTTATAAGAAATGAACCTTAACAGTTCTGGACTCCCCCACCATGGGGAACATGTTTCCTGCATCTACCCTGTCCAATCCCTTACTAATTTTATACGGTTCTATAAGATTCCCACTAATCCTTCTGAATTTCAGTGAATACAAACCCAGTCGACGCATTCTTTCAACATATGTCAGTCCCGCCATCCCAGGAATTATTCTTGTGAACCTATGCTGCACTCCCTCAATAGCAAGAATGTCCTTCCTCAAAAGAGGAGATCAAAACTGCACACAATTTCCAGGTGTGTCACTGGGGCCCTGTACAACTGCGGTAGGACCTCCTTGCTCTTAAACTCAACTCCTCTCGCTATGAAGGACAACATGCCATTAGCTTTATTCAGTACCTGCTGTACCTGCATGCTTACTTTCAGTGACTGATGTACAAGGACACCGAGGTCTCGTTGTACCTCCCATTTTCCTAACCTGACACTATTCAGAATAATAGGTGACTGGAGTAAACCCATTAGACTTTCCTGATCTACGGTCGTCTCACTTCCGGTGACTCTCAAGTCACGAAGACGGTTCCTTCTCTCCAGGGATGCTGCCTGCCCGCTGAGTTACTCCAGCATTTTGTGTACTAGTCTGTGACCGAGAAAAATGTCGGATTAGAGGTACCTATTTATTTGACCTCACGGACCCCTTCTTCAGACCCAAAACATCGTTATTCCATATTGACCAGATGAAGATGCTGTCTGAATTTACCCAAGCATCTGAAACATCACCGATCCTGTTCCCCACAGAATACTGCTGACGCACTGCAGGTAACTCCAGCATCATCGTGACAGCGCACCTATCCATGTCCCCACAGATGCTGCTGACCCGACTGAGGTTATCCAGCATTCTGTGATTGTCACCCTTATACCAATTGTTGCCCACCAAGTGCTGCCTGACCCGCTGAATATACTCCAGAATTCTGTGAATTGCGTACGTTTCATGTTCTCCACAGATGCTGTGACCGCTGAGTTACTCCAGTCCAGCTCAATGAATGACCACTCTAACACATCACACATGGCCTTTTTAACCTGAAAGTCTTTATGCTATTGCCTTTTGGTAGCTTTCATCATTAACCATATTCACACAAGTGGGTTAATGATCTAGTTTACATTAACTTTGAACAATGTCAACGATCTGTCGTTTGTCTTCAATATATTCACACAATGGACGGAAATGGCCAACCCCTGCACCTATATTTCTATGTTTCCTGGTTTCAGCGGGCTATTACATATGTTTGGCAAAAAAAATCGACGGGAATGGGTGTATTGGGACAAGGAACATGGGTCCCCAAATGCATAAATAACCATTTTGCAGATTTAAAGAGATCATTAAATCAATTTTATTAGTCAGGGAACTTCCAATGATGCAATTGTATTATATAATAGGTCACTCGGTTTGGGTCCGATTTGTGGACAACACTACCACCGTCGTAGTGAGCGCTGCACTGAAGCCATAGATATAAATTGGCATGGGAGACTGCAGTGCAAGGGATCACTACATGGTGGGAGCCGTTGGCCACAAACGGAAGTACAAAAGAGCCTCACAGTGGGCAAAAGGGGTGGACACATGACCACACGTTTTTTTTAAGTTATACAAAAGTTTTATTTCAAAATAATAAAAATAAAACCAAGGTTATTCACGCATCAAAGATGGCCTAGTTGATAGTCGACAAAGTTCAACAGAACTAATTATATTGCCAACTTTATGTGGCTTCATATCAAGAGGCATTGAGTATCGGAAGCAAAAGAGGTCCATCTGCAGTTGTACAAGGGCCCTAGTGAGACAAACACTGGAGTATTGTGTGAGTTTTGGTCTGTATTTTGTGGTAAGGACATTATTGCTATTGAGGGAGTGAGCGTAGGTTCACAGGTTTAATTGGGGAAGGAAGTTATATTATATATTTAGTATCTGATTTAATACAATTTAAATCTTAACTTTAAAATCCCACACATCAACAATT
>CM069170.1:5205318-5260318 GCA_035221665.1 Okamejei kenojei | reverse complement strand
CCCTCCTCTGTCTCTGTGGACCCCACCACACTTCTGTCCCTCATTTCCAGGCTGAACAGTTGTCGATTCACAGATTCTGGACCTAGGACTGAGTTGTTCTCCTCAGTAACAAAACCTTCACTGACGGAGCGTAACCCTGGGTGGGAATAAACTGGGAGATTCCGAGTGATCACTGGTGTATGTGGCTCTGAGGAACACGTACTGTAACATTCAGAGACAGGGTAAGTCCCAGACAGTGGAAGAATTGGAGTATTACAGTCACTGGGTGTCTGGCACTGAACATTACTAGATCAGTAATTGTGTCACTGATAAACCACTGGGATTTGCACCGTCTCCTGTCTCCTCTGTGTCTCTCACTCTCACTTCTCTCGACAACACCAGGCTGAACGATACGGTCCCACACGAATCTGCACTGTGGATCTCGTCTCCACTCTCAGTACAAACCCCTCACTGATGGAGCTGGAGCAGAGCAGGCAATTCCCTCACAGACCATCTGTCCCACGCTCTCCCGCCGCCTCAAACTGACCTCCCGAGACTGGAGGGGATTGAGTGATGTTTGTGTTATGTTTAATGTGATAAAAATAAGGGGATCCGCGGGATTCTCCTGTGATGTAGTATCTGTCATGTACCGTTGACAATGAAACCCCCAGACCCTGTTATTGACACAGTTGTTTCATCTGTTTTATTTCCTCTTTATTCCCTCGACTTGTTCAGGCTGAGGTGAAAAATTTCAGTGCAGAATTACGGAACCACAGCTGCAGAGTCACTGTGGGGAAACCAAACCGGACTGCGTGTGGAAGTGTGAACATCTCCGGTGAAAAACGAACGACCTGGTACCGGAATACTGATGGCCGATTCCCTCCCCGCCCTCCCCATTAACGGCCCGCCCTCCCCTTTAAACTGGCGCCCACCCTTAAACTGGCCACCCACCATATTATCGTCCGCGATCCGGGTTTAAACCTCCAACTGATGCCGAAGCTGCTGATTTTAAAGAAGGACCTGACAGATGCTGTAGAATCGAGGGTATCCCAAAAAGCTGTGAGAAACTCAGCGTTCAGCAGCATCAAAGGAGTCGAAGAGATAGGCGACGATTCGGGGTCGAGACCCTTCTTCATACTGTCAGGGATCAGAACCGAGAGATATAGACGGTGATGAGGAGAATAAGGAACATGAATGAAAGATATGCAAAACAGTATCGATGATAAAAGGGAACAAGACCATTTTATGCAGTTGTGGTGTGAAAATGAGAAGCAGGTGCGACTGGGTTGGGGATGGAGATAGAGATCGAGGAAAGCCAGGGCCCCGAGGGCTGAGGAAGGTGGAAGTGGAGGAGACAGCAAGGGTTAACAGAATTAGCGAAAATTCAATATCAAGCCCCAAGGGATGCAGACTCCCCAAGCGGATATGAGGTGCTGTATTCTCCAGCTTGCGGTGTGCTACACACAGGCCGTGGAGGAGGCCCAGGACCGAGAGGTCGATACGGAATGGGAGGGGAGATGAAGTGCTGACCACCGGGGAAAAAGGTCGGGTTGGTTAATGCAGGACCGAGCGGAAGGTTTTTCGGCGCAGCCGATCGCCCAAGCCTCCGCTTGGTACCTCACCGATAACAACATCTGGCATCTGGAGCAGCGGATGCAGTAGATGGGGTTTTGGAGGAGGTTACGCAAGAAATGCAACACTTGACCCCCTTCACCTCCCCCTCCACCTCCTTTCAGGGACCCAACAGACCCATCAGGTCCGACATAGGATCACCCAGCACCTCCCTCCAACCTCATCTACTACTGCATCGCTGCTCAGATGCCAGATGATCTATATCGTGAACCCAACGTAAGGCTTGGCGATCGCCTTCGCCGAACACCTCCGCTCGGTCCCTTTATTCATCGAAACTTTTTGCATATCTTTCATTCATTGTTCCTTATCTCTCCACATCACCGTCTAATCACTCGTTTACCCTTATCCCTGACCAGTCTGAAGAAGGTCTCTCGACCTAAACGTCGCCTATCTCCTTCGCTCCTTAGATGCAGCTCACCCGCTGAGTTTCTCCAGCTTTTGTGTACCCCCCCGGATGCTGCTGATGCCGAAATCCATGCTGCCAGCCACCCCAGTGTGGTGACGGGAGAATACTCGAGTTCGGTATTCCGACTGGCATGCACAGGTCATGGGTCCTTCGGCTAAACACGCACGGCGGCCGTGCCGCATCCATGGGTGCAGACCTACGTCATGTCCCCAAGCAGCCGCCCCGCTTGGGGGCCGTCCTCGTCCTCGTCCCCGTCTGCACCACAGTGTACCACAAGGGGAGGGAGCGCGGCTCCAGCTCATTACTTCCTGTCCCGCCTGGCCGTCGCAGCGCGGAAAGAAGCAGAAACTCCAGCTCAACTCCACTCGTCCGGCCGCGGACAGGCAGAGCGATCGGTGCCCGGTGCCTCCCCCCGATCTGGCTGCGTGGCCTGGAACGCCGCTCCCGTCCGCGGACCACAGGATAGAAGAACCCACTTCATGACTTCCTACACGTTTACACTTTTGTGCTGTGGTAGGGGATGGATTTGGCACAAGTTTGAGTTGCGAGAACTTGATTGTTCTTACCATCCCCTGTCCTCGCCGTACACTGGCGTTTTTGTGAGAGCGGTTGATCCCATCTTCAGCTCAGGCTATCAACGTCGGTCATATTTTTCCGACAGGTGGCAGGGATAAGGAGCGATTTGAGGCATCGGCGTTGCACGGAAACCCTAGCCGGCCGCGGGGTCAGGAGTCCAGCGCCTGACCCGGGAGTAAGGTGGTCCGTTTTCCCATCCCAGCGGTGTCGGAAGGCACCAGCTACCGCGGGCCGCTCCCTTTCGGTCGGCAGACCCTCGATCCCGCTGCTCTATTGCAGCGGTACCGGCCAGGATTCCACATCACTCTCACAAAACGCTGGTGTATGGCGGAGGACGGTAAGACACCAGTCAACACAACGCAAACTTTTAGTTATATGTTCATTGCACCGCGGAAATTTTCCAGCGCGGCCGAGATGAGGGGGGTTCCTGAATTGCATTTCTCACGATTGAGGACAAATTCTCGACGCTCCTAGAAGCAGTAAACTGCCTCACCTTCAATAGCAAAATGTCCTTCCTCAAATAAGAAAGACCAAACTGCACACAATACTCCAGGTAGGTCTCACCAGGCCCTGTAACGACATGCAGGAGGACCTAATTCTCGAGTTTTCTCACACTTTTGTCTGCCTTCGATTTTCCAGCATCTGCAGTTCCTCTTAAACCCTTTGTTTACTCCACTGTCCACTGTAAATCTCCTCAAGGTTATGCCTACTTAAAGAAGTTACTCCTCCTCCCTCCGAGGACAGTTTTATCAACCTCCTCTCTGACTGCTCTTCTCCCTCCCCACCTTTTTTTTCCCCCTCTTTTGAAATAAAAGTATTTGTATAATTAAAAAACCTGTAGTTATCCGCTGCACTGCAGGCCCGCCAGTTTGTGGTCAACATTCCCACCGCGTGGTGTTCCGCTGCATTGCAGTGACCGGCCAATTATAGTCCAATGGACCTACATTGCAAGCAGCATCACTACACGGTGGGAGTGTTTAGTGTCCCACATACAGCATGAGCCTGCAGTGCTGCGGTATCACCGCATGTGGGAGTATTGACCACAAACTGGAGCGATTTAATTATATGAAATTCAATGCACATTGGAAAGTTGCTGTCGAACAGCTTAGTTTTAATTGTGCTCTTTACTGCAAAATGGTTCTTTATTGGCTCATTTATGGCCCCATTTCCTTTCGCCGGAATACACCCATTCCCTCGATGCCAAAATTTGTAAAAGCCCTGAAAACGGGAAACTGAAAAAATAGGTGCAGGAGTGGCCATTCCACCATTGGTGTGTGAATGATTGAAGACGGACACAGATCGGTGACGTTTCAAAGTTCAATTGTTAACTAGTAATTAACCACTTGTGTGAAATGGTTAATGATAACTACCTTAAGCAAGGCATGAAAGACTTTCAGGTTGAAAGGAAGCTTGTGTGTGATGATTGTAGAGTGGTTATTCATGAGCTTTGGACTGGATCAGATAGTTGTATATGGATGCACCTTGCTCAATAGACACAAATTGTGCTGGAGTAAACTCAGTCAGGTCAGGCAGCATCTGTGGGAAACTTGGATAGGTGATGTTTCAGAGTTCTGGAGTAACTCAGCTGGTCAGGCAGCATCTGTGGGCAACATGGAATAGGTGACGTTTCACAGAGTGCAGTCATAATTCAGCAGCGGGTCAGGCAGTATGCTCTGGTCAATGTGGATAGTCGTTGTTCTCGGGTCTGAAGAAGGACTCATAAAAATGGTGCCTATCCACACGTTTCCCACAGACAGACACAAAATGCTGGAGTAACTCAGCGGAACACACAGCATCATCCTTAGAGGAAGGAACCTTCTTCAGACTCCAGAGTCACAGGAGAGGGAGACACAGAGATAAGGAAGTGTAAGTAAAAACTCCAGCACTGCTATTATCTGAAATAGTGTGGTTATGTTTAGAAAATAGGAAGTACAACGAGAACTGGAGTGCCCTTGTACAATCAGTCACTGAAAGTAAGCATGCAGGCTAGACCGAAGGCAAAGAAGAGAAGCTAATGGTATGCTGGCCTTCAGAGCGAGAGGAGTTGAGTTTAGGAGCAAGGAGGACCTACTACTGCAGTTGTACATGGGCCCTAGTGACACCACACATGGAGAATTGTGTGCAGGTTTGTTCTCCTCATTTGAGGAAGTACATTCTTGCTATTGAGGGAGTGCAGCGTAGGTTTCACATGGTTAATTCCAGGGATGGCGGGCACTGACATATGTTGAATGAATGGGTTCGACTGGGTTTTGTATTCACTGGATCTGAACGGGATGAGTGGAAAATCTTATAGAATCGTTTATATAAAATTAGTGAGGGATTGGAAGGTAGATGCAGGAAACATGTTCCCCATGTTGGGGAGGAGTCCAGAACTGTTTAACGGTTGGTTCATTTCTTAAACAGACAGCTCACAATAAGTTTAGATCAACCAACAAAAGCTTTACTGACTCATTTAGGCCGGCGCGAGTGACGGGGATAAAAGTCAAGTATGCAACACAATACTTAATCCCTCCTGGGCCATCACTCCAAAGAACAAAGGCTTACAGCATATTTTTATATAGTATTTTGGAAACGTAGTCACAATGTTTTATACAAAGTTGGAACAATGACCATCTAAGACATCAATCACAAGAGTATACCCATTCAAAGCATTCTTGTCACTAACACAATACTTCTCGTGCTATAGTTTATCGATCACAAACTTTAGTTACAAACCCCCAAACACAGGAACTTAGTCAAAGGTTCTATCATCTGCAGTGCCTTCTTAAAACAATGTAAGGATCTTTATCAATTACCCACAGAAGTTCCTGTTTACAGACATCCAACATAATTAAGGTATAGTGCCAATTAAGGTACAGTGATATTTTGAGTTTCCATACAGCCATAATAATAATAAAGCAACAAGACACACAGCCGACAAAAATAAATTTTAACCAGAAACATCCAGCACAGCGAATCCACATTCCTCACTGTGCTGGAAGGTAATAAAGTTCAATCATCTTCCTCGTTTGTTCACCAGTGGTCGGGGCTGTGTTGAAACCATCCACAGTCGCCCGCTGCCGACGGTCCGATGTCCGAAACGGCTCGCATCAGGATGGCGGAGACTCCGGCATCAGGAAAGGATTGGAACATTCCGCAGCATGGGAGCTCCCCGAGTCGGCCTCTTCTTACTGGAGACCGGGGGCTTCACGGTGTTAAAGTCCACAGGCCACGAGGTATGGAGCTCCTCACGGGCGATCCTCGGCAAAGGAGAGAGAAAAATCGCATCTCCGTACGAGGTAAGTGACTGAAAAAAAGTTTTCCCCCAATCCCCCCCCCCCCCCCCATGTGAAAAAAACCTAGAAACAATAAACCATTACTTTTATATCATACTTAAAATACGGGAAGCGGTGACTCCGGATTAATCCTGACGCCTTTCGCCAGCGAGAAAAAGACAGAGGAATGACGAAGAGATGGCCCACGAGGGAAAGGGGGGATGTCCGTTTAATTTGGATAATTGAATGTTCATGTCATTGGGCTGTAAGCAATGAGGTGCTGTCCAGTTTACGTGTCACCTCACTCTGGCAATGGAGGAGGCCCAGGACAGAAAGATCAGTGTGGGAGTGGGAAGGAGAGTTGAAATAGTTGGCACTCGGGAGATCTAGCAGGCCTTGGCAGACCGAGCACAAGTGTACGTTGAAATGCACGCCTAGTCTAGATACATGGAACAGCAGATGCTGGTTTACAAAAAGAGACACAATCTCCTGGAGTAACTTGCACCTCTGGAGAGCATGGACAGGCAACATTCTAGGTCAGGACCCTTCTTCAGACTGCTTGGTGTGGGGTGTGGAGAAAGTTGGAAAGGAGAGGTGGGAGTGGTCACCTTCGATTGTCTTGCCTCTCCAGATGCAGCCTGACCCATTGAGTTCCTCCACCCCTTTAGAGGGAATGGACAGATGACGTTTTGAGTCAGGACCCTTATTCAGACTGAGTGGAGAGGGTGGGGGGAGGAGGCTGGAAAAGAGAGATGGGGGCTGGACAAAGCCTGGCAAGTGATAGGTGGATATAAAATGCTGGAGTAACTCAGCGGGACAGCAGCATCTCTAGAGAGAAGGAATGGGTGATGTTTCAGGTTGAGACCCTTCTTCAGAAGTGATAGGTGGATATAGGTGAGGGAGACACAAGAAACTGCAGATGCTGGAATCTTGCACAGAACACAATTTAGTTAGATGCACAGAATCTCTTGCCCAGAGTGAGGGAATCGAGGACCAGAGGACATGGGTTCAAGGTGAAGGGGAAAATATTTAATAGGAATCTGAGGGGTGACTTTTCAACAAAGGGTGGTGGGTGTATGGAACAAGCTGCCGGAGGTAGTTGAGGCTGGGACAATCCCAACATTTAAGAAACAGTTATAGACAGGTACATAGATAGGCCAAATTTGGAAGGATATGGACCAAATGCAGGCATGTAGCCGGGACATGTTGGTTGGTGTAGGCAAGTTGGGCCGAAGGTCCTGTTTCCACACTGTATCACTCTATGACTCGGTGCTGGAGTAACTCAACTGGTCAGACAGCATCTGTGGAGTACCTGGATAGGTGATGTCTCACAGAGTGCTGGAATAACTCGGCGGGTCAGGCAGCACCTGTGGAGAACACGGATAGGTGAAGTATCACAGAGTGCTGGAGTAACTCAACTGGTCAGACAGCATCTGTGGAGTACCTGGATAGGTGATGTCTCACAGAATGCTGGAGTAACTCGGCGGGTCAGGCAGCATCTGTGAAGAAGATGGGTAGGTGATATTTCAGGTCAGGACCCTTCTTCAGACTGACATTATGTTAACAGATGAGGGGGTGATCGGCAGATGAGTGAAGTGACAGAGGTGAGGGAAAATAAGGATAAAAGGACATGAGATAAGGAGAGAGGAATGTATATAAGCAGCATTAAGGGACATTGTTCAGGTAGCATTTGGAGTATTGCATTCAGTTAACCAGAATGGTTTAAAAACAAGGAACTGCAGATGCTGGTTCACAAAAAAGGACACAAAATGCTAGAATAACTGCGCGGGTCAGGCCGCATCTCTGGACAGAAGGACTGTGAGATTCCGGGTTGAGACTGAGGAGGGTCTCGACCAGAAACGTTACCTATTCCTTCCAGCATTTTGTGTCTAGCTAAACAGCGCTTATCCACATGGTGGTGTGCCAGTAGACTGGAGGAGTGGGCAGAGTACTTGCCACAGAACGGGCAGGTGAAGGGGCACTGGCCGGTGTGGACTCGCCAGTGCCTAAGCAGGTGGTCAAGGCGGGTGAAGTCTTTCCCACAGGATGGGCAGGGGAAGGGACGCTCCCCGTTGTGGGTACGCTGGTGCTTCCACAGGTTGGACATGCGGGTGAAACCCTTGCCACACTCACCACACACAAAGGGTCTCTCTCTGGTGTGTATCCGCCGGTGCTCCTGCAGCCCCCATGCTCTCGTCACTGGAAGCAGCTGCTTGCCGGCGTGGGCCCGCCGGTGCCTGTTCTGCCGCAACCCCCGCCAGCTGTCAAACGTCTCACCACAGTACGGGCAGTCGTAGGGCTAGCCACTGGTGTGCACGTGCTGGTGAGGCAGGGCATGGGAGGCCATGGCAAAGCCATTGCCGCACTAGATGCAGGTGTAGGGGCGCTAGCCGGTGTGGGTGCGCTGGTGCTTCAGCAGCCTGGTGGAGTTGATGAAGCCCTTGCCGCACTGGGCGCAGGTGTAGGGGCGGTCGCCGGTGTGGGTGCGCTGGTGCACCAGCAGGTGGCTGGACTGGGTGAAGCTGTTGCCGCACTGGGCACAGATGTAGGGACGCTCACCGGTGTGGGTGCGTTGGTGATTCAGCAGGCTGCTGGATCTGGTGAAACCCTTGCCGCACTGGCCGCAGGTGTAGGGGCGCTCACCGGTGTGGGTGCGCTGGTGTTCCAGCAGGCTGTTGGACTGGGTGAATCCATCGCCGCACTGGGCGCAGGTGTAGGGGCGCTCGCCGGTGTGGGTGCGCTGGTGCCTCACCAGTCTGCTGGAGTTGGTGAAGCCCTTGCCGCACTGGGCGCAGGTGTAGGGGCGCTCGCTGGTGTGGGTGCGCTGGTGCACCTGCAGGTGGCTGGACTGGATGAAACTGTTGCCGCACTGGTCGCAGATGTAGGGGCGCTCGCCGGTGTGGGTGCGCTGGTGATTCAGCAGGCTGCTGGAGTCGCCAAAGCCCTTGCCACACTGTGCGCAGGTGTAGGAGTACTCGCCGGTGTGGGTGCGCTGGTGTTTCAGCAGGTAGCCGTATTGGGTGAAGCCCTTGCCGCACTGGACACAGGTGTAGAGGCACTCGCTAATGTGGGTGCGTTGGTGATTCAGCAGGCTGCTGGAGCGGGTGAAGCCCATGCCACAGTTGCTGCAGGTGTAGGACTGCTCCCCAGTGTGCACGCGTCTGTGCACCTTCATGGCCATGGACGACTTGAAGCCTTTGCCGCAGTCGGAGCAAGTGAAGGGCCGCTCACTGCTGTGCACCCGCCGGTGCTCCCGCAGCCCCGACAACCAGGTAAAGCTCTTGCCGCATATGGAGCAGCCATAGGGCTTCTCGCCCGTGTGCACCCGCCGGTGGGTCTTCAGGTGACCTGCCGTCTTGAAATTCTTTTTGCACTCAGAGCAGTCGAAGGGGCGTTCTCCCGTGTGCATCCGCCGGTGTGTCTCCAGCTTGCTCGGGCTCCAGCAGGCCTTGCCACACACGTCACACTCATAACGCTTCTCCTTGTTGTGCCCCGTCATGTGGTCCTCCATCGAAGCTCAGCACGCGCACTGAGCAGATGGCGGGCTCACTGGCACCCTGGCCTCCCTCAATGGCCGCTCACATCTCCATCTCTCCGTCCACAGCAACGGTTCCTAATCCCTGCAGGAGGGGAACACAGAGGATCAACAACCTGGCAAACAGGATATTACTAATTCGTGAACAATACTAGTGATTGGGGGGGGGGGTGGAGTGGGGGGATTGGGAGGTGAGTGGGGGGGATGGGGGAGTGAGAGGGATGATATTATGGGAAGGAGGAGAGAGGTGGTTAGGTGGCATGGTGGGGGAATGGGGACGGGAGACAGTGGAAGTGAGGGGAGGGAGAGAAGGGACAGGGGGTTGTGAGGGGAGGGGGAGGATGTGAGGGGAGAGGAGGGGATGAAGAGGCAAGTGGGAACACTGACGTGGGGGTGTTGAGCTTCCGGGCACTGAGTTGAGCCGAGAGAGAAATAGATAGAGAGAGAAAGAGATAGAGAGCGAGGAGCGAGAGCTGAGAGCGAGAGCGAGAGAGAGAGAGAGAGAGAGAGAGAGAGAGAGAGAGAGAGAGAGAGAGAGAGAGAGAGAGAGAGAGAGAGAGAGAGAGAGAGAGAGAGGGGTTGGTCAATCTGAGACAGAGAGAGACAGACAGAGAGAGACAGAGAGACAGACAGAGAGACAGAGAGAGATATAGAGACTCTCCCGACTGCTCTCAGTCATTACTCCTCCACCACCCCTGCCACACGATGCACCCACCCATCAGCCCGACCCGAGATTGATGATCGTGAAGTGGCGGCGGGACCCGGTGCAGACCTGACGCCAGGCCAGGCTCCCCGCCAACCCCAGTCACTGTCTCCCGGGTGCGAGGCTGCGGCCTGGCCGGAGGACTGGACCGAATCACCCAGCCAGCGCGCCCACCCTGCCCCGATCCACCGGAGCCTCTCATCGCTCCCGGCCCGGGTACTCACGGCTCAATCTGCCCGCCCGCCCGCTGCCCCGGTGACAGAGAGACCGCGTAACGCGGTGGCCTCTGCCCGGAAATGACATCACGGAAGTGGTGTTAGGTAAATTGAATGGATTAAAGGTCGATAAATCCCCAGGGCCAGATAGGCTGCATCCCAGACTGCTTAAGGAAGTAGCCCCAGAAATAGTGGATGCATTAGTGATAATTTTTCAAAACTCTTTAGATTCTGGAGTAGTTCCTGAGGATTGGAGGGTAGCTAATGTAACCCCACTTTTTAAAAAGGGAGGGAGAGAGAAAACGGGGAATTACAGACCATTTAGTCTAACATCGGTAGTGAGGAAAATGCTAGAGTCAGTTATTAAAGATGGGATAGCAGCACATTTGGAAAGTGGTGAAATCATTGGACAAAGTCAGCATGGATTTATGAAAGGTAAATCATGTCTGACGAATCTTATAGAATTTTTCGATGATGTAACTAGTAGAGTGGATAAGGGAGAACCAGTGGATATGTTATATCTGGACTTTCAGAAGGCTTTCGACAACGTCCCTCACAAGAGATTAGTATGCAAACATAAAGCACACGGTATTAGGAGTTCAATATTGATGTGGATAGAGAACTGGCTGGCAGACAGGAAGCCAAGTGTAGGAGTAAACGGGTCCTTTTCAGAATGTCAGGCAGTGACTAGTGGGGTTCAGTGTTGGGACCCCAGCTATTTACAATATATATTAATGATTTGGACGAGGGAATTGAATGCAACATCTCCAAGTATGCGGATGACACGAAGCTGGGGGGCAATGTTAGCTGTGAGAAGTATGCTAGGAGGCTGCAAGGTGACTTGGATAGGTTGGGTGAGTGGGCAAATGCATGGCAGATGTAGTATAATGTGGATAAATGTGAGGTTATCCACTTTGGTGGCAAGAACGGGAAAGTCGACTATTATCTGAATGGTGGCCGATTAGAACAAGGGGAAATGCAACGAGACCTGGGTGTCATGGTACACCAGTCATTGAAAGTAGGCATGCAGGTGCAGCAGGCAGTGAAGAAAGCGTATGGTATGTTAGCATTCATAGCAAAAGGATTTGAGTATAGGAGCAAGGAGGTTCTACTACAGTTGTACAGGGCCTTGGTGAGATCACAACTGGAGAATTCCATACAGTTTTGGTCTCCTAATCTGAGGAAAGACATTCTTGCCATAGAGGGAGTACAGAGAAGGTTCACCAGACTGATTGCTGGGATAGCAGGATATGAAGAAAGACTGGATAGACTCGCTTTGTACTTGCTGGAATTTAGAAGATTGACGGGGGATCTTATAGAAACTTACAAAATTTTTGAGGGGTTGGACAGGCTAGATGCAAGAAGATTGTTCCCGATGTTGGGGAAGTCCAGAACAAGGGGTCACAGTTTAAGGATAAGGGGGAAGTCTTTTAGGACTGAGATGGAAAAAAAAATTCACACAGAGAGTGGTGAATCTGTGGAATTCACTACCACAGAAAGTAGATGAGGCCAGTTCATTGGCTATATTTAAGAGGGAGTTAGATGTGGCCTTTGTGACTAAAGGGATCAGGGGGTATGGAGAGAAGGCAGGTACATGATTCTGAGCTGGATGATCAGCCATGATCATATTGAATGGCGGTGCAGGCTCGAAGGGCCGAATGGCCTACTCCTGCACCTATTTTCTATGTTTCTATAATTCAGTTTTTATCTACTGATGTTATAGCTGATAAAAATGGTCGACATCTTATAGTTGCAGGTACATTAATGCAAACAAAGGTGTTGTTAGTAAATGTCTATGCACCTAACGTTGATGATGCTGAAATTCTCTAATAGATTACTTAGTAATATACCTCATTTTAATACCCATTTGTTAGTTGTGGAGGTGATCTGAATTGTGTTTTTGATCCAAAGCTAGATCGTTCTAGTCCCCACACTTTATCCCAATCAGCTATGTCATGTTTATCCCAATCAGCTATGTTCTTTTCTGATTTTATGACCCGGGGTGGTTTGGTTGACCCTTGGAGACTTCGTAACCCCTCAACCAACAAGTTTTCTTTCTTTTCTCGGATACATCCATCATATTCAAGAATAGATTATTTCTTTATAGATAATAGTCTCAACTCATGTGTTGTTTCCTCAGATTATTCAAGTATTCTAATATCTGATCATGCACCATTATTTCTAGATATTCAGTTATCCATACAGAAATCTACCCCCTCCCCCCATTGGAGATTCAACTCATTATTTTTGGCTGCTAAAACATTTTGTGAATTTGTTTCAAACTCAATTGATGAGTTTCTCTTCTTTAACCAGAGTGAATCTACATATTTTTCATTAATTTGGGGGTCGCTGAAAGCTTTTCTTGTAGGGCAGATTATTTCATATTCCACCTATTCTAATAAAACATGCAATACCAGGCTTACTGAGCTTACATCTGCTAGTAGCCTCGATCAAGAATGTTCATCCGATCCTTCTCCAGAACTATTTAAGAAGCGTCTTAATCTTCAGGTGGAGTTTGATCTTATTTCTACCAGAAGTTCTGAGCGACTGTTGTTACAAACTCATGTTTTATATATCAAATATACCAAATATACCCACACCGGCCAGCACCCTTTCACCTGCCTGCTCTGTGGGAAGGACTTTGCCCGCTCCTCCAGCTTGCGGGCACACCACCATGTGAATAGGCGCTGTTTAGTTAGACACAAAATGCTGGAAGGAATGGGTAACGTTTCTTGTCGAGACCCTATTCAGTCTCGACCCGAAATGTCACCCAGTCCTTCGTAACGATTTTGAATATCGTTTATCTTTGTATGCGAAGGATTTGTTGCTGTATGTAACTGATCCTGCATCTTGTCTTCCGGGTATCCTATCAATTCTGGATGTTTATCGTTCTTTTCCAGGATATAAACTAAATCTTCAAATGAGTGAATGTTACCCCATTAACACAGCAGGTTTGCAACTTCAGGAAGCTGATTTGCCCTTTAAAATCTCTCATTCTGGATTCAGGTATCTTGGCATCAATGTGATGCATACATTCTCAGGCCTTTTGTCTGCGAACTTTACCTTGCTCATGACCAAAGTAAAATCTGATTTTCAGAGATGGAATAATCTGCCTCTCTCTTTAATTGGGAAGATTAATGTTGTTAAAATGAATGTTTTGCCTAAATTTCTTTATTTGTTTCAATCAATTCCCTTATTCTTACCAAAACATTTTTTGGACTCCTTAGACAAAATGATTAGCTCATTAATTTGGGGTGCGAAGCCCCTGAGGGTCCGTAAATCATTACCCCAACGATGTAGGTTCAATGGTGGTCTTGCTTTACCGAACTTTCAATTCTACTACTGGGCTACTCACATTCATAAAATACGTTGTTGGGTTGATTTTCCTTATTTAGCTTGGTGCGAACTGGAACCCTCTCTTGCCCTCCTTCATCTGCTCTTATATATTCCTCTCTTCCAACCAAGATTTCATTGCTTATCAAAAATCCTCTTGTGCTTAATACTTTAAAGATTTGGTATCAATTCAGGATACATTTCAAATTTGTAGCTGCATCTCCTTTAGGTCCATTATGTAACAATCACCTGTTTCCTCCCTCACATTTGGATTCCGTTTTTTTCGGTATACATATGTAGTGTTTTTTCTTAAACTTGAGAACATTAAATATACATTGAGGGGATGTACTGATATTTTTTTTCACAAATGGCAACCTTTTTTTAAATCATACTTTACAGACTTGGAGGATCTGCCAGACTAAGGGCTGGTTTGTTAAATGTTGTTATGTGTAGGTGCACTCTTCACTGTTAATTAGCCAGGGTGGGATGGGTGGGGTGCGTGACTGATGGTATGGTTGCATTATATATAACTTTAAAATTATTTCTATTTATTTCATGTTTCTGTATATTTTTGTATTTTTCTTTAGTCTATCATTTGAATGTTTCTTATTAACATGCCTTTTTTCATTTTTGTGTTGATTTATTTAAAATGAAAAATAAAATTTATAAGAGAGACACAGGGAGACAGAGAGAGACACACACACGAGACGAGAGAGACACACACACAGACAGAGAGAGAAAGAGAGAGACACAACACACAAGAGACAGAGAGAGAAGAGAGAGAGACACACACACACACACAGACAGAGAGAGAGAGAGAGAGACACACACAGAGAGAGAGTCACACAGACAGAGAGTGAGAAAAGAGAGGACCAGAGAGATGAGAGAGAGAGAGAGACAGAGAAAGAGAGACACACAGACACACACATACAGACACACACACACAGACAGAGAAAGAGAGAGACAACACACAGAGAGACAAGAAAGAGAGAGAGATACACACAGAGAGACACAGAGAGACACACACACCACACACACACACAGACAGAGAGAGAGAGAGAGAGAGACACACACACACACAGAGAGAGAGAGAGAGAGAGACACGAACACACACACAGAGACAGAGAAAGAGAGAGTGACACACACACAACACAGGACAGAGAAAGAGAGAGAGACACACACACACACAGAGACAGTGAGAAGAGAGGAGAGAGACACACACACACACAGAGACAGAGAAAGAGAGAGAGAGAGACACACACACACACACACGAGGAACAGAGAAAGAGAGGAGACACCACAACACACACACACAGACAGAGAGAGAGAGACACACACACACACACACAGATAGAGAGGGAGGAGACATAGAGAAGAAGACACACACACACACACACACACCACAGAGAAGAGAGAGAGAGACAACACCACACACACAGAGACAGAGAAAGAGAGAGAGACAACACACACACACACACAGACAGAAAGAGGGAGAGACACACACACACAGAAGGCCAGAGAGAACACACACAGAGACAGAGAGAGAGAGACACACACACAGAGACAGAGAGAGATACACACACACACAGAGAACACACACACACAGAGAGACACACACACACACACACACAGACAGAAAGAGAGACAACACAATAACATACACACACACACACACAGAGAGAGAGAGAGTGAGACACACACACACACACAGAGACAGAGAGACACACACACACACAGACAGAGAAAGAGAGAGAGGAGTCCACACACACACACAGACAGAGAGAGAGACACACACACACACAGACAGAGACAAAGACGAGAAGAGTGAGACACACACACACACACAGACAAGAGAGAGAGAAACACACACACACACACAGAGATAGACACAAACACACACACACACACCAGAAAGAGAGAGATAGACACACACACACACAGACACACACAACACACCACACCACACAGACAGGAAAGAGGGAGAGACCAACACACAGAGACACAACAGAGAGAGCGAGAGAGACACACACACCACAGACAGAGAGACACACAGAGACAGAGAGACAACACATACACACACACACAGTGACAGAGAGAGAGAGAGAGAGAGACACACACAAACACACACACCACACACACACAGAGAGAGAGAGAGAGAGAGTGACACACACACACAGACAGACCCGGAGTGAGAAAGAGAGAGACGGTGTCCCGACTCCCCTTCTCCATCACCCCGGCCGCACGACGCGCCCACCCATCAGCCCCACCCGAGATTGATGGCCGTGTAGCGGCGGCGGCGGTGGGTCCCGGCACAGGCCCGACCCAGGCCCAGGCCCGGCTCCCGAGCGCAGGCTCCGCCAACCCCAGGCCCAGTCACTGTCTCCCGGGGTGCGTGGCCGCGGCCTGGGCGGAGACTGGACCCCACCCCCCCCCCCCCCCCCCCGCGCACCGAATCCCCAGCTCAGCGCGCCCGCCCCGCCCGCCCTGATCCACCGGAGCCTCTCACCGCGTCCGGCCCGGCCCGGCCCGGGTACTCACGGCTCATCCCGCCCGCCCGCTGCCCGTTGCCCCGGATGACAGAGAGAGAGAGACCGCGCGGCGCAGGGCCTCAGCCCGGAAAGACGTCGCAGCCACGGCCCTGTTGCCCCGCAGAGAGAGGGGCCTCAGCCCGGAAATGACGTTCTGCCCCGGCCCCGTTGCCCCGCAGACAGACAGAGAGAGAGAGAGAGAGAGAGAGGGGCCACAGCCAGGAAATTACGTCGCTGCCCCGGCCCCGTTGCCCCGCAGGTTGCGGGGCGGCCTCAGCCCGGAAATGACGCGAAGACCAAGATGGTGCCGACCTGCACTGGACGGTGAGAGAGAGAGAGGGAGAGATTGTGTGGAGGGAAAGAGAGAGGGATGTAAAGATTACAGGCATACACAGATGAATCTTTACTACTACTTTATTAAACGTACACACACATCACTGCCCTAGCTGTGCGTGGTCTGTCGTGGACACTAGAGAGAGAGCTAAGGGTGGGAAGGTCACAATTATACTGGCTGGTGGGGGAGTGGTTAGCAAGGGCTTCCTCACTACTATTAAAGGTGTACACACATATCATCTACATCCTTCCTCTGCATAAACGAAACAGCAAGTAGTGACAGGGCCACCACGTCTAATGCGCTAAGGGAAAGTAAACAGCAGTAATACAGGAACGCAAAATCACACAAAATCACACGTAATTAAACACGTAATTACCATAACGATCTGGCGGCCTGACCAGGCGACCAGACCGGGTCGGGACTTCGCCATCACATCCCCCCCCCCTCCCCCGACAGGAACAAGAGGGACTGTCACCACGGACAGGAGAACTCCTGGGCGACGGAGGCAGAGGAGAGGACGGAGAGGGGGGAGGCGAGAAGGCCGGAGAACCAGGAAGCGTAGCGGGAGGATGCACCGTGGAGGGCCGAGAGGGAGGACTAAGCAGGGTGGGCATGGCGCGAGGCAGCAAATGCGGCACAGAGGGGGCATAAGGAACAGCTGGAGGGGGACGGGGCTCGTTAACGAGCCGGGGATGTTGACGAGATCTACGGTAGATCGTGCCATCGTGGACGACAAGGTATGAACGAGGGGAGCCAGCAGAGCCGACAACAACGGCAAGCCTGGAGTGGCCAGGGTGGGAAGCATACGGATGAACTGGCCAGGAAAGAGAGGACGGAGGACACGGCAGGACTTGTCATGGGAACGCTTCTGCATATGGTGTTTGTGTTCGATTCGTTTCGGATCATGGCAGGTTTTAAAAATGGAGAGGAGAGAGCAAGCGATTTGCTGTGACACCGGGATCGGAGGCCGCTTAACCAGGGACATGAGGAGCTGAGCCGGGATCCAGGGTTGGTCGCGAGAGATGTTGCGGAGGTTCAGGAGGGCCAGGTAGAGCTGTAGAGCGGGACAAGCTACAGCGTTCTAGCAGTCCTTTGGCACTGCAGACCGCGCGCTCAGCCAGGCCGTTGCTGTGCGGGTACTCCGGGCTGCTGGTGTAATGACGGAAATTCCAGTGATCAGCAAAAGCCCGGAATTCGGTACTGGTGAATTGACTGCCGTTGTCCGACTGCAGGCTGGCCGGCAACCCAAAAGTAGCGAAGTGGCGGCGCAGCTTTTCGACGACAGCAGATGAAGACAAAGAGTGAAGCTCGTCAACCTCGAACCAGCTGGAGTAAGAGTTGACAAGCACGAGAAAGTGCTTTCCGCGCCACTCGAAATTGTCAGTTGCCAGCACAGACCAGGGAAGGTTGGGAGCAGAGAGCAGGCTGCTGCAAGAGGGGCTGCTGCTGCTGTTGTGGGGCGAGGTTGTTGCAAGTAGGGCATGAGGAAACCCTGTCCCGGAAATAACGAGCCATATCAGGCCAGTAGAACTGGCTCTGAGCGATGGAAAGAGTGGCTTTGGCCCCGGGATGGCCACGATGGGCAGTTTCATAGTATTGTTCTCGAAGTGCTGTGGGCACCACCACCTTGTGCCCCTTCACAATCACACGTCACGCCAACGCACCTAGCTCGTCACGAACCAGAAATAGGGCACGTGCGGCCGGCAGGGAAGATCGGCGGGTCTGGCCAGCCCTGCTTGATTAATCGCGGCTAGCTGTTGTAGCGAAGCGTCAGCCGCCGTGTGCTGGGCCAGGGACTTCATACTGAATGGAGGCACGAAATTAACGGTTGAGGACTATCAAAATCGGACGCCTCGTAGGGGTGAGGGTTGTGGATGCGGAGAGGAGAGGCCAGGGCCCGAGGATAGGCGTGTCGGCAACAAACATGTCCTTGCCTTTTCGATAAACCACGGTAAAAGGTGAACCGTTGTAGCTGGAGCATCGTGCGCTGAAGCCGAGAGGAGGCCACGTGTATCGGCTTGTTGCGGATAGTAACCAGAGGCTGATGTGAAGCAGGCGCCCAGAATATAGTCCTTGAACTTTGAGCAGGCAAAGACAACAGCCAGCAATTCTTTTTCTATTTGGGCATAACGCTGGTCAGCGGGAGTCATCGTACGGGATGCGTAAGATATGGGCAGTTGTACTCCGTCATGGAGCTGCAAGCAAGCGGCCGAGGCCAAACTTAGACGTTATCGCATGTGAGAACGATAGGGGTGTGGAGGTCATAAATACGTCATCAATGTTGGCGTGCTGATCAACTTAGATTTGAGAATGTCAAAAGCTTTCTGGTGTTGCGGGAACCAGGCCAAGGCAGTGGCCTTTTTTTCAGGTCTCTCAGAGGTGCGCTCAGATCACTTAAGTTGGGGATGAACTTTCCCAGGTAGTTGGACCATGCCCAGGAAGTGCTGGAGGCCTGACACGTTCAGAAGCAGTGCAGGCATCTCGGATGATAGCGGCAGTCTCTACAAACGGGACGGTGCTTCAGCTCCGATGCTGTGAAGACGTGTGGCCAGGTAGGTGACCTCAGGGACACGAAAACCGCATTTGTTTTTTTGCTGACTTCAGTTTGACTTCCAGAATTCCGCTCCCCGCACCTGGCGGATGGTTGTGGTCGTGCTCAGTGACTGTCCTTCCCCGTAACTAGGATGTCATCAACAATGATGGCACACGGGAAGCACGGCAAACAGTTGTTCCATTGTCCTTTGGAACACCTCACTGGCAAGAGTTGATTCCCGAACGGCAATGCGGAGAAAACGAAACCTGCCGAAGGGTGTACTGAATAGTTTGTCAGGTTATTAAGACCGTTCATCAAGTGGGTGTATCTGCCAGCTCACTTGGCGACGAGAACCGAAAACACAGTGGCAGGACCGACTTGTGCAGCAACATCTTCAACAGTTTCCAGCAATGGGGGAATGCGGTGCGCTTGATTGCCAGGTTCAGGTCCTTTGGGGTTGATGCAGATTTCGATAATTCACTCTTATCCTTCTTTTCGCCGCGACGACCTTGGTAGAGACCCACTGGTGGGGTCCCATTCAACCTCCTGTCAGGATGCCCATGGTCATCATATCACGAAGTGGTAGACTCGACTTTGTCTTTCAATCGCGAAGGACACAACGGTGCGGAGGACGGATAACGGTGTTTGATGCAGGATTGAAGGCGACTTTGCCAGCTGCAGGAAATTTCCCAGCTTGGTGTCGAAATGGCCGGTATTCGGCACGGGTCAGGGGCGACGCACCAGGCGAATGTCACGGAGAAGTTCCACCAATCATAGGTCTAGGCATGCCCCTAATGCCTAACAGGCCGTCACATTTAACTCCGTCTAGCAGAAAGAAAGAGAGGGGCCGAGAGGCCTTTAGTACCTAGCATAGAGAGTGGCCATCCCCACATGAACGAGCACCGCCTCCACCATAGGCACAGCAAAACAGAGCGGTCAGTGGTAACGAGCACATTATTTCTTATCTTCCTTAAAAGGCTTGTTGACATAACGTTGGCAGCAGCCCCCGTGTTGAATATTAGCAAGAGAAAGGCGCTGCCATTGACAGTAACGCTCCACGGTCGGTCCGTTATCAGAGGCAGGTGCATTTTTCAGCGAAAACAACACGTCAGCTCACTCTGGGAAGAGCCCGAATCAGACAGAGGGAATTCCTTCATGCCTGGTGATGGAACCAATCGTCGTATCATCACGTGTCAGGTAGTGAGCGGGCTTCTCGTGCTGTGCAGGTTTCCCACGGAACGGCATGCCGCCGAGAAGTGGTTAGGCTTGTGGCAGAAATTTACATGGTTGCTTCCCCAGCGCAGGGGCAAACATTAGAGCGGTTGGCGAAGCCGAGTGCAATTCGGGCAGCGTTGACGCGGTACTGGACCCTGGTGCAGGCTGACCCTCTGTCGCTGAGGAGCATTGTATTGGCGTCCAGCAGAACTGGCTGCGTGGACCTCATGATCAGGCAGCAGCACAGCGAAGGAGACAGCCTCTGCCATGCGAGAGGCATGCCAACGCCCGTCGTTAAAAGTCAGATCCAGGAATTCCGACTCAGGGAGGGGGTACTGGGACTAAAGAAATAAAACCCGATAGACAGGAGACGCAGGAGAACAAACTTCTGACGCCATGTAAAGAGTACAGGCATACACAGATGAATCTTTACACCTTATCTTTTATTTAAACATACACACACATACACTTCCCTAGCTGTACGTGGTCGTGTCACGGACACTAAGAGAGAGCTAAGGGGTGGGAAGGTCACAATTATACTGCTTGGTGGGGGAGTGGGTTAGCAAGGGCTTTGTCACAACTAATTCAAAGGTGTACGCATATATCATCTACAATTGAGGTAGAGAGAGAGGGAGAGAATCCGAAGGGAAGCAAGAGGGAAGAAAACCGAAGGGAGAGAATGGACAGGGAGATATCTTGACAGTGGGGGTTGAGAGGGGCAGGAATAAGGGGAGGGTGTTCAGATAGGAAGGTTAGAGTCCTGTGTAAAAAAGGGTGAAGTGATTCGCGGGGAAGCAGGGAGCAAAGGGAGTGGGGAAGGGAATACAAGTCTTGGAGTGGGTTTTGGTCTGCTGAGGGGTTGAATGTGGGGGGCAGTAGACTGGGGGGGAGATAGGGGTCAAGTGAATCAAGAAGGGTAGGGAGCCTGTGGGGGTTCACACTGGGGGTGGGGAGGAGGAGATGGGAGGGAGCAAAGGGGTGTAAGGAGCAGGAGGGCGCAGGGTAAGGGGCGGGAGCCATAGGGAGGAGGTCACATAGTTTGGGGGTGAGGAGGGTGTTGCAGTTATTGAAGTAAATCCAGGGCAGGGATCTTCACTGTGAATGACTGGGCACTGGGAAATGTGTGGAACCGAGTGATCTAGAGTGTAGGTACGAGTTGGGCCAAAGGGCCTCTTTCCAACGCTGTATCACTCACACTCTGTGACAAGTGCTGGCTGGAACTCAGCGTGTCAGGCCAGCATCTGTGGAGAAGGGTAGAACACGAAAGGGAGCAGAGTAACTTCAGCGGACGGGCAGCATCTTGGAGAGATAAGACGCAAACACTGGAGTAACACAGTGTCAGACAGCATCTGTGGAGAAGATAGACACAAAAAGTGCTGGATTAACTCAGCAGGACAGGCAGCATCTGTGGAGAAGATAGACACAAAGTGCTGGAGTAACTCAGCAGGCCAAGCAGCATCTGTGGAGAGAAGGAATGGGTGATGTTTTGGGTCGATAGTCTTGTTTGATTTAGTTTAGTTTAGAGATGCAGCGTGGAAACAGGTCTTTCAGCCCATGGAGTCCGTGCCGACCACGATCACCCCGGGACACTAGCCGCTATCCTATGCACATTAGGACAATTGTTAGCAATTTTGCGGAAGCCGATTAAATCCTACAACCCTGAACGTCTTTGAAATTTTGGGGGAAAAACCGGCGCACCCGGAGTAAAAAACCCACGTAGCCTCAAGGTGAGAACGTACAATCTCTGCATATCAGGCAGCACCATAGTCAGGATCCGACCCTTACCAGCTCGCCAGTGGTGCCGCACAAAATATATATAACGTTTCCTCCACCAAAAACGCACTCAAATACATGTTAGTAATGTCCTGATTGGCGGCTTATTGACCCTCTGTTTCACCTCCTGCAGGGTTTTGGAGCCGTTGCTGAGTGGACAAGAGACGGGACGTGAGCGGCCATTTGAGGGCAGCCGGCGAGCCCCCCCATCTGCTCGGTGTGCGGAGCCGAGCTTCGAAGGGGCTGAGCTTCGGTGGAGGACTCACATGACAGGGCACAACAAGAAGAAGCATTATGAGTGGTGACGTGTGGTGCCAAGGCCCTGGCAGAGCCCAGCCAGCCTGGAGACCCACCGGTGGGGTGCATCTCGGGAGAACGCCCCCTTCCGAACTGCTCGGAAGTGCGGCAAGTGTGACAAGACGACGAATTCCTGGAGCCCCCACCGGCAAGTGACACATGGATGAGAAAGCCCTATGGCTCACCACATGTTGCAAGAGTTTTACCACCAGTTGTCGCGGCTAGCGGGTGCACACCAGCGGTGCACGGCAGTGAACGGGCCCTCCCACACCCTGCATCGACTGCGGCATGGGCTTACCACCAACTCTAGCAACCTGCTGAAGCACCAGCGCACTCACACCGATGAGCGCCCCTAACAATCTGTGCCCATGGCAGCAAGAGCTTTCTTCCCGTTCCAGTCACACTGCTGATGCACCCAGCACACACCACAACCGGCGAGCACCCCTACATCTGTGCCCAGTGTGCAAAGGCTTCACCAGCTCTACAACTTGCTGGAGCAACCAGCGCGTCCACCACCGCGGCGAGCGACCCTACAACCTGTGCCCCAGTGCGCAATGGCTTCACCCCTGTCTCAGCAGCCTGCTGGAGCACTACACATCCACACCGGCAAGCGCCCCTGACACCTGTCCCAGTGCGGCAAGGGCTTCACCACTCCGCAACCTGCAGCAAGCACCACGCACCCATTTCGGCGAGTGCCCCTACACGGGGTGTCCAGTGCAGCAAGGGCTTCAAACGCTCCACCAGCGCAGCTGCCCCACCAGCGGTTGCACGCCGTGTCCGTACCCGTCCCCCAGCACGGTGGTGTGGAGAGCGTTATTGCCATGAGCCTCACATGCCCTGTCTCACCAGGCACATGCACACTAGTGGCCAGGCCATACGAACTACTCGTACTGTGGTGATCGTTTGACAGCTCGCCAGTGGGTTAACAGCAGCACTGGCGGGCCCACGCCAGCGAGCAGCTGCTCCCAACTGTGGACAAGGGAGCAATGGGGGCTCGGGAGCAACCAGTTGATACACACCAGAGAGAGGAACCCTTTGTGTGCGCTGAGTGTGCATAGGTTTCACCGTGGCACCAGCGTACCCACAAAGCGTGAGCGTTCCCTCCCCTGCCCGTCCAGTGGTAAGGGCTTCACCCTCCTTTGACCATCTGGCTGGAACACTGGCGAGTCCACACCCGGGCTGGCGCCCCATTCAATCTACCTGCTCTGTTGCAAAGGGACTATGCCCGTTCCCTCCAGCCTGCGTGGCACGACCGTGGGACAGATAGGCGCCGTTTAGGTAGACCACAAAATCCGGGAAGGAATAAGTAATGTTTCTGATCGAGACCCTCCTCAGAGGCCTCGACCCAGAAATGTCACCCAGCTCGCCTACTCTCCAGAGATTGCTGCCTGGCCCGCATGAGTACACTAGCATTTTGTGTCCTTTTTTTGGAAACTAAGCCCGAAACGTATGTCGCTATCTCCTTCGCTCCTTAGATGCTGCTGCACCCGCTAAGTTTTCTCCAGCCTTTGTGTAACCCTGCGATTTTCGCAGCATCTGCAGTTCTTCTTTAACACTCTGGGAGTTCCTTGTTTTTAAACTACCATGGGAGTCCTCTCGCACCTTCCCAAAGCCTCCACATTAGTCCTGTCCTGAGTGACCAGAACTGTATGTAATACTCCAAATGCTACCTGTCTTATGTCCCTTAAAGCTGCACATATACATTCCTCTCTCCTTATCTCAGACCATTTTATCGCCTTATTTTCCCTCGCCGCTGTCATTTCACTCATCTGCCGGCTCTTATCATCCCCCCTCATCTGTGTAACATAGTGTCCAGTCTCAAGAAGAGTTCTGACCCGAAATGTCACCTATCCACATATGCTGCCTGACCCGCTGAGTTACTCCAGCACTCTGTGAAACGTCAACTATCCATGTTCTCCACAGATGCGGTCTGACCCGCCGAGTTACTCCAGCACTCTGTGAAATGTCAGCTATCCATGTCTCCACAGCTGCTCAGCCTGACCTCGCCGAGTTATCTACTGCCAACACTGAGTGAAACGACAAGCCTATCCATGTTCTCCACAGATCTGCCCGATCTGCTGAGTTACTCCAGCACTTCACGTTAGAGTCATAGAGTGATACAGTGTAGAAACAGGACCTTCAGCCCAACTTGCCCACACTGACCAATATGTGCCATTACACTAGTCCATCCTGCTTGCATTTGGTCCATATCCCTCCAACATGTCATAGAAACATAGAAAATAGGGCAGAAGAGTCATTGGGTCCTTCGAGCCAGCACTGCCATTCATTGTGATCATGGCTGATCATCCCCAATCAATAGCCTGTGCCTGCCTTCTCCCCATATCCCTTGTTTCCACCAGGCCCTAGAGCTCTATCTAACTCTCTTAAATCCATCCAGTGATTTGGCCACCACTGCCCTCTGTGGCAAGGAATTCCACAAATTCACAACTCTCTGGGTGAAAACGTTTTTTCTCAGCTCTTTTTCTCAGTCTCAAATGGCCTCCCCTTTATTCTAAGATTTTGGCCCCTGGTTCTGGACTCACCCAACTTTGGGAAAAAAATTCCTGCATCTAGCATGATATCCTTTTATAATTTAATATGTTTCTATAAGAATCCCCCTCATCCTTCTAAACTCCAGTGAATACAAGCCTAGACTTTTCAGTCTTTCCCATTATGACAGTCACCCCATCCCCAGGTATCCAATCTCGTGAACCTATGCTGCAACTGCCTCAATCACAAGGATTCCCTTCCTCGAATAGGTTTCCCAAAACTGTACACAATACTTCAGATGTGTCTTAACAGAGCCCCCTATACATGTCCTAATCCAATGTAAGTGTCTATAAAAATCTTACTTAAACTTTGGGGATAGTCCCAGTCTCAACTCCCTCCTACAGCAGCTTGTTCCATACATCCACCACACCTCTGTTAAAACTTACCTCTCATATTCCTATTAAATCTTTCCCCTTCACCTTGAGAACCCATGTCCTCTGTCCCTCGATATTCCACTCCCTCACTCTGGGCAAGAGATACTGTCATCAAACTAAATTGTATTCTATGCATCTTCCCAGAACATCTGCAGTTTCTTGTGTCTCCCCCACCAATTATCCACCAATCACTTTTTGAAGAAGCGTCCATCAACCTGAAACATCACCCATTCCTCACTCTAGAGATGCTGCTGTCCCCGCTGAGATTACTCCGACATTTATGTATCCACCTAACACTTGCCAGGCTTTTCCAGCTCCATCTCTCTTTCACAGCTCCTTTCCCCCACCCTCTCCACTCATCTGAAGAAGGGACCTGACTCTAAATGCATCAGTCCCATTCCCTCTAAAAGCGTGGAGGGGACTTCCTCCAGGTGGCCTATGGAGCCATAAACATAAGCGCCAGCCAGCTCCGCAAAAATTTTGAAAAACGGGGATTTAAACTGATTTAAAAGAACTTAACCTGATCGCCTGCTTTTACTGCTGCCGCTTCAACATCGACGTACCGCTGACGGTCATCAGCCCTGCGACAAATTCATGACGGCACGAGCCCTACCGATAAAACGAAGGGTCGAAAAACCCGGCCGAGAGCGGAGAAGGCCTGGGAGAAAGCCTTGGACTCGAGTTTGGCCATTCCCTGGGAAAGCTCTCCCAGGAAAGCAGACACAGAGTGAGAACTTGAGAAACTTTTATTTCTCACCAGATGGCTGATTTAAAACGTGAGTTCAAGGCAGAAATGAAAGAATATAAAGAAAGAATGAAAGAAATAAAGGGAGATATCAAAGGAAGAAATCTCACAAATTAATAATCAATGACTTGATTGAAAAATCAATGGAGGTGAAATTCAAAAAGAAAAGAAAGACACAAATTGGAATAATAAGTTCAAGAAAGAATCATAAATATTGAAGAATGAAATCAATTGAAATGATTAAAAATATGAAACGCAAGATGGAGGCTAAACTATGAAAATGATAAAAAAGACATTAAAATAAGAATGACCCTATTGCAAATGTGGTCGAACAACAAGTTGATGGCATTAAAAACCTTGAAAGATAGCGGAAGCGCTAGTAACGTGTTCTACAGCAAAGCTGATAACAGAACAAGAACGTCTACTGGAGTTGTATCCAAAGTAACAGATAAATGCACGCAGCTAGAAGGCTTATAAAGAAGGCAAACTTGAGGATTGCAGGGATTCCTGAAGGTCTAGAGAGAACACGAAGACACTCGAGAAATTCACTGCTAAATTACTGCAAGCTGTTTTATCTTTGGATTATATGCCTGTTTTAAAGCTCTGCACAACGAGTCGGCAGAAGACAGACCAGAGCAAATACGCCCCCCCCAAGACAAATCATTGTAAAGTTACAATATGATTTTCACTCTCGAGATATAATGCGGAGAAGCCTCGAGAACAAAGAATCAGATGTTTCAAGACAAAGAATCAGTATCTATCGAGACTATTCCCCCAGAGATGCCAGAAAACGAAAAGCGTTTAAATACGAAGCCAAAACCTTATGAGGGGTGTAGAAAACTTGAGATACGGTATGAATTACCCAGCCATCCTAAGAGTTACTTTATAACAGCGTGGAACACTTTTTCAAGACTCCAACAGAAGCAATGGAATTTGCAAAGCTAGTTTGTGAAAAACACTTGAAAACAATCTACAAGCAATAATATACTGTCTTTTACTATTTTTTAAAGACCTAGTACGGTCTGCTTAATCATTCTATGAGACTTTATAATAACGACAATATGGAATTAGAAGAAATCAGAAGGAACGGACAATGTCGTATGGAACGAAATGTTTTTTCCCCCGGATTGGAAGAAGCTCACCGAACATTGACAATTACTCATAATATATAACTAACACAAAACAAATAACACACATACTAAAATTATAACGCGGTTTTATTATTACTATGACTGTTATTAACAAGGACTGTTCACTATTGCTAATTAATACTACTAATAATTAATATTTTATGTCTTGCTACATTTGGAGATACCCTCCCCTTAATGTATTTTTTTCCTCTTTTAAATAATGATTTCTATTTTTTTGTATTAAAAATTAAAAAAAAAAAAAAAAAACGCTTTATCAGTGGCTTTATAATTAGATTTTTTAAACTAATTTTAGATATATATACTTTTATGATGATATAATATCATTCCTTTCATTTCTTTAATATTATTATTCCTTAAAATATTATCATGGAATAATAATTCCTTAAAATTAGGAGCTGGCTAAATTAATAACATCAATGCCGGAAGCCTTTAGATTAAGCCCAATATAGTTTGGCTTTCACAAACTACAAATATTTTATTTGTAGTTTTTCTACTCTTTATGCACTCTACTAAGCTTTTTACTTACTTTTCATTATTCTTTTATGTTTACTATATCTTTCAGTTTGAATGGAGCTATACACTGGAACAATGGAGATATATTCGTGTGTATTATAAAAGAGATCTAAAATTCATCTATTCGGTGTTCGGGTGTAAGGTTAGTCTACTGCGCGGACCCATGGACCCTATTCTAGATTCCCACAGACCTAAAAATGCAGGATTTAAAAGAAATATGGGGAACGAGGGATTAACCTTTTGCAGTTGGAATGTTAAAGGTATCCAATGAATCAATTAAAAAGAGGGAAAAATATTGACACACTTAAAGGCAATGAAAGCTGATGTAATTTTATATCAAGAAACTCACCTAAAGAAAAGGACGCTGAAATTAGGCTGAAAGCTATAATGATAGATAAATATATTCACTCTTCCTTTACGCATAAATCAAGAGGCGTAGCAATATTATTTCGTTAAGGTACTTTATTTAAGCATATATCTACTATATCTGATAAAGATGGCAGATACATTATTGTAATAGGAGATAATCAATTAGGGAAAAAATGATTTTTGGTTAACATCTATGGACCAAATTTTGATAGTCCTTTATTCTTTAAGAAAGTACTTAATAAAATTCCGAATTAACCATTACAATTTGATAATTGGAGGAGATTTTAATTGTACATTAGACCCCTTATTTAGATAGATCTTCAAAAAACAAAGGAAAACTAAATCGCATACTAGTGATTTATTAAACGCATACATCCAAACGACTAACATTAAAGTTGTTGGAAGAAACCATGGAGAACAGAATATCTCTCTAATGGTCGTGTATTTTTCCTTCCTAATCGCCTGTTCATAAATACTTATTCATGTATAGATTACATCCTAGTAGATGCAAGCTTATTCTCTTTATTCGTAATCAAGTTATCACAGAAGGATAATTTCAGTTCGAATGCACCATTCACATTTAAATTTAAAATCAATGGTAAAACAGGAAAAATCTTGGACAATGGAAATAATTCAAAATTTTAAAAATAAACACTCCGGAATACATTATAACTCGATCTAGGATGTTTTTTGAAAATTTAATGATTCAACAGAAATATCTGCTTTTACTATGGGTCCGAAACTCACAAATCTTCGGGAGGTAAATTTTTTGTATTTCTTCAAAAGCATTCCATAATACGAAGATTCGGGGAGGAACAATATGACTTAGAAAGGGAGATTAAAACATTAGATATATCAGAATGCAACAAAATCCTGTTTTATAATACTTTAATATAAATATTGTTGCATTGAGTATAATTTAATAATAATTATACTGATACAAGTTTTAAATTACTACCAACTTACTAAAACAATTGTTGTTTGTATTTGGAACAACCACAACAAAAACTATTTGGCTCGAAATTAGGAAAATGAAGTTGATAAAAATTTATACATAGGGATTAAATAACAAAACGCCTGGGAATTATTAATAATACCAAGGATATTAATGGTTGATTTATGCATATTATAAAAAAATTGTATACTGGTAACACAACTGTAATAAAAAGGAAATAGATGCCTTTTTAAATGTATGTAACTTTAAAAGTATTAGAATTTACAAAATAGAGGAACTATTAAATGCGATTTTTTCATTACTGTGAAATACCAAGAATCTATTATATTCTTTTAAAAAATGGTAAAACTCAGGCCAGATGGTTTTGGTCGGAATTTTATAAAACTTTTCATGACCAAATGGTCCAATATTTAAAATCATTTTTTGAACAGATATATACACAAGAGGAATATTAACCAGATTCACTGAACGATCTATTATAACACTTTACCCTAAATTAATAAAAGATTTGGATGATCCTGGATTATATGAGCAATTGCTTTATTAATTACGGATACACAAAATATTTTAACAAAGTTTCTTGCACTAAGTTTAAGCTAAATTGTTAACGAGTTAATTCATCCTGATCAAACAGGATTTTACCTAAAGATATTCTTCAGATAATCTAAGACGGTTATTTAATATCCATTATTCGAAAAGAAGTGATAAAAAAGACTTAGTTGTTTTCTGTTGGATGCCAAGAGAAAAAAGCTTTGGACCAGGTGGAATGGCCTTATCTATTTTCGGTGATGGAAAAGCCTTTAAGCTTGGTGATAAGTTTACTACTTGGATAAATTATTTTATGCAAACCCAACAGCTAGAATAATAACACAATCCATATGTTATCAAATAAGTTTTGTTTATCTGTGGTTGTAGACAAGGCTGCCTTTTACCATTATGTTTGCGTTTGCAATCGGAAACCTCTTGCTAAAAGGGTAGATTGCACCCAGAAATTATATGGATATGATACTAAAGATACTAAGAATATAAAATTCGTTATATGGGACGATATATTTTCTTTTTATATACCTAAAACCGGAAATAAAGGATCATAATTTGTTTAAATAATAAGGAATTCGGTGTTTAATTACAGGATACAGTATCAATTGGAATAAAAGTGTACTTATGCCAATAACCATGAAAATAATTACAGATATTACAAAAACTATTTTCCTTTTAAGATATAAAAATGAAAATATTATTAATATCTTGGTATTTTTGTTACAAAAAGATTTGAATCTTTATTTAAGTCTAATTTCCGTTAGTTTTGAATTAAGTAAATAAAAATATCTTATACTGGGAAGCGTACCTATCTCAATGTTAGGTATAATAAACGCATTAAAAATGATTTTCTCCCACAATTATTATATTTATTTCAATCTTTCCCGATAAATCTCTCTAAAGATTTTTTAAAAAATAGATTCATTGATTACTAACTTTATCTGGGAATTATAAGAAATCATAGGAATAAATAAAAAATCATATATGTAAAGCTAAAAAAACGGGCAAGGTTTAGCTTTACCAAATTTTTTGTTTATATTATTGGGGCAGTAAATTATTAAAATTTGGAATTTTTAGTTAGGAGAAAATAGATAATAACCAAATTGGTTAAAAATGGAAAAAGAAGACTGTTTTCCATTTGAAATTTAGCGCTCTATAATATTTGCAATATTAATGTGTACCTAAGAAAAAAATTTATAGTGGAAAATTTGATATAGAAAGTGGAGAATACGTTTTTGGAAAACAAATAAAGAAAAACACCTACAAACTAAATTTTATACCGCTAGGTCTTACATTTGCCAAAACTACTTTACGTTTTAAACCGTCAATGATGGATAACGCTTTTATACATATGGTAAAATAAAGGGAATTTAATTATAGGGATCTTTATAATGAAAATTCTTTTCTTTCATTTCAAGAATTACAACAAACCTACGGGCTTCATAATATTGGAATATTTCAGTGATTTACAAATCACGAAAATATATCTCTGCATATACACAGATACTCAGAAATAGAAAGCGTGATATTTTAGATGAATGCTTTGAATATAAACTCCCAAATACAGAAAAAATGTATCATTACATTTACATAGCTTGTTGGAAAGTGATATTCCATCATCGGAAATACATTAGACAACGCTGGGATAATGGAATTAAGTCAAATAATAAGTCAGAATTAGGGATAGAAAGCTTACAAAGATATACACATTACTGTTCTTTATGTATGCTAAACATGTCTTATACAGTTTTAAAAATTTACAAGATTACATTATTCTAAATCTAATTTACATAATATATTTCCAAAACTATCTCCTATATGTGGTCAAATGTCAAATCTTAGGAAGCAACTTGTCACATTCATTTTAATAATCTGTACGAAGATTCTAGAATATTGGAATGTAAATATTTAAGATAATCTCGAAAAGTTATTAATATTACTATGATCATGACCCAAAGTTATCATACTTGGAATTCCGGAACGGAACAATATATATTACAGGAATCATATAACTTTTATGACTATTCTTTATTAATGGGAAAAAAGTAATTTATTAAAATTTTGGAAAGGCCCTGTATCCCAACATTTAAAAAATGTGGAATACAGTAAGGACCGGAGACACTTCACTTGGTGAGATTGTGATTGTCCTTATGGATAGGTTAGATCTTTACAAGGTGATATGTGTCTCCTATATTAATTATCTACTGGGTCACAATGGGTTCGGCGCAGGGACTTGACTGAGGCCTGAATATCTGAATGGATGAAGAAATACATTTATACAAATCATGAATGTATCATCCAAGAAATGGATTATTTAGTTATACTTCAATCTCATCTAGCTTTTCACATTTTCTTTTCTATTTTCTTTCTTTTTCTCTATCTTCCCTATTCTTTAATTAAGGAAAAAAAATATAGAAACATAATTATATAAATTTTTAATACGTACAAATATTTCTGTACGTATGTAAAGATTATAGATGTCTTAAAATTGTAATTATATAAAACTATGTATTTTCAATTATTACAAATAATTTATGTATTATAAAGTTATCAATTATACAAACATTATTAATATTTTGATAACATTATGAATATCATAAAATTTGTTTAAGATTGGGTATTTGTAGTTTATATTACGGGGATTTTATTTGGTAAATTAGAAGAATATCTATGATTGTGGAAATCTATGTGTATTGCATATTTTAGGAATATACTACATATACTCCCAATTATATAAAATAAATAACCACGAAATGTTTAATGGATATTATTACATTGTACTTAATTAGTATTAACGATATATCAATAAGATATAATTGTGTATATTACAACCTCTCAATGTAATATACCGAGGTTCTCGGTGTATATTGTTCATCTATAATGAAAAAATGTATATAAAAAAATAAATAAAAAAATAAATAAAAAAAATTAAAAAAAATCGGTGGAGGATCTCAGTGGTCAGGCCGGCATCTGTAGGAGGGATGGCGATCTAGTGACCACTCCCACCTTCTCCTTTCCAACTTTCTCCACCCCCCCACACCAAGCAGTTGAGAGGGTCCTGATAGGAATGTTGGCCTGTGCATGCTCTCCAGAGTGGCAAGTTTACTCCAGGAGAGTTGTTGTCTCTTTTTGTTGAATCTGCATCTGCTGCTCCTTTTATCTAGGTCTTAGGCTTGCATTTCACCTTTTTATCGCCTTATTTTCCTCGCCGCTGTCATTTCACTCATATGCCGATCATCCTCTAATCTGTTAACATAGTGTCTGTCTCATGAAGAGTTCTGACCGAAATGTCACTATCCACATAGGCTGCCTGACCCGCTGAGTTTACTCCGCACTCTGTGAAACGTTCAACTATCCATGTTCTCCCACAGATGCGGTTCTGACCCGCCGAGTTAATCCAGCACTCTCGTGATTTGGCTGAGTTATTCCATGTTCTCCACAGCTGCTGCCTGACCGCAGAGTTACTTCTACACTGTGTGAAACGTCAGCTATCATGTTCTCCACAGATGCTGCCCGATCTGACTGAGTTCTCCAGAACTTCACGTTAGAGTCATGAGTGTCTACAGTGTTGACGATAAACAGGACTTCAGCCCAACTTGCCCACACTGACCATTATGTGCCAGTTTACACTGTCCCACCTGCCTGAATTTGGTTCCATATCCCTCCATGCATGTCATGAACATAGGAAAATAGGTGCGGGATCAGAGGTCATTTGGGCCTTCGAGACAGCA
This sequence comes from Okamejei kenojei, assembly GCA_035221665.1. Classification (NCBI taxonomy): domain Eukaryota; kingdom Metazoa; phylum Chordata; class Chondrichthyes; order Rajiformes; family Rajidae; genus Okamejei; species Okamejei kenojei. The sequence continues at coordinate 5,227,077 of CM069170.1, read as the reverse complement.
CTGGCCATTCATTGTGATCATGGGCTGATCATCCCCATTCAATTGGCCTTTGCCGCCTTCTCCCCATATCCCTTGTTTCCACCAGGCCCTTAGCTCTATCTAACTATCTTAAATCCATCCTAGTGAATTTGTCCACCACTGCCTCTGTGGCAGGATTCCACAATTCACAACTCTCTGGGTGGAAAAGTTTTTTCTCAGCTCTTTTTCTCAGTCTCAATTGGCCTCCCCTTTATTCTAAGATTTTGGCCCCTGGTTTGGAATCACCCAACTTTGGGAAGAAAAAAATTACTGCATCTAGCATGATATCATTTTATATTTTATATGTTTCTTATAAGAATCCCCCTCATCCTTCTAAACTCCAGTGAATAAGCCTATAGTCTTTCAGTTCTTTCCCATTAGACTGGCCCGCAATCCCAGGGATCAATCTCGTGAACCTATGCTGCACTGCCTCAATCACAAGGATGTCTTCCTCGAATTAGGTCCAAAATGTACAAAATACTTCAGATGTGTCTTAAATAGAGCCCTATAAATGTCCTATCAATGTAAGTGTCTATAAATCTTTCTTAAACTTGGGAGATAGTCCCAGTACTCAACTCCCTCTACGCTGCTTGTCCATTAACATTCCACCACCCTATGTTGAAAAACTTACCTCTCAGAATCCTATTAAAATCTTTTCACCTTCACCTTGAGATCCCATTGTCCTCTGGTCCTCGATCCCTCACTCTGGGCAAGAGATTCTGTGCATCAAACTAAATTGTATCTATGCAGCTTCAGCATCTTGCTGTTTCTTGTGTCTCCCTCAAACCAATATCCAACAATCATTTTGAAGAAGGGTCTCAACCTGAAACATCACCCATTCATTCTCTCTAGAGTTGCTGCTTGTCCCGCCTGGAGTTTACTCCGACATTTATATCCACCTATCACTTGCCAGGATTTTTTTTTTCCCAGCTCCCATCTCGCTTTTCCTGTTCCTTCCCACCTCCTACTAAGTCTGAAAGATGGGTTCCTGACTCTAAATGTATACTGTCATTCCCTCTAAGCGTGGAGGAATCTCAGTGGGTAAGGCCGCATCTGTTGAGGGAAGGCAATCTAAGGTGGACCCACTCCCACTTCTCCTTTCCATCTTTCTCCACACCACACCAAGCAGTCTGGATGATGGGTCCTGACCTAGAATGTTGACTGTGCTATGCTCTACAGAGGGTGCTAGTTACTCCAGGGGGATTGTTGTCTCTTTTGTGAAACTGCATATGCTGCTCCTTGTATCTAGACCTAGGCATGCATTTCACCCTTCACTTGCGCTCGGTCGCCAAGGCATGTTGAATTCTCCCGGTTGCCAACCTTTGTATCTCCCCTTCCCATTCCCACTTGGTCTTGTTGTCCTGGGCCTCTCCATTACCAGAGTGTGGGTGACACACAACATTGGAGGAGGAACAGCACCTCATAGCTTTCAGCAATGGTCATGTTACAGTGGAATTCTCCATTTTGAGGAGGACTTCCCTAATCCAATATAATCAGGTGTTCTGTCCTGATCCCCAAGTCATTTTTTTCCAGGCTTCCCTTTTCCCCCCCAACCCCGCCACCGATTTCCATTAGTCCAAAGAAGGGTTCCAGAACCGACCACATCGCCTGACCTTTCCCCTCCAAAGTGCCGTTTAGAAACAGCTGGTCAGCCATCAGTGGTGGGAAACGGATGGTGTAGTGTTCTATATAAGCCCTTCTTGGCCCTGGCTAGAAGCATGGCAATCCACAGTACCAGCATTTCTTCAATTCTTACCGTACCCAAGTGGAAATGCTAAGTGAGCCAGGCTGCCGCACAGCGATGGCTCACAGTACCAAGCTGGCTGCCACTGGGTCAAAACCTTACGGCAGTTTAATGTGTTTTTTTTTAAAGAAAGTCTTGACGCATTTGTGCCTTGCGTAACAAATAAAGATGTTTTTCCTGACCTGACTGTGTTCTTCGGAATTCATTCAGAATTTCATTTGTGATATCCTAATTGAAGAAAAATGGCACCATCTCCAGAAATGATAAGAAATTATTGTTATAAAGTTTTTATCAGGGAGTATTATAATAAGGCAGTCGAACCTCCCCACTACTTCAAATGATAGTTCCTGCACATGCAATATTCATTTGGCTCGCTGTTGTATTTTATTTGTTTAAATGGGACTTGATTAGTTTAGGAAAATGTTTCCTTTCCTAAGGGTCTTTCCTCTGAGGGAGTTTTTATGGCAGGCATGCCCACTCTTGCCTTTAGGAAAGAGCTACCAACTGTGCAGTTCGCTTGCCCGCTGGTTCCTATGTGACGTTGGAGATGGATGCGTTACTTTGCAGGTTAAGTGTGACCCGTTGGGTTGCTCCCCAATGCAAGTTCCTCCACTCATCTTGTTCCCCCAACCACAATATGGTACCCCCCCCAACCTTCACGCATTAGACCCAACCTGCGCAGGTGCAGCTCATTTCTACTCATTCCCAGAACCCCTTCTCTTCACCTCCGTCGCGGTGGGGGGCTGGGGTTGAGTGGGAGAGTGATGTTGCAGAGGGCAATGGAGGGGGGTCGAGAGGAAGACTGGACAGAGACGGATAGGGTACAGAGAACGGGAGGGTGGTAGAGAGGGGAGGGGGGTGGGAAGAGGGAGGAATTGAGGGCCTGTTCGGGAGGGGCATGTTCTCCTCCCCCTCCCCTCCCCATCTCCCTTCCTCCACACGTGGAGTGAGAGTGAGAGAGAATTTACTCTGCTTTTGTATGTAATTTTTATATGCAATCATTCTCACTCCTACTGTCACTCTTTCCCCCACTCTCCTCTCTCCCTGTCTCCTCTCCATCCCTCGCTCCCTCTCTCCCCCCCCATCTTTATCTCTCCCCCTCAACCTTTTTGGGTTTTTTTTTTTAGGTAGTGACATTTTTTGTACAGCTCTTGTCCCAAGTCTTGTACTCAATGCTCGGACTGATGAATACAAGTTTGGACAAACTGCTTCTTCATCACCCTGTTTATCACTTTCAGACAATCATGCACTCGTTACTATTTGGCGGTCCTTGTTTTCCCTCCTACAACATTCTCGGGGCTCTGCTGCCATTTTACAGTGTAAGTCCTGCTGCTGCTGCACTGATTTAACTTGCCACTTTGCACGTGCCCACGTTAAATTCAATCTGCCATATTCCTTGGCCCATATTTCCAGTTTATCTGGACCCGCTGCAATTTCACAGAGTAATTCAGTCACTTGCTTTAAAGACCTGTACATCACCAATTTTGCTGCTGCTGTTGCTGTTTGTCTTCAAACTAACTGAGAGAGACGGGGGGAGAGTGCAATAATACTCTGATAAGCACAAACACACAGATAGACAGATAGACGGGGTGATGAAGAAGCAGCAGCAGCAGTTTGTCAAATTTGCTCGCCTTCATCATCAGTCAGAGCATTGAGTACAAGAGTTAGTTGGGACATGCATCATGTTAGAGCTGTACAAAGATGGTTGGTGTGTGTGTGGGGGCAATAACTTGGGGAGTGTAGTGTTTTTTTGCTATTCTGTTCCCTAAACTACAAGAAGCATTCATTCTGAGAAGCAGGGGGGAAAAGATTAATTTATTAGTGTTGGAGTGAGCAACCACTTCTGTGCGAGCTTCTTAGCAACGGGAGCCTATACCTGTAGAACTTCCTTCGCGACAGAAAGCCTGTTGGCAGTAGGCCTTCCTTGACAACAGGGCGAGCCCTTCACTTGCAACAGGGGCCTGACTGCAGTAGGCCTTTACTGACAGGCTCTGAGGCCCATAGATAACTAGGCCAAAGCCAGAGATTAGGCCCGGGCCTGTAACATTGCCATGAGGCCTACAAAACGCAGGCTCTGCAGTCAGAACACAGGCCAAGCCCACAACACAAGCCCAAGCCGTACACACAGGCTGGGAGACTATAAACCGCGGCCTAGGGCCACCAAATACACAGGCTAGGAAGCCCAGAACGTAGGCATAGAGCCTATAACAGGCTCGGAGCCTACAACACAACGCTGAGGCTTACAAAACAGTATTGGAGTACCAACATAAAACACAGGCCTGGAGCCTATAATTGGTCTATGAAACACGGGCTCGGAATGTCCATAACTTAGGCCAAAGCCCACAACACAGGCCTGGAGCCTCAAATACATGGGACCTTAGCCCACAAAATAGACCGGAAGTCCATAAAACAGCCTTGATGCCTACGAAACACAGACCCGGTAGCCCAGAATTTTCATGCAAAGCCTGGAACCACAGGCCTCGGGACCTAAAAACACTGGGCTGACACCTATGTACCAAACCTCTGAACAAAGAGCATTTATTAACATACAAACATATGAAATTAGGTGCAGGAGCAGACATTCGGCCCCTTCGAGCCTGCAGTGCCATTCAATATGATTATGGCTGATCATTCCAACTCAGTATCCTGGTACCGCCTTCTCTCCATTACCCCCTGTTCCCTTTAGCCACAAGGGCCAAAACCCCATCCATCTCCCTCTTAAATATGGCCAAACGAAACTGGCCTCAACTACGTTCTGTGGCAGAGAATTCCACAGATTCACCACTGTGAAAAACGATCTTCTCATCTCGGTCCTAAAAGACTTCCCCCTTATCCTTAAACTGTGACCCCTTGTCCTGGACGTCCCCAACATCGGGAACAATCTTCCTGCATCTAGCCTGTCCAACCCCTTAAGAATGTTGTAAGTCTCTATGAGATCCCCCCTCAATCTTCTAAATTACAGCGAGTACAAGCCGAGTCTATCCAGGCCTTTCTTCATATGGAAGTCTACCATCCCAGGAATCAGTCTGTCTGTGAACCTTCTCTGTACTCCCCTCTATGGCAAGAATGTCTTTTCCTCAGATTAGGAGACCAAAAACTATATGCAATACTCCAGGTGTGGCCTCATCAAGACCCTGTATCAAACTGCAGTAGAACCTCCCTGCTCTTGTACTCAAATCCATTTTGCTATGAATGCAACATACCATTCGCTTTCTTCACAGCCTGCTGCACCTGCATGCCTACTTTCAATTGACTGGTGTAACCATGACACCATGGGTCTCGTTGCATCTCCCTTTTCATAATCGGTCACCTTTCAAATAAATAGTCGACTTTCATGTTTTTGCCACCAAAGTGATAACCTCACATTTATCCACATTATACTGCATCTGCCATGCATTTGCTCACTCACCTCCAGTCTATCCAAGTAACCTTGCAGCCTCTAGCATCCTCCTCCAGCTAACACTGCCCCCCATCTTCGTGTTCATCCGCAAACTTCAGAGTTGTTGCATTTAATTCCCTTGACCAAATCATTTACTATATTATTAGTAAATAGCTGGGGGTCCCAGCACTGCAACCTTGCGGCACCCCACTAGAACACTGCCTGCCATCCTGAAAAGGACCCGGTTCACTCCTGCTCTTTGCTTCCTGTCTGCCAGCCAGTTCTCTATCCACATCAATACTGAACCACCAATACTGTGTGCTTTAAGTTTGTTTTATATACTAATATCTTGTGTGGGACTTTATCGAAAGCCTTCTGAAAGTCCAGATATAACACATTCACTGCTTCTCCCTTTTCCACTCTACTAGTTACATCCTCAAAAATTAAATAAGATTCGTCAGACATGATTAACCTTTCGTTAAATCCATGCTGACTTTGTCCAATGATTTCACCACTTTCCAAATGCACTGCTTATCCCATCTTTAATAAAACTGACTCTAGCAGTTTCCCCACTACCGATGTCTGTAATTCCCCGTTTTCTCTCTCCCTCCCTTTTTAAAAAGTAGGGTTACATTAGCTACCCTCCAATCCTCAGGAAACTACTCCAGAATCTAAAGAGTTTTGAAAAATTATCACTAAGGCATCCGCTAAATTTTCTGGGGCTATTCCTTAAGTACCCCGGGATGCAGCCTATCTGTCCCTGGGGATTCATCGGCCTTTAATCCATTCAATTTACCTAACACCGCTTTCCGGCTAACCTGGATTTCACTCAGTTCCTCCATCTCATTTGACCCACGATCCCCTGCTATTTCCGGCAAATTATTTATGTCTTCCTTAGTGAAGACAGAACCTTAGTAGTTATTCAATTGGTCTGCCATGTCCTTGTTCCCCATGATCAATTCATTGTTCCTGACTGCAAGGGACCTACCTTTGTTTTAACCTAATCTTTTTCACTTCACATATCGATAAAAACTTTTGCAGTCAGTTTTTATGAGATATTGTGAGATATCTTTCTGGGTGCTTCGCGACAGATATAAGATATTTGTGTATTTAAGCTTGGATCTAAATGTTTTGCGTGAAGCTTTTTATGGCAAAAACCAGCAACTAGACGCTGATATGCATTAATAATAGCAAATTAAATCATGATTGTGTTAAATATCCCTCTCCCACTCTCCCCCCTCTTTCTCTGTCTGTCCCTCTCTCTCACTTCCCCACTCTCTCCATCTTTCTCCCCCTCTAACTCTCTCTCACTCCCTCTCTCTCTCTCTCTCCCTCTCTCCCTCTTCTCCCTCTCCCTCTCTCCCCCTCTCCCCTCCCCACCCTCCCCTCTCCCTCTCTCTCTCCCTCCTTTTCTCTCTCTAATCCCTCTCTCTCTCTCTTCTCTCTCACCTCTCGCTCCATCTCTCTCGCTCTCTCTCTCCTTTCTCTTCTTTCTATCCTTCTCTCTCTTTCTCCTCTTTCCCTCTCTCTCCCTCTCACGTCCACCGCTCTCTCCCCTCTCTATTCGCCCTCTCTCCCTCTCCTCTCCTCTCTCTCTTTCTCTTTCCTTTTCACTCCCTCCCCCTCCCACTCCACCGCCCCCCCCCACTCTCATCTCTCACCCTCTCCCTCTCTCCCTCTTCTCTTCTCTATCCCTTTCTCTCTCTTTCTCTCTCTCCTTTCTCTCTATCTTTCCCCACTTTCTCTTTTCCTTCTTCTCCCCCACTCTCTCTCCCCCTCTCTCTCTTACCCTTCCCACTCCTCCCTCTATCCTTCCCCCCTCCTCTCTCCACTTCCCCCCACCCTTTTCTCTTCATCTCCATCTCTCCTTCTCCCACCTCTCCTTCCTCTCTCCCCCCCCTTTTCCTCACTCTCTTTCTCTCTCTCTTACCACCCTCTCTCTTCCCCCTTCTCTCTCTCCCCCACTCTCTCAGAATCAGAATCAGAATCACACTTTATTCACAAGTATATTTTGCAACGTACGAGGAATTTCATTGACAGGTCTCTCTCCCCCAACGGCGAGATCTCTCCAATATCTCCAACGACCCCGTAACAGAATAGACAAACTTGCAACTGTAAGTTTTCCTGAATCATCGCCAGTATTTGCCAGTTACAATTAAAGAATGGGTCGACAAGTCCATAAATCTGGTTTGAGGAAGGACATACATGGCATTGCGGGAGTGCAGCCATAGGTTCACCAGGTTAAATTCCCGGGATGGCGGGACTGACATACAATGAAAGGATGGGTCGACTGGGCTTGTATTCACTGGAATTTTAGAGGGATGAGAGGGGATCTTATAGAAAAATACATAAATTGTATTAAGGGATTGAACATCAAGATGCAGGAAACATGTTCCCCATGTTGGGGGAGTCCAGAACCAGGGGTCACAGTTTAAGAAAAAGGTGGTCGGCCATTTAGGACTCAGATGAGGAGAAACCTTTTCACGCAGAGAGTTGTGAATCTGTGAAATTCTCTGCCACAGAAGACAGTAAAGGACAATTTACTGGATGTTTTCAGTAGAGCTAATAGGACTTGATGTTTCAATCCCTGCAATAAGTCGGCACTCTTGCTATTTGCAGTGGGATTGGAGGGAGCGACCCCTCACCCCCATTTTCATTAATAGCCTGGTTGTAGATGTAGCAACAAATCCTCTGCATCCCGCTTTGACTGGGAAAATCTTGGTCTTCCAGCCAATTCTGGGAAGCCTCAGTTGCCAGTTCAGAGTACTTGGCTCTTTTTCCTCTCATAAGCTTCTTCAACACCGTCCTCCATGGAAACTGTAAGTTCCACAACTATGCCAACTTGGCTGTTGTGGACCACAGGACCACGTCTAGCCGGAGTGTTGTAGCTCACAATGTCAGGGAACACAAGCTTTTTTTAAGTCCACTTCCATTTTCCAATCCCGAGCGGCTGCAGAAATGCTTGCATCCATTGATGTTATTGGTGCTCTGGGAGGTGCTGCTGGTACAAATGTTGTGAAGTGGAATTTCCTGTCGATGTTGGTGGGGAAGCATTTGTGATCGTTCACCTCTGTTCAAGGATTGATGCCAGCTGTCTGAGAACTTGTTATGCCGCTAAGTGTAACACCCTTGGCCAAGGCTCATAGCGCATCCTGTTAAAATGTGCCAGTGATGCAGGTGCTTGGCAAAGGGAGCAAGCGGGGTCTTCTACGAACCACTGCTTCAGGTTCTGGGGTGGTGATGTAATAGTAGAACATCATGAGTGACTCTGATGACAAAACTTAGCCGAGATCCTTTTATTTGCCAGTTGTCATGCCAGTTTAGTTTACTCTTTTCCAGGCTCTCCCAGGTTAGTCCCATTGGCCCTGCTTGGCCATTTGAGACGGCCTTGGCGTGTATCTCTGCCTCCTCCCGTCTCTCACCTCCTCCACCACGATAAGCCGTCTTTTCTGCACTGATGTTGCCTTGGTTGCCATTGGGGAGCTTTTGGGACGAGCTCGAGCGGGCTCTCCCTGTATTGGACTTGGCCAACAACATCCCGAAAATGAAGAGCAGACTTACCACTCTGGACGGCTTCAGATGGGGCCACCTCCTCCCGTTGCCACATGGGGGGCACCGCTGTTCAAATAACAGTATCTTGAGATCCAGTGAGGTATCATGACCAACCTTGCTTTAGTGCATTTGGACTCTTCCACAAGTCCTGCAATGGGTAATTCCAATTTGCCACTCCCATACAGTCCGACAGCACTTAAGCATATGTGGAAGTCCGAGCCACTGTTTCACATGTGTGCTGATCATTCTTTCCAGCTTTTCCGCTTTGTTGATGGGGATTTCCTACATAGTTAAAGGCCACATGATTCTTGGTATTATGCAAATTGGAAGCACCACAGCTTGAGTTTTCCTGGTAGCAAGTCTTGGTTGATGCGAGCTCAATGTGCATATGGCATCCTTTTTCAGGTGTTCAAACTGCGCAGCTCAGTGTCCTTGAGTTTTGCATCATACCATCGCCAAAATCTTCACTGGCATTTCTGAAACAGTTGGAACAGGTATTCCGTTAATATTGAAAATCTTTGATCCTTGACTTGACCTTTGACAATGGAGATGCTTCTGCATTGCTGGGTTCAATCTTCATCCTTGCCCAGGTAATGTTTTGATGAAGTTTTTCCAGAAGGTCTTTTGGTGCAGGAGATAGTTGTTGTTAGTGTTGTTAATATCGGTTCATATAGGCTCAAAAATCTGATGGCAGTCGCTGATACACTGTAACCGTTTTCCTCCCACTAACCATTTTTTGCTCTGATAATGAGCTCCATATGCCATAGTGTGAAGGTCAATGGGGAGATGGTGCACCCCGCATGATGCCTACTTCCAGTGGTATGCCACGCTGTGATAAAGTCAGATGTTGTGAAACATAATTGCAGATCCTGGAAGTAGTTTTATATCAGATTTGTTATTATTGCAGGCACCTGAAAGAATTCAAAAGCAGTCCATAATAGCGAATGAGGAACTGATACCATAGGCGTTGGCCAGTTCGAGGGACAAGACATGCAGATCTTTCGTTCTTTCTTAGAAGTCTGGATTTGATGCCATAGATTGCTGGTATGTTCAAGGTATCCAGAGAAAGCCTGCTATGCCAGCCTTTTTGGATTGACGTATCAATGAAATGGTTTTGTTTTCAGATACTTTGTAAGTCTTTTCGCCACCACTCGCTGAAAAAGATCTTTGCCCTCTACGTTAAGAAGGTTTTATTTGCCGAAACTGTTCGATGGTGGAAGAATATTTTTCTTTTGAGATCAAGCTGGAGCGGATGTTCCGCAGCTGTGGCGGGGGCAGAATGCAATCACCTCCTACAAGGGACGAAACCAGGAGGCAGCTCGAATGTCGGCGATACATCACTCTCTGATGAGTGATGCGTTTTAATGCATGCTTTATAGGGAGAACACCGATTTGCTTCCGAGCCCCACATTCTTGTGATGGTATTTCACTCTCAATCCAGAGGCCGATTGTCAGGAAATCCTTCAGGGTGGAACCCTGTTAAAAGCTTCTGGACCTGATGGTTACCTGGTCGCGTTACTAAAAAAACCCTGTGCGGACCCACTGGCTGAATTTTTTCGGAACATTTTTCAACTGTCACTTCTGAGGTCCTGTGGCTCCCACCTGCTACAAAAGGGCATGATTAATTACGGTTTGCCAAGAAGAGCAAGGTGAAAATCTCGGCATTTTAACACAATATCCTCTCCAAACTGGTTACCAAAATCGCAGAACTGGGTGCTCTGCGCATCCCTCTGCAATTGGATCCTTCGACCTTCCTCATTTCACTGACCACAGTCTGTTCGTATTGGTTTGTAATTGTGTTAGATTCGTTAACAATCAGCACGGGAGCAACCTCAAGGCTGCGTGCTCTGCCCCCTGCTGACTCACTCATACTCAGACGCATAGCCGGTCATAGTGCGAAACTCTCATCATAAGGTTCGCTGGGGTGATCACCACTGTTTGGGACGTTTCACTGTGGGAGATGAGTCAGGTATGGAAGAGAGATCGAGCGACTTGTCCATATGGTGCCAGCCACAACACCTGGCCTCAAACCAGCAAAACCAAGGAACTGATTGTGGACTTTGGTAGGAGTTTGGATGGGGACCCACAGTCCTGTTTATATCAACGGGGTCGATGGTTGAATTGGTCAAGAGCTTCAAATTTCCTGGGCATGCACATCTTTGAAGATCTTTCTGGTTCCCGAGAAAACAGATGCATTATTATGGAAAGCTCATCAGCCGCCTCACTTCCTGAGAAGATTACGGAGAGAGAGAGACGGTCTTTCTGTCATGGAGGACTCTACAGGTTGCAAGTAGAGAGCTTGATGACCGGCTGCTTGGATGGGCCTTGGTTCGGCAACTTGTCTACAAAAAGTAGTAATTAAAAAAAAAACACTTCCAGTCCATCTATCGCTTGACCTTCCTTCCATCGAGGGGATCTATCGCTGTCGCTGCCTCCAAAAAGGCTGGCAGCTTCATCAAAGGACCCACACCATACCTGGCCACACACTCCTCTCCCGCTACCTTCAGGTAGAAGTACAGGAGCTGAGAACTGCAACAACCGGTTCAGGAATACCTACCTTCCCCACAGCCACCAGAGCGATTAAACTTGGCTCAGACAAATCTCTGAACATTAAATACCACTCCATCTGTTATTGCACTTCATCAATTTATACAGTTATGTGTGTATTTTTGTATATATTTGAAGTCTATGCCTACTATGTTCTTTGTTTCTATGCAAAGGAATGAATTTCATTGTCTTGTTGGGGTCACATGACAATATAAACTCTCTTTGGACGATTTTGACTTTGACATCTTTTCTGATATCCCTTGATTCCTCTTAGATTAAGTCACTTTCTGCATTGATGATTTCCCACTCCTTGCTGTAGACTTTGGCCATTTTTACCAATGGCTTACATTCCTTGATGTTTTCCACTTTACGATGTGCCTTGTTTGCATCTTTGGGATCTGTTGCCTGAAACTTCTGCGCACCAGTTAGGGTATGATGGCTCTGCTTGGACTGTGGAGTTGTTCCTGCCGCTGGAGTTTCTCCGACTGATTTGACCTTCCCCTTGACAGAGTGGTGAATGCAGGCCCTGGAGGCCATGGGTTGGGGATGTTTCAAACCATTTATTCCGTCCCTGATGAATTTTGAGCCCACGAGTTGATGTTACTTAGTACAGCACACCTACAGGTGTGAAGAACGTTGTCCAGTGCTCGTTTTTCAGGAGTTTTGCCAATTCCCCGATTCAATGTCTGTGTCCGTTCCAAGGTTTTTTGTTACCTGGTGGGTCAGTCGAATGTGTCATCTTGCGCCCCCGCTCTCGAAGACCTCTGGATATTCTTCTCTTTGAACTTTTTGTAGCCAACTGAGGGTGGCTCTTGTGGCCCTGACAAGGTGGACGGAGCCAGCTGTTATGGGTAGCTAGCCCATAGCAGCCCCGTTGGGGTTCTATTTCCTCCTGTCAGCTGTCTCTCAGGCTGCACATGGTATTTCCTTGGCGCCTGCTGCATTTTTCACAGGCCAGTAACTGGTTTTCCCTCCAGAAGTCAGAGTCCTAATTGGTCTGTTGTTTCAATCCCGATATAAAGTCGGCACTCTTGCTATTTTTCAGTGGTATTGGAGTGGTGAAAGGTAGGTAGGGTGGGTACGTCATCGGGGTTATCAGGTGGGCACCATCCTTCTTTGACGTTTCATTGATATGCCCACAACATCGCAGAGGGCTCAAGGGTGAGACCTGGGACGTTTCAGTTACACCCCCTCAATTCCATACCCTACGGTCTCATCTTGTGCCCAATTGTTGTCTCTCCTTTTGATCCAAAATCCAATTTGCCTGCTTTTTCTGCAGAATTTGATAATGATTTGTTTGCTTGTGGGAGGGAGCGGACCCCCTCACCCATTTTCAAGTGAGAGTAAGTTGTATGTTCTTTGGCTTACGGAATCTATTATGGTGAATTTCTTAGGGGAATACAAGGACATGTCTAATGAGTTTGAACAGGTACTTTGGATCCGTCTTCACTGAGCGAGGACACATAACAATTTCCTGCTGTTTACTAGTGGCCAGATGCGTAGGATACATGTCGAAAGATGGAAGTAATCACATTAGGCAGGGAATATGGTGTTGGGTAGACTGATGGTACGATGGTCTGCATAAAATCCCAGGGCCTGAATCCAATGTCTTATAGATTAGGATCCGTTCCTGTGGAGTGGAGGGTAGCTAAATGTTATCCCACATTTTAACAAACGACGGGAGAGAGAAACAGGGAATTATAGACCTGTGTGTGAGACTGACATCGGTGGTGGGGAAGATGCTGGAGTAAATCATAAAAGATGAAATAGCGGCACATTTGGATTGCAGTAACAGGATCGGTCCGTGTCAGCATGGATTTACGAAAGGGAAATCATGCTTGACTAATCTTCAGGAATTTTGTTGAGGATGTAAACTGGGAAAATGGACAAGGGGAGAGCCAGTAGATACAGTGTACCTGACATCAGAGAGTATTTGATAAGGTCCCACATAGGGAATTAGTGGGCAAAATTAGGGCACGTGGTATTGGGGGTTAGAGTGCTGACATGGATAGAGAAGTGGTTGGCAGGGCAGGAAACAAAGAATAGGAGTTACGGGGTCCCTTTCAGAATGGCAGGCAGTGACTCGAGGGGTCTTTGCGCAAGGCTCTGGTGCTGGGACCGTGGCTTTTTACAATATACATCAATATAATTTTGATTAGGGATTTAAAGTAACATTAGCACATTTGCTGATGACACAAAGCGTATGAATGTGTGAGGGATGCAATGAGAATGCTGGGTTGACTTGGTCTGGTTGGGTAAGTGGGCAGATGACAGCCTGATGCTGTTTAATGTGGATAAAGGTTGAGGTTATCTCTTTGTAGCAAAAACCTGGAAGGCCTAAATGTCTTACTGTACATGTCCATAGTGAGACCACACCTGAGAGTATTGTGTGCAGTTTTGGTGTTAGATTTGAGGTAGAACATATTGCTATTCAGGAAGACCAGCGTAGGGTTACAAAATTTAATTCCTGGGGTGGCGGGGGAATGTCATATGCTGAGTGGATTGAGCGGCTGGGCTTGTATTAACCTTGGAGTTTAGAAGGATTGGAGGGGATCCTATTGAAAAGTTATAAGATTATAAGGATTAGGGCACGCTAGAGGCAGGAAAATGTTCCCGATGTTGGGGGAGTCCAGAACCAGGGGCCATAGTTTAACATGATGGGGGTAAGCGAATTAAGAGGGAGACAAGGAAATACTTTTTCTCTCAGTGTGAGGTGATGAATCCGTGGAATTCTCTGCCTCAGAGGGTGGTGGTGGACGGTTCTCTGGATACTTTCAAGTGAGAAGCTAGATGGGCTCTTAAAGATAAGCGGAGTTCCAGGGGATATGGGGATCTGAGGCAGGAAGAGGTACTGTTTGTGGGTGATTCAGCTTGTGATCATATTGGATTGCGGTGCTGGCTCCGAAGGGTGAATGGCGACTCCTGCACTATTTCTATGTTTCTTATGTAAAAGGCTTTTCACTCCACCATCACCGTCTACCACCTCTCCTGCGACTCTAGTCTGAGAAATGGTCTCAGACCTCGAAACATCGACGCCCTTTTTGCTCTCCAGAGTTGCTGCCCCGTCCAGCTGGTTACTGCTGCATTTTGGTAATCTGGCACCCCTTAGGGTTTATCTCTTGTTTGCAGCCTCTGCAGCTGCTGTGATTCCGGGCGACGAAAGCATCTAGGTTGGGGGACGGCGAACGAAGAGAAGGGCGAGGAAGCCAGAGGGAAAGCGGGACCGCAGCCGGGAGATGGACAGGAGAAGGACGATAGGGGGTGGTGCCCAAGAGGAATACAGGCTAAGCACTTGGGCCGCGAAGTGGCAGCGGGTGGGCATATGGAGCCAACGGGGGTGGGAGAGGCTCGTTCATGAGCGGAGATGTGGGCGGGACCGGCGTTACACCTTGCCGTCGTGGTTGTCAAGGTACAAATGAGGGGAAACCCGGCTGACCGACGTACCCACCATGCTTGGATCGGCAACCAGAAGTGGACTTCATACGGACGTCCATGCCGGGGAGATGAGGCGGAGACACGATTGGACCTGTCATGGGAAAACGCTCTGTATTCCGTTTTTTGGGCAATGCGTTTCCGGACCATTGGCTGGTTTAAAGACATAGGGGAACAGGGACTGTTGAGACACCGGGGCGTGGGCCGCGTGACTAGGGACATGTGGCACTGAGCCGGGGAGAGCCCAGGGCCTTTGGTAGTGGGAGAGTTGCGGTGGATTCAGCAGGCGAGGTAGATTAGATGTCGGAGAAGGTTAGGGCGGCAACGTTCCACAATCCTTTAGGCAATGCGGACCGCGCGCTCGGCAGTTCGTTGGCTCTGCGGGTATTCCGGGACTGCATGAGTTGTAATGACAAAAGTTCCATCGTTCGGCAAAAGAACGGAACTCGGCACTGGTGACCTGGCTGCCGTTGCCCGACTGCTGGATGGCCGGGGACCCGAAGAGGTGGCAGCAAAGTGGGTGCGCAACTTCTGGATGACCGCGGAAAAAGAAGAGAGGGGAGTGGAGCTGAGTCAATTAAACCAGCTGGAATAGAGTCGACAAGCACGAGGAAAAGTGCTTTTCCGTGCCACTCGAAGATGTCGGTTGCTAGCGCAGACCAGGGGCAGGTCAGCAGTGGCTGCTGTGGGAGCGGCTGCGCTGTTGCTGTGGAGCGAGGGCCTGTTGAGGTAGGGCACGGCGGAGACCCTTTCCTGAGTAGTGAGGATGTCAGGCCAGGGATGAACTGGCTCTGAGCGATGTGGAAAGAATGTCGCTTCGGCCCAGGGTGGCCACGATGAGCGGTTTCGAAGTATAGTTCTCGTAGTACTGCGGGCCCACACCTTGTGCCCCTTACAATCACACCATTCACGCAGCACCAACTGTCACGAACCAAGAAAGTAAGGCCACCGCTGCGGCCGGCAGGAAGACGGTCTGGCCAGCCCTGCGTGATGATGCAGGCAAGCTGCGTTAGCGAAGCGTCAGCGGCCGAGTGCTTGGCCAGGGACTTCAACTGATGGAGGGCACGAATTTGACGTTTTAAGACTATCAGATAGGACGTCTCGTAAGGATGTCGGGGTTGTGGATGAGTGAGGCGCGAGGACAGTGTGTCAGCAACAAACATGTCATTGCCCTTGCGATAAACCACTTTGAAATTTGACGCGTGGTCGCCTGGAGATCTGGCAGGGCCGGGGAGGAGGCACGGGTAATCGGATTTCTTGTTGAGGATGGTGACCAGAGGTGGTGGTCCGTCTCGACAAGTGAAGGATTTGCCCAGGATATAGTCCTTGAATTTGGAGCAGGCAAAGACAATCAGCCAGCAGCTCATTTCATTCTGGGCACAGTGTTGTTCAGCGGTCGTCATTGTGCGGGATGCGTAGGACATAGAGCAGGTTGCACCCGTCTTGGATCTGCAGCAGGCGGCCCCCCGAGTGCCAAACTTAGATGCATTCACATGTGTGAATAACGACGGGGCGCTGGAGGTCAAAGTACCTCAGCGTTGGCATGCTGATCAGCTTAGATTTTGAGGGTGTCAAATGCTTTCTGGGTGTGCGGGAACAGGCCCAGGCAGTGTCCTTTTTCACCAGGTCCTCAGAGGGGACTTCAGTTCGCTCAGGTCGGGATGAAACGTTTCCAGGTAATTCTGACCATGCGCTGTAGGCCAGGACATCTGCAGGGCAGCATCTCGGTTATTGGTGGCCGTCTTCTGCGGGTCGGGCTTCAGCCCGATGCTGTGAAGACATGCCCCACGTAGGTGAATTCAGGGACCCGGAATCGGCACTTCTTCAGGTTGAAGCTGCAGGTTGATCCTGCCGGGCCCGCTCCAGCACCTGGCGAAGGCGGTGGTTCGTGATCAGTGACATTCTTCCCGTAAACCAGGATGTCGTCGACTATGTGGCACACGGAAGCCCAGCAAACAGTTGTTCATGGTCCCTTTGGAACACCTCGCTGGCAGAGATTTGATCCCAAACGCTTGAGGAGGAAGGAAGCGATTACCTGCCGAAGGGTCGTCAGGTGCGAGGATTCGATCTCTAGATGTTATCTGCCAGAACGAACTCTTGGCCATCAAGAAACCGAGAACCACAGTAGGTGGCAGGGCCGACATGTGCAGCAACATCCTCACACCGTCCGCAGGGGATGATGGTTAGCTTGGGACATCGTTGTCTATTAAATTAAAGGTGTATACACATATCTCTAAAGGGCGGATTCCTGCGGAAAGCCGGAAGGCGAGGCGTGAGGGAGAGGAGTCTGGGCAGCCTTGGTCCTCCGACTGCAGTGCCTTATGACGGTGTGATGGCCCGCGGCGCAGGTCTCTGGCCCTCGACTGCAACGTTCAACCTGGCGGGGGAGGGATGCGGTGTGTGTAACCAATCCACGTTCCGACAAATGCTGGCGGGGGCTGTGCCAGCATTCCCCACCATGACGACAGGTCACCGGTCCTGCGCACTGTGCATTGTGGGGCGGGGGGGGGGTTACGTCATGGGGCAGGGCGGGAGGTACGTCATGGCGCAGGGGCGGATAGTATGTAGTGTGTATGTACAGGTCATTTGTTGTGTTGTTCCTGGTGCAGATCACTTCCCATTTTCCTGGAATTTGCTCAGGTACTGGTTTTCCTCGTTGGACTCCCTGCACGACGCTGCCACGGCATTGGATGTCCTATCGGAGAGTTCCGTAATCCCAGGAATGGCCGGTTCAGAATCTGCCAAAATCAACACGTTCATGCGGTCATGGCACGGATTTGACTTTCCCATGTCACGGGGTGTACCTTCAAACTCGGCCGTTTGTTGATCCGGATGCAGGGTCTGAGGCCATCTTTTGTACTGCTGGAGAACCATGGTTGTGTAGGCCAGTCGCGGAAACAACCAAATATCCGTTGCAGAGTCTTGTTTAAGTTTTTTTGTATGACACGACTGATGAGGCAGAGGGGGGAAATGCATAGCAAATAACAAATCCCCATGCGCGAGAAAGAGTCCAGCGCTGAAGCACCCTGGGTTCTGGTTTCCAAGAACATATAGTTGGTAGTTGGTTGATTATGTCTGGATGCAAAAAGATCGATATCTGGTGTCCTTACCGCTTTCTACAATATCTGGTAAACACTTTCGATCAACATCCATTTCCATTGTTGTCGTGGTTGAATTTACGTCATCTTGGTGTCTGCCACGGTATATTTAGTTACCTGGGAGGTATGTGGTGAATGGATATCCAAATCTCTCTTTCCAGACACCAGTGCCAGATTATTATTAGCCAATTCAATCACATGATATCGACTTTTTTCACCCATTTATGATTAATATAGGCCACCACTGTGGTAATATCAATTTGTAACCGTACATGCACACTGATGCATTATCTAGGCAGTAGGGCCCTGAGTCCATGAAATGCTCCAGCATTTTAGTTATTAGTCCCTATTGCTTTAAAAGAGTTCATGTCTTGTGCACTACATCTGTCACCACAATCTTGTGGTGGTATTAGTTGCTCCCCAACCTTTAGCATGGCATCAGTTTGTAATGTAAAACCGAGGGGATTTCATGATAGTGTGGGGTTAGAACATGCTGAGCTTTTCTATCAACCAAGTTTATTTAATTTGATTTTTGCTTTTCCTGGTAGTTTCAGGGCCTATTGAAATGGCCTGCTTGATTTTTACGAGCTGAAATGTTTGCTCTGAGCAGGTTTTGATAATGGAGTGGTTCAATTGTGCTGTGGGAAAGCAAGCCACTAATTTCCCAATCACTTGGCGATTGCGAATGGATGGCTCCCTGATGCCAGTGAGGCTTTTGCATGCTCCCATCAATCTGTCCACTTTGTTTGTGGGCAAGGTGGATAGGATATTAGAACAGAGTCAATAGTGATCCCAAATAATCCATGTGAAGTGGAGGGTTCATTTTTGATTTTTCTGTATGTTGATAAATCCCAGCTTTTGGAAAGAGTTTTGGGTAATTCTGCCATGTAGCCATCTCCAAATTCTCACCTCAATGAGAATATCATCAAGGAAAGCCATGACCGATTTTGGTTATGTTCCCTTAAGTATGTAAAGCTGTTTGGAATTAATTTAGGTTAAAAATCTGGGTGCTGATGTAACCCATTGGGTAAGGCCTTATATGCCATAGTGTCCCATCAGCCACATTTCAGATATTTACGATGATCTTGTGTATTGGTTTGAATTGTATGCATCTTTATGATCGATGCAAGCCATGTAGTACCTATCAGAATTGAGATTTGGGCTGTGACAATCGTGTCATTTTGAAATTGGGCATACTGTAACGGAATAGTAGTATTTAGTTCGGTCATATCTATAATGATGCCAGTGAACCGCCATTTGTTTTGCTTTTGTAAATATATTGATACGAACTCCTTGAGATTCTCTGTTTGTCTTTTCATTTACCCCTTTTTTGTTTAGTTTAACAGTTTCAGCATGGCCTCTTTTTGTGTAAGTATGATCTTCTGGCTAGGCATATGCTGAACGGGATGGGGAGTTCGTATTTGTAGATGTTATGTGTGTACACCTTTAATAGTAGTGACGAATCCATTGTAACACTCCCCCTCAGCTGTTTATTTGTGACCCTTCCCACCCTTAGCTCTCTCTAGTGTCGTGGACAGACCCTACGTACAGCTGGGCTGTGATGTGTGTTGTACGTATAATAATTAGTAGTAATGATTCATGTCTGTGTATGCCTGTTACTCTGTACTGGTTTTGTCAGAAGTTTGATCTCCTGCGTCTCCTGTTTATCGTGTTTTTTTTCTTTAGTCCCGTACCCACCTCCCTGCGTCGCGATGGCTCTGCTTGTCCGTAAACCTGACAACATCCTGAGCTTTGATAACGTCATAACTCACCGTGGAAACCTTCGCCCATCCTGCCATTGCCCCTGCGGTCTAAGCCTCCATCTTGTCAACTTGGCCGGTCCCGAAGCTTCCCAACGCAAACTGGCTTTGCCGCTGCGACCTGCATGTTTTAACCCTGAGACTTTATCCCGGGACATGTTAGTCTATGGTATACGGGATGAAAAGCTGCAGTCTGAGCTACTTAGGAAGCCTGATCTGCACATTTACGAGGAGTTGATGCCTTCTTGCCTGGCCAGAGGCTGTATCCTTCGCTGTGCGGCTCCAGATCATGAGGTCCACGCGGCCAGTTTCGCGGACGCAATACTTTGCTCCTCGTGTAAGTGGGTCAGCCCTGCGCCCAGGGTCCAGGACCGCCGTCAACGCTGCCTAATTGCAACTTTTGCTTCGCACTCGCTTCTATTGTTGGCAACTGCACTGGGAAGTACCTGTAATTTCGGCCCACATAGCCTAACCACTTCTCGGCGGCATGCCGTTCCCGTGGGAAACATGCACGCTCCACAGCAGATGCCCTCTTCACTACATGACAGTGATGATACTGCGTTTGGTTCCCAGCCACCTGCTTGAAGAACCTCCCTCTGTCTGATTCGGGATCTTCCCAGAGCGAGATGAGGTGTTTTCGATGAAAAATACACCTGTACTGATATCGGACCCGGACTGTGCGAGTCACTGGAATGGCATTGCCTTTCTCTGCTAAAGTCGACACGGGGTTCTGACTGCCAAACGTTATGTCAACATGCCTTTTCAGAAGATAAGAAATAATGAGTGTTATAACTGACCGCTCTGTTTTGCGTGCTATGGGGGAGGCGTGCTCGTTATTGGTGGGTAGGCCCTCTCTACTGCAAGGTATGAAGGCCTCTCGGCCCCTCTCTTTCTTTCTGCTTAGACGGTAAATGTGACCCCACTGTTGGGCATTCGGGCCTGCCAAAGACTAGAATTGGTGACTTGCCACCCATGACATTCGCCTGGTTACAGTCGCGCCCTGGACCCGCTGGCCGAATAACAGGACCGTTTTTCGCACCAAGCTGGGAATCTTCCCTGCAGCTAGAAAATCGCTCTCAATCCTGGTAATCGAACCGTTATCCATTTCCGCACCGTGTGTCCTTCGCGATGTGTTGAAAGGGACAAAGTGAGTTTACAATTCGTTGATATGGTGGACCATGGGCATCCTGAAGGAGGTGAAGAACCCCACCAAGTGGGTCTCTACCATGGTCGTCTCGGCGAAGAAGGGTAAGAAGTGAATACGAATCTGCTCAACCCAAAGGACCTGAACCTGGCCATCAAAGCGCCCGCAATTTCCCCTTGCGAACGTTGAAGATGTTGTGCACAATGTCGGTCCTGCCAGTGTGTTTTCGGTTCTCGATGCCAAGAGCATCGTTCTGGCAGTTACCTACTTGATGAACCGGTCTTCATACCTGACACATTCAGTTCACCTTCGGCAGGTTTTTAGTTTTCAACCTTTGCCGTTCGGGATCAAAACTCTGCCTGTGAGGTGTTCCAAAGGACTATGGAACAACTGTTTTGCGGGCTCCCGTGTGCCAATCATTGTCTCGAGGACTTCCTAGTCTTCGGGAAGGTACGTCGCGAGCAACGGACCACAAACATCCGCAGGTGCTGGAGCGAGCTCGGGAAGTCACCTGAAGCTACAAACAATTTAATGCGGTTTTTTTCGTGACACCTGAGGTCTCCTACGTGGGACACGTCTTCACCAGCATCGGGGCTGTAAGCCCCGATTCCGCAGAGACGGCCGCTATATCCAAGATTGCCTGCACCTGCTCCCTGCACTCTGAGGACCTGATAAAAAAGGACATTGCCTGGTTCCCGCAACACCAGAAAGCTTTTGACATTCTTCAAATCTATGTTGATCTGCACGCAACGTTGAAGTATTTTGACCTCCAGCACCCCATCGTTCTCACAGGCGATGCGGCCTAAGTTGGCTCAGGGCCGCTTGCTTTTGCAGCTCAATGACGGGTAACAAAACTGCCCATATCTTACGCATTACCGTACGAATGACTCCCCGCTGAATCAGCGCTATGCCCAAATAGAAAAAGAATTGCTGGCTGTTGTCTTTACATGCTCAAAGTTCATGGGAGACTACTTTCTGGGCCACCTGCCTTCACTATTGAGACGAACATAGCTCTGGTTACTATCCTCAATCAAGCGATAATGTGGCCTCTCTCGGCTTCAGCACATGATGCTCCAGCTACACGA
>CM069170.1:5157090-5204818 GCA_035221665.1 Okamejei kenojei | reverse complement strand
AGAGATAGAGAATATGATATAGAGAAGATCTCCACTCGCTCGCTATAAGAGAAGATCTCTCTCCTCTCTCTCTCTCCGCCTCGCCCTCCTCTCTCTCCCTCTCTTTACTCTCTCTTCATCTTTCTCTCTCCCAACTCAGTCCATCTCAACACCCCCCCTCACATGCCCCCCCTTTCCCACTTGCCTCTTCATCCATCCTCTCCCCCTTACATACCCCCCCACCCTCACAACCCCCCTGTCCCTTCTCTCCTCCCAACCGTACCCCAGACATACCCCCCTCACTATACCCCAGTCCACCCGCCCATTCCCCCACTAAGCCACCAAACCACCACTCTCCTCTTCTCCCATAATATCACACCCCTCTCACTCCCCCAAACCCCCCCCACTCCCCTCCCAACCCCCCCTCCCCCCCCCCCAATCACAGTATTGTATCACGAAATTAGTAATAACCCGTTTGGCCAGGTAGTAGAATCCTCTGTGTACCCCTCCTGCAGGGATTATGCACCGTTAGCTGAGGACGGAGAGCAGAGATGTTGAGCGGTCCATTGAGGGAGGCCAGGGTGCCAGGAGCCCGCCATCTGCTCATGGCGCGTGCTGAGGCTTCGATGGAGGACCACATGGACGGGCACAACAAGGAGAAGGTTATGAGTGTGACGTGTGTGGTGCAAGGGCCAGCTGGAGCCCGAGTAAGCTGGGAGACACACCCGGCGGATGCACGACGGGAGAACGCCCCTTATCGACGCTCTGAGTGCAAAATGAGATTTCAGACGGCAGGTCGACCAGAATCCCCACCGTCGGTGCACACGGGCGAGAGGAGCGCCCGCTGGCTGCTCCATATGCGTGCAAGAGATTTACCTGGTTTTCAGGGGCTGCGGGAGCTACCGGCGGTGCACAGCAGGAGATCGGGCCACTTCACTTGCTTCCGATCTTCGGCGGGAAAGCTACAAGCGGGTTGGTAGTCGTGGCCATGGGGGCCATTGAAGGAGCAACAGACCGTGCACACTGGGGAGGCAGGTTCCTACAACACCAGCAGCAACTGTGGCATGGGCTTCACCCCGCTCCGCAGCCTGCTGAATCACCACAACTCACCTCACATTAGGCGAGTGCCCTACACCTGTGTCCAGTGCGGGCAAGCGGCTTCACAATAACGCTGCACCTGCTGAAACCCACGCATAACCCACACCGGCGAGTAACTCACTAGCAACTGCGCACAGTGTGGGCAAAGGGCTTGGCGACTCCACCACAGCCCTGCTGGAATCAACACACCACCATCGCACCTCGCCACACCGGCGAGCGCCCCTACATCTGCGACCAGTGCGGCAACAGTTTCATCCAGTCCAGCCAGGCGCATGCATGCAGGTGAAACCAGCGCACCCACATCCAGCGAGCGCCCCACACCTTCGGCCCAGTGCGTCAATGGCTTCACCAACTCCAGCAGACTGGTGAGCACAGCGCACCCACAAAGCCGCCGCGACGCCCCTACAACCTGCGCCCATGCGGCGATGGATTCCACCCCAGTCCCACAGCCTGCTGGAACAACCAGCGCACCCCCAAACGACAACACCGGTGAGGGAGCGCCCCCCTAACAACCTGCGGCCAGTGCGGCAAGGGTACACCAATCCAGCAGGCCTGCTGAATCACCAACGCACCCACACCGTGAGCTTTTCCCTACATCTGTGCCCCAGTGCGGCCACAGCTACACCCAGTCCAGCCACCAAGCTGGTGCAAAACCAGAGCGCACCCCACACCGGGCGACCGCCCCTACATACACACCAGCGCCCATGTGGCAAGGAGGGCTTCATCACTCCAGACTCCACCAGGCTGCAGAAGCACCAGCGCGCACCCACACCCGGCTAGCGCCCCCTACTAAAAAGACACCTGCGTCTAGGAGCGGCAATGGGCTTTGCCATGCCACCTCCCATGCCCTGCCTCATCACCAGCACGTGCACACAGTGCTAGCCCGAACTACGACTGCCCGTACTGTGTGGAGACGTTTGACCGAGCTGGCGGTGGTTGTTCGGCAGCAGGCACCGGCACCCGGCGGGCCCACACCGCGGCGAGTAGCTGCTTCCAGTGATAAGAGAGCCTGGGGCTGCATGAGCACCGGCGGATACACACCAGAGAGAGACCTTCTGTCGTGGGTGAGTGTGGCAAGGGTTTCAACCCCGCATGTCCAACCTGTGGAAAGCACCACGTACCCACAACGGGGAGCGTACCTTTCGCCCCTGCCCAGACCTGTGGGAAAAGACTTCACCCGCCTTGACACCTGCTAGGCACTGGCGATCACACGGCCCAGTGGCCCCCCTTCACCTGCCCGTTTTTCTGTGGCAAGTACTCTGTCCCACTCCTCCAGTCTACTGCACACCCACCATGTGGGATAAGCGCTGTTTAGCTAGACACAAAATGCTGGAAGGAATAGGTAACGTTTCTGGTCCAGACCCTCCTCAGCCTCACCCGGAATCTCACAAGTCCTCTGTCCAGAGAATGCGGCCTGACCCGCTGAAGTTTTATTCTAGCATTTTGTGTCCTTTTTTTGTGAACCAGCATCTGCAGTTCTGTTTTTAAACGCATTCTGGTTAACTGTATCAATACTCCAAATGCTACAGAACAATGTCCCTTATGCTGCTGCTTTATATACATTCCTCTCTCCCTTATATCTTCATGTCCCTGTTATCCTAGTTTCCCTCACCCTGTCACTTCACTTCATCTGCATCTCCGAATCACCCCCTCCCTCACTGTTAACATAGATGTCGTCTGAAAAGGTCCTGCCCTGAAAAATCACCTACCCATCTTCTACACAGATCTGGCTGACCCCACCGCCGAGTATAACTACTCCAGCAATCTGTGAGACCATCACCTATCCAGGTACTCCATCACAGATGCTGTCTGACCAGTTGAGTTAACTCCACACTTTCCTGTGATACTTTCACCTAACCGTTTCTCCTCACAGTGCTGCCTTGACCCCCCGAGTTATTCCCAGCACTCTGTGAGACATCACCTATCCAGGAACTCCACATATGCTGTCTGAAGATACCAGATGAGTTAAACTCCAGCACCGCGAGTCATAGAGTTGATACAGTGTGGAAACAGGACCTTCTCGTGCCCAACATTGTGCCTACACCAACCAAAACATGTCCCCCGGCTACATGCCTGCATTTGGTCCATACCTTTTGCCCAACTTTGGCCTATCTATGTACCTGTCTATCTGTTTCTTAATGTTGGATTGCCCAAACCTCAACTACCTCCGGCAGCTGTTCATACACCCACCACCCTTTGTTGAAAAGTCACCCCCTCAGATTCCCTATAACTATTTTTCCCCTTCACCTTGAACCATGTCCTCTGGTCCTCGATTCCCTCACTCTGGCCAAGAGATTCTGTGCAAACTAACTAAATTGTGTTTTCTGGTGCAAATATTTTCCAGCATCAGCAGTTTTCTTGGCTCCCTCACCTATAACCACCTATCACTTTGAAGAAGGGTCCTCAACCTGAAACATCACCCATTCCTTCCTCTCTAACGATGCTGCCGTCCCGCTGAGTTACTCCATCATTTTTTACCACCTATCACGTTGCCAGGCTTTGTCCAGCCCCCATCTCTCTTTTCCACTCCTCCCCCACCCTCTCTCCACTCAGTCTGAATAAGGGTCCAGACTCAAAATGTAGTCTTGTCCATTCCTCTAAAGGTGGAGGAAACTCAATGGGTCAGGCTGCATCTGGAGAGGCAAGACAATCGAAGGTGACCACTCCCACCTCTCCTTTCAACTTTCTCCACACCCCACACCAAGCAGTCTGAAGAAGGGTCCTGACCTAGAATGTTGCCTGTCCATGCTCTCCAGAGGTGCAAGTTATTCCAGGAGATTGTGTCTCTTTTTGTAAACCAGCATCTGCTGTTCCATGTATCTAGACTAGGCGTGCATTTCAACGTACACTTGTGCTCGGTCTGCCAAGGCCTGCTAGATCTCCCGAGTGCCAACTATTTCAACTCTCCTTCCCACTCCCATACTGATCTTTCTGTCCTGGGCCTCCTCCATTGCCAGAGTGAGGTGACACGTAAACTGGAGGGACAGCACCTCATTGCTTACAGCCCAATGACATGAACATTCAATTATCCAAATTAAACGGACATCCCCCCTTTCCCTCGTGGGCCATCTCTTCGTCATTCCTCTGTCTTTTTCTCGCTGGCAAAAGGCGTCAGGATTAATCTGGAGTCACTGCTTCCCGTATTTTAAGTATGATATAAAAGTATGGTTTATTGTTTCTAGGTTTTTTTCACATGGGGGGGGGGGGATTGGGGGAAACTTTTTTTCAGTCACTTACCTCGACGGAGATGCGATTTTTCTCCTTTGCCGAGGATCGCCCGTGAGGAGCTCCAACCACGTGGCCTGTGGACTTTAACACCGTGAAGCCCCCGGTCTCCAGTAAGAAGAGGCCGACTCGGGAGCTCCATGCTGCGGAATGTTCCAATCGTTCCTGATGCCGGAGTCTCCGCCATCCCGATGCAAGAGTTTCGGACATCGGACCGTCGGCAGTGGCGACTGTGGATGGTTCAACAGCCCCGACCACTGGTGAACAAACGAGGAAGATGATTGAACTTTATTACCTTCCAGCACAGTGAGGAATGGGGATTCCGCTGTGCTGGATGTTTCTGTTAAATTTTATTTTATGTGGCTGTGTGTCTTGTTGCTTTATATTATTATGGCTGTATGGAAACTCAAATATCACTGTACCTTAATTGGCACTATACCTTAATTATGTTGGGTGTCTGTAAACAGGAACTTCTGTGGGTAATTGATAAAGATCCTTACATTGTTTAAGAAGGCACTGCAGATGATAGACCTTTGACTAAGATCCTGTTGTTTGGGGGTTTGTAACTAAAGTTTGTGATCCATATAACCATAGCACGAGAGGTATTGTGTTAGTGACAAGAATGCTTTGAACGGGTATACTCTGTGATTGATGTGTTAGATGTCATTGCTCCAACTTTGTATAAACATGTGACTACGTTTCCAAAATACTATAAAAATATGCTGTAAGCCTTTGTTCTTTGGAGTGATGGCCCAGGAGGGTTAAGTATGTGTTGCATACTTGACTTTGTATCCCCGGCACTCTCGCCGGCTAAATGATCAGTAAAGCATGTGTTGGTTGATCTAACTTATTGTGAGCTGTCTGTTTTAAGAAATGAACCAACCGTAACAGTTCTGGACTCCCCCAACATGGGGAACATGTTTCCTGCATCTACCCTGTCCAATCCCTCACTAATTTTATATAATTCTATAAGATTCCCGCTCATCCTTCTGAATTCCAGTGAATACAAACCCAGTCGACCCATTCATTCAACATATGTCAGTCCCGCCATCCCTGGAATTAACCATGTGAACCTACACTGCACTCCCTCAATAGCAAGAATGTACTTCCTCAAATGAGAACAAACCTGCACACAATTCTCCAGGTGTGGTGTCACTAGGGCCATGTACAACTGCAGTAGCACCTCCTTGCTCCTAAACTCAACTCCTCTCGCTCTGAAGGCCAGCATACCATTAACTTTCATCATTGCCTTCTCTACCTGCATGCTTACTTTCAGTGACTGATGTACAAGGGCACCCAGTTCTCGTTGTACTTCCCATTTTCCTAACCTGACACTATTCAGATAATACAGAATGCTGGAGTAACACCTTACACTTCCTTATCTCTGTGTCTCCCTCTCCTGTGACTCTCAGTCTGAAGAAGGTTCCTTCACTCCAGAGATGATGCGTGTTCCGCTGAGTTACTCCAGCATTTTGTGTCTGTGGAGAACGTGTGGATAGGGGACTTTTTTTGAGTCACGACCCTTCTTCAGACCTGAAACATCGTCTATCCACATTGACCAGAGATACTGCCTGACCCGCTGAATTACACCAGTACTCTGTGAAGCGTCACCTATCCATGTTGCCCACAGATGCTGCCTGACCTGCTGAGTTACTCCAGCACTCTGAAACATCACCTATCCATGTTCCCCACAGATGCTGCCTGACCTGCTGAGTTACTCCAGCACTTTGTGTCTATTGAGCAAGAGCATCCATATACAACTATCTGTCCAGTCCAAAGCTCAATGAATAACCACTCTACACATCACACACAGCTTCCTTTCACCTGAAAGTATTTCATGCCTTGCTTAAGGTAGTTATCATTAACCATTTCACACAAGTGGTTAATGACTAGTTCACATTAACTTTGAAACGTCACCGATCTGTGTCCGTCTTCAATATTCACACCAATGGTGGAATTTCCCACTCCTGCACCTATTTTTCAGTTTCCCTGGTTTCAGGGCTTTTACAAATGTTGGCATCGAGGGAATGGGTGTATTCCGGCGAAAGGAAATGGGCCATAAATGAGCAATAAAGAACCATTTTGCAGTAAAGAGCACAATTAAATCTAACTGTTCGACAGCAACTTCCAATGTGCATTGAATTCATATATTAAATCGCTCCAGTTTGTGGTCAATACTCCCACCATGCGGTGATCCGCAGCACTGCAGGCTCATCTGGTATGTGGACAACACTCCCACCGTGTAGTGATCTGCTGCACTGTAGGTCCATGGACATAATTGGCCGGACCTGCAATGCAGCGGAACACCACGCGGTGGGAATGTTGACCACAAACTGGGCGGGCCTGCAGTGCAGCGGATAACTACAGGTTTTTTTTTATTATACAAATACTTTTATTTCAAAAGAGGGGGGAAAAAAGGGGGAGGGGGAGAAGAGCAGTCAGAGAGGAGGTTGTAAAACTGTCCTCGGAGGGAGGAGGAGAACTTCTTCAAAGTAGGCATACCTTGAGGAGATTTCACAGTGGAGTAAACAAAGGGTTTAAGAAGGAACTGCAGATGCTGGAAAATCGAAGGCAGACAAAAGTGCTGGAGAAACTGGAGCAAATAGGTCCTTCTGCAGTCTTACAGGGCCCTGGTGAGACCACACTGGAGTATTGTGTGCAGTTTTGGTCTCCTAATTTGAGGAAGGACATTCTTGCTATTGAGGGAGTGCAGTTTACTGCTTCTAGGAGCGTCGAGAAAATGTCCTCAATCGAGAGAATGCAACTTCAGAACCCCCTCATCTCGGCCGCGCTGGAAATTTCCGCGGGTGCAACGAACAAATAACCTAAAGTTTGCGTTGAGTGAATTGAGTGTTCTTACCGTCCTCGCCGTACACCGGCGTTTTGTGAGAGTGATGTGAGGGATCGGCCATGCTCTAGAATCCTAGCCGGCCGCTGCCGAGCAGCGGGATCGAGGAGTCAGCGCCCGACAGGTGAGCGGCCCGCGGTAGCTGGTGCCTCTCCGCACACCGCTGGGAAAACGGACACCTCTACTCCCCGGGTCGGGCGCTAACTCCTCGTCCCCGTGGCCGGCTAGGGTTCCAGAGCAACGCCGATGCCTCACATCACTCTCACAAAACGCGGGTGTATGGCGTGGACGGTAAGAACACTTAGTTCACTCAGCTTCTGATCCCCCGCCGCCTGTCCGGATAATGTGACCGACATTGACTGAGCTGAAGATGGGATCCAACCACTCTCACAAAACGCCGGTGTACGACGAGGACGGGGATGATAAGAACACTCAGTTCACGCAACTCAAACTTGTGCCCATCCATCCCTACCACAGCACAAAAGTGTAACGTGTAGGAAGTCTGAAGGAGGGTCTTCTATCCAGAGGTCCGCGGACGGGAGCGGCGTTCCAGGCCCGCAGCCAGAGCGGAGGGGAGGCGCCGGCCCCTGATCGACTCTGCCTGTCCCGCCGGCCGGACGAGTGGAGTTGAGCTGGAGTTGCTGCTTCTTTTCCGCGCTGCGACGGCCGGCGGGACAGGAAGAAATGAGCTGGAGCCGGCGCCCCCCTCCCCCCTGTGGTACACTGTGGAGCAGACGGGGACGAGACGAGGACGGCCCAGCGGCGGCTGCTTGGGGACAAGACGTAGGTCTGCACCCATGATGCGGCACGGCCGCCGTGAGTGTTTATCCCGAGCGACCCATGACCTGTGCATGCCCAGTCGGAATACCGAACTCGAGTATTCCTCCCGTCCCCCACTGGGGGGCAGCACTGGATATCCGGCATCAGCAGCATCGGGGGTACACAAAAAGCTGGAGAAACTCAGCGGGTGCAGCAGCATCTAAGGAGCGAAGGAGATAGGCGACGTTTCGGGTCGAGACCCTTCTTCAGACTGGTCAGGGATCAGGGAAACGAGAGATATAGACGGTGATGTGGAGAGATAAGGAACAATGAATGAAAGATATGCAAAAAGGTATCGATGATAAAGGGACCGAGCGGAGGTGTTCGGCGAAGCGATCGCCAAGCCTCCGCTTGGTCTCACCGATATAGATCATCTGGCATCTGGAGCAGCGGATGCAGTAGATGAGGTTGGAGGAGGTGCAGGTGAACCTCTGTCGGACCTAGAAGGACTGCTTGGGTCCCTGAAAGGAGTGGAGGGGGGAGGTGAAGGGACAAGTGTTGCATTTCTTGCGTAACCTCCTCCAACCTCATCTACTGCATCCGCTGCTCCAGATGCCAGATGATCTATATCGGTGAGACCGAGCGGAGGCTTGGCGATCGCTTCGCCGAACACCTCCGCTCGGTCCCTTTATCATCGATACCTTTTTGCATATCTTTCATTCATTGTTCCTTATCTCTCCACATCACCATCTATATCTCTCGTTTCCCTGATCCCTGACCAGTCTGAAGAAGGGTCTCGACCCGAAACGTCGCCTATCTCCTTCGCTCCTTAGATGCTGCTGCACCCGCTGAGTTTCTCCAGCTTTTTGTGTACCCTCGATTCTCCAGCATCTGCAGTTCCTTCTTTAAAAATCAGCAGCATCGGCATCAGTTGGAGTTTAAACCCGTATCGCGGTCGATAAAATGGGAGGGTGGCCGTTTAAAGGGGAGGGCGGCCGTTTAAAGGGGAGGGCGGCCGTTTAAAGGGGAGGGCGGGGAATCGGCCAACAGTATTCCGGTCCCCAGGACGTTTACACCGGAGATGTTCACACTTCCACACTCAGTCCGGGTTTGGTTCCCCACAGACTCTGCAGCTGGTTCCGTCCATCTGCACTGAACTTATTCACCCCCAGCCTGAAACAAGTCGAGGAATAAAGAGGAAATAAACAGATGAAACAACAGTGTCAATAACAGGGACTGGGGTTAATATTTCAACGACAATTACACAACAAAATCACATGAGAATCCCGCGGATCCCCTTATATTTTATCACATTAAACATTAACACAAACACTCACTCGATCCCCTCCAGTCTCGGGAGGGTCAGTATGAGGCGGCGGAGAGCGAGGACAGATCGGTCTGTGAGGGAGTTGCCTGCCAGCTCCAGCTCCATCAGTGAGGGGTTTGTACTGAGAGTGGAGACGAGATCCACAGCTGCAGAAGACCGTCTTCTGTGAGACCGTCATCGTTCAGCCTGGAGATGAGAGCGAGTGAGAGTGAGGGACACAGAGAGACAGGAAACGGTGCAAATCCCCAGTGTTTATCAGTGACACAATTACTGATCATATTAATGTTCAGTGCCAGACACCCAGTGACTGTAAACACAATCTCCCACAATCTGGGACTTACCCCAGTCTCTGAATGTTACAGTCCGGGTTCCTCAGAGCCACATACACCAGTATCACTCCGGAATCTCCCAGTTTATTCCCACCCAGGTACAGCTCCGTCAGTGAAGGGTTTGTACTGAGGAGAACAAACCTCAGTCCTCGGCTCCAGAATCTGTGAAACCGACACTGTTCAGCCTGGAAATGAGACAGAGTGATGGTGAGGGTCACAGAGACAGAGGAGGGTGGAAATCCCCAGTGTTTATCAGTGACACAATTACTGATCATATTAATGTTCAGTGTCAGACACCCAGTGACTGTAAACACAATCTCTCACAGTCTGGGACTTACCCCAGTCTCTGTATTTTACAGTCCGGGTTCCTCAGAGCCGCAGACACCAGTTTCACTCCGGAATCTCCCAGGTCGTTGTGTGCCAGTCTAAACACAAACAGACAGAGTAAGAAACAAACTGATACAAACCCCGGCGAGGCTGATGGTGTACAGGATCTCGTTCTCATTCACGTGTTTAAAAACAGCTGCTGCCACCGTCTGATCTTCAAAATACCAGGTGGAATATTCCTTCCGTTCCTCACCAACAAATCCCAGGATTTCAGCCCAGATACTGATCTGTGCCTTTTCCAGTGAATGTTACACAGTGGGGCGGGTGGTCACTAGCACTGAACACCCTGGGAGCAGTTTGTGCTGGATTAAACTGTACACAATGTCAGATACTTTACACCAGAATTCAGGATCTGGGCACTGGTGCTGAGGTTCTATGTCTCTCCGACTGTCAGCAAAATAGATTCTACCCTTTAATTCATCCAGACCATCGAATATAAAAAGCAATCCCTTTGGCTTCTTCCAGACCTCTCCCAGCATATTCCCAAAGTAAGGATACTGATCCAGAATAAGTTCCTTCAGGGTTACTCTGCAGTTAATAGTGCTCAAATCCCGGACTTTGAAACTGAAGACAAACTGGAAGTGTTGGTATATTTTCCCCGTGGCCCAGTAATGAACAATCTTTTGTACCATTGTTGTTTTTCCGACCCCCGGGACTCTGGCCACTGATGCTGAACTCCCAGATCCGGATTTACTCCAGGAAAAACTGCTGTGGAACAATTGATCTGTCCTGATTTTTTCCAGTTTTCCCAGAGACATTTGTCTCTCCACACTTCATGGTCCCGGCCTCTCGCCAGCAGCTCATGTACCACCATTGTCCGATCTCGAACAGTGGAGATGATTGTGAGCTCAGCGTATCGATCAAGCAGCTGGAAATCCTTAACCTTCTCCTTCATCAGGATAGTGTTCACGCTCAGTGTTTCAGTCTGTGCTCGCAGAGTCTCCTTGTGTTTCTGTTAAACATCTTGCACAGGAACAGGCAGATAATGGACACATGTTAGGTGGCTCAACTCAAAATTCAACATTAAAAACTACAAGAATGAGTTCAATACCCTTCAATTAAATCAATCACTGACTCTTTGGTTATCTACCTCTTTGGTTACACTCGGACTATCCTTGATTGGACTTTCCTCGTTTTACCTTGCACTAAGACCTTGCACAGGTCATTATTCCCTCATAGTTTATCTCTACTGAAAATGGCTTAATTATAATCACATATTGTCTTTCTGCTGACTGGATAACACGCAAAAGCTTTTCACCGTACCTCAGTACATGTGACAATACACTAAACTAAGCTAAACCCGAATCTACTAACAATTGCTTGATCTTCTTTTATTTTATTTTATTTAATTTTTTTATTTATTAGAAGCAAATGTACAAGAATGAAACAATCAGCATATAAAATAATACAATTAATGTACAGTTTCCATTTTAAAATAGAGGAAAAGAAAAGAGAAAGAACAAGAGAGAGAAAAAGTGAGAGGTGCAAAGATAGGACCCCTAGACTACCAAAGTAGTGTAGCCAAAGAGTGGATAAAAGAAAGAATAGATTAGGTATGTTACAAAACTTACCTTGAGCAGCGCTGCAGTTCTGCCGCTCCCCGTGTGCGTGACTTTGGCGCCTTTCAGAGGGGGCGGGTTTAAAATGCCGTTTTTCCACATGACTGGGCAAATCGATCCATGTCAGACGATTTCGTTGCTGAAGAAAAATCACTCTGGCATTTTATTCATGAAGATATTTTTAAATTACACTAGATTATTTATTAACTAGAGTAATTTAAAAATCGTCTTCTAAAGCCGTGAGTGCCGACAACGGGAAGGATTTTACGTAGGGAAAATAAAGTGCATAGTTCATTTTTACATTAAAACTTGGTTTTTAGGAAGGCTTTAATCACATTTTCATGTTGCGAAATGGGGACAAAAAAAAATGTATGAACCAGCAGTATTTTCCCTGCCGACTTCACTGCAAACCGCAACGTTCTAATCCACCGCATTCCACTAAAACCCACCCGCAAGTTGATTTAAATGGCCATTAATTTACAGGAATTAAACACTAAATTCCTTCAATTTGGCCTATAAATTCATGAAAATGAGATTTAAAAATCATGTTATGTTGTGAATTATTGTGTGAATGTTATTTGGACATTTATGCAATTTAAAAAAGTTTATCTTTTCTTAAGAAATGGATGGATGCTTAGATCTAGTAATTGAATTTTGTAATTAGCTACAATTAGGTAACTAACTAATTATATGTTTTAATTTCAGGTCATCCAAGTAATATTGTTTCATATTTGTTTTAGAATGCTTCAATCTATAATAACTGAAAATTTCATTGAGTTCTCTTAATTTTTAAGAAAGTTATGGGCGTTTGACTGTCCTAGATCACAGCTTTTGTGTTAAGTCAAAGGAAAGGCAATGGGGAACAAGATGCTAATTTCTGAGTATGAAAATGGCCATAACCTTTTTAATACTGAAGATATGAAAGTGAATCAGGTGTCAAATTAACCTTCTTTGTATGCTTTATCTGATGGGATAAATTGCAGACTTGATTTTTTAAATCTCAAAATGTTGTAACATTGCTAAATAGATAGAGAAAAAAAGAACAAAAAGAGAAAAAAAAAGTGGTGATATACCTGCCTCTCATCGTCCCCCACCTGCTTCACCAAACCCATAGTTGGATTTAAATCCAAAGTTGTGTTGCGCATTCTATCCTTGTAAGAATTTGGTGAAGGATGTCCATGTCTTGAAAAAATGATCTGGTTTTTCTGCCAAGACAAGTCTAATATTTTCCAGATGTAGTGTCTCGGACATGTTTGTAATCCACATCTTAACAGTAGGGACTGATGTGCGTTTCCAAAATTTAAGTATTTGTTTTTTCGCCGTTATCAGGCCATAATTAAGGAAACGTCTTTGAAATACTGTTAGCTCAGAACAGGCTTCTGACTTACCTAGAGTGATCAGTTCAGTGTCGGGGTCCAATTTTATTGTAAGTATTTTAGAAAAGATTTCAAAAATTCCTCTCCAGAAATTATGTAACTTTATACAAAAGGCAAAAGAATGGGTTATAGTTGCTTCCTGAAGGAGACAAATAGGAGAAGCATTTGGGAAGATCTTATTCAGTTTAGACTTTGAATAATAGAGTCTGTGCAGTATTTTACTTTTAATTGGCAAATGTCTAAAGTTAAGAGAACAGTTGTGTATGTATAGAAGACTTTCCTCCCATCTGTCTTTTACAATTGTTAGGACAAGTTCATCTTCTCAAGCTTGTCTAATTACTTCCGATGATGGGGTTTGTATATTGAAAAGGGTATTATAAAGGTATGATATTAACTTGTTTGAATCCGAGTTTCTATTATTACATTCTAGTGTGTCTGGAACCATATATTGGTAGTCTTGGATATATGATTTCAGATAGTCTCGTATTTGAAGATGTGTAATGTATTGGCTACCTTTCAGATGATATTTCGACTGTAATTCTTGAAATGAGAGAAGAGTTCCCATCTCATAAAGATCTCCCAGTTTTTTAATTCCTAATCATTCCCATTGTAGGAACGCCTTGTCCAAAGTAGACGGCTTAAATAAGTTTCAGTATTACATCAATTCTAACAAGTCATTGATGTGAACTGTACATTTCAACACTCACCTTCCATATGAGAGGGTAATTCAGTTAAACCTCTGGTGATGTTCATGTATTCTTGGGGATCAGGACCTGTTCAAATCAACAACCATCCATTAAACCAGACTTGAATAACATTGTTAACTCCAGAATTTCAATGTGATATTCAGTTCAGTGTGTTGATTTACCGTACCAAGCTCCTGGATTTCTTTCAGTATTTTGTCAAGCTTTAGTAATTCCTTCTGCATTTTCACAAAGGATTCCCACATCACCCGCCGAGCCCGGTTGCCATTTTCCATCACCAGACTGAGGAAGAGTGTGGAACTGTCTCTGTGGTTTCCCTTTTCCGCAAGATTTGCGACACTCTGTGAAGAACAAAAATATTGGGAAGTGGCTGAGACAATGCTAATGGGGAGGGAATTAGCTGTCAGTGATGGGATATTCTGGTAGTTTTGTGTATAGTGACAGGCATTGGTCTGCCTCTTCAAACACCCATGACACTGTGCTGACAAACTGGGTACTCCCAGAGTCCTGACAGTGGGAAACTCTCTTCACACCTGACAGTGTTCGAGAACACAGTGCAGTACAGCACGGGAACAGTCCAATCAGGCCAATGATGGCTGTGTTGAAATTGATGTGAAATTAATCCAACTCCTTTTGGCCTCACATGGACTGCACCCCACTAGGAATGGACGTGTCCAGTCCAACCTGCATTTCTTCCTGCTCTGCATTTTGAAGCTTTTATGTACTTTCATCTACATTCTTACCCTCTGTGAGCCGGCATTCACTCTTTGACCAGATAACTTTTTAATTTCTGTACCTACCCCAGATTTACCCGATCACAGACATTCCTCTCTTGTACATTGCCTGCAGCTCACCCCCTCCTTTCACTGCACATTAACTCGGCTTCTCTTCCCACAGATGCGTAAATAACTGACATTTGCTTATTTTGTAGATATTAGTAAATGTACTTTTGTTTATTTTATTTGTCAATTGAATGTTAAGCGAACAGTTCAATGTCGTGGAATAATTCAGCCGGTCAGACAGAATCTCTAAATACTAAATTATTTATTTTGTGCAGCAGCACATTGTGTGTTTTTTTTTGTAAACCAGGATCTGAAGTTCCTTGTGCTTATGCCTAATGTCCTCTGTGGTTTCATGAACTGACCTAAATGTGACCAATGGAACTGATGACACGTGAGAAGTATTATCGCCTGAGCCACCTTGCGATAGTCTGCACAGTCACCCGGTGATGTGGTTGTTTGTGGCTGATGAGGAGCCCCTGCTCCATCTTACGATGGTTCGCGTTGTTCTGATGTTGTGGCGGAGATGGGTGGCTATGCAGAGGGTGGCATCAGTGGGGTATGCCCGAAATTCCAACTGCAGCCCAAGTAACCCAGGTCTGTGCTGCTTCAGCATCTCCTCTACAAAGAAAGTGACCTTAGCAGGGGTGGAGACCATGCCATCCAGCCGCAGTTGCTGTACGGCCTGGACTACAGGCAGTGCCATCAGCATCACCACTTTGAGGGTGAGCTTATTGAGTGGTAACTCTGTCATAGGGGACCAGCTCCTCAGTAGGGTCAGTACTATCCGTATGTCCGAGGTGATGTTGTATCTGGGTCGTGGAGGGTTGGTGTTGAACACTCCCCCCATAAATTTGGTCACCAGGTGGTTTGAGCCTACACCTATGTCCAGGTATGAGGACAGCGCACTCCTGGTGCTGTTGATGGTACTGTAGCTGAGGCCCTCATCGTAATGAAGGCCCACTAGGAATTCCAGGACATGAGGGATCGTGGCCGAGTTGTAGGTCGTGTTGGTACGGGAGCAGAAGGCCTCCCACTTCCTGACCCGGGTGAGGTACTGCCTCCTGGTTGATGCTCGGTAAGACGCTGAGATGAGGTCCATGGCTCTGGGTGATATGCCGGCCTTTATAAGCAGCCTCTTTAGAACCTGCAAGCCAACAGGTGTAGGTGACCATGGCACGGGTGACTTTCCCCCGTAATGGGGTTGGTAATCAATTTGGGGTTTTATCAATTTGAACCCACGGACGTTTCAAGATTTGGAGGACCCCCGGGTACCATGGCTGTGTAGCATAAGACCCTCCTTGTCTTATGTCTTGTCATAATATTATGTTGAGGGGATGCATATGTCTTGTGCGAGGGGATGCATGCGCTAGGGTGAAGAATCAAGGTGGCATCCTAGAATAAAGAAGCTTTGTCATTTACTCCTGTATCTGAGTGTTCCAAGTCAGTACCAAGCACCCAAATACACTACAGATGCATCCTGAAATTTCGTCTCCTTTCTCATCCTGAATTTACGTCGCTTTTGGCGTTTTGAATTTTCATCGCCTTTCCCATCCTGAATTTTTGTCACTTTTCATGTGCTGAATTTTCGTCGCTTTTCACGTGCTGAAATTTCATCACTTTTCACGGGCTGAATTTCCATTGCTTTTCATGTGCTGAAATTTCGTCGCATTTCGTGTCCTGAAATTTAGTTGCTCTATGCGTCCTGAAATTTCGTCACTTTCTGTGTCCTGAATTTGCGTCCCTTTCTGCGTCGTGAATTTTCGCCCCGTTTTGCATCCTGATCCGTGGGATGGCAGGACTGTCATATGAGGAAAGATAGAAAAGACTAAGCTTGTATTCACTGGAGTTTAGAAGGATGATGGAGGATTTTATAGAAACATGTAAAATTATAAAAGGACTGGACAAGCGAGATGCAGGATAAAATGTTCCCAATGTTGGGTGAGTCCAGAAACAGGGGCCGCAGTCTTAGAATAAAGTGGAGATCATTTAAGGCTGAGGTGAGAAAAAACTATTTTACCCAGAGAGTTGTGAATTTATGGAATAACCTGCCTCGGAATATTTATGGAATACCCTGCAGTGGAGGCCAAATCACTGGATGGATTTAAGAGAGAGTTGGATAGAGCTCTAGGGGCTAGTGGAGTCAAGGGTTATGTGTAGAAGGCTCGAAGGGCCGAATGGCCTCTTCCTGCACCTAAATTCTATGTTTCTATGTTTCTATGTTTCATGTCCTGAAATTTCATAGCTTTCTGTGTCCTGAATTTTCATCCATTTCTGCGTCATGAATCTTCGCCCCGTTTTGCGTCCTAAATGTTTGTAGCGTTTCACGTCCTGAATTTTTGTAGCTTTTCGCGTACTGAATTTGCGTCATTTTTTGTGTGCTGAAATTTTGTCGCTTTTCGCGTGCTGAATTTTCGTCGCTTTCCGCGTGCTGAAATTTAATTGCATTTTGCATGCTGAAATTTCATCACTTTTCATGTGCAGAATTTTCATTGCTTTTCATGAGCTGAAATTTCGTCACTTTTCACGTCCTGAAATTTCGTATCTTTCTGTGTCCTGAATTTTCATCCCTTTCTGCGTCGTGAATTTTTGCCCCGTTTTGCGTACTAAATGTTTGTCGCATTTCACGCCCTGAATTTTTGTAGCTTTTTGCGTCCTGAATTTTCGTCACTTTTCGTATGCTGAATTTTTGTTGTTTTTCGCGTGCTGAATTTTCATTGCTTTTCCCATGCTGAAATTTCGTCACTTTTTTGCGTGTTGAATTTTCATCGCTTTTCATGAGCTGAAATTTCGTCGCTTTTCACGTCATGAAATTTTGTCGCTTTATGCATCCTGAATTTTCGTCAATTTTCCCATCCTGAATTTACGTCGCTTATCGTGTGCTGAATTTTGAGAATTCAGTTGTGAATTTATGGAATACCCTCCACTGCCACAGAGGGCATTGGAGGCCAAATCACCGGATGGATTTAAGAGAGAGTTGGATAGAGCTCTAGGGGCTAGTGGAGTCAAGGGATATGGGGAGAAGGCAGGCATGGGTTATTGATAGCGGACGATCAGCCATGATCACAATGAATGGCAGTGCTGGCTCGAAGGGCCGAATGGCCTCCTCCTGCACCTATTTTCTGCATTTCTATGTTTCTACATTTCACGTCCTGAAATTTCGCAGCTTTCTGCATCCTGAATTTTCTGCGTCATGATTTTTAAAAAAAATTTTGAAGTTAAATTTTTTATTAGAGACACGTACATATCATAACCGAACCACTAAAAACTTTGTTGAACGGTTACATATTAAATATCCAGGATTCCAGGGACTCTGCTACCAATGTAGCTGGGGTCTTCATTTATCGGTTACATATTAACATTGACTCTAATTATTATTATTATTATTTTTTTAATAGATAGAAAAAATAAAGAAAAATAAAAGAAAATTAGAAAAATAAAATAAACTACCCATAATACAACTTAGGAGATAGGTCCGTAGGTAAGAAAGCATAACTATTCATCTAGTCCTGGGTTCAAGCTCCGTCAGATATCAGCGCCGGTCCATTCTACCCCTTCAAATAATCTATGAATGGAGACCATATTCTAGTAAATATTTCTGGTTTGTCAATTAAGACAAAAACATTTTTTTCCAGATTTAAGGTCTCCGACATCTCCATAATCCACATTTTGATTGTGGGGGATGCAGGGTTTTCCCAAAATTTTAATATTAATTTTTATCCAGTTATTATACTATAATCAAGGAAATTTCTTTGGTTTATTGTAAGCTTTAGGTATTGTTCAGATGTCCTGAATATTATTAATTTAGGATTGGGTTCCAGTTGAGTATTAACCACTACGGAAATAATTAAAAAAATATATCCACCCAGAATGTTTTAATTGTTATGCAACTTACAAAGGTATGGGTTAAATTAGCCTCAGAATATTGACATTTAGCACAGATAGGAGAAATATTAGGAAAAATTGTATTTAATTTTGTTTTAGAATAATGCAATCTATGTAATATTTTAAATTGTATTAAGGAATGTCTGGCATTTAACGGACAGTGATGTATATGTTGTAGACTTTCATCTCAAATATCTTTTGTTATGGGTTGAGCTAATTCATGTTCCCACGCTTGTCTATGTAATTCCGTCGACTGGATTCTCACTATCTAAAAGAATATTATAAATGTAAGATATTAATTTAACTGTGTTGGGGTGATTTTTCATTTTTCGTGATTTTTTGCCACGATTTGCGTCCTAAATGTTTGTTGCATTTCACGTCCTGAATGTTTGTAGCTTTTCGTGTCTGGATTTTCATCACTTTTCATGTGCTGATTTTTTGTCGCTTATCGCTTGCTGAATATTCATTGCTTTCGCATGCTGAAATTTCGGCACTTTTTGCGTGCTGAATTTTCTTTGCTTTTCATGAGCTGACATTTCATCGCTTTTCATGTCCTGAAATTTTGTTGCTTTATGCATCCTCAAGTTTCGTCACTTTTCCTATCTTGCATTTATGTCACTTTTTGCGTGCTGAATTTTCGTCACTTTACGCATTCTGAATTTTCACCGCATTTCACGTGCTTCATTTTCATTGCTTTTCGCATCCTGAAGGTTCGTCGCTTTTCCTGCTGAATTTTCGTCACATTTTGCGTGCTGAATTTTTGTCACCTTTTGTGTGCTGGTTTTGTCGCATTTCACAGCCTGAAAT
Source organism: Okamejei kenojei (assembly GCA_035221665.1). Taxonomy (NCBI): domain Eukaryota; kingdom Metazoa; phylum Chordata; class Chondrichthyes; order Rajiformes; family Rajidae; genus Okamejei; species Okamejei kenojei. Next base: position 5,185,756 of record CM069170.1, on the reverse strand, counting down.
TTTGTCGCTTTTCACGTCCTCAATTTCCCTCCCTTTTACGCGTGCCGAAGGTTCGTCGCTTTTTGTGTGCTGAATTTTCGTTGCATTTATCATCCTGAGGGTTCGTCGCTTTCCTTGTGGTGAAATTTTGTCGCTTACTGCGTCCTGAAATTTCGTCACTTTTCCTGTCCAGAATTTACATTGATTATCGCATGCTGAAATTTCGTCACTTTTCGCATTCTGAATTTTCATCGCTTTTCATGAGCTGAAATTTTGTCGCTTTTCACGTCTTGAAACTTTGTCGCTTTATGCATCCTGAAGGTTTGTCGCTTTTTGCGTGCTGAATTTTCATCACTTTTAATGTCCTGAGGGTGCGTCACTTTTCACGTGCTGAATTTTCGACGCATTTTGCGCGCCTGAACGTTCATCACTTTTTGTGTGCTGAATTTTCGTCGCTTTCTGTGTGCTGAAATTTCATCGCTTTTCGCCTCCTGAAATTTCATCGCATTTTGCATCCTAAAATGTTGTAGGACCAGCATCCTGGCAGGGAAATTTGTAAAGGCTACTGGCGGGACTTTAAACTAGAATGGTTGGGGGGGAGGGACACAAATAGAGAAAGCCAGTAGACAGGGTCTGAGGCAGGAGGCAGAGAAGGGAAGCACTCAGACCCAACATGTAGAGAGGAAAGAAAAAAATAAAATAAACAGAGAATAAGAGAGATTTCCAGGGCAAAAATCAAAAGGGACCACTTGTCAACATATTGGTATAAGGAGTAAGAGTGTTGTAAAAACAAGCCTGAAGGCTTTGTGTCTCAATGAAAGGAGCATTCAATATAACAATATAACAATATAACAATTACAGCACGGAAACAGGCCCTCTCGGCCCTTCCAGTCCGTGCCGACCATTTGTTTTCCCCTAGTCCCATCTACCTGCACTCAGACCATACCCCTCCATTCCCTTCACGTCCATATACCTATCCACTTTTCTTTTAAATGTTAAAATCGATCCTGCCTCCACCACTTCTGCTGGAAGCTCATTCCACACAGCCACCACCCTCTGAGTAAAGAAGTTCCCCCTCACGTTACCCCTAAACCTCTGTCCCTTAATTCTCATGTCAATTCGTAATAAGGTGGAGGAGTTGAATGTGCAGATAGCTATTAATTACTATGCTATAGTTGGGATCATGGAGACATGGCTCCAGGGGGACCAAGGCTGGGAGCTGAACATCCAGGGATATTCCATATTCAGGAGCGATAGACAGAAAGGAAAGGGAGGTGGGGAAGTGTTGCTGGTAAGAGAGGAGATTAATGCAATAGAAAGGAATTACATTAGCTTGGAGGATGTGGAATCGATATAGGTAGAGCAGCGAAACACTAAGGGGCAGAAAACGCAAGTTGGGGTTGTGTACAGGCCACCTAACAGTAGTAGTGGAGTTGGGGATGGCATCAAACAGGAAATTAGAAATGCGTGCAACAAGGGTAAAACAGTTATAATGGGTGATTTCAATCTACATATAGATTAGTTAATCAAATGGGCAGGGGTGCTGAGGAAGAGGATTTCTTGGAATGTATGCGGGATCATTTTCTAAACCAACATGTAGAGGAACCAATGAGAGAGCAGGCTATTCTAGACTGGGTATTGAGTAATGAGGAAGGGTTAGTTAGCAGTCTTGTTGTGCGGGGGCCCTTGGGCAAGAGTGACCATAATTTGGTTGAGTTCTTCATTAGGATGGAGAGTGACATAATTAAGTCAGAAACACGGGTTCTGAACTTAAACAAAGGTAACTTTGAAGGTAGGAGAAGTGAATTGGCCAAGATAGACTAGCAAGTGATTCTTAAAGGGTTGACAGTGGATGTGCAATGGAAGGTATTTAAAGACTGCATGGATGAACTACAACAATTGTTCCTCCCAGTTTGGCAATATAATAAATCAGGGCAGGTTGTGCATCCATGGATAGATAACAAGAGAAATCAGGCATAGTATAAAAACAAAAGATGAAGCATACAAATTAGCCAGAAAAAACAGCCTACCAGAGGACTGGGGGAAATTCAGAGTTCAGCAGAGGAGGACAAAGGGCTTAATTAGGAAAGGGAAAATAGATTATGAAAGAAAACTGGCAGGGAACATAAAAACTGACTGCAAAAGTTTTTATAGATATGTGAAGAGGAAGAGATTAGTTAAAACAAATGTAGGCCCCCATTGCAGTCAGAAACAGGTGAATTGATCATGGGTAACATGGCAGACCAATTGAATAACTACTTTGGTTCTGTCTTCACTAAGTAAGACATAAATAATCTGCCGGAAATAGCAGGGGATCGGGGGGTCAAATAAAGTGGAGGAACTGAGTGAACTCCAGGTTAGTTGAGAAGTGGTGTTGGGTAAATTGAATGGATTAAACGCCTATAAATCCCCAGGGCCAGATAGTCTGCATCCCAGAGTACTCAAGGAAGTAGCCACAGAAATAGTGGATGCATTAGTGATAATTTTTTGCCATGATCATATTGAATGGCCTACTCCTGCACCTATTTTCCATGTTTCTATGTTTCTATGTTGTCGATTTTTGCGTGCTGAATTTTTGTCGCATTTCACGTCCTGAATTTTCGTCGCTTTTAGCGTCCTCAATTTTGATCACTTTTTGCATCCTCAAAGTTTGTCACTTTTCGTGTGCTGAATTATCGTTGCTTTTCACATGCTCAATTTTCATCACTATTCCTGTGCTGAAATGTTGGCATTTATCGCATCCTGCAATTTCATTGCTTTATGCATCCTGAAATGTTGTTGCTTTTCGCGTCCTGAATTTATGTCGCTTTTGGCGTTTTTAATTTTCTTCGCCTTTTGCCTCTTGAACGTTTGTTGCATTTTGCGTGCTGCATTTTCATCACTTTTAGCGTCCTGAAGGTTGGTTACTTTTTGTGTGTTGAATTTTCATCGCTTTTCGCAGGCTGAATTTTCGTCACCTTTCGCATGCTGAAATGTCATCGCTTTTCTCGTAGCTTACTGTGTCCTGAATTTTCATAGAAAATAGGTGCAGTAGTAGGCCGTTCGGCCCTTCGAGACTGCACCGCCATTCAATATGATCATCGCTGATCATCCAACTCAGTATCCCGTGCCTGCCTTCTCTCCATACCCCCTGATCCCTTTAGCCGCAAGGGAAACATCTAACTCCCTCTTAAATATATCCAATGAACTGGCCTCAACTACCTTCTGTGGCAGAGAATTCCAGTGACTCACCACTCTCTGTGTGAAAAATGTGTTTCTCATCTCGGTTCTAAAAGATTTCCCTCTTATCCTTAAACTGTGACCCCTTGCCCTGGACTTCCCCAACATCGGGAGCAATCTTCCTGCATCTAGCATGTCCAACCCCTTAAGAATTTTGTAAGTTTCTATAAGATCCCCCCTCTAGCGAGTACAAGCTGAGTCTAACCAGTCTATCTTCATATGAAAATCCTGACATCCCAGGAATCAGTCTGGTGAACCTCTCTGTACTCCCTCTTTTGCAAGAATGTAGTACCTCAAAGACCAAAACTGTACGCAATAATCCAGGTGTGGTCTCACCACGACCCTGTACAACTGCAGTAGAATCTCCCTGATCCTTTTCTCAAATCCTTTTGCTATGAATGCTAACATACCATTCGCTTTTATCAATGTCTGCTGCACCTGCATGCCTACTTTCAATGACTGGTGTACTATGACACCCAAGTCTCGTTGCATCTCCCCTTTTCCTAGTCGGTCACCATTTAAATAATAACCTCACATTTATCCGCATTATCCTGCATCTGCCATGCATTTACCCACTCACCCAGCCTATCCAAGTCACCTTGCAGCCTCCTAGCATCCTCCTCACAGCTAACACTGCCCCCCAGCTTAGTGTCACCGCAAACTTCGAGGTTGCATTCAATTCCCTCGTCCAAATCATTAATTTCTCTTGGCGTATTGAATTTTTGTCCCTGTCGCGTCCTGAATTTTTGTTGCTTTTTGCATGCTGAATATTCGTCACTTTTTTCATGCTAAATTTTTGTCACATTTCGCGTGCTGAATTTTGTCACTTTTCACGTCCTGAAGGTTCGTCGCTTTTCGCATGCTGAATTTTCGTCGCTTTTCGCATGGTCAATTTTCGTCACTTTTCCTTGCATTTCGTGTCCTGGATTTTTGTCATTTTCGTGTGCGGAATTTTCATTGCTTTTCGCATGCTGAGATTTCGTCACTTTTCGCGTGCTGAAATGTCGTCGCTTTTCGAAACCTGACATTTTGTAGCTTATCACATGCTGAAATTTTGTCGCTTTTCATGTGCTGAAATTTTGTCACTTTTTGTGTCCTGAAATTTCGTCGCATTATGCACCGTTAAATTTCGTCACTTTTTGCATCTTGAATTTACATTTCTCTTGGCGTTTTGAATTTGTGTCCCATATCGCGTCCTGAATTTTCGTCACTTTTTGTGTCCTGTAGGTTCATCACTTTTCGCATGCTGAATCTTCATCGCTTTTCGCATGCTGAATTTTTGTTACTTTTCGCATGCTGAATTTTCATAACTTTTCACGTCCTGAACGTTTGTCGCTTTTCGCATGCTCAATTTTCGTCGTTTTCACGTTGTGAATTTTCGTTGCTTTTCTTGTGCTTGAAATTTCATTCCTTTTCACGTCCTGAAATTTAGTTGTATTTCGTGTCCTGAATTGCTGTCATTTTCTTGTACAGAATTTTTGTCACTCTTCGCATGCTAAATTTTCGTCGCTTCTCACATCCTGTAGGTTTGTCACTTTTCGCGTGCTGACTTTTCATCGCTTTTCACAGGCTGAATTTTCGTCGCATTTTGCGTGCTGAAATTTTGTTGCTTTTCACGTCCTGAAATTGTGTCGCTTTATGCATCCTGACTTTTTGTTGCTTTTCACGTGCTGAATTTTCATCGCTTTTCACATCCTGAAGGTTCATCACTTTTCAGGTACTGAATTTTCGTTGCTTTTCACGTCCTGAATTTGCATCACTTTTTGCGTCCTGAATTTTTGTCGCTTTTCCCCTCCTGAACTTTCGATGCTTTTCGTGTCCTGAATTTATGTCGCTATTGGCATTTTGAATTTTTGTCGCCTCTTGCGTCCTGAATTTTTGATGCTGATTGCAAGCTGAATTTTCTTTGCACATCCTGAAGGTTCCTCACTTTTCGCGTGCTGAATTTTTGTTACTTTTTGTGCGCAGAATTTTCGTCCCTTTTGCATCTTGAAATTTCGTAGCTTTTCTCGTTCTGATTTCTGTTGCTTTTTGCATCCTGAATATACGTCGCTTTTGGCATTTTTAATTTTCGTCATATTTCGCGTCCTGAATTTTCGTCACTTTTCATGTGCTGAATCTTCATCGCTTTTCGTGTGTTGAAGTTTTGTTGCTTTCCCATCATGAAGGTTCATCGCTTTTTGCGTGCTGAATTTTCATCACTTTTTGTGTCCAGAATTTTTGTTACTTTTTGTGTGAATTTTTGTTACTTTTTGAATGGTCGTCTCTCTTTTCGCGTGGTGAATTTTTGTCACTTTTCATGTGCTGAAATTTTGTCGTTTTTTGAGTGCAGAAATTTTGTCTTGTGTAAGCTTTTCTCGTCTTGAATTTTCGTTGCTTTTCGCATCCTGAATTCATGTTGCTTTAGACTCTTGAATTTTTGTCACCTCTTGCTTCCTGAATTGTAGTCACTTTTCATGTGCAGAATTTTCGTCATATTTCTTGTGCTGAATTTTTGTCGATCTTTGTGTCCTGAAGGCTTGTCACTGATCGCGTGCTCAATTTTTGTTGCTTTTCGCATCCTGAAGGTTCCTCGCTTTTCACGTTCTGAAATTTCATCTCTTTATGCGTCCTGTGATTATGTCACTTTTCACGTCATGAATTGACATCGCTTTTGCCTTTTTGAATTTTCGTTGCTTTTCGCTTCCTTAATTTACGTCGCTTTTGGCGTTTTTAATTTTCGGCGCCTTTCCGTCCTGAATTTTCATTACTTTTCGCGTCCTGATATTCGTCGCTTTTTGTGTGCTGAATTTCCATCTCTTTTCGCATCCTGAAGGTCCGTTGCTTCTTGCGTGCTGAATTTTCGTCGCTTTTCGCTTTGTGAATTTTTGTCACTTTTCATGTGCTGAGATTTCATCGCTTTTTGAGTCCTGAAATTTTGTCAGTTTTTTTGTCCTGAATTTTCGGCACTTTTCATGACCTGAATTTATTCCGCTTTTGTCATTTCAAATTTTTGTAGTCTCTTGTGTCCGGAATTTTAATCACTTTTCATGTGCTGAATTTTCGTTGTCTTTTGTGTACTGCATTTTCGGCACTTTTCGTGTGCTGAAATTTCATTGGTTATTGTGTCCTGAAATTTTGTCGTCTTTCACATCCTGAATTTTCGTCATTTTCATGTGCTGAATTTTCGTCCATTTTCACGTGCTGAAAGTTCGTCGCATTTCACGTCCTAACTTTCGTTGCTTTTACTGACCTGAAGATTTGTTGCTATTTGCGTGATGAATTTCACGTGCTAAATTTTCGTCACTTTTCATGTGCTGAATTTTCATCACTTTTTGCATGCTGAGTATTCGTCGCATTTTGAGTGCTGAAATCTTGACGCTTTCCGTGTGCTGAAATTTCGTTGCTTTTCATATCCTGAAATTTTGTCGGTTTTCACGTGCTGGATTTTAATCGATTGTCATGTGCTGAATTTTCGTCGCTTTTTTCGTCCTGAATTTTCGTCACTTTTTGTATCCTGAATGTTTGATGCTTTTTGCATGCTTAATTTTCATCGCATTTCACGTCCTGAAATTCCGTCGCTTTTGGCATCATGAAATGTTTTCCCTTTTCGCGTTCTGAATTACGTCACTTTTCATGGCTGCAATTTTCCTCCCTTTTCCCATACTCATTTTTTGTCGCTTTTTGCGTCAAAAATTTTCCTTCATTTTGTGTTCTGAAGGTTTGTCATTTTTCGCATGATGAATTCTCATTGCTTTTCACAGGCTGAATTATCATCGCTTTTTTTCGCGTGCTGTAATGTTGTCGCCTTTCATGTCATGAATTGTTTCGCTTGATAGAAACATAGAAACATCGAAAATAGGCGCAGGAGTAGGCCATTCGGTCCTTCGAGCCTGCACCGCCATTCAATATGATCATGGCTGATCATTCAACACAGAATCCTGTACCTGCCTTCTAGAATTTTCGTCACTTTTTCCATCCTGAATCTTTGTTGCTTTTCGCGTGCTTAATTTTTGTCGCTTTTCATGTGCTGAATTTTCATAGCTTATCGCGTGCTGAATTTTCGTCACTTTTCGCATGCTGAAGTTTCACCGCTTTTCGTGTGCTGACTTTTCGGCGCTTTTCACGTGCTGAACTTTCATCACTTTACACGTGCTAAATTTTCATCGCTTTTCAATTCAATTCAATTCAATTCAATTCAATTCAATTCAATCTTTAATTGTCATTGTGCAGTGTACAGTGACAATTAAATACAGAGACAATGAAATGCAGTTGGTATCTCCGAAGTGCGAACTTACGAATAAACAAGTAATTGCGCAGTAGTATGAGTATATGCATCTATACATATACAGTGGTATCCGTGCAATTTGCTGGTGATTGGATAGTCCGGGAGGGTGGGGGGTGGAGACAGGCATTCATTGAGGTGCAGCTGTGAAAAGTGTGACAGCCGCAGGGAAGAAGCTGTTCTTGAGCCTGCTGGTCCGGCAGCGGAGGAACCTGTAGCGTCTCCCGGATGGGAGGAGGGTAAACATTCTATGGTTGGGGTGTGAGCTGTCCCTGGCAATGCTGTGCGCCCTGCGCAGGCATCGTTTACTATGGACAGACTCAATGGAGGGGAGTGAGGAGCCTGTGATGCGTTGGCCGATCTTCACCACCCTCTGCAGAGCTTTCCGGTCGGCGACAGAGGAGTTACCATACCATACTGTGATGTAGTTGGTAAGGATGCTCTCGATGGTGCAGCGGTAGATGTTCACCAGAATCTGGGGAGACAGGTGGACCTTCTTAAGTCTCCTCAGGAAGAAGAGACGCTGCTGAGCCTCCTCGATCAGCGAGGATGTGTTGTGGGTCCAGGAGAGGTCATCAGAGATGTTGACCCCAGGAACCTGAAGCTGGAGACACGTTCCACCTCCGTCCCGTTGATAAGGATGGGGTTGTGCATGCAGCCTCTCGATCTCCTGAAGTCCACAATGAGCTCTTTGGTCTTCTTGGTGTTGAGGGCCAGGTTATTGTTGTTAGGAGCTGAACCTCCTCCCTGGTCCGACTCATCATTGTCGCTTATGAGGCCAATCACCGTCGTGTCATCTGCATACTTGATGATGGTGTTGGTACCATGTACAGGTATGCAGTCGTAGGTGAAGAGGGAGTAGAGGAGGGGCTCAGCACGCGGCCCTGGGGTACGCCAGTGTTCACGGTGAGGATAGAAGAGGAGTGGTTATCCAACCTAACAGACTGTGATCTGTTGGTTAGAAAGTCCAGTAACCAATTGCAGAGGGAGGGGTTGATGCCCAGGTTATCGAATTTGGCGATCAATTTAGAGGGGATAATGGTGTTGAATGCTGAGCTGTAGTCAATGAACAGCATTCTCACATACGTGTTTCTGTTGTAGAGGTGGAGAGGGCGGAGTGGAGTGCTGTTGAGATGGCATCCTCCGTGCTCCTGTTCTTGCGGTATGCAAACTGGTAGGGGTCCAGAGTGGGTGGTAGCATTTGAGGTGTGCCATGACCAGCCTTTCAAATCACTTGGCGATGATAGGGGTGAGTGCAACTGGGCGGAAGTCGTTGAGGCTCGCAGCAGTGGAGTGTTTTGGCACTGGCACGATGGAGGTAGTTTTAAGGCACGTGGGGACAACTGCCTGGGCAAGTGACAGGTTGAAGATGTCAGTCCAGACGTCTGTCAGCTGTGCAGCACAGGTCCTGAGGACGTGCCCAGGGATGCCGTCAGGTCCGGCAGCCTTACATACATTGATCCTACTCAGTGCCACGTGCACGTCGTAGGGGTTGAGTGTGAGGGGCTGGTGGTCATTGAGGAGCACAGCCTTGCTGGCCAACTCTTGGTTGTCCCTTTCAAAGTGGCCATAAAAGTGATTGAGTTCCTCGAGGAAGGATGCGTCGCTGGAAGTGGGGGTGGAGTTGGTGGCTCTGTAGTCAGTGATTGCCTGGATGCCATGCCACATACGTCGGGGGTCGGAGTTTCTGTCGAGGTGCTTATCGATCCGCAGCTTGTATCTGTGTTTGGCGTTCTTGATGCCCATCTTCAGATTGGCCCTCGATGAACTATAGGCACGGGCATCGCCTGACCTGAAAGCCAAGTCCCTTGCTTGCACCAGTAGCCTGACCTCGCTGTTCATCCATGGCTTCTGATTCGGGTATGTGGTGATTTGTTTGAGAGTGGTGACACTGTTGATGGAGGAGTTGATGAAGTCCAGAACAGAGGCGTCAATGTCAGTGTGGGAGTCAAGGGTGGCCTGAGTTGCAAACGCATCCCAGTCAGTGTTACCAAAATGCTGCTGGAGTGTGGAGTCCGCTTCATCTGACCAAACTTTGACTGTCCTCACTGTGGGTTTAACACAGGGGGGTGGCTTTGTACGCTTCAGCCATGTTGGTGTAGACTTTGTCCAATGTCTTGTCCTCTCTAGTGGCGAAGGAGACATGTTAGTGGAATTTAGGGAGTACAGTCTTCAGGTTGGAGTGATTGAAGTCACCCGCAACAATGAAGGCTGCGTCTGGATTGAGGGTCAATTGTTTGCTAACGGCAATATGCAGTTCTTTCATTGCAAGCTTCGCATTAGCATCAGGAGGGATATAAGCTGCAGGCACAACAGTGGAGGTAAACTTTCTGGGCAGATAGAACGATCTGCACTTAACCAAGAGGAACTCAAGGTTGGTTGAACAGTGACTCTCAATGATGGTGGTGTCTGTGCACCATGCTTTGTGTACATACATGCACAGACCCCACCTCTGGTCTTACGTTCTGTCCGCTCAGAGTATGTGTCGTCCCACTAGATCAATGGCGCTGGCCGGAACATCTCGTCCTGAACTTTCATCGATGAAGGTTCCTCGCTTTACGCGAGCTGAATTTTCTTCGCTTTTTGTGTGCTGAAATTTTGTTGCTTTTCACATTCTGAAATTTAGTCACTTTTCACGTCCTGAAATTTAGTCGCTTTTCGCAGGCTGAATTTTCGTTGCTTTAAACGTCCTGAAGGTTTGTCACTTTTCGTGTGCTGAATTTTAATCGCTTTTCACAGGCTGAATTTTTGTTGCTTTTCACGTGCTGAAATTTCATCGGTTTTCACATCCTGAAATTGTGTTGCTTTATGCATCCTGAAGTGTCATCACTTTTCACGTGCTTAATTTTCATCGCTTTTCATGTCCTGAATTTATGTAGCTTTTCACATTTTGAAATTTCATTGCGTTGCCTGCATTTTATTTACATTTCGTGTGCTGAATTTTCATCACTTCTTGCATGCAGTATTTCATCGCTTTACGCATGCTGAACCTTTGTTGCATTTGGCTTTTCATGTGCTGAAATTTTGTCGCATTTCGCATCCTGAAATTTTGTTGCTTTTTGTATCATAGAAACATAGAAACATAGAAATTAGGTGCAGGAGTAGGCCATTCAGCCCTTCGAGCCTGCACCGCCATTCAATATGATCATGGCTGATCATCCAACTCAGTATCCCGTACCTGCCTTCTCTCCATACCCTCTGATCCCCTTAGCCACAAGGGCCACATCCAACTCACTCTTAAATATAGCCAATGAACTGGCCTCAACTACCCTCTGTGGCAGAGATTTCCAGAGACTCACCACTCTCTGTGTGAAAAAAGTCTTTCTCATCTCGGTCTTAAAGGATTTCCCCCTTATCCTTAAGCTGTGACCCCTGTCCCTGGACTTCCCCAACATCGGGAACAATCTTCCTGCATCTAGCCTGTCCAACCCCTGAAGAATTTTGTAAGTTTCTATAAGATCCCCTCTTAATCTCCTAAATTCCAGAGAGTATAAACCGAGTCTATCCAGTCTTTCTTCATAAGACAGTCCTGACATCCCAGGAATCAGTCTGGTGAACCTTCTCTGCACTCCCTCTATGGCAATAATGTCCTTCCTCAGATTTGGAGACCAAAACTGCACGCAATACTCCAGGTGTGGTCTCACCAAGACCCTGTACAACTGAAGTAGAACCTCCCTGCTCCTGTACTCAAATCCTGAATTTTCGTTGCTTTTCACATGCTGAATTTTCGTCGCTTTGTACATGCTGAATTTTCATCGCTTTTCACATCCTGAATTTTATTTACTTATCATGTGCTGAATTTTTGTCACTTTTTGCATACTGAATTTTCATCGTTTTTAGCATGCTGAAATTTTGTCGCTTTTCGTGTTCTGAAATTTCGTCACTTTATGCAACCTGTAATTTTGTCGCTTTCCGCCTCCTGAATTTATGTACCTTTTGGTGTGTTCAATTTGGCATCCTGAATTTTCGTCACTTTTCACGTTCTGCGTATTCGTCACTTTTTGTGTGCTGAAATTTTGGTGCTTTCCGTGTGCTGAATTTTCTCATCCTGAATTTTCGTCGATGAAGGTTGACTTCATCACTTTACGCATGCTGAGTTTTCTTCGGTTTTTGTGTGCTGAAATTTTGTTGCTTTTCACATTCTGAAATTTAGTCGCTTGTCAAGTCCTGAAATTGAGTCGCTTTCTCGCAGGCTGAATTTTCATTGCTTTTTGTGTCCTGAAGGTTCGTCACTTTTCGTGTGCTGAATTTTAATCGGTTTTCGCTAGCTTCATTTTTGTTGCTTTTAACGTGCTGAAATTTCATCACTTTTTACGTCCTGAAATTGTGTCGCTTTATGCATCCTGAAGTGTCATCACTTTTAGTCTGCTGAATTTTTGTCACTTTTCGCGTGCTGAATTTTTGGTGCTTAATGCATGCTGAACCTTCGTCGTTTTTCACGTGCTTCATTTTCATATCTTTTCGCATCCTGAAGGTTTTTGCTTTTCTTGTGCTGAATTTTCGTCGCTTTGCTCGTGCTGAATTTTGACGCTTTTCACATGCTGAAGTCACATACCTAACCAGAATTCCGGAAGTGGCGGCGCTGCGTGGCAGCTGCGGCTCACCTGCAGTCCGTCTGTTTTTTCTTTTTTTTTGTCCTTTTGTGTCTGTTTTTTAGTTAGAATTTTTGGTTTATTAGGCTGTGTTTGTGTGGGTGGGGGGGGGGGGGAGGGTGGGAGAAACAAGGTTTTAGTCTCTCCCTTCGGGGGGATGCGACCTTTTCTTGTCGTGTCCCCCGTCACCGTCTCCGTCTGTGCTGAGGCCTAATGGCGGAGCTGGTGGCCTCGGAGCTGTGGCGAGCGTTCAGAGCTCCAGTGTTCCAGCGGCGGCGGTGGCCCGGCTTCGGGGCTTCGGGGCTTCGGCGCTCCAGCAGTTGCTCCAGCGGGTGTTCCAGCAGCGGCCCGGCATTGGCGCTCCGGCGGCTCCGGCGGGTGTTCCAGCAGCGGCCCGGCTTCGGCGCTCCAGCAGTTGCTCCAGCGGGTGTTCCAGCAGCGGCCCGGCATTGGCGCTCCGGCGGCTCCAGCGGGTGTTCCAGCAGCGGCCCGGCATTGGCGCTCTAGCGGCTCCAGCGGGTGTTCCAGCAGCGGCCCGGCTTCGGCGCTCCGGCGGCTCCGGCGGGTGTTCCAGCAGCGGCCCGGCATTGGCGCTCCGGCGGCTCTCCAGCGGGTGCTCCGGCAGCGGCCCGGCTTCGGCGCTCCGGCGGCTCCGGCGGCTCTCCAGCGGGTGTCCCGGCGGCGGCCCGTCTTCGGCGCTCCGGCGGCTCCGGCGGCTCTCCGGCGGCTCTCCAGCGGTGCTCCAGCAGCGGCCCGGCATTGGCGCTCCGGCGGCTCCGGCGGCTCTCCAGCGGCTCTCCGGCGGGTGTGCTAGCGGCGGCCCGGCTTCGGCGCTCCGGCGGCTCTCCAGCGGCTCTCCAGCAGGTGCTCCAGCGGCGGCCCGGCTTCAGAGCTCCGGCGGCTCCAGCGTTCCCGTGGTCGATCCTGACTGGGAGCTGTGGTGGTGTTCCGGCGTTCTGGCGGCGGCGGCGGTGGCGGCCTGGTTTCGGAGGCTCGGCCGCGGGCCTGGTGGACGATGACATCGAAGGCCTGGATTGCCTCAGTACAGAGGGGGAACAAGTAGGGGAAAATGACAAAGACCTTAAGACTTTTGCCTTCCACCACAGTGAGGAGGTGCTTGGTGAACTCACTGTGGTGGATGTTAAATTATGTGTTTATGTGTGTTTTGTTTTAAATTTATTACATGTTATGACTGCAAGGTAACAAATTTCGTTCAGACCGAAAGGTCTGAATGACAATAAAGGAATCTGAATCTGAATCTGAATCTGAATCTGCTGAATTTTCATCGCTTTTCACGTCCTGAATTTTACTTACTTTTCATGTGCTGAATTTTCATCACTTTTCGCATGCTGAGTTTTCATCATTTTTAGCATGCTGAAATTTTGTCGCTTTGGGTGTTCTGAAATTTCGTCGCTTTATGCGACCTGTAATTTTGTTACATTCCACCTCCTGAATTTATGTAGCTTTTGGTGTTTTCAATTTTCGTCACCTTTGGCGTCCTGAATTTTCGTTACTTTTCGCGTGCGGAGTAATCATCGTTTTTTGTTTGCTGAAATTGCGTCGCTTTTCGTGTGATGATTTTTCGTCGCTTTTTGCATAACTGGAAATGGTGGTGCTGCCTGGCAGCTGCGGCTCACCTGCAGTCCGTCTGTTTTTTATTTTGTTTTTGTCTTCTTGTGTCTGTTTTAGTGCTAATTTTGATTTATTAAGCTGTGTATGTGTGGGAGAAACAGAGTTTTAGTCTCTCCCTTCGGGGGATGCATGTCACCCATCACCGTCTGTGCTGAGGCCTAATGGCAGAGCTGTGGCGGCGGCCTGTTTTGGAGCTGCGGTGCTCCAGCGGCGGCGGTGGCCCGCTTAGAGCTGCGGTGCTCCAGCAGCGGTGGCGGCAGCCTGGTTCAGAGCTGTGGTGCTCCAGCGGCGGTGGTGGTTGGTTCGGAGCTGCGGTGTTCCAGCGGAGCGGCCTTATTCGGAGCTGCGGTGCTCCAGCAACGGCGGCGGCAGCGGCCAGCTTAGAGCTGCAGTGCTCCAGCAGCAGCAGCCCGGTTCAGAGCTGTGGGGCTCCGGCGGCGGCTGCGGCTGGTTTGGAGCTGCGGCGCTCCAGCGGCGGCAGCGGCCTGCTTGGAGTTGCGGTGCTCCAGCGGCAGCGGCGGCCTGGTTCGGAGCTGCGGTGCTCCAGTGTCAGCGGCGGCCTGGTTCGGAGCTGCGGTGTTCCAGCGGCGGCGGTCTTATTTGGAGCTGCGGTGCTCCAGTGGCTGTGGCGGCGGCCCTGCTTAGAGCTGCGGTGCTCCAGCTGCAGTGGTGGCCCAGCTTATATCTGCGGCGCTCCAGCGGCGGCAGCGACCCAGCTTAGAGCTGCAGTGCTCCAGCGGCGGTGGCGGCTGGCTTAGAGCTGCGGTGCTCCAGCAGCGTCAGAGGCCTGGATCGCCTCAGCACTGAGGGAGAACTAGGAGGGAGGAAGACAATGACTTAAGACCTTTGCCTTCCACCACAGTGAGGAGGTGCCTGGTGAACTCATTGTGGTGGATGTTGGATCCGTGTTTATTGTGTGTTTTGTTTTTTATTATATGTTATGACTGTATGGTAACAATTTCATTCAGACCGAAAGGACTGAATGACAATTAAGGAATCTAATCTAATCTAATCTGAGTCTTCGTCGCCTTTTGTGCGCTGAAATTTTGGTCCTTTCCGCCTGCTGAATTGTTGTCGATTTTCTCGTCCTGAATTTTCATTGATGAAGGTTCCTCGCTTTACGTATGCTGAATTTTCTTCGCTTTTTGTGTGCTGAAATTCATTTGCTTTTCACATCCAGAAATTTTGTTGCTTTTTATGTCCTGACGGTTCGTCACTTTTAGCTTCCTGAATTTACGATCCTTTTCCTGTGCTGATTTTTGTCACGCTTCGCGTGCTGAATCTTTGTTGCATTATGCATGCTGAATTTTTGCCGCTTTTCACGTGCTTCATTTTCATCGCTTTTTGCATCCTGAAGGTTTGTCGCTTTTCATATGCTGAATTTTTGTCACATTTTGCATGCTGAAATTTTGCCGCCTCTGTTGTTTCGAAGTTTCATTGCATTTTCCTCCCTTTTCCCATCATGTATTTTTGTTGCTTTTCACGTGCCGAAGGTTCGTCACATTTCACGTCCTGAAATTGTGTCGGTTTACGTGTCCTGAAATGTTTTCCCTTTTCACGTCCTCAATTTTCATCCATGTTCCCATACTAAATATTTGTCGCCTTTTGTGTCCAAAATTTTCGTACCTTTTCGAATCCTGAATTTCCGTACCTTTCGGCATCCTCAATTTTCGTCCTTTTCTGCGTCCTGAATTTTCCTCCCGTTTTGCGTCATAAATGCTTGTTTTTCCAGAGGCCCACAGAGCCGTTGGAAGAAGAGGAGGAGGGGGAGGAGCGACACCCGACCGGTAAGGATAAAAATCAAGCGTGGGGCTTGTTTTTCCAGAGGCCCACAGGAGCCGTTGGAAGAAGAGGAGGGGGAGGAGCGACACCCGACCGGTAAGGATAAAAATCAAGCGCGGGGCTTGTTTTTTTTCCAGAGGCTTACCAAAATCCATAACATTCCATTTGGAGAAGTGGGTTTTTTTTGAGGAAGCCGCTGATTGGTGGAAGAGGACCCTAGGAAGCAGCTGATTGGGTGCAACCCCGGGTTTACAATTTTACATTTCTGCCTTCTGGAGTTAGGGATTCTGGAGTTAGGGATTCTGGAGTTAAGGATTCAGTATTTAGTAGTAAAGTTTAAAGGATAAGTTTTTGTGTTTTTTTTAATATTTAATACAGAGTAATTTGGGAGTAAGGTATGGCAGTAGAGATTGGCCCCGTGGTTTGTTCAGCCTGCAACATGTGGGAGATCAGGAGATGGTCGGTATCCCTGGTGACTACGTTTGCAGGAAGTGTGTCCAGCTGCAGCTCCTGGCAGACCGCATTGAACGATTGGAACTGCGGCTGGATTCATACTGGAGCATCGACGATGCGGAGAAAGTCCGTGGATAGCACGTACAGTGAGTTGGTCACACCGCAGGCAAAGGTAAGAGGACAAGAAGGGAACGGGTGGCCAATAGCCAGCAAAGCAGTAGGCAGGTAGTGCAGGAGTCCCCTGCGGTCAACTCCCTCCTAAACAGGTATACCATTTTGGATACTGTTGAGGGAGATGGCTCATCAGGGGAATGCAGCAGCAGCCAGGTTCATGGCACCATGGGTGGCACTGCAGCACATGAGGGGGAAAAAAGAGGGAAGGGCAATATAGTAATAGGGATTCAATTGTCAGGGGAATAGATAGGCGTTTCTGCGGCCGCAAACGAGACTCCAGGATGGTATGTTGCCTCCCTGGTGCAAAGGTCAGGGATGTCACTGAACGGCTGCAGAACATTCCTGGAGGGGGAGGGTGAACAGCCAGTTGTCGTGGTGCATGTTGGCACCAACGATATAGGTAAAAAAAAGGGATGAGGTCCTACAAGGTGAATTTAGGGAGCTAGGAGATAAACTTAAAAGTAGGACCTCAAAGGTAGTAATCTCCGGATTACTACCAGTACCACGGGCCAGTCAGAGTAGAAATAGGAGGAAATGCAAATGAATACGTGGCTTGAAAAGTGGTGCAAGGGGGAGGGATTCAAATTTTTAGGGCACTGGGACCAGTTTCTGGGGGAGGTGGGACCGTACAAACAGGACGGTTTGCACCTGGAATGGAATGGAACCAATGTTCTTGGGGAGTGTTTGCTAGTGCTGTCGGGAGGATTTAAACTAAATGTGCAGGGGGATGGGTACAAGAGCAGAGAGGCAGAGGGTGTAAAATGTGGGTAGAAGCATTAGGTAGCAAGGTGAAAAGTAAAAGTGGCAGGCAGACAAAACCAGGGCAAAAATCAAAAAGGGCCACTTTTCAGCAAAATTGTATAAGGGGTAAGTACGTTGTAAAGACAAGCCTGAAGGCTTTGTGTCTCAATGCAAGGAGTATTCGTAATAAGGTGGACGAGTTGAACGTGCAGATAGATATTAATGATTATGATATAGTTGGGATCACGGAGACATGGCTCCAGGGTGACGTGGGCTGGGAGCTGAAACATCCAGGGATATTCAATATTCAGGAGGATAGAGAGAAAGGAAAAGGAGGTGGGGTAGCGTTGCTGGTTAGAGAGGAGATTAAACGCAATGGAAAGGAAGGACATTAGCTTGGAGGATGTGAATCGTATGGGTAGAGCTACAAAACACTAAGGGGCAGAAAAAACGCTGGTGGGTGTTTGTGTACAGGCCACATAACAGTAGCAGAGAAGTTGGGGATGGTATCAAAACAGGAAATTACAAATGCGTGCGACAAAGGCAAAACAGTTATAAAGGCTGACTTCAATCTACATATAGAGTGGGTTAATCAAATTGTGCAGGGGTGCTGTAGGAAGAGGAGATGTTTTGGAATGTATGCGGATAGTTATCTAAATCAACATGTAGAGGAACCAAACGAGAGAAGCAGGCTATTTTAGACTGGGTTTTGAGTAATGAGGAAGGGGTAATTAGCCGTCTTGTTGTACGTGCCCCTTGGGCAAGAGTTGACCATAATATGGTTGAGTTCTTCATTAGGATGGAGAGTGACATTGTTCAATTCAGAAACAATGGTTTCTGAGACTTAAAGGCAAGGTAACTTTGAGGGTATGAGACGTGAATTTGGCCAAGATTGACTGGCAATTAATTCTAAAAGGGTTGACGGTGGATATACAATGGAAGACATTTAAAGACTGCATGGATGAACTACAAAAATTGTTCATCCCAGTTTGGCAAAAGAATAAATCGGGGAAGGTAGTGCATCCGTGGATAGCAAGGGAAATCAGGGATAGTATCAAAGCAAAGGATGATGCGTACAAAGTAGCCAGAAAAAGCAGCATACCAGAGGACTGGGAGAAATTCAGAGACCAGCAGAGGAGAACAAAGGCTTAATTAGGAAGGAAAAATAGATTATGAAAGAAAACTGGCAGGGAACATAAAAACTGACTGCAAAAGTTTTTATAGAATATGTGAAGAGAAAGAAGTTAGTTAAAACAAATGTAGTTCCCTTGCAGTCAGAAACAGGTGAGTTGATCATGGGAACAAGGATATGGCGGACCAATTGAATAACTACTTTGGTTCCGTCTTCACTAAGGAAGACATAAATAATCTGCCTGAAATAGCAGGGGACTGTGGGTCAAAGGAGGAATTGAGTGAAATCCAGGTCAGTCGGGAAGTGGTGTTGGTAAATTGAATAGATTAAAGGCCGATAAATCCCCAGGGCCAATAGGCTGCATCCCAGAGTACTTAAGGAAGTAGCTCAGGAAATAGTGGATGCATTAGTGATAATCTTTCAAAACTCTTTAGATTCTGGAGTAGTTCCTGAGGATTGGCGGGTAGCAAATTTAACCCCCTTTTTAAGAAGGGAAGGAGAGAGAAAACGGGGAATTACAGACCCGTTAGTCTAACATTCGGTAGTGGGAAACTGCTAGAGTCAGTTATTAAAGATGGGATAGCAGCACATTTTGGAAGTGGTGAAATCATTGGACAAAGTCAGCATGGATTTACAAAAGGTAAATCATGTCTGACGAATCTTGTGGAATTTTTCGAGATGTAACTAGTAGCGTGGATAAGGGAAGAAACCAGTGGATGTGGTATATCTGGACTCCAGAAGGCTTTCGACAAGGTCCCACATAAGAGATATTAGTATACAAACTTAAAGCATACGGTATTAGGGGTTCAGTATTGATGTGGATAGAGAACTGGCTGGCAAACAGGAAAGCAAAGAGTAGGATAAACGGGTCCTTTTCACAATGGCAGGCATAGCTAGTGGGGTACCGCAGGGCTCAGTGCTCGGACCCCAGCTATTTACAATATATATTAATGATCTGGATGAGGGAATTGAAGGTAATATCTCCAAGTTTGCGAATGACAGTAAGCTGGGGGCAGTGTTCGCTGTGAGGAGGATGCTAGGAGACTGCAAGGTGACTTGGATAGGCTGGTGATGGGCAAATGTTTGGCAGATGCAGTATAATGTGGATAAATGTGAGGTTATCCACTTTGGTGGCAAAAACAGGAAAGCAGACTATTATTTAAATGGTGGCCGATTAGGAAAAGGGGAGATGCAGCGAGACCTGGGTGTCAATGGTACACCAGTCATTGAAAGTAGGCATGCAGGTTGCAGCACAGTGAAAAAAGCCGAATGGTATGTTAGCTTTCCATAGCAAAAGGATTTGAGTACAGGAAGCAGGGAGGTTCTACTTCAGTTTGTACAGGGTCTTGGTGAGACCACACCTGGAGTATTGCGTACAGTTTTGGTCTCCAAATCTGAGGAAGGACATTTATTGCCATAGAGGGAGTGCAGAGAAGGTTCACCAGACTGAGATTCCTGGAGATGTTCAGGACTGTCCTTATGAAGAAAGACTGATAGACTCGGTTTATACTCTCTGGAATTTAGGATATTGAGAGGGGATCTTATAGAAACTTACAAAATTCTTAAGGGGTTGGACAGGCTAGATGCAGGAAGATTGTTCCCGATGTTGGGGAAGTCCAGGACAAGGGGTCAACAGCTTAAGGATAAGGGGGAAATCCTTTAAGACCGAGATGAGAAAGACTTTTTTCACCACAGAGTGGTGAGTCTCTGGAACTCTCTGCCACAAGGGTAGTTGAGGCCAGTTCATTGGCTATATTAAGAGTGAGTTGGATGTGGCCCTTGTGCTAAGGGGATCAGAGGGTAAGGAGAGAAGGCAGTACGGATACTGAGTTGGATGATCAGCCATGATCATAATGAATGGCGGTGCAGGCTCGAAGGGCTGAATGGCCTACTCCTGCACCTAATTCTATGTTTTCTATGTTTTCGAGTGCTGAAATAGTTTGTAGTTTTTTCGCGTCCTCAATTTTCATTGCTTTTCGCGTCCTGAAGTTTCTTTCCTTTTTGCATGCTGAATTATTGTCACTTTTTGTGTGCAGACGTCTCGTCGCATTTCATGACCTGAAATTTCGTTGACTGTTTGTGTCCTGAATTACGGCACTTTTCGCATCCTCAATTTTCCAATCATTTCCCATCTGGAATTTTTGTCACATTTTGCATCCAAAATTTTCCTCCACTTTAGCTTTCTGAATTTTCGTACCTTTCTGAGTCCTTAATTTTCATCCCGTTTTGCGTCCTAAATGTTTGTCGCATTTTGCTTCCTGAATTTTCGTCACTTTTCTAGTGCTGAATATTTGTCGCTTTTCCCATGCTGAAGTTTAATTATATTTCAATGAATGTTGAAATTTCATCACTTTTTGCATGCTGAATTTTTTATCGCTTTTCCCATACTGAATTTTTGTCGCTTTTTGCATCAGAAATGTCCCTCCATTTCGTGTCCTGAAGATTCGTCACTTTTCGCGTGCTGAATTTACATCGCTTTTTGCAGGCTGAATTTTCATCGCTTTTCACGTGCTGAAATGTTGTCGCTTTTCACGCCATGAAATGTAGTTGCTTAATAGAAACATAGAAAATAGGTGCAGGAGTCGGCCATTCAACACTTCGAGCCTGCACCGCCATTCAATATGATCATGGCCGATCACCCAACTCAGTACCCTGTACCTGCCTTCTCTCCATACCCCTGATCCCTTTAGCCACAAGGTCCATACCTAACTCTCTCTTAAATACAGCCAATGAAATGGCCTCAACTACTTCTGTGGCAGAGAATTCCAGAGATTCACCACTCTTTCATCTCGGTCCTAAAAGATTTCCCCTTTATTCTTAAACTGTGACCCATTGTTCTGGACTTCCCCAACATCGGGAACAATCTACCTGCAACTTGCCTGACCAACCCCTTAAGAATTTTGTAAGTTTCTATATGATCCCCCCTCAAACTTCTAAATTCTAGCGAGTACAAGCCGAGTCTATCCAATCTTTCATCAAATGAACGTCCTGACATAACAGAAATCAGTCTGCTGAACCTTCTCTGTACTCCCTCTATGGCAAGAATGTCTTTCCTCAGATTTGGGGAACAAAACTGTACACAATACTCCAGGTGTGGTCTTACCAAGACCCTGTACAACTGCAATGGAAGCTGCCTGCTCCTATACTCAAAATCCATTTGCTATGAATGCTAACACACCATTCGCGTTCTTCACTGCCTGCTGCATCTGCATGCCTACTTTCAATGACTGGTGTACCATGACACTCAGGTCTCGTTGCATCCCCCCCTTTACCGCCCCCTCCCCCCCTCCTTACCCCCCTCCCCCCCATCCCCCCCCCGCCTCCCCCAATTCCCCCACCCCCTCCCCATCCCCCATCCTCCCCCCTCCACCACCCCCTGTTCCCCTCCCATTCTCCCCCGGATTCCCTCCCCCCCCCCCCCCCCCCCTCCCCTATCCCTCGATCCCTCCCTCCCAATCCCCCCTTCCCTCCTCCCCCTCCCATCCCCCCCCCCCCCCCCCCCCTCCACCCCCCCCGCCCCTCTCCCCTCCCGTCCCTCCTCTCCCATCCCTCCCCCCTCCCCCCCCCCGGGGGGCCCCCATCCCTCCCCCCCCTCCCTCCCCAACCCCCCCCCCCTCCCCATTCCCCATCTCTTCCATCCCACCCCCCCCCCTCCCACCTCCCTATACTCCCTCCCCCCCCCCTCCCTCCCATCCCCCCCCCCGCCCCATCCCATCCCAATCACCATCATCCCCCCCCCCCCTACCTCTCCCCCCCCCTTCCCCCAACTCGCATCCCCCCTCCCCCACCCCCTCCCACCCTCCCTCCCATCCCCTCCCCATCCCCCCCTCCTCCCACCCCCACTCCCCCCTTTCCTTACCGTTTTTTGGAGTGAAAATGCTTTGAAAATGCAAAAGGTGGTTTCCCTTGAAAAAGCAAAAGATGGTTTGCTTTGAAAATGCAAAAGGTTTTGCTTTGAAAATGCAAACGGTGGTATGCTTTGAAAATGCAAACGGTGGTTTGATTTGAAAATGCAAGAACTGGTTTTCCTTAAAAATGCAAAAGGTGGTTTGCTTTGAAAATGCAAAAGATTTGCTTTGAAAATGCAAAGGTTAGCTTTGAAAATGCAAATGGTGGTTTGCTTCGAAAATGCAAAATATGGTTTTCTTTGAAAATGCAAAGGTCGTTTGCTTTGAAAATTCAAAAGGTGGTTTGCTTTAAAAATGCAAAAAGGTGGTTTGCATTGAAAATGCAAATGGTGGTTCGGTCTGAAAATGCTAAAGGTTTGCTTTGAAAATGCAAAAGTTTGCTTTGTAAAAGCAAACAATGGTTTGCTTTGAAAATGCAAAAGGTGATTTGGTTTGAAAATGCAAAAGGTGGTTTGCTTTGGAACAGCAAATGGTGGTTTGCTTTGAAAATGCAAAAATGTGGTTTGCCATGGAAATGGATAGGTGGTTTGCTTTGAAAATGCAAAAGGTTTGCTTTGAAAATGCAAAAGGTGGTTTGGTTTGAAAATACAAAAGGTGGTTTGGTTTGAAAATGCAAAAGGTTAGCTTTGAAAATGCAAACGGTGGATTGGATTGAAAATTCTAAAGGTTTGCTTTGAAAATGAAAACGGTGGTTAGCCTACAAATTGTAAAGGTGGTTTTGTCAGAAAATGCAAAAGATGGTTTTCTTTGGATATAGAAAAGGTGGTTTGCTTAGAAAATGCATAAGGTGGTTCACTTTGAAAATGGAAAAGGTAGTTTGCTTTGAAAATGGAAAAGGTTGTTTGCTTTGAAAATGCAACAGGTGGTTTGATTTGAAAATGCAAAAGGTTTGCTTTGAAAATGCTAAAGGTTGTTTGGTTTGAAAAGGCTAAAGGTTTGCTTTGAAAATGCAAACGGTGGTTTGCTTCGGTAAAGCAAAAGGTAGTTTTCTTTGAAAATGCTAAAGGTCGTTTGCTTTGAAAATTCAAAGGTGGTTTGCTTTAAAAATGCAAAAAAGTGGTTTGCTTGAAAATGCAAATGGTGGTTTGGTCTGAAAATGCAAAAGGTTTGCTTTGAAAATGCAAATGTTTGCTTTGTAAAAGCACATGAAGGTTTGCTTTGAAAATGCAAATGGTGATTTTGTTTGGAAATGCAAATGGTGGTTTGGTTTGGAAATGCAAATGGTGGTTTGATTTGAAAAAGCAATAGGTATGGTTTGGTGTGCCAATAATAACTTCGTCCTCAACTCCCGGAAGATGAAGAATGTCATTGTCGACTTCAAAAAGAACAGATGGGGCAGACACACCCCCATCCATATAAACGGGACTGAGGTGGAGCGGGTCTCCAACTACAACTTCTGCGGGGTACACATCTCGGAGGATCTGTCCTGGTCCCTCAACACCTCGCAGCAGCACCTTTACTTCCGGAGGAGGCTCAAAAAAACCCACCTGTCCTCGCAGATCCTGACCAACTTTTACCGCTGTACCATCAAAAGCATCCTGACCACCTGCTTTACGGTAATGGTAGCAAGCATCTCTGCAAATCCGTAGCAGACAGTAAGGGTCACTACAACGGGTCTCGGTGAAAACCGCCCAAATACATCATCGGTGCCCCCCGTTTCCCTCCCTGCCATGGATGCTCTCCACCAAAAACGGTTTTCTGAGACGGGCACGGAAGATCATCAAGACCCCTCAACACCCTAACCATGGACTGTTGCCCTCCTCCCATCGGGAAGGCAGTACAGGAGCCTCAGGTCCTGCACCAGCAGGATGAGGAATAGCTTCTATAATAATACCATCACACTGCTGAACTCGGAGTCCCGCCGATAGATTTCCACATCTGTATTTATTTATCTGTATTTATCTATATATTGCTATCACTACGTACTGACACTAAACTGCATTTCTTTGAACCCATACTTGCATCTGTGCAATGACATTAAAGTTGAATTGAATTGAATTGAATGTAATTGAATTGAAAATGGAAAGGGTGGTTTAGTTTGAAAATGCAAAAGGTGCTTTCGTTTGAAAATGCAAATGGTGGTTTGGTTTCTAAAGGCAAATGGTGGTTAATTTTGAAAATGCAAATGGTGGTTTGGTTGAAAATGCAAATGGTGGCCTGGTTTGAACATGCAAAAGGTTTCCTTTGAAAATTCAAACGTTTTGCTTTAAAATGCAAAAGTGGCATGCTTTGAAAATGCAAAAGGCTGGAGTTTTTTTTGAAAATGGAAAAGGAGCTCTTTGCTCGGAAGTGCTAAAGGTGGTTTGCTTACAAAATGCAAAAATGTTGGATTGCCATGGGAATGAAAAGGAGTTTACTTTGAAAAAGCAATATGTGGTTTTGGTTCGAAAATGCAAAAGGTTAGCATTTGAAAATGCAAACGGTGGTTTGGATTGAAAATGCAAAAGCTTTGCTTTGTAAATGCAAACGCTGATTTACTTCTAAAATGTAAAGGTGGTTTTATTGAAAATGCAAAAGGTGGATTTCAACTTTGAAATGCAACATAGTGGCTTGCTGTAAAATGCAAAATGACTTGCTAAGAAAAAGCAAAGGGTGTTTTATAAAAGTTTTGCCTTGAAAATACAAAGTTTTTTGCTTTAAAACTGCAAAATATTTGCTTTGAATATGCAAAAGGGTTGGTTTGAAACTGCAAAGGGAAGTTTGGTTTGAAAATGCAAAAGGAGGTTTGGTTCAAAAATGCAAAATGAGGTTTGGTTTGAAAATGCAAAAGGTGGTTTGGTTTAAAAATGCAAAAGATGGTTTGCAATGAAAATGCAAAAGGAGGTTTGGTTTGAAAATGCAAAATTAGGTTTGGTTTGAAAATACAAAAGGTGGTTTGGTTTGAAAATGAAAATAGTGGTTTGGTTTGAAAATGCGAAAGGTTTGGTTTGAAAATGCAAAAGGTTTGCTTTGAAAACGCAAAAGGCTGTTTGGTTTGAAAAGGCAAAAGGTTTGCTTTGAAAATGCAAACGGTGATTTGCTTAGAAATGTAAAGGTGGTTTTCTTTGAAAATGCAAAAGGTCGTTTGCTTTGAAAATTCAAAAAGGTGGTTTGCTTTGAAAATGCAAAACGGTAATTTGCATTGAAAATGCAAATGTTGGTTTGGTTTGAAAATGCAAAAGGTTTGTATCTTGAAAAATGCAAAGGATTTTGCTTTGTAAAAAACAAAAAATCGGTTTGCTTTGAAAATGCTAACGGTGATTGGTTAAAAAATGCAATGTTGTTCGCGGTTGAAAATGCAAATGGTGGTTTTGATTCTTTGAATATG
Organism: Okamejei kenojei; assembly: GCA_035221665.1. NCBI lineage: Eukaryota > Metazoa > Chordata > Chondrichthyes > Rajiformes > Rajidae > Okamejei > Okamejei kenojei. The sequence continues at coordinate 5,160,573 of CM069170.1, read as the reverse complement.
CAAACGTTTGGTTGTGAAAATGCAAAGGGGTTCAGTTGCGAGCTTTTTAAGTAAAAAAGCAAAATGAAGGATTTCACTTTGAAAATGATTCAATTCTTGGTTATTTGGTTTGAAAATGCAAATCTCTTGGCTGGTTTTGGTTTGAAAATGCAAATGGTGGTTTGGTTGAAAATGCAAATGCCTGGTTTCTTGGTTTAAAATGCAAAATGTGGATCAGTTTTTTGAAAATGCAAAAAAACAATGACTTGGATTGAAAATGCAAAAGGGTGCTTTGGGATTAAAAATGCAAAAGTGCTTTGGAATTGAAAAATGCAAATGGTGGCTTGGTTCTTCGAAAGGAAATGGTGTTAATTTTGACAATGCCAATGGTGGTTATGAATTTGAATACTGCAAAAAAACGGTTTGGTTTGAAAAATGCAAAGGTTTGCTTTTGTAAAAGCAAATGAAGGGTTGCTTTGAAAATTGACAAAATGTTTATTGTATTGGGGTTTTGAAAAATGCAAATGGTGGTATTGGTGTTAGTTTGAAAAATGCAAATGCGGTGGTTTGATTTGAATATTAAAGAAAAGGTTGGTTTGAAAACTGCAAAAGGTGTGTATTGGGTTATGAAAATGCAATAATTTCTTGGTTTGTTTCAAAATGCACTTAATGTGGAGGGTTTATCTCGAGATTTGAAAAAGCAAAATGAGTTGGATTGAAAATTGCCCAACCGTGCGCGGTTAAGATTCCGGTGCTTTGGATTTAAACAAACAATTAATCTTAGAGTAAACAAAAAAAATTAAAATTGCAAAAAAAAGTTTGTTGCTTTGGATTGAAAATGCAAATGGTGGCTTGGTTTCGAAGGGAAACAACGGGAAAACTGGGTGGTTAATTTTTGACACAAGCCAATGGTTGGTTTGGATTTGAAACCAAAAAAAAAAAGCATTGCAAACATTTACATTGGTTTTAAAATGCAAATGTTTGCTTTGAAAATGCAAAAGAACGGTTTCTACATTTGAAAATGAAAATTGTTGGTTTTGCCCCAAAATTAAAATGCAAAATGTTCTTTCCATTATCCTTTGCAAATGCAATGGTTTTTCCTTTGCAAATGCAAATGACGGTTTGCTTTTGAAAAATGGCAAAAGGTGGCTTGGCTTTCAAATGCAAGAGGTGGTTTTGATTTGAAAAAGCTAAACGTTAGGCTTGAAAATGCAAATGTTGGTTTGCTTTGTAAATGCCAAATGGTAGATTGGTTTTGAAAATGCAAATGGGTGGTTTGGTTTGAAATTGCAAGAGGTTTGGTTTGAAAATTTGAAAAAAGTGATTTGCTTTGAGAAAATGCAAAAGGTCTGTTTGCTTTAAAATCTGCAAAACGTGTTAGCTTTGAAAATGCAAAAGGTTGGAGTTTGCTTTTGAAAATCAAAATAAAAAAGTGTTCGCTCTGAAAATGCAAAATGTGTTTCTTTTGAAAATGCAAAAGGTGTTTGGCTGTGAAAATTGTAAAGGTGGTTTGGTTTGAAAATGAAAATGAGTGGTTTGGTTTGAAAATAACAAAAAGGTTTTGTAATTTGAAAATGTAACTAAAAGGTAGATTTGGTTTTCAAAATGCAAATATTGGTTTGCTTTGAAAATGGAAATGTGGTTTTTTGCTTTGAAAATGCCAAAGGAGGGTATGCTTTGAAACTAATGCAAACGTTTTGCTTTTGAAAATGCCAAAGGTTTGCTTACTGAAAAGGCAAATATTGGTTTGGTTTAAGTGAATGCAAATGTTCTTTTCCTTTGCAAATGGAAGTTATTTATTTTGTAAGTTTTTTTTCTTTGCAAATGCAAATATTCTATTTCCTTTGAAAATATCAAATGTTGGTTTGGGTTTGAAAAATAAAAGATGTTGGTTTGCAATGAAATGCAATGGTAAGTATGGTTTATGAAAATTAGGTTTGAAAAACAATTTTGGTTTAGGTTTGCGCAAATGCAAATGGTGATTTGGGAAATGCAAATGTGGTTATTCGAAAATCCGACAAACCCACGGTATTGGTTATGAACAACTGCAACCGGATCTAAGATTTTGTCCACCTTGTTAAATGTAAATTAATGGTTTGGTATGAACCCACACCACATGCCCAATCGCGTTCAAAATGCTTGGTTAAAATAATTGCAAGCCAGAGTTATGGAATTTGAAAATGGAAAAAGGTGGATCACATATATTAAGAAATGTGCAAAAGATTTCCAGCTTTAAATCAATTTGGTTAGAAAATGACACCCAAATTAAGTGGTTTTGGTTTGAAGATGCAAATATTAGTTGGAATTTGGTTTCCACAAATGCAATGGTGGTTTGTTGTTCTCAAAAATGCCTCATGCAGAGGTGGTTTGCTTTAACCCCCGAATGCATTTCCACGGAAAGGTAATTGGTTCCATGAAAAGGTCTCCAAAAACATCGGTGTTATGCTTTGCGTGCATTGAAAAGCAAAGTGGTTTATATTGAAAATTCAAATGGTTGTTTGCTGCGAAAATGGAAAATGTTTGTACAGAATATACAAATGTTGGTTCCATTCTTTTTCCCTTGTCTCCCTAACCTTTTAAGAATAAATAAAAGTGGATTGCTTTGAAAATGCATAAGGTTGTTAGGTATCAAACTACACATGGTTGCTTGGTTTGAAAATGCAAAAGCTTTGCTTTGAAATTTGCAAAGTTTGCTTTGAAAAAGCAAATGAAGTGGGTTAGTTTAAACAAGCAAACTTGTGATTTTGTTTGTATAATTCAAATGGCGGTTTAGTTTAAAAGGAATGCCAACGGTGGTTTGCTTATGAAAAGTGCAAAAGGTTTGCTATGGTTTGAAAAAATGAATGGTGGTTTTGGTTTGAAAATGCCAAGTTTTAGGGGTTTGAAAATGCAAAAAGACAGTTTTCGGGTCTAATGAACATGGAAACGGATGGCTAAGAAAAATTGCATAAGGCTGGTTTGCCTTTGAAATATGCAAAATGAGGGATGGTTTTAAAGCTAAAGGTGGTATTTCCGTTGAAAAAATGCAAAATTGGTTGCATTACACAATGCCGAACGGATGTATGCTATGAAAATGCAAAAAGTTGGTTTGCTTTGAAAATCAAAAGGTGGTTTATTGGAAATGTAAATGGTGGGTTTGCTTTGAAAATGCAAAAGTGGTTTGCTTCGAATATGGGCATAAGGGTTGTCTTTGGAAAAAGCAAATGAGGTTTTGTGTTTAAAATGGATGAAAGGTGGTTTGATTTGAAAAGTGCCAGCGGTGGTATTGGTTTGAAAAAGTGCAAAAAGTTTCTTTTAGAAAATGCGAAAACTTTGCTTTTAAAAAGCAAAAAAATGTTTGCTTTGAAAAAGTGCCAAACAATTTCCTTGAAAAGCACAACTTTGCTTTTTGAGAATAATAGAATTTGCAAAACGTTGTGCTTTAAACAATAGGCAAACAGGGTTTTGAAAATCCTATGATACTGCAAATGTTCGTTTGCTTTTGAAATTGAAATGTTGGTAAGC
>CM069170.1:5083964-5156590 GCA_035221665.1 Okamejei kenojei | reverse complement strand
GGGGGGAGAGGTTAGGGGAACGGGGGGGTGTAGGGGAAGGGGGTGTAGGGGACGGGGGGGAGGGGGTGTTGGGACGGGAGGGGACGGAGGGAGGGGGTGAAGGGTACGTGGGTGGAATGAAGGGGACGAGAGGTGTGTAGGGGCACGGGGGAGGGGTGTAAGGGACGGGGGAAGGGGTTACAAGAGACGGGAGAGGGTGTATCTCGGTTTCTCCCCATCTCTCTCTCTCATCTCTCTCTCTCTCATCTCATTCCCCCCCACCCCTTCCCCTCAGTAATGCCCCCCCTTTATCCCAGGCTGTGTGAAGCCACCGATTGTGTACAAGAATCTGCCCAGTTTGAGGTAGCCCAGATCTGGAGGTGAGAAAGTGAATGTGCTTCGTGGCACGTGTGCGTGTGCGTGTGTGTGTGTGTCAGTGGTGTGTGTGCGTGTGCGGGCGTGTGTGTGGTATATTTGTGTGTGTGTGTGTGTGGGTGTGTATATATATATTTTGTGTGTGTATGTTTGTTTTGTGTGGTGAGTAATGTATCTGTCTGTGCTTGCGTCTGTGTGCGTGTGTACATATGTCTGCGTGCGTCTGTGTTGTCTCTGAGTTCTATCGGTGGGTGCGTCTGTGTGTTTGTGTGTGTGCGTGTGTGCATGTGCTGTGTGTGTATCAGTGTGTGCATCTGTGTGTGTGGTTATGTGTGTGTGTGTGTGTGTATCGTGTGTGTGGATATGGCGGTATGTGTGTGGGTGTGTGTGTGTGTTGTGTGTGTGTGTGTGTTGACAGTGTGTCTGTGTATATGTCCATGAGGTCTATGCATGCGAGTGCATGTGTGTTTGTTGTTTTGTTTGCCTAAGTAGGAGGATTTAGTTCAACCCTCACATTAAACCGGTGTCGTCCTGGTTCTCGATTCCCCTACTCTGGAGGAGAGTCCGATAAACAATGTTCTCACTCTCCCCACCTCCCCCTCCACTCGCCCCCCCCACTCTTTCGCCCCTCTCTCTTCCCCCTCTCTCATACCCCTCTCTCTTCCCTCTCCCTCCATCCCACTCTCTCTGCCCCTTTTCTCTGCTCTCTCCCCCCTCTCTCCCCCTCTTTCCCCCTCTTTTTCCCACACTTCTGTTCCCCCTCTCTCTTCTCACCCACCCCTAGCTCGCTCCCCCTTCAGCTAAACCTCGCCTCGCTACAACCCCCTATCGGTCCCCTCTAACCCTCCTCTCTCTCCCCTCTCTCCATCTCCTATCTCCTCTTTCCTCCTCTCTCCTACTTCCGCTCTCCCCCTCTCTCTGTCCCCTCTCTCTCCGCCCCTCACTCCCCCCTCTCTCACTTCTCTTCCTCTGCTCTCCGTGCCTCTCTCTCCCTTTCTTTCTCCCTCCCCTTTCTCCCTCCCCCCCTTCTCTCTGTCCCCTTCTCTCTCTAAACCCTCTCTCGCTCCCATCTCTCTCTCCCCCTGCTCCCCCACCTTTTTCTCTCCCTCTTCCCCTCTCCTCTCCCTTCTCCCTCTCCCCCCCCCCATCTCCAGCTATCGGACAATAAGCAGGTGTGGATATTACCGTGACTTCTGTCTGTCTGTGACGGAAAATGGGCGTAACGAGATGGTGAATCCCGTGTTCCATGAGATGAGGCGCGCAGCCGACCGCGCCGAGAGTGTTGTCCAAGCCCCCCCCCGGAGCCCACACTACACGGGGTGAGAGAGAGGGGGGAGGACAGGGTGAGAGAGAGGGGTGGGGGAGAGAGAAGGGGGGGGGGGGGGGGGGGGTGGGGGGGGTGGGTAGAGGGGTAGAGAGAGAGGAGGTGAGAGGGGAGAGAGAGAGATGGGGGGCTAGTTAGGGGTGGGAGAGACAGAGGGGAGTGAGAGGGAGGTCGGGTTGGTGGGGAGGGGTGGGGAGGGAAGGGGTGAGAGGGTTGGGTAGAGAGTGGGCGGGGTGGAGGGGAAAGAGAGAGGGGAAAGAAAGATAGGGGGAGGGGGGGGGGTTAGAGCGAGAGGAGGGAATTGGTGATGACGGATGGAGGATGGATGGACGGATTTATGGATAGAGCGAAGGAGAGTTAAATGTTGGACGAGAGTGGTCACAAATGAATAAGTAAAGGGGAAGGGAGATAGTAGGTGGGTGGGCGATGGAAGGTGGGTGGGTGTGAGTGAATTGATGGAATGAATTGATGAAGACTCGATGGATGGAGTGGCCTACTGAATGTGAGAGGGAGTGGCCCAGTGGGAAGGGGAGGTGATGGATGGATGGAAGGACGGATGGATGGATGGATGATGGGATGGCTGGACGGATGGTGGGGAGATGGAGGATGATGGGAGAGATGGATGGCGGATGGATGGATGGATGGATGGATGGATGGATGACGGATGGTGGGTGGAGATGGGTGGCTGGATGGATGATGGATGCGGATGGTTGATGGTGGATGGAATGGGTGATGGGATGGATGGATGGGACGGAGGGGTGGGGGGATGGACCGAATGGCTGGACGGATGGATGGATGATGGATGGATGGATGGATGCATGGATGGATGGATGGATGGTGGTTGTGGATGGATGCGATGGGGGAGGAGGAGGACAGATGGCTGGACGGATGGCATGGGCCGGATGGTGGATGGGTGGATGGATGGATGGTATGGAATGGGTGGTTATGGACAGATGGCTGGAAGGATGGTGGGTGAGATGGGTGGATGGATTTATGGATGGACTGATGGCAGACGGAGGTGGGTGGATGGATGGATGGATTCTGGATGGGTGGGGCGCGGGATGATGGATGGATGGATGGAATGGGAGATGGATGGTGATGGACGGATGGTGTGGTGGATGGGCGGATGGATGGATGGATTGGATGGGGAGAGATGGTGGGAACGGAGATTGGTGGGTGGATGGATGGATGGATGGAGAGATGGATGGCTGGATGAATGGATGGAATGGATGGATGGATGGATGGACGGATGGTGGAGTGGCTGGCTGGATGGAATGGCAATGGATGAACAGATGGATGGATGGATGGATGGGTGGATTGGAGGTGGAATGTGGATGGATGGATGGACGACCAGATGGCTGGATGGATGGGTGGATGTACGGATGATGCTGGACGGCTGGTGAACGATGAACCATGGATGGAACGCGATGGACATGGATGGATGGAGAGATGGGCTGGATGGCCATGGCGGATGGATGGGTGGATGGGTGGAATGGGTGGACGGGTGGTGGATGGATGGATGAACAGATGGAGGACGGATGGTGGATGGATGACGGATGGAGAGATGGATGGACGGATGGTGGATGGATGGATGGATGGATGGATGGATGGATGAACAGATGGATGGGTCGGATGGATGGTGGATGGATGGATGGATGGATGGGATGGAAGATGGTGGGTCCCTGGATGGATGGGTGGATGGATATGGATGGAGAGAGGGCTTGGATGGTGGATGGATTGGGTGGATGGATGGATGGATGGCTGGATGGATTTGGATGGATCAGGTTGGATGGGTGGATGGATGGATGGATGGATCAATGGATGGATGGGTGGATGGATGGGTGGACGGATGGATCAATGGATGGATGGATGGATGGGTGGATGGGATGGATGGATGGATGGATGGTGGATGGATGGATGGATGGTATGGATGGATGGATGGCTTGGATGGAATGGAGGATGGATGGAGTGGATGGATGATGAACAGATGGAGTGGACGGATGTTGGATGGATGGATGGATGGATGGACTCGGATGGGTGGTGGATGGATGAACGAGGGTTGGATGGATGGTGGATGGATGGATGGATGGATGGCGGATGGGACAGATGGCTGGACGGTTTATGGATGGATGTTAGATGGATAGATGGATGGATGGATAGCAGGTGGGGAGATGGTTGGATAGATGGACGAATAGATGGATGGGTGGGGCAGATGGATGGATGGGTGGACAGATGGGTGGGATGGACGGTAGATGGGACAGATGGATGGATGGAAGGAAGGATGGATGGATGGAAGGATGGATGGAGGGGTGACTGGCTGGATGATATGGATGGATGGGGGGGGGATGGCTGGATGGACGATGGATGGATGAATGGCGGATGAGTGGATGGATGGCATGGATGGGTGAATGGATGGATGGATATGGATGGTGTGAATGGATGGGCGGATGGACAAATGGGTGGGTGGATGGATGGACGGATGGACAGGTGGATGGGTGGATGGATGGATGGATGTTCGATGGGTGGATGGACAGACCGTGGACTGATGGGTGGGTGGATGGATGGGTGGATGGATGGATGGACAAATGGGTGGGTGGATGGATGGACAGGAGGATGAGTAGTTCGATGGGTAGATGGACAGATGGGTAGATGGACAGATGGGTAGACTGATGGGTGGATGGATGGATGTGTGGATGTTCGATGGATGGATGTGTGGATGTTTGATGGATGGATGGACAGATGGATGGACAGATGGGTGGATGGATGGGTGGATGAGTCAGTGGGCCGATGAACGAATGGATAAACGCATGGAGTTGCCAATAAATGAGCGAGGAAGGAGTGAGTGGACAGATGAATTAATTAATTAATGAATGAGTGGATGAATGAATGAATGAATTAATTAATTAATGAGTGGATGGATGGATGGGGCTATGAATGAATGGACTGAGAGAGGGAGTAAATTAATGGGGAAGTGAGAGAAAGAAGGAGTGGCGATTAATTAAAGGAGAGAGGGAGGGAGAGAGATAGGGAGGCGAGGCAGTCATTGTGAGCCACCCTCAACCTGCCCCCCCCCCACTCCCACCCCCCCTCTCTCTCTCTCCATTCTCTCTCTCCCCCCAGCGGCTCTGCCTTGCCTCTCCTGCCCTGTGTACGGTCTCGCTACCCTGAGTGAGGGGACGAGAGACGTGTCCTGTCACCTCTCCCTCCACCTTCACCCCCTCCGGCTAGAGTGGGGTCACCTCGGCAGTCAGAAGGTGAGTGAGTGACGTAGGGAGAGAGGGAGAAAAAGAGGGGGAGTGCAGTGGGAGAGGAGGAGGGGGAGACGGAGGGAGGGAAGGGGAAAGGGATGGCGAGTGGGGGTGACAGAGAGAGGGAGAGTGGGAGGGAGGGAGGGGAGGGAGGGATGGGAGATTGGGGCAGGGGAGGGAGAGTAGGTCCCAGTTTTACTAATCTCCCCCCCCTCTCTCTCCCGCCCTCTCTCTCCCTCTCACTCTCCCATCTCTCTGTCTCCCCCTCTCTGTCCCCCTTTGTCTCTCACCTCACCCCTTCTCCATCTCGCTTCTCTGTCTCTCCCCCTCTCTCTCTCCTTCTCTCTCCCCTCTCTCTCCCCCTCGCCCTCCTTCTATCTCTCCCCTCCCCCCTTTCTCCCCATCTCTCCCCATTCTCTCTTCTATTTTTCTCGCTCTCGCTGCCCTCTCTCTCTCTCTCTCTCTCTCTCTCTCTTTCTCCCCTCTCTCTCTTCCCACTCTCTCTCTTCCCCACTGTCTTTCTCGCTCTCCCTCCCTTCTCCCCCCTGTCTTTCTCCCTCTCCCCCTCTCTCCCCCCGCTCTCTCCCCTCCTATCTCCAACAGAGCCACGTGCTGTTGTTGGGGGATATCCAGTCGATACAGAGAACGAGAATGAGAGACAGAGACGCTTTGGAGATCAGGATTCGCGCCAAAGAACCTGTTGTCTTCCAGTTCGAGGTTAATTCCTCTTTTGTTTTTACGCATGTGTGTGTGTGTATATATTTACACACATGTATATATGTGAGTGTGTGTGTGTGCACACACACACACACACATATATATATATATATATATATATATATATATATATATATATATATATATAATACACTAGACTAAGTGGGACCAATTCCTATATTGGTGGCCGGTGAGGGGGGGAGGGCTTTCTGGAGCGCTAGTGTGGATGTTGTGGGCTGAAGGGACTGGTCTCAAGAGGGCTAGTATAGACATTGTGGGCCAAATTGATTCTTGGGGTGGCAGCTCAGTCCCTCAAGCTGGGTGTGTTGGCAGCTCACTCACTCACAGCTGGTGGGCTGGCAGTTGACTCACGGCTATTCCTTGAAATTTCATTTCAAGTAGGGTGTAAGGCCACCAAATTCAAGTGCAGTTTCATGCCACTTCAAGGAGGGTGCAAGGCCACCAAATTCAAGTCCAAATTCATGCCATTTCAAACAGGGTGTAAGGCCATTAAATTCAAGTGCAGTTTCATGCCATGTCAAGCAGGGTGCAAGGCCACAAAACTCAAGTGCAGTTTCATACCATTTCAAGCAGGGTGCAAGGCCACCAAATTCAAGTGCAGTTTCATGCCACTTCAAGCCGGTTGCAAGGCCACCAAATTCAAGTGCAGTTTCATGCCATTTCAAGCAGGGTGCGAGGCCACCAAATTCCAGTGCAGTTTCCCTCCATTTCAATCAGGGTGCAAGGCCACCAAATTCAAGTGCAGTTTCATACCATTTCAAGCAGGTGCAAAGCCCCAAAATTCAAATGCAGTTTCCTACCATTTCAAACAGGATGCAAAGCCACCAAATTCAAAAGCAGTTTCATACCATTTCAAGCAGGGTGCAAGGGCACCAAAGACAGAGAGTCGTGACCTCTCCCTCCCCCATCTTGCAGAGACTGAGCCACGCCCACACTTCTGGGTTTTATAGTCCGTCCGTCCCCCTCAATTAGACAGCAAGCAACACTTTTCTATTTTCAAAACAGGCAGCAAGTAACACTTTTTCCATTTTCAAGCAGGCAGCAAGCCACACTTTTTCCATTTTCAAAGCAGGCAGCAAGCCACACTTTTTCCATTTTCAAAGCAGGCAGCAAGCCACACTTTTCCATTTTCACAGCAAGCAGCAAGCAACACTTTAGCATTTTCAAAACAAGCAACACTTTAGCATTTTCAAAACAAGCAACACTTTAGCATTTTCAAAGCAAGCAACACTTTAGCATTTTCAAAACAAGCAACACTTTAGTATTTTCAAAGCAACCAACACTTTTGCATTTTCAAACCAAATACAACGTTTGCATTTTCAAACTCCATTTTCAATCTATATGTTCAAACCACATTTAGGGCAATCACAGTTTATAAGACATGTGTTCAGTGTTATTCACAGCTCAGACTGAGAGATGTGACCCTCTTGCTCCCCCATCTTGCTGAGACTGACTGAGGCACTCAACACCTACGGGTTTTATAGTCCCTCCAAACTCCCACTGGAAGGGGCGTGGCTTTCATGGCGTGATTGACAGGAGAGAGAATCTCAACATTTAAAAAACATTAATAAGCCTTTTATTTTTCATCGATGGGAAAAACCCTCTTGCCCAGTGTAGCGGAGGGGAACTCTGAGTAAGATGGCCAAAAAGCACAGCCGTAAGAGGTAGCGTTTTTTTTCTAAAATCAATTTGCAGTACAAACAGGAAGTGGTCAAGATGAGACTTTTAGTAACGCACACACACTGCGATAAAAGAAGTTCTATCATATCGTATCGTTGCGGTATGAACACTCGCATTGGGTTGTGTCTCTAAACTAAGGATAAATGATCTATTACAGACCAGCCCGGAGCTAGCGCAGTGGGAACGGGAGTTGACCAGACCGCCGGCAGATGCACCAAGTCCGGATCAGCGATCCCGTTCCATCAGCGTTCATTTCTCTCCAGAAACCTGGCATTGAGAAGCTCCCGGATTCTTCAGAACATGAGAAGCAGGAGTGGAGCGGGTATCAATAAAGGATTGATTCAATCTGTCTGTGTGTCTCTCATTCATTCACTCATTCATTAACTCACTCATTCATTAACTCACTCATTCATTCACTCATTCATTCACTCACTCTTCACTCACTCATTCATAGAAACATAGAAAATTAGGTGCAGGAGTAGGCCATTCAGCCCTTCGAGCCTGCACCGCCATTCAATATGATCATGGCTGATCATCCAACTCAGTATCCCGTACCTGCTTTCTCTCCATACCTCTGATCCCTTAGCCACAAGGGCCACATCCAACTCACTCTTAATTATAGCCAATGAACTGGCCTCAACTTACCCTCTGTGGCAGAGAGTTCCAGAGACTCACCACCTCTCTCTGTGTGAAAAAAGTCTTTCTCATCTCGGTCTTAAAGGATTTCCCCCTTATCCTTAAGCTGTGACCCCTTGTTCCTGGACTTCCCCAACATCGGGAACAATCTTCCTGCATCTAGCCTGTCCAACCCCTTAAGAATTTTGTAAGTTTCTATAAGATCCCCTCTCAATCTCCTAAATTCCAGAGAGTTATAAACCGAGTCTATCCAGTCTTTCTTCATTAAGACAGTCCTGACATCCCAGGAATCAGTCTGGTGAACCTTCTCTGCACTCCCTCTATGGCAACTAATGTCCTTCCTCAGATTTGGAGACCAAAACTGTACGCAATACTCCAGTGTGGTCTCACCAAGACCCAGTGTACAACTGAAGTAGCAACCTCCCTGCTCCTGTACTCAAATCCTTTTGCTATGAAAGCTAACATACCATTCGCTTTTTCTCACTGCCTGCTGCACCTGCATGCCTACTTTCAATGGTCTGGTGTACCATGACACCAGGTCTCGCTGCATCTCCCTTTTCCTAATCGGCCACCATTTAAATAATAGTCTGCTTTTTCCTGTTTTTGCCACCAAAGTGGATAACCCCTCACATTTATCCACATTATACTGCATCTGCCAAACATTTGCCCCACTCACCCAGCCTATCCAAAGTCACCTTGCAGTCTCCTAGCATCCTCCTCACAGCGAACACTGCCCCCTGAGCTTAGTGTCATCCGCAAATTGGGAGATATTGCCTTCAATTCCCTCTCCAGATCATTAGTATTTTATAAATGGTAAACAGCTGGGGTCCCAGCCTGAGCCCCTGCGGTTGTTTCACTCACTCATTCATTCACTCACTCATTCACTCATTCGTTCATCCGCACCCCCCTTACCCTCCCTCTATCTCCCTCCCTCCCCTCCCAGTTGCTCTCTAAACTTAAACTACACTAAACTAAATACTCTCATCCTCCCAGCCCTATTATATTATATATTATATTTTATTAGTTGTCATTTGAACTCAGAGGTTCAAACGAAATTTGGTTTCTGGAGTCAAGAACCAAGACACTACATAATTTACACAAACATTCATCACAGCAAATTCCTCCTCACTGTGATGGACGGCAAAGTCTTATCTCCCCTCTGCTCTCCCCATTCTCCTCCCGATGTCAAAGGCAAAGCCCCCGCCGGGCGATGGTAAATAAGTCCCACGGCCATTAAAGCGTGCTGGGCGATGTAAGGCCTTGCTCCAGGTCACTTTCAACCCCGCAACTCGGGCGGGAGAAGTTTTCCGTTGCGGGAACTCCGAAAAGTGGCCTCCCACCGGGGACCCGCGAGCTCCCGATGTCGCCGTCCACCGGCCTGCAGCTGGAGCCTCCAAATCTCCGGGTCCGGGCCGCAGCAGCGTGCCACCACAGCTCCTCCCGTTCCGAACTCAGCCAGCTCTGCGATGGTGAGTACTCCGCAGGCTCCGCGACTGGAGCCCCAGGTCGTTCCGGTTGGAGGCCGCTCCACGGCGCTAGGCCCCAACGACAACGGAGGTCTGACAGAGAAAAGGTCGGGCCCTCCTATCCCCCCCCCTCTCTCTATAGTCTATATTAAACTAGACTAAAGTCTCTCTCTCCCTCCCTCTATCTTGCTCTCCACTCCCCTCTCCATCCCACCCACCTTCTAAGCTGAAATGAACTACAGTACATTACACCAAATCTCTCATTACACTAAAATCTCCCTCTCTCTAACCCAAAACTACACTACTCTACACTAAACTAAATTTGACTAAAGACCGTGCCCCCTCCCTCTGTACTCTCTTACACAAAATCTGTGTGTGTGTATCCCTATCCATATAACTCTAAAACTCTGAGCTTGGATGTGTGTGTGTGTGCATTTATTTGTTTGTGTGTTGTCACATCTTCTCGCAAAAACGACGCACTAACGGTAAAATATTTACATATTCAGGTAGAGATTTGCCCCCTGGAGTCCAAACATGCCTTGTCTGAAAATTGTGTGCTTTATTTTTTGAGTTATTTATGAAAATGTTCAACAATCCGATCAAACTTTGAAATCAAAAAGTATGTTTTTCGCTGATGACGTCATAATGGACCCCACTTCCCTCCCCATCTCTCTACCCTCGCTCTCGCCCCCCGTCTCTCCCCCCATTCCCTTCCTCTCTTCTACCCCCTACTGGTCCCCCTCCCACCCCCCTCTCCCGCCACCCTTCCCCGCCCTCTACCCTGCCTCCCCGTCCCATACCCACCGCCCTCTCCCCCTCACTCCACCTCTCTCTCCCTACCCCCTCTCTCTTTATACCTCCTCTCCCTTCTATCCCCTCTCTCTTCCTCTATCTCTCCCCCTCTTCCCACTCCGTCTTCCCCATTCCGCTCTCCCCTCTCTCCCACCTCCACCTTGCTCCACCCCCTATCCTAGACTCTCTTCCCATATCTGCCCCTCTGCTCTCCCCCCTCTCTCCTATCTAACCCCCCTCCTTTCTCCCCTTCTTCCTTCCCCCCTCCTACACCCATCTCCCCCACTCTCTTTTCCCTCCCTCTCTCTCCTCTCCTGGCTCTGCCCCTCTCTCTCTGCCTCTGGCCTGGGCTCTCTCTCTATTCCCCTCCCTCCTAGACGTGCCAGCGTGTTGGGGGGTATGCGTTAGTGGATGGGTAAAATGAGCCATGAATAATATTATTAATATCAAGGGGGTGGTTAGTGTTGTGTGTATGTGTTGTGGGGGTGGGGTTGTTAGTGTGATGGTGACACCGCAGGCCGCCCTCATGCACCTGCGAGTTGTTGAGGGAACAGGACCCAACAGGTCCTACTTGGCCCTGTATATGAGAGAGGCAGGAGAGAGAGAGTAAGAGGGAGAGAGAGGGTTGGAGAGGCGGGAGAGAGAGACGGGGGAGAGGAGATGGGGGGTGAGGGGGAGAGAGAGCGGGGTGGGGCGTGGTAGGGTGCTGGAGGGGGGTAGGGGTGGGAGGTGAGCTGGTTAGAGGTGGCGGAGGCGGGGAGAGAGAGGGGGTGGAGAAGGCGGTATGGTAGGGGGGAGTGGGCCGGTTGAGAGGGGGGGGGGGGTAGGAGGGGAGAGTAGAGGGAGTGGGGGGTAGGGGAGGGGGTGTGGTGCGGGGTGGAGGAGGTTGGGGAGAGGTGGCAGGAGATAAAGTGGAGAGGGGATGGGGAGGAGTGGAGAGGGGGGGTGGAGGGGTGGAGAGGGGGAGAGGAGGGAGGGGCGGTGGCGGTTTAGATAGATTAGTATTTTTTTTTTAGAGTTATCTATTAGAGATTAAGTTTGTTAGTATATGGTTTATAGTTCTTAGGGTTTAGGTTTTGTTTAGTTTTATTTTTTATGGTAGTTTGTAGAGTAGGTTTAGATATTTTTTAGTTTTAGTTATTGGTTTTTGTTATTTTTTTTTAGCGGAAGCGTTATTTTTACTTTTTTAGGTTATTTTTTTAGTCTAGGTATTAGAGAGATGGTTTTTAGTAGATGGTATTTTTTTAGTTTAGTAGATTTATTTATTAGAGTTAGTAGTTAGTTGTAGTTTTTTTTTTTAAGAGCTACTTTTTTTTTATTTTTTTTAGATTTTAGTGGTTTGATATTGAAGTCTAGTATATTTTGTAGATTTTATTTTAGTGTATAGTTGTGAGATATATTTTAGATTATTATATTTTGTTTATTAAGTTTTTAGTTTTTTTTTAGAAACCCCTCCCTTTTGCCTATTTTTTATAGTAGGTTTTTGGCGATGGGTTAGTTTTTTTAGATAAGTTTATTAGTTTAGTGGTTAGTTTAGTTTTTAGTAGTCTTAAAGTAGAGGTGGGTGGGGGGTTGGTTAGGTTAGCTTACGGATAGGATAGTTTAAGTTTTCGTTTTTAGATCTATGGAAGTTAGATAGTATTTTATAAGATTTTTTTTAGGTTTCTTTTATATAGATAAGAGAGGGTGGAGGTGGGAGGGGGTGGTGCGGTGGAGGGGAGGAGGGGGGAGAGGAAGAGGGGGAGGTGAGAGAGGAGGAGCGGGAGGGGGGAGGAGGTGGGGAGGATAGGGAGGGGGAGGATGAAGGGGGAGAGAGTGGTAGAGATGGGGGGGAAGTGGCGGGGGCGGCTGAGGGCGCACGGCGGAGGGTGGGTGTAGGAGATGGGGAACGGGCGAGAGAGAGGTGGGAGAGAGGGGAGAAGGGGGGACGAGTGGGAGTGGGGGGTGGGGGGGGGGGGGGGAGGGGGGGTATCGCGGCGGGGGAGAAGTCGCAGGAGGAGTGGAGCGGGGGCCGCGATAGGAGTGACAGGGGTGCTGGGGGACCCGGTGGGGGGGATTTGCTTACAGTTGGGGCCGAGGTGGTGGGGGGACGGCGGGTGGATGGTGGTGCGCGCGCCCACCCCCCCCCCCCCCCCCCCCCCCACCCCCCCCCACCCCCACCCCCACACCCCCCCCCCCCCCCCCCCGAGGCAGGGGGGGCCGGGGGGGTGGTAAGGTGTGTTGCGAAGGGCGGGGTGTGAGTGGGAGGTGGAGCCCCCGTATGGGGGTGTGGTGGCGGTAGGCCTGAGGATTCTGGTAAGCGGGAGGGTGAGAAAGAGGGTGGGGGGGGGGTTGGGACTCCGAGGGGGGTGGGAGGGCGGGGCGGTGGGGGCGATGTGATTGGGGGGGGGGGTAGTGGGAGGGGCATGCGCTAGTTTAGGTGAGCGCGGGGCGGGAGCGAGGATGAGACCCGTCTAGACGGGAGGGGGCGTGCGGCCCTGAACCCAGGATCGCGAGCGGGGTAGTGACGGACCGGGTGCGTCGATGAGGGGGCCGACCAGAGTGGTGGGAGAGATAGTGACGCGACGAGTTACGGGCGGAGTGCGCCGGTGGGCTGTGAACAGGAGGCAGGGAGGGGGGGCGCGTGGGTGACGGAGCGCGCTGGGGGAGTTGGGGAATGGGTTGCCGGAGTGGGTGACCGGCGGATGGTCGGACGTCAGGTGGGAGGGCTAAGGGGGTGGGGGGTTTCGGGTGATATGGGGGTCGATGGGCCCCCCACGGGGCGGGCGGGGGGGGGTGCTGGGAAGAGGGGGATCAGGCCCGGGGGTTGGGAGGTGGAGCCTGGAGAGCAATTGCCGACAGGGTGCGTGACGGGGGGGAGGGTGTAGGGGGGAGGGGGTGGTAGAGCGGGGGGGGGGGGAGCTTCGGGGGTGGGGCGGGGGGGAATGGGGCGGGAGGGTGGGAGGAGGAGAGAGTGTACAGGGACGTGCCGAGAGCAGGGGGGATGGGTGGAGGCGAGGAGGGGGGGGATGGGTGGCTAGCCCCGCGAGGTCAGTCTTAGGGGGAAGGGGCCGGGGGGGGGGAGTAGAAATGATTCCGTTCTGGGCGAGGCCTGTGGTCGGCGTGCCAGGGATTAGGGCGGGGAATTGGGAACGTTCTGATTCCAGAGCGAGTGGCGCGAAGAATGGCGGGATGGGGAAGAGTGGGGGGAACGCGAGGGGGGAGGAGGAGGAGGGATGGGGAGGCGGGGGTGGGGGAGCAGTTGGGAGGGGGAGGGGCGGTGTGGGTGGGGGGAGGGGAACGTGGGGAGAGAGCCAAAATGGTGTGAGGGGGTGGAGCGGAGCAGTCGGGGGGGGGGAGGTGAGGCGAGAGGGGGGGGTGCTGGGGGTGGGGAGGGGATGGGTGAGGGGCCGGAGTTGCCGGGGCATGTGGAGCCTCTAGGGGGGATGACCGGGGAAGAGCTGTTCGGGAGGTGGCTTTGAGGGGGCGATGGGGGTGGTGGGGGGCTTCGCTGTCGGGGAGAGCGTGCGGAAACGGTTATGTAGTGTGAGAAGCGTGGGGCCGGTTCGGTCGGTGTGAGAAAAACGCGGGAGGCGGAGTGGGGTGCCTGGGTGAACCCCCCCCTCCCCCCAATGGTGTGTTAGGGGCTGTTGGTGGGGCGGAGAGCGGGCGGCGGGTTCATGGCCTTGTCCTCTAACCACAGGAGGGGGGGGAGGGAGGGAGGGCTGGATAGAGGCCCAGGGGGGGGCGGGGGAGTGGGGCGGTGGGGGGGAGGAAGGTGCGGAGAGCGGGACCCGGGAACGCGTGCGGGGAGCGGGAGAGGCTGGAGTGTTGATCGTCGAGCCTAGGCGCTAGAGAGGATCTGGGAGGGTGAGGGGGGAGGGGGGGGGGGGTGGCGTGACTCCGGGGAGGGGGGGGGGGGCCGGGGGAGGGAGGGGGGGGGGGGGGCGGGGGAGGGAAGAACGGAATAGGGGGAGAGGGGTGTAGAGGTTTGGTTGGGGTGGGGGGCGGGGGGGGTGGGGGGAAGGTGAGGCGTACCGAGTTCGAGGCGGAGGAGAAGTCGGCGCTGAGCCGCTGACGGGGGGAGGCGGGGTGGGGTATGGGGGGGCGATAGGGGGGGAGCGGAGGGGTGGGAGGTGGGCGGGGAAGTATGGTTGAGGCCGAGGGTGGGAGGGAGCCCAGGCGGGGGGGTGGAGGGGGGGGGACTTTGCGGCCGAGGATCTCTAGGGGCGGTGCGGGGACGAGAAGGAGGCCGGTGCGGGGGACGTGGTGGGGGAGGCAGAGGGGGGGGCGACGCGGGATTGACGAGGCGAGAGGACTTGGTGGGGGGGGGAGCTGGGGTGTGATGAGGGGGGACGACGGCTGGGGAGGCCGGGGGGGGAAGTGTCCGGGGCTCGGTAGGGGAGACGTGCGGGGGGGGAATGAGGGTGGGGAGCGATGGATGAAGGGGATGAGGGGCGGGACGGGAGGGTGAGAAATGGGGAGGCGGGGGCGGGGAGGGAATGTGGGGAGGGGTGTGAGGAGGGGGAGACGGGGGAGCGAGGGAGACCGTTAGAGGGAGGAGGCGGAGCGGGGCTGGGCCCTAGGGGGGGGAGGGACGGGGGGGGACGTGGGATGAGAGCGGGGAGAGGGAGGAAGACGGGAGTCCCTGGAGGGGTGGAGAAGGGGGAGGGGGGAGGGACTTGGCGGTTGTGATGGGGAGGGGGCGGAGGCGGGGGACGTGGCCGGGGAAGGGTGGAGCTGCTCGCAATAGACCGAGAGAGATCTATGCAAGGGAGGTGTGTTGAGGGGGAGAAAGTGGGGGGGGACGCCGGTGGTGGAGGGACGCACGGGGAGGCCGGGGAGGTGGCGCGTCTAGGGTGGGGGGGAGGTGGGGGAGGGCGCGGCGGGGGAGTGGGAGGGGGTGGGGATGGCCCCTGGGAACCGGTGGAGGGGTGGGGGGGTGGGTGGGAGGGCTTCCTTGGAAGGGGGAACGGATACCGGGGGGAGGGAGGGGTAGGTAGAGGATGCGGGAGGGTGGGTGGGGGGGGGGGAGGAGGGGGGGCGCAGGGGAGGTGGGGGGGGAGAGGTTGTATTACGGTGATGTGGGGGGAGCGGGGGAGCGCTACGAGATAATGTCAACGCGGTGGGGGGTGTGGGTAGGCGGGGGGGGAGAGAGGCAGGGGGTGAGCCGGGGGGTCCAGGCTGGCCCCGTGATGTTTAGAGAACATGGCTAACAACGGTGGGCGTGGTTGGGTGACGTCTGTAAGCGGGAGAAGCCGCGCCGAGTATAGCGTATGATCGTGCCTGGCGGGGCAGGCGTCCCCCAACTAAGCCCCAGTGGAAGTTGGTGCTCCTGATGGTGAGGAATCCAAGAATGGCGGAGAGGCCGCACTGTGGTGACCGAATTAGAACTGATGTTGCTTACGCTTAAACTTAAGCATACGGTATTAGGCAGTCACAGGACGCAAAGAGTCGGCGACCCCGGTCCAATTTTCACAATGGCAGGGCAGTAAACTAGTGGGGTACCCAGGGCTCAGTTCTGGACCCAGCTATTTACCCTATTAATGATCTGGATGAGGGAATTGAAGGCAAATATCTCCAAGTTTGCGGATGACACTAAGCTGGGGGCAGTGTTCGCTGTGAGGAAGGATGTAGGAGACTGCAGGGTGACTTGGATAGGCTGGGTGTGAGTGGGCAAAATGTTTGGCAGATGCAGTATAATGTGGATAAATGTGAGGTTATCCACTTTGGTGGCAAAAACAGGAAAGCGGACTATTATTTAAATGGTGGCCGATTGGGAAAAGGGGAGATGCAGCGAGACCTGGGTGATCATGGTACACCAGTCATTGAAAGTAGGCATGCAGGTGCAGCAGGGCAGTGAAAAAAGCGAATGGTATGTTAGCTTTCATAGCAAAAGGATTTGAGTACAGGAGCAGGGAGGTTCTACTTCAGTTGTACAGGGTCTTGGTGAGACCACACCTGGAGTATTGCGTACAGTTTTGGTCTCCAAATCTGAGGAAGGACATTATTGCCATAGAGGAGTGCAGAGAAGGTTCACCAGACCTGATTCCTGGGATGTCAGGACTGTCTTATGAAGAAAGACTGGATAGACTCGGTTTATACTCTCTTGGAATTTAGGAGATTAAGAGGGGATCTTATAGAACTTACAAAATTCTTAAGGGGTTGGACAGGCTAGATGCAGGAAGATTGTTCCCGATGTTGGGGGAAGTCCAGGACAAGGGGTCACAGCTTAAGGATAAGGGGGAAACCTTTAAGACCGAGATGAGAAAGACTTTCTTCACACAGAGAGTGGTGAGTCTCTGGAACTCTCTGCACAGTGGGTAGTTGAGGCCCAGTTCATTGGCTATATTTAAGAGTGAGTTGGATGTAGCCTTGTGGCTAAGGGGATCAGAGGGTATGGAGAGAAGGCAGGTACGGGATACTGAGTTGGAATGATCAGCCATGATCATATTGAATGGCGGTGCAGGCTCGAAGGGCTGAATGGCCTACTCCTGCCACCTAATTTCTATGTTTCTATGTTTCTATGAGAGGAGGCGAGGTTCGGGAACGGTTCGATGGGTAGAGGTGGGGAAGAGTCGTGGGCTGACGGGTTGTCGGAGAAGGGGGAGAAAACAGGGCGATGGAGTGGGGAGATAGAGGAAGGTGGTATGATGAGGGGGCCGAGGAGTGGGAAGGAGAGTGAGCGGTATCGGGGGAGGGGGGGGGTTGGGTGGTTGAGTTGGGGCGGAGGGGAGAAGTTGTGCCAAAGAAACTGTGGGGAGTGAGGAGGGTTGTGATGGGGAGATGGAGCCGGAGAGCGAGCCGGACTGTGGAGAGAGAGAGAGAGAGAGAGAGAGGGACGGACCCCCACACGGAGAGTGGGAAAAAAGAGAGAGGGGGGAAAAAAAGATTGTTGTGGGAAAGACAGAGTGTGGGAGTAGTTGGGAGAGAGAGAGGTAGTAGAGAATAGTAACAAAGAAAAAGAAGAAAAATAAGAGGGGATGAGGAGGGGAGATGAGTGGAAAGAGATTGAGTTTGGGGAAGAGAGGGGGGTCATGAGGGGAGAAAAAACGGGAGGAAATGGGAGAAGGGATAGTATGTGGGGAGAGAGAGCAGGAGAGTGGGAATGGGAGGAGTGGAGAGAGAGTGAAGGAGTAGGAGAGATAGGAGGAGTGTGGGGAGAGAAAGTGGTCGGAAGGTGGGCAGAGAGGGGGACGCGTGTGGGGAGAGTGATGCGGAGGAATTTGGGAGCAGTGTCGATGGAGTGAATGGGAGGAGCGGGAGGG
Source organism: Okamejei kenojei (assembly GCA_035221665.1). Classification (NCBI taxonomy): domain Eukaryota; kingdom Metazoa; phylum Chordata; class Chondrichthyes; order Rajiformes; family Rajidae; genus Okamejei; species Okamejei kenojei. Next base: position 5,139,105 of record CM069170.1, on the reverse strand, counting down.
AGAAAGAGAGTAAAGCGTGTTGGGAGAGAAGCATTATGTGTTATTCTTTCAATCAGAAAATATAGATGAAAATAATGAATACATCTGCACATGCCATGTTTACCAGCGTGGATGAAGCACCAAGATGTAGCTGCTGCTTATTACAGAATCGAATATAGGAGCAAAGAGGTCCTTCTGCAGTTGTACAGAGCCCCAGTGAGACCACACCTGGAGCATTGTGTGCAGTTTTGGTCCCCTAATTTGAGGAAGGACATTCTTTCTATTGAGGGAGTGCAGCATAGGTTTACAAGGTTAATTCCCGGGATGGCGGGACTGTCATATGCTGAGAGAATGGAGCAGCTGGGCTTGTACACTATCGAGTTTAGAAGAATGAGAGGGTATCTCATTGAAACATATAAGATTGTTAAGGGCTTGCACATACTAGAGGCAGGAAACATGTTCCCGATGTTGGGGGTCCACAACCAGGGGCCATAGTTTAAGAATAAGGGGCAAGCCATTTAGAACGGAGACGAGGATACACTTTTTCTCACAGAGAGTGGTGAGTCTGTGGAACTGCCTCAGAGGGCGGTGGAGGCAGGTTCTCTGGATGCTTTCAAGAGTGAGCTAGATAGGGCTAAAATAAAAATAACAAATGCAAATGTCTGCACCCTCCAATGTAGATAGAACAGCAAGATTGGGGGGGGGGGGGTGGGTGGGGGGGGGGTGGGAGGTCAAAGACCAGAGGACATGAGTACAAGGTGAAGGGGAAAAGATTTAATAGGAATCTGAGGGGTGACATTTCAACGGAGTGTATGGAACAAGCTGCCGGTGGAGGTAGTTGAGGCTGGGACTATCCCAACAGTTAAGAAACAGTTATAGACAGGTACATAGATTGGCCAAGTTTGGAGGGATATGGACCAAATGCAGGCAGGTGGGGCTAGTGTGGCCGGGACATGTTGGTCAGTGTGGGCAAGTTGGGCCGAAGGTACTTTTTCCACACTGTATCACTCTATCACTCTAACACAAAGTGCTGCAGTAAATCAACGGGTCAGACAACATCTGTGGAGAACATGGATAGGTGATGTTTCACACAGTGCTGGAGTAACTCAGCGGGTCAGGCAGCATCTGTGGAGAACATGGATAGGTGATGTTTCACACAGTGCTGCAGTAACTCGGCAGGTCAGGCAGTATCTGTGGGGAACATGGATAGGAGACATTTCGGGTCAGAACCCTTCTTCAGACTGACACTTTGTTAACAGATGAGCAACCCACACGAGCTGTCAAACGCCTCACCGCGGTACGATCAGTCGTAGGGCTTGCCACTGGTGTGCATGTGCTGGGGACGGGACTGTCGCTGGCGTGCACCCGCTGGTGGGACAGGAGGTTGGAGGAGCGGGTGAAGCCCTTGCCGCACTGGGTGCAGGTGTAGGGGCGCTCACCAGTGTGGGTGCGCTGGTGTTGCAGCAGGCTGCTGGATCTGGTGAAGCCCTTGCCGCACTGGGCGCAGGTGTAGGGACGTTCGCCAGTGTGGATGCACTGGTGTTTCAGCAGGCTGCTGGAGCGACTGTAGCCCTTGCCGCACTGGACGCAGGTGTAGGGCCGCTCGCCGGTGTGGGTGCTCTGGTGCGCTAGCAGGTGGTTGGACTGGGTGAAGCCCTTGCCACACTGTGTACAGGTGTAGGGGCGCTCACCGGAGTGGGTGCGCTGGTGCACCAGCAGGCTGCTGGAGTGGGTGAAGGCCTTGCAGCACTGCGCACAGGCGTAAGGGCGCTCGCCGGTGTGGGTGCGCTGGTGCTTCAGCAGGTTGCTGGAGCGGGTGAAGCCTTTGCCGCACTGGACACAGGTATAGGGACGCTCAACGGTGTGAGTGCGCTGGTGGCTCAGCAGGCTGCTGGACTCGGTGAAGCCCTTGCCGCACTGGGCACAGGTGTAGGGGTGCTCGCCGGTGTGGGTGTGGGTGCGCTGGTGCCTCAGCAGGCTGCTGGAGTGGGTGAAGCCCTTGCCACACTGGGCACAGGTGTAGGGACGCTCGCTGGTGTGGGTGCGCTGGTGCTTCAGCAGGTAGCTGGAGCGGGTGAAGCCCTTGCCGCAGTCGCTGCAGGTGTAGGACCGCTCCCCGGTGTGCAACCGCCTGTGCAACGTCAGGTCCTTGGACGACTTGAAGCCTTTGCCGCAGTCGGAGCAGGTGAAGGGCCGCTCACTGCTGTGCACCCGCTGGTGCTCCCGCAGCCCTGACAACCTGGTAAAGCGCTTGCCGCATGTGGAGCAGCCATGGGGCTTCTCGCCCGTGTGCACCCGCCAGTGGGCCTCTAGGATATTCGCCATCTTGAAACTCTTGCCGCACTCCGAGCTGTTGAAGCGACGTTCTCCCGTGTGCATCCGCCGGTGGGTCTGCAGCTGGCTCGGGCTCTGCCATGCCTTGCCACATACGTCGCACTCATAATGCTTCTCCTTGTTGTGCCCCGACATGTGGTCCTCCATTGAAGCTCAGTCCCTTGAAGTTCGGCTCACACACCGAGCCGGGGGGGGGGCTCACCTGCACCCTGGCCGCCCTCAATAGCCGCCAATGTACCCGTCTCTCCGTCCACAGCAAAGGCTCCTAAACCCTGCAGGAGGGGAACACAGAGGGTCAACAAGCTGGCAAACAGGACATTACTAGCACATATTGAGTGTGTTTATGGCGGAGGAAGCCATTACATAATTCTGCGTGGCACACTGGCGCACCAGTACAGTTGCTGCCTCACTGCCAGAGACCCGGCTTCGATCCTGACTACGGATGTTGTCTGTGCAGAGATTGTATGTTCTCGCCTTGACCTGCGTGGATTTTTACTCCTGGCGATCCGGTTTCCTCCAACATTTCAAGGACGTTCAGGGTTGTAGATTAATCTGCCTCCCCAAAATTGTTAAATGTCCCTAATGTGCATAGGATAGTGTTAGTGTATGGGGTGATGGCTGGTCGGCGCGGACTCCGTGGGCCAAAAGACCTGTTGTTTCCACGCTGCATCTCTAATCTAAACTAAATCAAAGAAGAGTGTCGACCCAAAACGCCACTCATTCTTTCCCTCCACAGATGCTGCCTGACCCGCTGAGTTACTCCAGCACTTTGTCATAGAGTTATAGAGTGATACAGCTTTGGAAAGAGGCCCTTCGGTCTTACACGTACCGCACTTCTAGATCCCCCGGCTCCACACATTCCTCAAGGCTCAGAGTTGTACAGAGTCCAAGTGAGACCACACCTGGAGTATTGTGTGCGGTATTGGTCCACTAATTTGAAGAAGGATATTCTTGCTATTGAGAGAGAGCAGCGTATGTTTACAAGGTTAATTCCAGGGATGGCGGGACTGTCATTTGCTGAGAGAATGGAGCGGGTGGGCCTGTACACTCTCGAGTTTAGAAGGATGAGAGGGTATCTCATTGAAACATATAAGATTTGGACATGCTAGAGGCAGGAAACATGTTCCCGATGTTGGGGGAGTCCAGAACCAGGGGCCACGGTTTAAGAATAAGGAGTAAGCCATTTAGAACGGAGACGAGGAAACACTTTTTCTCGCAGAGAGTTGTGAGTCGGTGGCATTCTCTGCCTCAGAGGGCGGTGGAGGCCGGGTCTCTGGATACGTTAGAGAGAGAGCTAGATAGGGCTCTTAAAGATAGCCGAGTCTGGGGACATGGGCAGGAACGGGGTACTGATCGGGGATGATCAGCCATGATCACATAGAATGGCGGTGCTGGCTCAAAGGGCCGAATGGCCTCCTCCTGCACCTGTTGTCTATTGCCCCAGCGCCCCGCCATTCACAGTGAAGATCCTGCCGTGGTTTGACTTCCTAAACTGCAACACCGTCCCCATCCCCAAACAATGTGACCCCTTCCCTGTGGCTCCCTGCCCCTTACCCCTGCCGCCTCCTGCTCCTTACCCCCCTTTGCTCCTCCCCCTCCTCCACCCCCAAACAGTGTGAACCCCACCAGGCTCCCCACCCCCTTCCTTGACTCACTTGACCCCTCTCTCTCCCCCCAGTTCCCTGCCCCCCACTCCCCTTGAATCCCTCCCCCCTCCCTTTGCTCACTGCTTCCCCCCGCTACTCACTTCACCCCTTTTCCACCCCCAGCCTCTCACCCCCTCCCTCCCCCGGACTGTCTCCTCTCTCTCTCTCACCGTCCAGTGCGGGTCGGCTCCATCTTGGCCGTGGCGTCATTTCCGGGCCGAGGCCGCCCCGCAGCCCGCGGGGCAACGGGCCGGGGCGGCGACGTCATTTCCGGGCCGATGCCCCTCCCCCCGCGTTGCGCGGTCTCTCTGTCTGCGGGGCAACGGGCGGCCGGGGCCGTGACGTCATTTCCGGGCTGAGGCCCCTGCGCCGCGCGGTCTCTCTCTCTCTGTCTCCGGGGCAACGGGCAGCGGGCGGGCGGGATGAGCCGTGAGTACCCGGGCCGGGCCGGGCCGGACGCGGTGAGAGGCTCCGGTGGATCAGGGCGGGCGGGGCGGGCGCGCTGGCTGGGGATTCGGTGCGCGGGGGGGGGGCGGGGTCCAGTCTCCGGCCAGGCCGCGGCCTCGCACCCGGGAGACAGTGACTGGGCCTGGGGTTGGCGGAGCCTGCGCTCGGGGAGCCGGGCCTGGGCCTGGGGTCGGGCCTGCGCCGGGTCCCGCCGCCGCCACCGCTACACGGCCATCAATCTCGGGTGGGGCTGATGGGTGTGTCTGTGTGTGTCTCTATCTGTCTCTTTATTTCTCTGTCTCTGTATCTCTCTCTCTCCCACTCTCTCTTTCTCTCTATCTGTTTCTATCTCTCTATCTCTCTCTCTCTGTCTCTCTCTCTCTGTCTCTGTCTCTCTCTCTCTCTCAGATTGACCAACGCCCCCTCTCTCTCTGTATCTCTCTCTCCCACTCTCTTTCTCTCTCTCCCACTCTCTCTTTCTCTCTATCTCTCTATCTCTTTCTCTCTCTCTCTAGGTCAGTGCGCCCCCCCCCCTTTTCCCACTTGCCTCTTCACCCCTCTCCCCTCACACCCCCCCCTCGTTCTCTCCCTCCCCTCACTAACACTGTCCTCATCCCGTCCCCATCCCCCACCTTGCCACCTCACCACCTCTCCCCCCCTTCCTGCATCATATCACCCCTCTCACTCCCCCATTGCCCCCCGCTCACCTACCATTCACCCCACTCCACCCCCCCCCCCCTCCCTTTCAAGCACTAGTAATGTTCACGAGTTAGTATTGTCCTGTTTACCAGCTTGCTGACCCTCTGTGTTCCCTCCTGCAGGGTTTAGGAGCCGTTGCTGTGGACGGAGAGACGGAGATGAGAGCGGCCGTTGAGGGATGCCAGGGTGCTCGTGAGCCCCCCATCTGCTCAGTGTGTGGGCTGAGCTTCAAGAGGCTGAGCTACGATGGAGGACCACATGACGGGGCACAACAAGGAGAAGCGTTATGAGTGTGACGTGTGTGGCAAGGCCTGCTGGAGCCCGAGCAAGCTGGAGACCCACCGGCGGATGCACACAGGAGAACACCCCTTCGACTGCTCTGAGTGCGAAAAGAATTTCAAGACGGCAGGTCACCTGAAGAGACACCAGTGGGTGCACTCGGGCGAGAAGCCCTACGGCTGTTCTACATGCGGCAAGAGCTTTACCTGGTTGTCGGGGCTGCGGGTGCACCGGCGGGTGCACAGCAGTGAGCGGCCCTTCACCTGCTCCGACTGTGGCAAAGGCTTCAAGTCGTCCAAGGACCTGAAGGTGCACAGGCGCACACACACCGGGGAGCGGTCCTACACCTGCAGCGACTGTGGCATGAACTTCACCCGCTCCAGCAGCCTGTTGAATCACCAGCGCACCCACACTGGCGAGCGCCTCCACACCTGTGTCCAGTGCGGCAAGGGCTTCACCCAATATGGCTACCTGCTGAAACACCAGCGCACCCACACCGGCGAGTACTCCTACACCTGCGCCCAGTGCGGCAAGGGCTTTGGCGACTCCAGCAGCCTGCTGAATCACCAGCGCACCCACACCAGCGAGCGCCCCTACATCTGCGTCCAGTGCGGCAACAGCTTCAACCAGTCCAGCCACCTGCAGGTGCACCAGCGCACCCACACCGGCGAGCGCCCCTATACCTGCGCCCAGTGCGGCAAGGGCTTCACTGACTCCAGCGGCCTGGTGAGGCACCAGCGCACCCACACTGGCGAGCGCCCCCTACACCTGCGCCCAGTGCGGCAAGGGCTTCACTGACTCCAGCGGCCTGGTGAGGCACCAGCGCACCCACACTGGCGAGCGCCCCTATACCTGCGCCCAGTGCGGCAAGGGCTTCACTGACTCCAGCGGCCTGGTGAGGCACCAGCGCACCCACACTGGCGAGCGCCCCTACACCTGCGCCCAGTGCGGCAAGGTATTCGCCCAGTCCAGCAGCCTGCTGGAGCACCAGCGCAGCCACACCGGCGAGCGCCCCTACACCTGCACCCAGTGCGGCAGGGGCTTCACCAGATCCACCAGGCTGCTGAAGCACCAGCGGACCCACACCAGCGAGCGCCCCTACACCAGCGCCCAGTGCGGCAAGGGCTTCACCCGCTCCACCCAACTGCTGTCTCACCAGCGGGTGCACGCCAGCGACCGTCCCATCGCCAGCCCGGTATGTGGAGAGCACTTTGCCATGGCCTCGCACACCCTGTCTCACCAGCACGTGCACACCAGTGGCCAGCCCCATGACTGTCTGTACTGTGGTGAGACGTTTAACAGCTCGCGGGGGTTGCGGCAGCACCGGCGGGCCCACGCTTGTGAGCAGCTGCTCCCACTGTGACAATAGAGCACGGGGGCTGCGGGAGCACCAGCAGATACACAGCAGAGAGAGACCCTTTGTGTGCGTTGAGTGTGGCAAGGGTTTCACCCGCATGTCCAACCTGTGGAAGCACCGGCGTACCAACAGCCGTGAGCATCCCTTCCCCTGCCCGTCCTGTGGTAAGGACTTCATCCGCCTTGACCACCTGCTGGAGCACCGGCGAGTCCACACTGGCTAGCGCCCCTTCACCAGCCCGCTCTGTGGCAAGGCCTTTGCCCGCTCCTCCAGCCTGCTGGCACACCACCACGTGGATAGGCTCTGTTTAGGTAAACACAAAATGCTGGAAGGAATAGGTAACGTTTATGGTCGAGACCCTCCTCGGTCTCGACCCGAAATGTCACTCAGTCCTTTTCTCCAGAGATGCTGCCTGACCTGCGGAGTTATTCCAGCATTTTGTGTCCTTTTTTGTGAAGCTCACATTTATGCACATTGTACTGCATCTTCCATGCATTTCCCACTCACCCAGCCTATCCAAGTCACCTTGCAGCCTCATAGCATCCTCCTCACACCTAACACTGCCCCCGCCCCCCAGCTTCGTGTCATCCACAAATTTGGAGGTGTTGTATTCAATCCCTCGTCCAAATAATTAATATATATTGTAAATAGCTGGGGTCCCAGCACTGAGTCTTGCGGTACCCCACTGGTCACTGCTGACATTCTGAAAATGACCCGTTTACTCCTACTCTTTGCTTCCTGTCTGCCAGCCAGTTCTCTATCCACATCAAAACTGAACCCCCAATAATGTGTGCTTTAAGTTTGCATACTAATCTCTGCACCGCTAGTGTGGGACCTTGTCGAAAGCCTTCTGAAAGTCCTCCAGATATAACACACCCACTGTTTCTCCTTATCCACTCTGGGATGCAGGTACTGGCCCTGGGATTTATCAATCCATCCTCGAAAAACTCTACAAGATTCGTCAGAAATAATTTACCTTCTGAAAAGGACCCGTTTACTCCTACCCTTTGCTTCCTCTCTGACAGCCAGTTCCATAACCACATCAATACTGAACCCCCAATACCGTGTGCTTTAAGTTTGTGTACTAATCTCTTATGTGGGACCTTGACGAAAGCCTGATTGTTATCGAGGCTGACACATTTCCACCATTACGGACAGACTGTGGTCCGTGAATGAGGAAGTCGAGGATCCAATTGCAGAGGGATGCGCAGAGACCCAGTTCTGAGATTTTGGTAACCATCTTGGAGGGAATGATTGTGTTAAAGACCGAGCTGTAATCGATAAATAACAGCCTGACATATGAGTTGTTGTTGTCCAAGTGATCCATAAAGGAGTGGTGAGCCAGTGAGATCGCATCCTTTTGTCTCCTGTTCCCTGTTCCCTGTTCCACCCGTATCCACGAAAAATCCCCATTCCCCCCTCACCGTATGTCCCCATTATGGTCAACATCCATGTGGCGAAAGTGTGTGTGTGTGTGTGTGTGAGAGAGGGGGAGAGAGAGAGAGAGAGAGGGGGAGAGAGAGAGAGAGGGGGAGAGAGAGAGAGAGAGAGGGAGAGAGAGAGGGGGGTGTGAGAGGAGAGAGAGAGAGAGTGCTAGAGGAGGGAGGGATCGGAGAGAAAGAAGGGAGATGGGGGGGAGATGGGGAGAGAGAGTGATGCAGGAAAAATGTTCCCAATGCTGGGCGAGTCCGGAACCAGGGGTCACATTCTTAGAATAAAGGGGAGGCCACTGTGGAATTCTTTGTGAAAGAAGGAAGTATTGGCCAAGTCAGTGGAGATTTTTAAGGCAGAGGAAGATAGGTTCTTGATTAGAACAGGTGTCAGAGGTTATGGGGAGAAGGCAGGAAAATGGGGTTTGGTGGGAGAGATGGTTCAGCCATGATTGAAGGCGGAATAGACTTGATGAGTCGAATGGTCTAATTTTCCTCATATTCCGTATGCCCTTATGAGCATACAACCCTCATCTCCCTGCGCTCCAAGTAAAAGAGTCCCAGCCCTCTCACCCTGTCCCAATAGTTCAGACCCTCGAGTCCTGGCAGCATCCTCGTAAATCTTCTATGTACCCGGTAGGAGGGAAATTTGTATTTTACCGTACCCTACATCTGACTTTAATCCGATTGACACAAACACAAAATAAAACAGCTCCTAGATCAGTGGTGAGTCTATCCAACGTCAGTTTATTAAAAGCTCTAATCAATGTTCATCGAAACGAAGTGTGAAGAAACCCAAACTGCTTCCGAAAAGTAAGGCTTTCACAAATATCAAGTTATCCCTGACCTGGGTGGTGAATCTGTGCACTGGTTTGCCTCAGAAGGCTGCAGAGGCCAAGTCTGTGGATATTCATAAGGCAGACATAGAAAGATTTTTGATTAGTACAGATATCAGAGATTATGGGGAGAATGCAGGAGAATGGGGCTCGGAGGGAGCAACATATCTGCCATGAGTAAATGGCTGAGTAGACTTAATGGGCCGATGGGCTAATTCTACTCTTGTCCCTTTTGACCGTATGCCCTCCTCGCGAGCATCGGGACTCTCAGATAAACCCATCCAACAGTACTGTGATATTGAAAGAAGGTACTGCACAGCTGGGGTCACATAAAAACATGGGGACAGAATGAGGCCAGCAACGTACTATTAAATTAAGCAAAGCCTAGTGGTATCTAGGCTGCACCGATGAGCTCCAACACTTGAATGTGCAATGTAGGCAGTTGGATTCTCAGAGCCGATCACCTTGATGGGGAATATAATTCTACATTCTCCTCATAGCATAGCGCAATGTTTAGATGCAGAAAATTTAAAATCAATATCAGATAATGGACGAATTAATTGGAAGTGTGTATTATAACATTGGACAGGCACATGCGGATAGTCAAAGACTATGTTGTGAATCCAGCAACAGTGATGGTGTAGCAATGGAAAGAGCGTGAATGCATGCAAAACGTAGAAGCGGAAGAAAGGGCAGTGCTGAGGGCAGTGGAGGCCAAATCACTGGATGGATTTAAGAGACATTTGGATAGAGCTCTAGGGGCTAGTGGAATCAAGGGATATGGGGAGAAGGTACGGGTTATTGATTGGGGACGATCAGCCATGATCACAATGAATGGCGGTGCCGGCTCGAAGGGCCGAATGGCCTCCTCCTGCACCTATTTTCAATGTTCTATGTTTCTAAAATGGGTGGATTGTTGAAATATTGTACCTTTTGGAGGGGTCAGATGTACAAGAATCTTATGTGGAACGATCAAGGAAATATTATTATGTTAACTTCGAACTGCATGGGTAGCGATAGATAGAGAATGAAAAGTGTTGAAATGTGAGCAGATTCAGGGACACGATTAGGACATGTAGCAGAATTAGTACAGAGAGTGGTGAGTCTCTGGAACTCTGCCACAGAGGGTAGTTGAGGCCAGTTCATTGGCTATATTTAAGAGTGAGTTGGATGTGGCCCTTGTGGCTAAGGGGATCAGAGGGTATGGAGAGAAGGCAGGTACGGGATACTGAGTTGGATGATCAGCCATGATCATATTGAATGGCGGTGCAGGCTCGAAGGGCTGAATGGCCTACTCCTGCACCTAATTTCTATGTTTCTATGTTTCTAGTAGCCTTGATGGAGGCCCTCAAGTTAGTTGAAGGAAAGAGAGTGAAACATTCATACCGACAGCAGAAATGCCTTTAGGGTTGTACATAACTATATGATGGCATGGCACCTTCTCGGGAGGGCACATACAACACGAAGAATATGTTAAAACTTGATACCAACGGAAAGTGGCCGTGAAGAAGGTAAGTGCAACGTTAGTACCAGCACGGAAATTCCAGATGCTGGCCGGCAGGCTTTAGAGGGTCAAAGTTGAAGCAGAGATGCAGGGCATGTTATTTACACGGAGGGTAGCGCGCTCTGGAATGCGCTGCCGGGGGGTCGTGGTGGAGCCAAACATAACAAAGCTATTTACGAGTCTTAAAGAATCGCACATACGCAGGGAATTTAGTCAGATAAGATTTTGTTTTGGAATTCTGTTTGGCGCAGCCATATTGCGCCGAAATGTCCGTTCCTGTGCTGTGCTAGTCTCTGGTCCATTTATTCTTAAGGATGTGGCTCAACATTGGGTAACGAGAGAAATCAAGTATAGTGTTAAATCCAAGGAAAAGACATATACATTTGGGCAGAGTAAGTAGCCACCACGCAGAGTTGACCATGAGGCAGACGCCCCCTCCTCTCCCTTTCCCAGATGCCAGTGTGCGGTGGATGGAGAACCGTTCTGGTCGGACCGCTGAGTCTGGGGAGCTGTGGGCGAGGCATGTCTCTGTGAAACAGAACAGAGCATTCCCCACCTCCCTTTGATAAAGCAGCCTTGCCCTTAAGTCCTCCACTTTTTTTTCAAGGGACTTTACATTGGCCAGTTAGAAGGGAGAGGGGGTCGAAGTCCCCTGCGCTTCAGTCTGAACTGAAGTCCTGTCCGTCGGCCACGTTTCCGGACACAATGGAGGCCTCCGCTTTGTTTCGAGGTACAGTGTTTACTGTACCTGCTGTTTCTGCGAACCTGCTCTGGAACGGGGATTCATTCACAGACGGCAGATTCAGCTCCGTAACGAAAGGGGGTACCTTCAAAGTCGGCTGCTCCAGCTCCGTAGTTCCTGGAAGATCCAGCTTGTTGGCTCTGGAGGTCATCCCGGAGTTTCCAGGTACAGTACCTGCCTTCCTCCGTCGGGTCGGGAGTTTTACAGCGAGCGTGGGGAAGTTTAAAGTCCGGGGCTCCCGCAGCTGCGGGAGATCGCGAAATCGCAAGAGCCTTCATGTGCCCAAGCAGCATGTCCGAAACGGCACCGATTTCTGCTGTTTCCCTGATGCGGGTGAGTTGTTGGAAGTTATAGTTAAACCTTTTATGTTCTGGTTCATCTCAAAAGTCGACGCAGACAGATCCTGTTCAGTTCGTTCAGTTCTGTTCAGTTCGATCTGACCGCGCTCGCATAGCATGCGGGACCCGAAGAGGGGCACGGACAACAGGCGTGACCTCTGGGTCAGTTACAATGGTGTACTTGTGTGGATGTTTGCCACGTTTGTTATCAAAGAAGTCTTTGTACTGTGAGAGGAATTGTTGAGCAGGACCCTGGCTGGGGGTGAGCTGGTGTACAGTTTTGGCCAGCGTGACCAAAGCCAGGTCATGGCATGCATCGATGCCCAGCAGAGGGGCTACGTGCACACTGACAATGAAAATGTCCTGGTTGTAAACACGTCAAAACAGATGGCATTGCAGTTCCATACTCCTGACCGGGTGGAACTCTCCCACCCAAATGGTATTAATTTGGCACTTGGTTTTCTAACAACTTCGGATTGTCGAACTCTCTTGTAATCCGATAAGGACAAAACATTACAGCGGACCCCGGTGTCGATTTTTGCAATAGCATTTGCATTGTTGTTCTGCAGCGTTTTTATAGGGTCGACAAAAGTGCTGGAGAAATTCAGCGAGTGCAGCAGCATCTATGGTGCGAAGGAAATAGGCAACGTTTCGGGCTGAACACCTTCTTCAGACAGATGGAGGGTCATATGATCCTTGTGTTTGCATAACGGATCTGACAAGGAATGTATGTTGAGACTGCCAGCGTGGAACTCAGGCAATTATTCTTCTGCAGGAGCATGTACGTCCTCTAGGGCCTCGTGGGAAAGTATGGGCTGAAGAACGTGGAGAGATTGTTTTGTCTCAATGTTGTTTCCCACGAGAGCGGACGCAGCGAATATTGTATTTTTATATTTTATTTTTTATTTAAAAATAATGGCAAATTTACCCGAAAGCGGGGCACATTTCACGGATCCCTGTATTCGTACCACCACAATTGGTGCAGTTATTAATGATTTTCATGGTTGCTTTCCCTGGCACGGAAATCTGTGGAAAGCATTGATACTGTGTGCGGAGTGATGTCCGGGTCCAAGAGACTTGGTATGTGTGTCGGTTAGCTCAGCAACCCGACTGGCAAGCTCGGATTTTACTAGAGTGAGCTGGACCTAGAGTAACTCATCTCTCATTTTTTCATTCTGGATGCCGTACACGAGTCTTCCACGGATGAGGGTATCACGCAGATTAGCGAATGGCCATCTGCCAGCGAAGGTCTTCAGGGCACTGATGAAGGATTCGACTGGTTTGTCTTCCTTCTGATTACGTGACAAGAATGTGTGGTGCACCATGACTAATTTAGTTCGCAGCTGGCACAGCTGTCGGAACTTTCTAAGGAGACACACTGGGTCTCGGATAGATCCCACAGGGGTCACATCGCTACCGGCCCCATCAAGCTCAGCTGGTGCGTGGTTGAAATCCTGTACCCGTAGTGTGGCTTCTGTGCCCGTCACATTGAGGAGAATTGAAGTTTGTACATTTGCGGGTGCATCACGGTGAGCCGCGTGGATGAGCACTCCGTATTCAACTTCAAAGATGCGCCAGTGATCAGCGAGGTCATCATCAAACACTAACGGGGCAGGTCTACGCAAGGCACCAGCCATGGCAGGAAGATGGTACCGAAAAACACACACACTAAATTCAGGCAAATCAAGTGGAGAAGTCGTCTAAAACTTCTGACACCATGTTTTGTAATCAAACCATTACAAAGTATTAGGTGAACCGCAAAGCATTTATTAAAACCCATGCAGGGAGAAAAATACAGTGTTACACTCATCGGATCAAATTTCAGACTACCAAACTAAGGGACGAGCAGTCTTCTAAATTCTAGCGTGTACAAGACAAGTCTATCCAGTCTTTCCTCATATGAAAGTCCTGACATCCCAGGAATCAGTCTGGTGAACCTTCTCTGTACCCCCTCTATGGCAAGAATGTATTTCCTCAGATTTGGAGCACAAAACTCTACGCAATACTCCACTGTACAACTGCAGTAGAACCTCTATCTTCCTTTCGGAATGTTAATACCATTTGATTTTTTCACTGCCTGCTGCGCCTGCATGCCTACTTTCAATGATTTGTGTACCATTGGTATATACCCTTTTCCTAATTGCACCATTCATATAATAGTCTACCCTCCTTGTTTTTGCCACCAAAAGTGGATAACCTCACATTAATCCACATTATACTGCATCTGACATGCCATTTGCCCACTCGCCCAGCCTATCAAGTCACCTTGCAAGCAACTGCGTTTACCGTTATTCTGAAAAGGACCCGTTTACTCCTACCCTTTGCTTCTTGTCAGCCAGCCAGTTCTCTATCCACTGAACCCCCAATACCGTGTGCTTTAAGTTTGTATACTAATCTCTTATGTGGGACCTTGTCGAAAGCCTTCTGAAAGTCTAGATATAACACATCCACTGGTTCTCCCTCATCCACTCTACTAGTTACATGCTCGAAAAATTATGTAAGATTCGTCAGACATGATTTACCTTTCGTAAATCCATGCTGAATTTGTCCAATGATTTCACCACTTTCCAAATGTACTGCTATGCCATCTTTAATAACTGGACTCTAGCAGTTTCCCCACTACCGATGTTAGACTAACTGGTCTGTAATTCCCCGTTTTCTCTCTCTCTCCTTTTTTTAAAAAGTAGGGTTACATTAGCTACCCTCCAATCCTCAGGAACTACTCCAGAATCTAAGGAGTTTTGAAAAATTATCACTAATGTATCCACTATTTCTGTGGCTACATCCTTGAATACTCTGGGATGCAGACTATCTGGCCCTGGGGATTTATCGGCCTTTAATCCATTCAATTTACCCAACACCACTTCCCGGCTAACCTGGATTTCATTCAGTTCCTCCACCTTATTTGACACCCGGTCCCCTGCTATTTCCGGCAGATTATTTATGTCTTCCTTAGTGAAGACAGAACCAAAGTAGTTATTCAATTGGTCTGCCATGTCCTTGTTCCCCATGACCAATTCACCTGTTTCTGACTGCAAGGGAGCTAAATTTGTTTTAACTAATCTCTTTCTCTTCACATATCTATAAACACTTTTGCAGTCAGTTTTTATGTTCCCTGCCAGTTTTCTTTCATAATCTATTTTCCCTTTCCTAATTAAGCCCTTTGTCCTCCTCTGCTGGACTCTGAATTTCTCCCAGTCCTCTGGTAGGCATTTCTCCCAGTCCTCTGGTGGGATTGTATGAAGGATTACATGAAGAAGAAGCCCCCCAGCCCGCATGCGCGTCAACCTTCAAAGCAGCGGTGTGAGGTCACAGATAACATTTGTTGAACTGGAGATAGTAAGATTCGAGACTTAAACTACCAGCTGACCTTTATGAGGAGAGGGTTGGGAGAGTAGGGCACGTAATACCTCAACGTAACTCTTCATAAAATAAAGATCAAACATCAAACTAGTAAGTTCTCGTTTAATCTAACTATTTTACGAAATTTATGTCATAGGGTCATAAGGTCATATAACCATATAACAATTACAGCACGGAGACAGGCCCTCTCGGCCCTTCCAGTCCGTGCCGACCATTTGTTTTCCCCTAGTCCCATCTACCTGCACTCAGACCATACCCCTCCATTCCCTTCCCGTCCATATACCTATCCACTTTAATTTTAAATGTTAAAATCGATCCTGCCTCCACCACCTCTGCCGTAAGCTCATTCCACACAGCCACCACCCTCTGAGTAAAGATGTTCCCCCTCACGTTACCCCTAAACTTCTGTCCCTTAATTCTCATGTCGTGCCCTCTTGTTTGAATCTTCCCTACCCTCAATGGGAAAAGCTTATCCACGTCAACTCTGTCTATCCCTTTCATCATTTTAAAGACCTCAATCAAGTCCCCCTTAACCTTCTGCGCTCCAAAGAATAAAGACCTAACTTGTTCAACCTTTCTCTGTAACATAGTTGCTGGAACCCTGGCAACATTCTAGTAAATCTCCTCTGTACTCTCTCTATTTTGTTGACATCCTTCCTATAACTAGGCGACCAAAATTGTACACCATACTCCAGAATTGGTCTTACCAATGCCTTGTACAATTTTTAACATTACTTCCCTACTCCTATATTCAATGCTCTGATTTATAAAGGCCAGCACACCAAAGGCTTTCTTTACCACCCTATCTACATGCGATTCCACCTTCAGGGAACTATGCACAGTTATTCCTAGATCCCTCTGTTCCACAGCATTCCTCAATTCCCTACCATTTACCATGTACGTCCTATTTTGATTTGTCCTGCCAAGATGTAGCACTTCACACTTATCAGCATTAAACTCCATCTGCCATCTTTCAGCCCACTTTTCCAAATGGCCCAAATCTCTCTGTAGACTTTGAGAATCTACTTCATTATCCACAATACCACCTATCTTAGTATCATCTGCATACTTACTTATCCAATTTTCCACCCCATCATCCAGATCATTGATGTACATGACAAACAACAGTGGACCCAACACAGATCCCTGAGGCACCCCACTGGTCACCGGCTTCCAACCTGACAAACAGCCATCCACCATTACTCTCTGACATCTCCCATTCAGCCACTGTTGAATCCATCTTGCTACTCCGCCATTAACACCCAAAGATTGAACCTTCTGAACCAACCTTCCATGGGGAACCTTGTCAAAGGCCTTACTGAAATCCATATAGACAACATCCACTGCTTTACCCTCATCAATTTCCCTAGTTACCGCATGTGATAGTAGTAGAATTAGACCATTCGGCTAATCAAGTCTACTCCGCCATTCAATCATGTCTGATCTAGCTCTCCCTCCTAAAGCCATTCTCCTGCCTTCTCCCCGTAAACTCTGACACGTGTACAAATAATGAATCGACCTATCGCTCCCTTAGTAATATCCGCTGACTTGCCTCTATTTTGGCAAATAATTCCACCAATTCACCACCTTCTGACGAAAGATATTTCTCATCTGTTTCCTTAAAAAGGCCATTTTATTCAGAGGCTATGATCACTGGTGCTAGACTCTCCCAGTATTGGAAACATCCTCTCCACATCCACTCTATCCAAGCCTTTCACCAGTCTGTATGTTTCAATGGAGGTCACCCTCATTTTTCTCGAATAAAGCGAGTACAGACCCAGTGCCATCAAACGCTCATCGTCGGGATCGAAGTCAAACTCTTCAATACGACTCGTGGACGACTTGATTTACCATCTGCAGTGAATTTATTTTACTTGCCCAAGGAGTGAAGTGTCACAGTCAAGGGCTGTGAACCCAGCTCTAAAATTAATTTGGTACAGCAGGACATTTGTACACCAAAATATATTTACTAAGGACGTACAAGGGTGAGGTAGATTGATATGTAAATTACAGAATCTATACTTAACTTTTACATTACACAATGGTCAAGACTCTCTCTCCCCCTCTGCTCCCCTCTCTTTCCTCCCTCTCTATCTCTCCCCCATCTCCCCCTATCTCTCCCCCCCTCACTCTCTCTCTCTCTCTCTCTCTCTCTCTCGCTCCTCTGAACTCTCCCACTATGTCCCCCTCTCTCTCCGCTAAAGGAGGTATGGGAGAGGGAGAAGATGAGGAGCTGTGTAACACCTTCTCCCCCCCCCCCCCCCCCCCCCCCCTCCCCCCCCCCCCGTCTCCCCGCTCTGGTGGATCGACATAACTCACAAACAGTGATTAAGATCCAAAGACTTGTATTAACAATACAGGAAAGGTAACTTCATCTTAACACACAGCTCAATACTGGGAGAGAAGGGGAAAATTGATTTTCATTCAACCAGTGGGCGGAACCACAGTATGACTCATGGCATGAGTGACACTGGTCTACATTCTCCCTCTTAAAGAATTAAATGTAAGTACAAAGCCATTGACTAAATAAGGCATGCACAGAATTTGATGAGAAGCTGGAGGAAAGTCAAACATAGCCCGGGTACTTTACGGTGGGCTTGGAAACACGACCACCACGTGCGCGAAATAATCCAGGTCTGTTTTACGCCTCCGGAGACAGAGTCGGTGGTATAACAAGTGGCGGAGATTGTAAAGGCATTCCCGGTGATGGAACAGGGGACTTTGGCACAGGCGGAGGAGGCGTCGCCATTGGCAGGGCAGCCGTTTCTGAAGTGGGTTATTGTGCTTGTACAGGCGGACCGATGCCGCTGGACGTAGACGGAAGTACAGTTGTACGGTCCGGATAATACCGAGGTTGAGCTGGCTCATTCACAGGCAGGAGATGTTGCCTGTTGCGTCTGCAGGTGCCGCCATCAGCACTGACCAAATAGCAGCGAGGCTCAGAGGCAGTTCCAGAAATTACACCGATACGGACATGACCTTTATCAGTTTGCAAACGAACTACTAGCCCTTCGGTTAATGGTGGCAGCGGTCTGCTCGTTTTGTCATACCACTGTTTCTGAATGTCACGCGTGTGTTGCAGCCTGGATTGCCCTGCCGATGGTGGGACCACTTGCGGGATTAATGTCCGATCTGCTACAGGAACTGTGTCTCGGGTCTACCTTGACAATAAACGTTGAGCAGGTGAACCCAAGATGGGGTCGCGGGAGATGTTGCCTAGGTTGAGCAGGTCCAGGTACGCGTCGGAATTAGCTCTGTGGGATCGTTCCATTAATTATTTGGCACTCTTGACAGCCCGTTCAGCCAGTCCATTCGATTGAGGATATTCACGGCTACTGGTTATGTGGCGAAAACCCTAGCGTGCAGCAAACTCCTTGAAGTGCTGGCTAGTAAATTGAATGCCGTTATCAGATAGTAGTAGACAAGGAACTCCATGGTGTGCATAATGGCGAGCGAGTTTTGAGAAGTGGGGCGACTAAAATGATCGATGTCAAACCAGCCTGAATACAAGTCGACAAGAACCAGGTACTGCTTGCCATGCACCTCAAATATGTAAGTTGCCACTGTGGAACAGGGGAGCGTAGGAGCCGGATGTGAAAGAAGCGGTTACTTTTGTTGATGAGGTGCCAGGCTGTTAGACACTGCACAGGATGCCACATTCTCGAGAATGTATTGAGCCACCCCAACATGTTTTTGGCTCGTTTGACAGTTGCTTCGGCGCCTGGGTGCCCTGCATGGACAGCGTCAAAATATTTGCAGTTTAGCGAAGCAGGGACAACAGCCTTGTGACCTTTTACGATTATGCCATCCTGCAGGTCTAGCTCATCGCGGACGGCTAAGAAGGGCCGAACTGGCAACGGTAAATTGCAGTGCTTGTCTGGCCAGCCGCGCTTAATGACGGAGGCGAGCGACGGAGGTAAGTTACCGTGAGCAGCAGTGTGGGCAACCAGCTCCTCCACAAAGGACGAGAGAATAAAAGACTCAGTCATTATTATAAATTCATCATCCGGTGAGGGCATGTCCTCGCAGGTCTTCCGGGGGAGCACGCGAGAGTGTGTCAGCCAGGTGCATGTCCTTACCACGTTTGTAGTTCAGTACAATGTCATACTTTAGAAGTTGCAGCAACATCCGCTGAAGGCGTCCTGGAGAGGCATGAATCTGTTTGTTAAAGATGCTGACCAGAGGTTGGTCGTCAGCTAGAATCGTGACCGTATGTCCGAAGATAAAGTCGTTAAATTTCTTGCAGGCGAAAACGACTGCTAGCAGTTCCTTTTCAATTTGGGCGTAGCGTTGTTCCGTGTCAGTCATGGTGCGCATTACCTTCATTTTTTAAGACATGCTGCGCCAAGTCCGTGTTGTGAAGCGTCACAAGTCAGCCTGACCGGTCGTTTAGGATCAAAATAAGCGAGAGTAGGAGCACAAGACATTTGCTGCTTAAGAGTGTCGAACAACACTTTGCTGTTGCTCGTGCCAGGCTCAAACATTGTATTTGTGGGAAAGCTGGCGCAGTAGGGCTAATATTTCATAGAAGTGAGGAATACATTTCCCCAGGTAGTTCACCATGCCAAGGTAGCACTGCAGACTGACACGCCTCTGGGTGCTGATAGCTCGTCGATGGCACTGGTCTTCGCCGGATCAGTTTTTAGGCCGTCTTTAGTGAACACATGGTCCGCATTCAGCGGGAGCAATCTGGACACCAGCCAAGACAAACATTACTGGTTCACAATGAAATCTTCTGGCACGCCGAGCAGCTTCTGTGCCTGCTAGGTTGAAGAGAATTGAGGCACGAACGCCTGGAGCAGCATCCGTGTGAGCCGCGTCTATTTAAATGGTGAAATCCTCTTCAAATATGCTCCACCATTCTGCGAGGTCTTCATCAATCACCAGAATCTCTGGTTCTCTGAGAGCAGAATCCATAGTAAAACATATACTGGACAAAAAAAACCTAAAATAAAAGCAATAGAATTAGGCAAGGAGTGAGTCCGAGTTTTCTGACAACATGTTGGAAATACTTAACTCACGTACAGTGATTAAGATCCAACGACGTTTTCAAGCAATACAGCGTAGGTAACTTCATCTTAACACACAATTCAAGGCTGGGGAAGAAAGTGAAAAGGGCGTTCATTAAACCAGTGGGTGGAGCCACAGTATGACATAGTATGAATGACACTGATCTACACGCTCCCTCCGTTTTTCCATGGTCAATTCGTCCCGTTCCATCAAACCACCCCTTCCACTAGTACTTTCCCTAGCAACCGCAGGAAATGCTACACTTGTCGCTTTACCTCACCCCTTGACTCCATCCAAGTACCTAGGCATTATTTCCAGATGCGGCAGGGGTTCATCTGCACCTCCTCCAACCTCATCTATTGCATCCGTTGCTCTAGGTGTCATCTGCTCTACATCGGTGAGACCAAGCGTAGGCTTGGCGATCGCTTCGCCCAACACCGCCGCACAGTTCGCATTAACAAACCTGATCTCCCGGTGGCTCAGCATATCAACTCCCCCTCCCATTCCGCATCTGACCATTCTGTCTTGGGCCTCCCCCATGGCCAGAGTGATCATGTTTCACTTGGGTAGTTTACACCCCAGCGGTATGAACATTGTCCTCCAATTTCAGGTAGTCTCTGCTTTGCCCCTCCTTCCCTTTACCTTTCTAGCTCTCCCACTGCTTGCTTTCTTCATCCCACCACTCCCATCCCTACATTAATCTGAAGAAGGGTCTGGACCAGAAACTTGACCTATTCCTTCGCTCCACAGATGCTACCTCACCAGCTGAGATTCTCCAGCATTATTTCTTCGATTTTACAGCTTCTGCAGTCCTTCCTTACATTTTAATATATGATACACACGCTCCTACCTTTCGAATCAAATTCCAAGATATTAAACTAATATTGGTTAGCCCCTCTCTCCCTCCCCTTCTTCTCTCTCTCTCTCTCTCTCTCTCTCTCTTCTCTCGCTCTCTCTCTCTCTCTCTCTCTCCCGCTCCGTCTCTTCTCTCTCTCCGCTCGCTCTCTCTCTCTCTCTCTCCTCTCTCTCTCTCTCTCTCTCTCTCCTCTCTCTCTCTCTCCCTCTCTCTCCCGCTCGCTCTCTCTCTCTCTCTCTCCTCTCTCTCCCGCTCGCTCTCTCTCTCTCTCTCCCGCTCGCTCTCTCGGTCTCTCTCTCTCTCTCTCCCTCTCTCTCCTCCGCCTCTCTCTCTCTCTTCTCTCCTCTCTCTCTCCCTCTCTCTCTCTCTCTCCCTCTCTCTCTCCGCTCGCTCTCTCTCTCTCTCTCTCTCTCCCTCCTCTCTCTCTCTCTCTCTCTCCTCTCTCTCCTCTCTCTCTCTCTCCCTCTCTCTCTCTCTCTCCTCTTTCTCCCCCGCTCTTTCTCTCCGCCTCCTCCCACTTCATAAGAATTGACAGTAATAAATTCAAATAATGTAATATTTGATACCCCCTCTCTCTCCCCCTCCTTCCCCTCTCGTTATCTCCCTCTCCTTCTCTCTCTCTCTCCCTCCCCTCTCCATCTCTATTTCCTTCTCCCCTCTCTCTCTATCTCTCTCTCTCACTACCCCTTCTCTACCCCCCTCTTTTTCTTCTCATTCAGTGACCCTGTCGCCCCATGTGCCTAAAATGAACTAAATAGTTAAGCTAAAAGCTAAACTCTCGCCTCTTATCAGCTCTCTCTCCCATCTCTCTCTCCCCTCTCTCTCCTCTCTCTCTCTCTCTCTCTCTCTCTCTCTCTAGCCCTCTCTCTCTCTCTCTCTCTCTCTCTCTCTCTCTGTCTCTCTCTCTCTCTCTCTCTCTAGCCCTCTCTCTCTCTCTCTCTCTCTCTCTCTCTCTCTCTCTCTCTCTCTCTCTCTCTCTCTCCCTCTCTCTCCCACAAACTCCCCTCTCTTTCAACGCCCGTTTCTCTCCCTTCCCCCCCGCCCCTCCACTATCTCTCTCCTTATCTCTCCCCCCACTTCTCTCTCTGTCCCCACACTCACCCCTGTATCTATCTTCTCTCTCTCTCCAACCCCTCACTCTCTCTCGGCCTTTTGCATTATCCATCTCTTTGTCCCTATGTGTCTCCCCTATCTCTGCTCCCACCCTTTCCCCTCTCTGTTCCTGTGACCCCATGTCTCTCTCTCTCCCTCTCTCTCTCTACCCTCATTCACTCTCTCTTCTCTCCCCTTCCATCTCTCTCTTCCCTCCATCCCTCTCTCCATTCCCCTTCCATCTATCTCCCCCTTTCCTTCCCCCCTCTCTCTTGGTTCTCCTCTCGCCCTCGCCGCTCGCCTCTCCTACTTCACCCCCAACTTTCCCCAGCTATTTTCCACTCTCTCTAACCCTCCCTCCCTTCTCTCTCCAATCTACCCCCTCTCTTATCCCTCCCCTCTCTCTCCCTCAATCTCCCGCTCTCTCTACCCCCCAACTCCCTACCCCTTCCCTCCCCTCTCTCCTTCACCCCTCTCTCTCACCCCTCTCTCTTCTCCCCCTCTCTCTCCCCTCTCTCCCCATCTCTCTCCCCCCTCTCTCCCCTTTCTCTCGCCCACTCCCTCTCCGTCCCCCTCTCCCTCCCTCTCTCTGATCCCTCTCTCTCCCTATCTTCCACCTCCCTTTTTATCTTCCTCTCGATAAAACCCTCCCTCTCGCCCCGCTCTTTCCCCCTCTAATCCAAACCTCTCCCCACCCTCTCTCTGCCCCTCTCTCCTCCCTTTCTCTCTTTCTCTCTTCCCCACTATCTAACCCCCTCCCTCTCTAACCCCGTCCCTCTTCACCCCATCTCCCTCTCCCCGTCTCTCCTTCCCCCTCTCTCTCCATTCTCTCTCTAACTCTCTCTCTCCCCCTCTCTATCTCCGCCTCTCCCTGTTCCCGGCCTTCCCTCCTTTCTCTCCCCCCCCCTCTCACTTCTCTCTTTCCCTCTCCCCCCTGTCTCTGATCTGGAACATCACCATCACTGTAGATGTTTACCATCATGTAGATAAGGAAGGGGGGTTAATTCACGTGGATACAGTGGGGAAAACGGCCATTTTCTCGCAGGAGGCAAACGTCGGCCATCTCGAAATAGGCCCCACACTCTAGCCCTCCTCTCGCTGCTTTACGTTTACGTCGCATGGTGGCTAACCATTTTAACCGCACTTCGCAAGAAAGGCGTTGGAGAGAGGTGAAGGCGTGCAGGTGAGGTGAGAAAAGGCGAGAGACAGATAGGTGTGAGATACCCTTTATGCTCACAATTAATACTCAAAGACTAAATCTTGGAAGCAAGAGATTTCTTTATTTTACGAGTCTGCAGACCGGGTGCCTCTTCCAACTCGAGACACACCGAAGCCAGCGAGATCATCCCCTTTATACACAAAATCTTACATTCAATCTCCCCTCCGGACCTTTCTCCAATCAGAGTCGGAGGTGCACAATCTGTAAGTACAACCCACCGTACATCCCCTCGCACCTCCCATATCATACATCGCATGTTCAAACATGTTCATGGTAATGAGCAATTTCTTGACCAGGGGTGTGTTGTAATATTCATTTTTTTCTATTAAGCATGCTCAATTGCTCATGACCTGGCCCAGTTTTACTCACCTCCTAGTGAAACCCTCTCAGTTTTCCTATATCAGCACTAAAGCTAAGCTATAGTGACAGGGGTCCCATCTATCACTCCTTTCCACTGATAGGGATCTCTCTACACCACCCCCTTCTCTAGCTACACAATGAATCTCTCCTAACTCAAGGCCTCAAGGATGGGTCTGGCAACTGGCAACCTTCAGACACTGCTGTCAGATCCTCTCTCCAGCCCCTCTCTGTTTGAATTCTCTTTAAAACTCCTTTCTTTAATAGGGTTTAATCCTTTATTCCTCACCAATCCTCCCTTTTTCTTTTGCTACGCATACACTGATTAAACCCTCATTTTAAGTTCCTTCAATTCGAACTGACGTAACATCGTCCTAACCTTCTCCTCCTGTAAATCATAAACTTCCCCTGGCCGCATTATCATTATTTTCTGTATTTCCCCTTTCTCTCCCATAGCATGACTACAGCCTGCATCTGACATACTTCTGGTAATAAGTTCCCTAAAACAAGGGATACAACAGGGGATAAAGATCAGTCCAGCCACTGCACATAGAAACACAAGTCCCACCGTTCTCCACCATGTTCCTCCGAGGATAGAATCCACCATTGGGTTCCCATAATCGAATTCCACTTTTGTATTGGGAACATGCGCCAACTTCCGGATCCCTTCTGATATGTCCATCACTGCCTGTCCATTATCATCGATGTTCAAACAGCAATTAGAGAGGTTGAATTTCCCGCATACCCCTCCTTCTTCTGCCAGGAGGTAATCTAGGGCTAACCTGTTCTTTGGTATATCGCTGCTTCTCATCTGCGTCTGCTGCTTGCCAGCATCTCCAGCGCCCCCCGCAGTTTGGTTGGTAATTACCTCCAGTACTGCCTGTAGCCTTATGATCCGGTTTAACATGTATACTGGTGTTCGGTAGCCCCAGGATCCATCCTGTGCCCAGGTGGCTGGTCCGTAGTATGAGATGATTCTTGTGGTGGCTCATCATCTTCCCATTCTCCAATGTCTATTTTCCTCTTTTTCCGATATAGGTCATCAAATACAGGTGTTCCTAACGACCGGCCTTCTTTGGGGTTTAATAGGAAGAATCCAGGTTGTACCAGTCCAATAAAACAAGTCCCACTCCAATTCATCGGTAACACCCGAGTATGCCTTGTATCCGCATATCCATAACAGTCCTTCAGGGGCCGGTCCACTAGAGGCAACCTTGTTCCATATATCTCGCAATACTGGGATCCCCTGATAAGGGTTATTCCCGGTGCAGTTCCATAGTCCGGCTGATTCCACTCCATCAATCTCCATCCGGATAGCGCAGTTTTTCCCATATTTCTTAGTTAGATACCATTTAGGCTCCTCTGGCCACCACACTCGGGACTGATTTGGCCACTGGGTGACGATGCGCTGGCAGGAGCTGCTGCCTACTAGGACGGCATCCTTTGCCCAGGGCCTAGCAATACACTCAGTCCCGACCGGAGCATCTGTCAGGACCCATACCTGGGGATCTCGGTCTTGTCCAATTGTCAGGTTCCACCCCATCAGGTCCCATATTTCAACAATGGATCCTTTCCACGGCCAGCGTGAATTCATCAGTGGTCCTCCGCAGACCCAACAGTTAGTCACATTCAGGGTCCAGCTATCGGGTGGCCAAGTCCACAAACAGGTTTTTTCCTCCTTCAGGGATTTCGATCTGCTTCTTGATTTCTTCGTACAGTGTCTGGTGCACTTGAGGCTGAGTATGTGGGGGAGGGGAGGCTTAGTGACTACTACCTTAGTATCTCTTTCACTACTTCCTTCCTTCGTCTTATCTATTGCCCCTTTTATGATCTGAGAAGGGAAAACTAACTGTACACAAACCCATCTCTTTCCCTTGGGCAGGTAACGGCCCCAAACTTCACTATATACCCCCTGTTGCCTGCCATCAAATACTCCTTTTCCCCCTCTTTACAAATGATTCTATTCTTTCGGTCATGGCATGCTTTATTCACATGGGAATGATAGGTAAATGATCTGGTTATTACCCCCTGTATTGAATAGGATGATAACATTTATCACAATTATTAATACCTTTTACAACAATTACATACAAAGCAAACAATACCACAACTGCTCCTTTCATACTGTCAGTTATACATTCAATGCTTTCTTTTTAGAATTACTGTTAGGGGTTTACTTCCCGACTTCACCGTCCACTGTTCCTCCTCCTCAGGAACGGGTGGATCGACGGGTCCTTTAACCGGATCGCGTGGGTCCACCCTTTTTCTTTTATTCGACTTGCTGTCTCGGTTGTCAGTAATACTAGGTATGGGCCGGTCCACCTGGGCTGGAGTTTCTCCTCCTTCCAATTTTTGACCAGTACCCAGTCGCCGGCCTTTACAGCATGTATTAGGAAAGTCAAGTGGCGGGCTTTGAGCCAATAATCCTTTCGCTTTTAATTCTGTAAGGGAACGAGATACAGCCAGTAAATAGTTCCTTGAGAATACATCACTGCCCTCTATGGTGGGTATTCCTTCTATCTTTCCCAAATAAGGTAACCCAAACAACATTCCATAGGGGGACACTGCTAACTTTGCATGGGGTCTCCGTTGCTTTTCTCAAAGCCTTTTCTGTTTCCCTACTGCTCCAAACATATGCCAGATTCCATGTACATATGCTGCTCTTAAAGCCTTAATTTCTGCCAATTGAGCTAAGCAGATTGCAGGCAAGCTTCCAATTTGATCCTGCGCTATAGCTTTTACTTCTTTAGATATTACTCGTCCAAAATTATTCTACCTGCTGCTGACAAAACAAAAACTTCTTCCTTGATACATCATGACCTCCTGTGCCATCTTTTCCAAGATAATTACAATGGTCTCTTTCTCACGTTGCTCGTCACTTGTGGAACAAACCAACAAATCATTCACATACTATATCAAACACCTTCCAAATCTGCCTACAACATCTGATCAAAAACACGGCGCTAGTATTTAAAAACGCTGCCGCATCCTTGCCTAGGTGTTATTTAATACCTCTTCTTAATGTTCTTACCATAGCTATGTTCACCATTTATCTTAATATTATTATTAAGATTTATTATTATTATTATTATTTATTATTATTATTATTATTATTTCCTGATTATCGTACCTGTTCACATCCCCAACACACCTTATCCATTACCTATCTCCTTTACTAGCTTTGTCTGGGCTTAGATCCAGATTTTATTTCACTCCCGATAGGGCATTTGAGAAAACACTCTCCCAAATACATTATTATTGCATGGAATCTCTGGCCCCTGTTTGGCTCTGTCATAGGACTCACTGTGTGTCGGTGCATCACTTATTTCAGACTTTTTCAACCAGGTCTGTTGTTACTGACAACGTTGTCTTTCCTTTTCACGCTCTTTCTTTCTAAAGCAGTCTCATCAATTCATCCCTTGCCTTCCCACTTTAATCCTTTCTGATCTGCCTTCTTTCTCATTCTAAACTCAATGTCTTACTTCTCAGATAGTAATTAAATCGTCCACATACTTGCAACAGCTGTATCTCATCAGTCCTCGGGACGTCCTCTAATACTTGTTCTAATATCTGTCCAAACAGGTTCGGGGGGGACTCTGTAAATTCCCGAGGGAGTGCAGTCCACCGATACTGCTGTTTCCTTTGGGTCTCTGGGTTTTCCCATTCAAACGCAAAAAGGTTCCTGCTCTCTTCAGCCAGGCGGACAGCTCCAAAAAGCGTCTTTTAAATCTATCCACACTGAAACCACTTGTGATTCGGGGGGTATCCGTCCCATTATGGTATACGGGTTCGGGACCACCGGGTGTCGCGTTCTAAACTACCTTATTTAATTCCCTGAGATCCTGGACCAATCTGAACGTCCCGTCGGTCTTCCTTACGGGGGTGTTATATGGGGACATACAACTCTCTAATATTCCGTCCTTTAGTAAGTTCTCTATAATTGGCTGAAGTCCTCTCCTTCCTTCCATAGAAATTGGATATTGCCTTACCCGTACTATCTCACTTTCTTTTTTCAGAGCTATTTTCAAGGGTGGGATCTGCAGCCCACCCCGGTTTCCTTCCTTGGCCCACACTGCGGGACTATTCTTCCCTGTCCTCCGTTGGTCAATTTATACTCAATTGGACTATTATCTGTCCCCCCTACGGGGGCTGTTCCCATTTGAAAGTCTCTCCCCATCAAATTTATCCCTGCCTGGGGTACCAAGATTAAATCTTCTATAGTTTCCCGATTCTCTATATTTCACCACCACCCCTTCTACCTCGGGTAATTGTCATCACTTTCCCTTCTACCCCTGAGATTCTAACCTGTTTTTTTTTTTTTACCCAATCTCATTCCTTCTGGTACCTTAGTTATACTCGATCTTTCTGCTCCCGAATCTACCATAAATATCATATCCTCTCCCTGGGGTCCTAATCTCAAGTTTACCAGAGGTTCCCGTGTTGTGTATCCACATACACCCCAGGGAGCGGAACCCCTGACTCCCCTATTCTTCCTCCATGAGTGCGTACGACTGACTCCTCCCGTTCGTCGCTTAGGACATTCCCTCTTGAAATGACCCTCCTCTTTACAATTAATAACACCAGGGGTGGCCCGAGTACCACCTCCTGATCCTTGTTCCTTGTTTTCCCGGGGACCCCAATTTCGGTCCCTCCATTCACCTCTTCCTCGTCCTCCAATACTACTTGCTGTACTGCTTGCAACATCATTTTTGCCTTTCCCTTCTGTTTCTCCTCATCCCGTCTTACATATACCTTTTGAGCCTCTGTTAACAACTGATTCAATGGTTTTTCATTCCAATCTTCCAATTTTTCCAATTTCTTTCTAATATCTGGCCATGATTTTGTTACAAAATTAACCTTCAACAACTGCTGACCTGCGGTCGTATCAGGGTCTATCCCCGAATACTGCTGGACATTTTCCCTTAACCTTTGTAAAAACACTGTTGGAGGTTCGTCCTTGTTCTGCTGATTTTCAAAAGCCCGTTCGAAATTCTGTCCCTTGGGAACAGCTTCTCTGATTCCCTTTATTATTATCTCCCTGAGATCTCTCACACACTTCTTCTGTTTGGGTTACTCCAATTCGTGCCGTAATGGGATATTTTACTGCTCCCGCTTTAATCCTGTAACCCCTTCTCCTGCCTGTCTGACCATCTGTCTTTCTTCTGAAGTAAACAAACTTCCCCTTATTGACATCATTGTCTGCCAACTCCTTTTTGTTTTCTGGGCCCCATTAATTTATTTTACCCTTCTCCAACCAGAATGTTTATCTAAACAAACCATAAAAGCTGCTTGTTGTTCAGCAATTAACTTATTTCTAATTTTGTTCAAACCATTCCCCCTACAAATACATACGACTAACAATTTTCCAAATTAACTTTACTGAAAAGAAACCTATAGCAACCAACGACTAACAATTTTCCAAATTAACTTTACTGAAAAGAAACCAAGCAACCTACATTTTCCAACACTTCCCTTTTTAAGTTGCGATGATACAAAGCATTGTCCGTTACCTTACAATAACCTCCCCCATTGCTTACAATTCCTTAAAGGAACACACACACAACCCTTACAACATGTGGCCCACAGCAAACAAACCTATCACATATACAAACTTCCTCATTCATACAAAACCGGTTTTTACACACACATTACATTTTTTCAATTCTTACTTCAATGAGATTGTTTGAAACAACTCAATATTTTTCATAAAAACATTTTTGGCCCTAGGAACGGATCTATTTGTTCAGCCAGTCCCAAGGGGTCTTCCAATAAACTTTTCATCTCCTTTTTAAAGTTCCTCACCCCCATACTGGTGAGAGGCACATAGTTTCCTTACTCTTACCCCGGGTGTTCCCTTCACCCCATCCAACATTCGCCCCAACGGACTATCGGGCGGAATGTTAGGCTCATATCAGTATGAGCCTCATCCCGGTTCCCGGACCTTACTCCTCCCATTCCGGTTTCCCATTACCTTGTCGGACTATTCCCGTCCGACAAACCCCGGTCGCCCAGGCAATACTTAATAGTCGTTTTTCTTACCTGGGTCCTGTGCACAAGAATCACTCGACGTCCCGTACGTATTTTACCTTTCACCCCCCCTCTTGCTTCCCGAGTCTTTTTCACCGGATATCACTCGCTCAAACTGATGATGGCAAGCAAGGAGATCAGAGACTGCTGAAATCAGCAGGGTGCACCTTCCCCTCCTTCTTTGCCTCCACCAAGCAGCCGGAGTGGCGATCCCGGACGAACCCCAATTTGTGAGATACCCTTTATGCTCACAATTAATACTCAAAGACTAAATCTTGGAAGCAAGAGATTTCTTTATTTTACGAGTCTGCAGACCGGGTGCCTCTCCAACTCGAGACACACCGAAGCCAGCGAGATCATCCCCCTTTATACACAAATCTTACATTCAATCTCCCCTCCGGACCTTTCTCCAATCAGAGTCGGAGGTGCACAATCTGTAAGTACAACCCACCGTACATGCCCCTCGCCACCTCCCATATCATACATCGCATGTTCAAACATGTTCATGGTAATGACCAATTTCTTGACCAGGGGTGTGTGTTTTGTAATATTCATTTTTTCTATTTAAGCATGCTTCAATTGCTCATGACCTGGCCCAGTTTTACTCACCTCCTAGTGAACCCTCTCAGTTTTCCTATATCAGCACTAAAGCTAAGCTATAGTGACAGGGGTCCCATCTATCACTCCTTTCCACTGATAGGGATCTCTCTACACCACCCCCTTCTCTAGCTACACAATGAATCTCTCCTAACTCAAGGCCTCAAGGATGGGTCTGGCAACTGGCAACCTTCAGACACTGCTGTCAGAATCCTCTCTCCAGCCCCTCTCTGTTTGAATTCTCTTTAAAACTCCTTTCTTTAATAGGGTTTAATCACTTTATTCCTCACATAGGGAATATAAAGATGAAAGGAAGAGATAGCTGAGAAGAAGAAAGGGGAAGCGATGGTGAACAATCAAAGGGAGGGTGAGTTCGGAGCGAGCGGGTTGGCAAAAGGGAGAGAGTGATGTGTCAGAGAGATACAGAGAGACGGAGGGAGAGGCAGTGAGAGTGAGAGGGGAGGGAGGGTTAAGGGGAGAGAGGTTGACAGAGAGAGGGTGGAGCGGAGAGGGAGAATAGAGAGGGTCAGAGAGAGAGTAACATTTCAGAGAGAGGATGGTGGGAGAGAGAAAGGGAGAAGGGTGATGTGCGGCGGAAGCGCTGTTTTATTTACGTTTAGGACGATTCTGAGGCGGCAATGTGTCTGTTCTCTAAGTGTCGCGAGTCTTTGGATCGTTGCTTCTCAGAGGTGGTGAAGTCAGCGAATGTCATTGTTCCAGGGTAAAGTCAGATCCATTCCACGCAAGCTAGGAGTGAATGGTTACCGGTGTCGCCGGGAGTGTGAGGTTGAGGTTACAGTCAGATGAGGCGCAATCATATTTAGTGGTGAAACAGAGTAGATGGGGCATTTTAGTCCGAGACGAATTGTTGAACTAATTCCTCAATCGCGCAGCCCATCTTCAAACTGGACACCAGAAGCCCTGAGAGGGTCCCTGGAATTTGGGATTGCATTGCTGAGCGAATTGGAATGCAGGAAATCAGATTAACAGCATGAAGTTGGGTCTGATGGAGTTTGAACCAATATCCACTTTGCTGGAACAATGGCGCTCCCAATTTCCATTGCTCAATGTCGCAACAGTTCACATACTTGGGAGTTTCTGAATCAAGTCTTTGAATAAATCACGACCTAGCTCATGAGGGATTTCAATTGGCTGATGTCATCTGTTTGCGAATCACTTCAAAATCTCTATTTTTAAACTATGTTGAAACTTCGTTGTCCCGGTGGAGACGGAACATGGTATAAAATCTCCGGGAATGTTCTGCCCCAGCATTTCATTCCGAGAGATTACCGGTAGCTCACGGGGATACGTCGCTGAGCAGAGAAATGGGGGGAAATCTTTGGGAATATTTCAGCGTACAGAAAATCTTGTACGTGATCATTGCTGCCGTTGGAGTACCTGGTAAGTGAGCAGAACAATTCAAGATTTATAACTCCGTGTGTTAACCCGTGTTCCCCTGATTCTGATTCCGTTACAAGATTCCCAACTGATGATCGTTGTACAAGAATATGGGAAGTTTATCAATCCTCTCAGTGAAATATTTTTGAATTAACGCTGTGATTTTTCTTATTTTCAGACAGCTGAAACTAACCCTCTTTTTCTCTCAGTGCCGGGACCCACGGGAATGTTGTTCTTGTCTTCAGTGAGACCCAGAGTTGACCCAGTGCTCGGGACAGGCAGTTGTCCGACATGGTGTGACTGGGAGGGGTTTGCATTGTGAAGTTCACTGTGTCTGAGTTCTTGAACACCCGCTCCTGTGGACACGTCTGACAGTAGAGACTGTCACAGTCGGATTGCACCGCATGTTAGTCAATAATTGGATCGATCTCCTGAACGAGTAGTCGCTGATCTACCGGCGTGTGTTGTTACCGAACTGAACTCACTGTGGATTGAATCCATTAACGCAGACACTCTGCTGCCGGATTTAAACTTGTCCCTGCCTCGCATCAGGAACACTCTATCCTCGTCCCCATCAGATTCCGAGTTCCCAGAGCCCTGGTTAAACGCTGCCGGTCACGGTTACGGCCGTGAAATCGGCCCCATCAGAGACTGTGAGCAGGGTTAACTATAGAAAGGAGCATTCCGCCTATTGTAGCGGGCGGCTGCTCGTTCCCTCCCCGCCCTTTACCCCGCCCGTCGCCTTATCTAATCTCCCGTGAAGCAGGCAGGTCGGGCACAGTCGGAGCAGGGTCTGACATTAAACTTGCAGCCGCGCACCGACTCCAACACTCCTGATATTTAACTGAAATTCGAGCTGGTGTTCAGCCCCGGAGAACGTGTTCAGTAATGCCCAATGTCGGTTCTCTTCTCTTTCTGCAGTGAATTTCGTGGCGATTGTGTTCCTGTCCCGGGGAAAGTGCGGTCTCTCCACCTGCACCACTCGCTACCTGGTGGCCATGGCAGCGGCCGATCTACTGACCGTGATCACCACGGTCATTTTGTTTTGGATCCGATATCATTATTTTCAGAGTAGTTTCCTGTCTATATACCCTGTGTGCAGTGTTATTAATGTACTGACGTTTGCAGCTACAGACTGTTCTGTCTGGTTCACCGTCACTTTCACCTTTGATCGGTTTGTCGCCATTTGTTGCCAGAAGCTGAAGAGCAAATATTGCACCGGGGAAACTGCAGCTGCGGTTCTCGCAACAGCCGGCGTTCTGCTCTGTCTGAAAAACGTTCCCCGCTACTTCATAAGTAGACCCCTGAAAATCATTGACAATGTTCAGTGGTTCTGTATTACAGTGGACAGTTATTTCACTGACCCTGGGTGGGTGGCATTTGACTGGATCGACACGGTTTTAACTCCGCTCCTCCCTTTCGCTGTAATCCTGCTGCTCAACGCTCTGACAGTCCGGCACATTTTAGTGGCCAGTCGGGTCCGTAAGGGGCTGCGGGGTGAGAGCAATGGGGAGAACCGCAGTGACCCGGAGATGGAGAGCAGGAGGAGGTCTGTGGTTTTACTCATCACCATCTCCGGCAGCTTCATCCTCCTGTGGCTGACGCTGGTTGTAAACGTCGTCTATTATCAGATAGCAGCAATTGGTATTGATCTGAATCATTCTCAATATATCTTTCACTACGTCGGGTATTTGCTGTGCAATCTCAGCTGCTGCACGAACACATTTATTTACGCGGCGACCCAGTCCAAGTTCAGAGAGCAGGTGACAAGCGCGGTGAAATATGCACTCAGCACAGTGCCTCGGCTCATTAATAAATCCGCGCCCTGAGCGCATCCCAGTGGCGGCCGCATTCTCTCTGCTCCGGCACCTGACAGAACCTACAGGCGCCTGTCACAGCGAGAACGGTCACATTTATCATTCGTCACGTCTCCCTCCGCAGTACGGACCAGTATGGAGCAAACTCCGTTCTGGGACCTACGATCACGTCACCCTCCGCAGTGGGGACCAGTCTGGGGTAAAATCCACCATGGGACCGATCGTCCCGTCTCCTTCCACGGTTCAGATCTGCCTCTTGAACGTGTTCCGTCTGGTATAACCATCCCCAGAATATTTGTCCATTCTCCCACTGGAGACTGAACCGTCTAGTGTGCCCTTCCCCCAGAGGCCCCTACCCCTTCTCACGGTGTCTCAGAGTCATGGGGTCATGCAGCCCGGTAACATTTCCTGCCCAACTCGTCCACTCCAATGCAGTATGCCCCTTCTATCTCATTCCCACCTGCCTGTGTTTGGCCCATATCACTCCCAACCTGTCCTAACTATTTACAGGTCTCCAATGTTTCTTAAAAGCTACAATAATACATGCCGCTGGCAACCCGTTCATTGCACCCACAACCTTGCGTGTATGGGGGGATTTAGTGCTCTATTGTGCGCCACCTGTACCATGTATCTGACTTTACTCACAGAGGCACAGACACAAGGTGGCGTGTAAATCTAACAAGTCGGTTTATTAAAGGCCTTATCGATGCACATTGAGAAACACTCTGAGAAGACCCCACATTCACTCCTCTCTCTTTCCCCGCTCTCACCCCCTCTCCACCCTCTCTCTCGGCCATCACCCCCCATCTCCCCATCTATCCCCTTGTCTCTCTTCTGCGTTTTTCTCTCCCCGCTCTCTCTCCCCCCACTCTCTCCCCCGCTCTCTCTCCCCCCGCTCTCTCCCCCCTCTCCCGTCAACAATCCCCCCCTTCTCTCTCTCTCTCTCTCTCTTCCTATTAAACTGTGTCCTCTGGTTCTGGACCCCCCGCACATCGGGAACATGTTTCCTGCCAACACACTGACGGGATTGTTGTGTGTCCACAACCCTATATTTGTATAACCGCGTATTTAATGGAGTATCAGTATGGTGTTCAGACCAGGACGACCTTCTGTATTAACCCGCAAATACCAGCACCACTCGGGAAACTACGGACGGCAGTGATGCTTACGTGACGTTCATCGTTTGTACTCCAGAAGGCGTTGAGTGGCTCCAGTACGGGCCCCGCTACACCCGGCACCTATTGTATGTACGCAGCCGACACACAGCCCGTCACAGTGCGGCCGCCCTCTCCCCCCTCCACCTTCCCCCCTCCTCTTCTCTTCCCCCTCCACCTCTCGCCTCCACTTCCCTCCCCCCTCCTCCCTCCCCATCACTAACCCCCTCCTCTCTCCCCTTCCCCCTCCCCTATCCCCTCTACTCTCTCCCCCTCTACTCTCGCTCTCCCCTCCCTCCCTTCCACCCATGCATTTCCCCTCTCCACCTTCTCTCTCCCCCTTCTCTCTCCCCCTTCCCTTCACCCCTCCTCAATCTCCCCCTCTCTCTTCCCCTCCACGCTCTCTCCCCTCTTCTCTCTCCCCCTCTTCTCTCTCCCCCTTCACACACTCCTTCTCCTCTCACTCCCCCTCCAATCACTCTACACCTCCCCCCTTCCCTCCCACTCAAACCCAACATCTCCTCCATTCTCTCTCCTCCCCTTTCCCCCTCTGACCCCCCCATCCCTCCTCCCCCTCACCACTTCCCATGCACATGCAACTCCGATTATCCTCCCCCTCCACCCCCCTCTCCACCCCCCTCTCCACCCTCCCCTCTCATTCCCCATTTCCACCCGTCCCTTCTTCCCCCACATCACCTCTCTCCCTCCTCTTCTCCCCCTCCACCTATCCCCCTCCTCTTCTCTCCCCGCCAACTCCCTCATCCGCTCTTCCACCCTCCCCTACACTCGCCCACTCCTCTATCTCCCCCTCCCTCCCCCTCTACTCTCTCTCTCCCCTCTACTCTCTCTCTCTCTCTCTCTCTCTCTCTCTCTCTCTCTCTCTCTCTCTCACTCTCACTCTCTCTCTCTCTCATCTAATCTCCATATCAGTTCCTTGTTTTTAAACCATTCTGGTTAACTGAAATGCAATACTCCAAATGCCACCTGAACAATGTCCTTAAAGCTGCTCATATACATTCCTCTCTCCTTATCTCATGTCCTTTTATCTCCTTATTTTCCCTCACCTCTGTCACTTCCTTCACTCATCTGCCGATCACTGTTAACATAGAGTCAGTCTGAAGAAGGGTCCTGACCCGAAACTTCACCTATCCATGTTCCCTACAGATTGCTGCCTGACCTGCCGAGTTATTCCGGCACTCTGTGAGACATCACCTATCCATGTTCTCCACAGATGGCTGTCTGACCCCTTGAGTTACTGCAGCACTTCGTGTTAGAGTCATAGAGTGATAACAGTGTGGAAACAGGACCTTCTCGCGCCCAACTTGCCCACACTGACAACATGTCCTGGCTACACTAGTCCCACCTGCCTGCATTTGGTCCATGTCCTTCCAGACTTGGCCTATCTATGTACCTGACTATAATGTTTCTTAAATGTTGAGATAGTCCCAGCCTCAACTACCTCCTCCGGCAGCTTGTTTCCATTACACCCACCACCCCCTCTGTTGAAAAGCACCCCTCAGATTCCTATTAAATCTTTTCCCTTTCACCTTGAACCCATGTCCTCTGGTCCTCGATTCCCACACTGGGCAAGATATTCTATGCATCTAACTAAATTGTGTTCTATGCAAGATTCCAGCATCTGCAGTTTCTTGTGTCTCCCTCACCTATATCCACCTATCACTTCTGAAGAAGGGTCTCAACCTGAAACATCACCCATTCCTTCTCTCTAGAGATGCTGCCTGTCCCGCTGAGTTACTCCAGCATTTTGTATCCACCTATCACTTGCCAGGCTTTGTCCAGCCCCCATCTCTCTTTTCCAGCTTTCTCCCCCCACCCTCTCCACTCAGTCTGAAGAAGGGTCCTGACTCAAAACGTCGTCTGTCCATTCCCTCTAAAGCGGTGGAGGAACTCAGTGGGTCAGGCTGCATCTGTAGAGGGAAGGCAATCTAAGGCGACCACTCCCACCTCTCCTTTCCAACTTTCTCCACCCCCACACCAAGCAGTCTGAAGAAGGGTCCTGACCTAGAATGTTGCCTGTCCATGCTCTCCAGAGGTGCAAGTTACTCCAGGAGATTGTGTCTCTTTTTGTAAACCAGCATCTGCTGTTCCTTGTATCTAGACTAGGCGTGCATTTCACCCTACACTTGCGCTCGGTCCGCCAAGGCCTGCTGGATCTCCCGGTTGCCAACCATTTTAACTCCCCTTCCCACTCCCACACTGATCTTTCTGTCCTGGGCCTCCTCCATTGCCAGAGTGAGGTGACACGCAAACTGGAGGAACAGCACCTCATAGCTTACAGCCCAATGACATGAACATTGAATTATCACAATTTAAAGGGACATCTTCCCTCTCCCTCGTGGGCCATCTCTACATCATTCCTAGATGTAGAGATGTCTTCTTCTCACTGGTGAAAGGCGTCAGGATTAATCCGGAGTCACTGCTTCCTGTATTTTAAGTATGTTTTAAAAGTATGTTTCTAGGTTTGTTTCACATGGGGCAGGGGGGTGGAATTGGGGGAAACTTTTTTTCAGTCACTTATCTCGACGGAGATGCGATGTTTCTCCTCTGCCGAGGGGCCTGTGGAATTTAACACCATGAAGCCCGCGGTCTCTAGTAAGAAGAGGCCGACTGCAGAGCTCCATGCTGCGGAGTGTTCCAGTCCTTCCCGACGCCGGAGTTTCCGTCATCCCGACCTGACGCTTCTCGGACGTCGGCAGGGGCAACTACGGAGGGTTTCAACGGCCCCGACCACGGGTGAACAAACGAGGAAGATGATTGAACTTT
Organism: Okamejei kenojei; assembly: GCA_035221665.1. Classification (NCBI taxonomy): domain Eukaryota; kingdom Metazoa; phylum Chordata; class Chondrichthyes; order Rajiformes; family Rajidae; genus Okamejei; species Okamejei kenojei. The sequence goes on along the minus strand of CM069170.1, from coordinate 5,101,840 downwards.
ATTACCTTCCATCACAGTGAGGAATGTGGATTCTGCTGTGGTCGATGTTTCTGTTAAATGTTATTTTATGTGGCTGTGGGTTTTGTTGTTTTTTACTTAGTATGGCTGTATGGTAACTCAAATTCACTGTACCTGAATTGGCACATGTGACAGTAAATGTGAACTGAACTAGCTCTCTTGCAAACATCCAGTGAATTTTCCTCCACTGCCTTCTGTGGCAGGGAATTCCACAGATTCATAACTCTCTAGGTGAAAAGGTTTTTCCTCATCTCAGTCCTAAATGACTTATCCCTTATTCTTAAGCTGTGGCCCCAGTTTTTGATAATATCTTAGCTATATAATATAAATTATAACGCAAGGTATTTTATTAAGTAAAGATTAATTTGACTTCTTTGGGTTCTGAAGCTTTGTAATTCTGTGCTGTAGATGAGCTTGGTGATCAGGAAATTGGAGGCCAGCATTCAAACTGCATTCAAGCTGCTTCCTGTTGTGCCCAAGCAAAATATATTGACAATGGTGGGAGAGGATGTCTTTCCTGAGAAGGTGCTGGCTTCTGTAAGTCTTGAGGGAGGATGTGTTTCCTTTGGAGTTGGGTCTCTGTAAACAGGAACTTCTGTGGGTAATTGATAAAGATCCTTACATTGTTTAAGAAGGTACTGCAGATGATAGACCTTTGACTAAGTTCCTGTTGTTTGGGGGTTTGTGATCGATATAACCATAGCATGAGAAGTATTGTGTTAGTGACAAGAATGCTTTGAATGGGTATACTCTGTGATTGATGTGTTAGACGCCATTGCTCCAACTATGTATGAACGTGTGACTAAGTTTCCAAATACTATAAAAATATGCTGTATGTCATTGTTAATTAGAGTGATGGCCCAGGAGGGTTAAGTATGTGTTGCATACTTGACTTTGTATCCCCTGGCATCTCGCCGGCTAAATGATCAGTAAAGCTTGTGTTGGTTGATCTAACGTATTGTTTTTTTTTGTTTTTTTTTAAATATTTATTTATTATAGAAACAAAATAACAACAGTTACATTATATTTCAATAGTAAAAATACATAGTCTTAATAACTGATTCATACTAATAATATATATTTATACTGTATTATCCTTAGTTATAAATTTCAGAGTTGTATATTTTATATAATTAGAGATACATAATACTACTAATACATTCACAATATTAGCATTATACTCGTACTATTAGTAATTTTCATTTTATCTCTAATTTTTTAGGTATAAGACAAATTTTATGATATTATTGATACAAAAAGTTAGTAAAAAACTTATGTAATTCTTATTATTTCTTCCTAATGTTAACAATATTTATTTTATCGCTAAATTTAAAATTATTGTACCATTAAAAGTACATAATTTTTTATAATTAAAAATATAAAATACTAAAAAAATGCTAATAATACTAAACAATGTTCTTATAAATCTAATAATTTTATATTCGTACTAATATTAAGATAGTGTGTTTCTATATTGTTTTTTTAATTTTTTATTTAGTATAAGAAAAATAGAAAAGTTAGGAAATAGAATAAAGAATAAGAAAAGGTTTGATGGAGAATAAAATATTCGTCATTAATCCGTCCTTATAGATAGATTCATGATTTATTATATGTATCTCTTCATCCACTCAAATATCCAGGCCTCAATCAGGTTCTCGCGCCCGAACCATTATGACCCTGTAAATATTTAATATATGGAGACCAAATACATCTGAAGAGATCTAACCTATCCATAAGGACAAGCCTCAATCTCTCCAAATGGAGTGTCTCCGACATTTCTATATTCCACATTTTGATTGTTGGGAATGCAGGGCCTTTCCAAAATTTTAATATTAATTTTTTTCCAATTATTATTAAACCATAATCAATAAAAGTTCTTTGATTCGTTGTTATTAATTGGTCAGTTTCAATTATTCCAAGTATAATTAAATTTGGGTCAGGGATTATATTTATATTGATAACGGTCGAGATTATTTTAAATATTTCCTTCCAGTATTCTACAATTTTTATGCAGTTAGTAAATGAATGTGTCAAATTTGCTTCTGAAATTTGACATTTGTCACATATTGGAGATATTTTTGGAAAAATATTATGTAATTTAGATTTAGAGTAATGTAATCTATGTAATATTTTAAACTGTATAAGAGAATGTTTAGCGTTTAATGAACAATAATGTATATGTTGTAAACTTTCATCCCATATTTCTGGTCTTATTATTTGGCCTAAATTCCTTTTCCCAAGATACTCTGTATATTTCTGTTGATGGGGTATCATTTTCCAATAAAATATTATATATATATGATATCATTTTTTTCCATATTGGATGTTTATTCAAACATTCATCTTAAAATTTCTATTTTTCTATTTCTAAAATTCATATATATTTGCAGAGGCATAGTTTCTAATTTGTAAATATCTGAAATTTCTTTATTATGTAGCCCATAAATTTGTTGCAACTCTTGAAATGAAAGAAAAAGTGTTTTCCTTATAAAGATTCACCCATCTTAGAAAATTCCTTTATTTTTCCATTTGTAAAAAAGCCTTATCCAAATATTGAAGGTTTAAACATAAAATTATTAACAATCTTAAGACTTATTGGTATAGATTTTAGTTTTAATGCTTTCTTTATTTGTTTCCATATGCGGATTTCCATTTTCTATTATCGGATTTTCACTATAAACTTTTCTTAGCTACATTAATATTAGCAAATATTATAGAGCTAATTTCTATGGAGAACAATCTTCTTCTTCCATATTTAACCAGATTTGGTTTATTGTCTATTTCTCCTAACCAAAAATTCATGTTTTTAATATTAACTTGCCCAGTAATAAAACATCAAGTTTGGTAACGCTAATTCTCCATTTATTTTAGACTTACATAAATGTTTTTTTTATTTATTCTATGGGTCATTATAATCCCAAATAAAATTCGTAATTAAAGAATCTACTTTTAAAAAAAAAATTTTTGGAAGATATATCGGGATTAATTGAAATAAATATAATAATTGTGGGAGAAAACATCATTTTTATTGCTCCATTAATTTTCCATATCATCGAAATAGGTAAACTTTTCCAATATGAAATATTCTTATTTAATTTATCTAGTAATGGGGGGAAATTAGATTTAAAAAAGAATTAAATCTTTTTGTAACAAAAATCCCAAGATAGTTTAATATTTCATTTGTTCATAAAAGGAATCGCAAATTGTTGTAATATATGTAACTTATTCATTGTTATAGGCATAAGTTCACTTTTATTCCAATTTAATTACTGTATCCTGAAAATGATCCGAATTCCGTTAATTAGTTTTTAAACAAATTTCGAATACTTATTTCTGGTTGAGTGATATAATAATACATCATCTGCATATAAGGAAATTTTTATTCTTAGTATTTGCGGTATCATATCCATATATTTCCGGGTGTAGTCTTACCCTCTGAGCAAGTGGTTCTATTGCTAATGCAAACCAATAAAGGTGATAAAGGGCAACATTGCCTACAACCTCGTGATAAATTAAATTTGATTGATAACATTCGATTTGTTGTGTTATTCTAGCTATTGGATTTGAAAATATAATAATTTAATCCAAGTAATAAAACTCCTCTCCCATAGTTTAAAGGCTTCCATCACTGAAAATAAATAAGGCCATTCCACTTGGTCTCAAAAGCCTTTTCTGCATCAAGCGAGAAATAACTACTAAGTCTTTTTTATCACTTCTTTTCGAAAAATATATAATATTAAATGTAAAACAATTCGTATTAGATTATATGAAGAATATCTTTTTGGTATAAATCCAGTTTGATCCGGATGTATTAATTCATTAACAAACTGAACTCAATCTTTTTTGCTAATATTGTTGTTAATATCTTTTGATCTGTATTTAATAGAGAGCATTGCTCATATATGATCCTGGTTCGTCTAAGATCTTTATTTATTTTAGGTATGAGTGTTATAATAGATTCGTTCAATGTATGGAAGCTGCTGTTCTGTATATATCTGTTCATATAATGATTTTAGATATGGAACTATATATTCATGAAATGTTTTATAAAATTCCGAAACCTATACCATCAGGTCCCGGTTTTTTACCGTTTTTTAATGATCTAATAGATTCTTTAATTTCATTTATTGAAATATCAGCATTTAATAATTTTCTTCTATTTTGTAAATCCAGTCCTTTCAAGTTACATTTTTTTATAAATGCATCTTATTTCTATTTTACTTACTGTTGTTTTTAGCAGTGTATAAATTTTTATAATATTGCATAAATCTTTCATTAATATCTTTAGGTTGTATTAATAAGTCACCGTTTGTGATTTAATCCTATGTATAATTTTTTTCCGCTTCAATTTTCCTTAATTGTCGAGCCAGCAGTTTTTGGGGCTTATCCCCAAATTCAAACTGTAATTGTTTAGTATGTTGGTAAAAAATTTTAATCACTTGATCTGTATATATTTTATTTAATTTTATATTTCAATATAAAACATTTTTATTATGTAATGTCGTATCTGGTTTTATTGATTTTTGTCTGTATATCTAATTCCTTAATCTCCTTTTTTTTCTAGATCTTGGTTGTTCTTTCCGAATTCTTTTTATTGTCAAATGCTTGTGAAGAAATCATTATTCCTCGAACCGATATGCCTTAAATGTTTCCCACAATAAGGAACGCGATATCTCTGGTTGATCATTTATTTACAAAAAAAAAAATTTTAATTTGAGTTAATTGATATATTCCTGAGTGGCTTTGTTTTTTTAAAAATTTGTGGATTAAATTTCCACTGTCGATTAAATTTTCTATTTTTATTATTAATTTTAATTTTAAACGTTACTGGAGCGTGATCTGAGATTATTATATTATCATATTTAGCTTCATAAGTAAGTGAGTGTAAGTTTTGCATCCACCAAAAAATAATCTATTCTGAGTAAGTTTTATGTACTGGGGCAGTAAACAAGAATATTCTCGTCCTGTAGGATTTTTCTGTTTCTCCAAACATCTTTAATATTGTGTTTGGTTTGCATATATGCATTTAGCAAATCACTAGAATGTGATTTGTTTTTTCTTTGTTTTGTAGATCTGTCTAAGTAAGGGTCTAATGTACAGTTGAAATCTCCACCAATTATCAAATTATATTGCGTTTAATTTTCGGAATATTATTAAATACTTTTTTTTAAAAAAACAATGGACTATCGAAAATTTGGTCCATATATATTAAAAGAATCACTTTTTCTGTATTTAATTCTCCTATACATAATATAAGATATCTACCATCTTTATCATCTATGGTTAATGTATGTTTAAATAAAGTACCTTTACCGAAAAATTAATTATTGCTACGCCTCTTGATTTATGTGTAAAAGAAGAATGATATATTTTACATCTATCCATTTAGCTTTCAACCTGTTTTGTTCTGCTCCTTTTTTTTAGGTGGGGTCTCTTGAATGTAAATTACGCATCAGCTTACTTGCTTTAAATTTGTCCAATACTTTTCCTCTCTTTATCGGTTCATTAATATACCTTTAACATTCCAACTGCAGAATGTTAATCCCCTCATTCCCCGTATTTCTTTTTAAGTCTCTTAGCATTTTAGATTTATGGGGTATCTGCAGGATCTAAGGATCAGCGCCTGATAAACCCAACCTTACACCTGAACCCTGAATGGATGTAATTTAAATCTCTTTTTTGGCCCCTCATGAATATATCTCCTTGGTACATTATATTAACTCCAATCAAACAATAAAAGATTACTATAGATATAAAAAGATAGATAGATAAATAATTAGATGTATTGTGTGTTAAAAGAAAAAAGAAAAACTACATCTAGAATCGATGTAGTTTGTGACCTGCCATATTAAGATGGCTTTTATACATCTAACGACTTCCGTTCATCGATGTTATTTAACTGACCAGCTCCTGGAATTAGGGAAACTTATTATTCCTTAACAATATTTTTAACGGGGGTATATATATATAATTTAAAAAAGGGGGGGGGGGGGAGGGGGGAGGGGGGAATAATAATAAAAACAACAGGAAGGGGAGAGAGAAAGAAAAAGAGGTAAGAATAAAAAAAAAAAAATTTCTTCCTTTAAAAAATATCAATATCTAAAGCTAACTTAGAAATTCTAATAATATTAGACATTAAAAATACAAAGGCTATATAAAAAGAGAATAACATTACAATTAATTCAGTTCAAAAAGGGAAAATTAGTTATTAATTATTAGTAATAGTGATAGCTAAGTTAGTAGAAATTCCTAATTAATAAAAAAAAAGGTGGGAAAAACTCTAATAATAAAAAAACCGTATTATAATCTTAATGTGTGTGTTATATTATTTATGTTAGTTATATGTTAGAAACTAATTATCAATGTCCAAATATCCAGATGACGTTGTCAAATCTCGTTTTATTCATCTCCATTCCATTACTACATTGTCTATTCAATCAAGTCCAATTATCCTCTTGAAGAGTCTCAGTAAATATTAATCCAAGTTCATGTTGAATATCTGAAAATGGTAAAACAGTCAGTATATTACTTGCTTGTAGGTATTCTTCAAAGTCTTGAAAACTCGCTGAGCAAACTCCAATGCTGCGTTGGGGTCTTGAAAAACGTATTCTCCACATTCTTATAAGAAACTCTTAAAGTCGCTGGGTAGTTCAAACGCGCTATCTCAGATTTTCTACTCCACGCATAAGACTTTTGGCTTCATTGGAATGCTTTTCGCTTTTCCTGGCGACCTCTGGTGGATAGTCTCGATAGATACTATTCCATCCCTTTGACCTTCAAATGTCAAGTTTTTTGAGTTTTCGAAGCTTTTCCGCATAATCTCATCCTTGAACAAAATGTCAAATTACTTTTATTAATCATTTGTCTGGGAGGAGGAGCGTTGGGTCTGGTCTGACGTCTACTGGATCTGTGAGCACGAGCTAATAAAGGCATTTCTTCCAGAGATAGAACTTCTTTGAGTAATTTAGCAGTGAACTCTCGAGGGCCGTCGTTATTCTCTAGACCCTCAGGAATCCCTACGATTCTCAGATTTGACATTCTCTGATGTCCTTCTAGCTCAGTACATTTCTCTGCTGTTTTAGTCAGCATGCTCATCAGACGTTCGTTTTCTGTAAACAGGTTCGCGCTGTAGTCAAAGCATTCGTCTCAGCTGTTTGCTCAAGTTTTTTTATTTCAGCCATCTGTTGTTTGTGTATTTCTTCAATAGGGATTAATCCTAATTATCGATGTCTTTTTTAAAAACATTTTCCAGTTTCTTATCCATCTTTTCCTCCATGGTGTTAAACATTTCAATAAATTCTTCCTTTAATTCATCCGACCATTTTCTTAACCTTTTTTTCAATATTTAACTTCGTTTTTGTTTTAAAAGTCTTTCAGTTGTGATTTCTCATCTGATTCAGCTGAGTATCCCATCAAACGTTTATATGATTTATTTCTTCCTTTTCAATCTTTTATTCTCCCTTTAATTCTTCCTTTAGCTGACATCTTTTCTTTTCTTTTCTTTTTTGTCCACTTTACTTTCTTTCGGCTATCTTTTGAGAAATACACTGACGGCCCATCTCCTACCTTCCATTATTTGTCCCTGGTTTTTTGGACAAATCTTCAAGGGACACATCTTTCCAGAGTTCCTACTCGACTCCGAGGCTTCACTTGGGCCTTCTCCCGGTCTCTGCCGGGTTGTTCGACCTTTTTACCCTTGTCGGTAGGGCTCCGTGAGAACCGAGATAGTTCGTCTCGCGCGCCTGATGACGTCACTACTCTCGGCACAGTCGGTGAGAGAATACAGCAAGCAGTTTGTTGCAGGCAGCCGGTTGTAATGTCTTTTAAAACCCCCGTTTTTTTACAATTTTTTTGCGGCGCTGGCTGGCGCTATACTCTAGGGCTCCATAGCGCCACCGGAAGTCGATCTAACATATTGTGAGTCTCAAGAAATGAAAAAAAAAAACCTTAACAGTTCTGGACTCCCCCAAACATGGGGAACATTGTTTCCTGCATCACCCTGTCCACAATCCCTCACTAATGTTATATGATTCTATTATAGGATACCTGATTTCATCCTTCTGAATTCCAGTGAATACAAACCCAGTCGACCCATTCTACATTCAACACATGTCAGTCCCCCGCCATCCCAGGAACTGACCTTGTGAATCTACCTCCACTCTCCCTCAATAGCAAGAATGTCCTTCCTCAAATGAGGAGACCAAACCTGCACACAATTCTCCAGGTATGGTGTCACTAGCAACGTACAACTGCAGTAGGACCTACCCGGCTCCTAAACTCACCCCTCTCGCTCGGAAGGCCAACATTAGCTTTCTTCAGTGCCTGCTGTACCTGCATGCTTACTTTCAGTGATTGATGTACAAGGACACCAAGGTCTCGTTGTACTTCCCATTTTTTCTAACCTGACACTATTCAGATAATACAGAGTGATGGAGTAATACCTTACACGTCCTCATCTCTGTGTCTCGTCTCCTGTGACTCTCAGTCTGAAGTAGGTTCTTCTCTCCAGAGATGCTGCCTGTCCAACTGAGTTACTCCAGCATTTAGTATCTGTCTGTGGAGAACATATTGGATAGGGGCCGTTTTTTTTGGTCACGACCCTTTCTTCAGACCTGAACCATTGTCTATCCACATTGACCTGCGATGCTGCCTGACCCGCTGAATTACACCCATCACTCTGTGAAACGTCACCTATCCATGTTCTGCACTGATGCTGCCTGACCGCGCTAAGTTACTCCAGCACTCTGTGAAACATCACCTATCCATGTTCTCCTGTGATGCTGCCTGACCTGCTGAGTTCTCCAGCAGAACTATGTACATGTGCAAGGAAGCATCCATATACAACTATCTGTCCAGTCCAAAGCTCAATGAATAACCACTTCTACACATCGTACACAGCTTCCTTTCACCTAAAAGTTCTTTCATGGCCTTGCTTCGGGTAGTTCATCATTAACCCATTTCTCACAAAAAAGTGGTTCGATGACTAGTTCACATTAAACTTTGAAACGTCACCGATCTGTGTCTGTCATTCAATATTCACACCAATGGCGGAATTAATGGCCAACTCCTGCACCTGTTTTGCTGTTTTCCCCCGTGGTTTCAGGGTTTTTTACAAAATGTTGACATCGAGGGCAATAGGTGTATTACGGGAAAGGAAATATGGGCCATAAAGAACCACAATGTGCAAGTAAAGAGCAGCACAATTAAATCTAAATTGTTCGACAGCAACTTCCAATGTGCATTGAATTCATATAGGTCGCTTCAGTTTTGTGGTCAACACTCCCACCGTGTGGTAATCCGCCTGCACTGCAGGCCCAGCCAATCCGTGGGTCAACACTCCCACCATGTGGTGATCAACCATTTATCCGCTATGAATGCTAACATACCATACGCTTTCTTCAACTGCCTGCTGCACCTGCATGCCTACTTTCAATGAACTGGTGTACCATGACATCCAGGTCTCATTGCATCTCCCCTTTTATCCTAATCAGCCCACCATTCTCAGATAATAGTCCATTTTCCTGATTCTTGCCACCAAAGTGGTAACCTCACATTTATCCACATTATACTGCATTCTGCCATGCGTTTGCCGACTCACCCATCTATCCAAGTCACCTTGCATCCTCCTCAACAGCTAACACTGCCCCCCCAGCTTCATGTCATCCGCAAAAAACTTGGAATGTTGCATTTAATTCCCTCGTCCAAATAATTAATATATATTGTAAAGAATAGCTGGGTCCCAGCACTGAGCCTTGTGGTACCCCACTAGTCACTGCCTGCCATTTTCTGAAAAGGACCGTTTACTCATACTCTTGCTTCCCTGTCTGCAGCCAGTTATCTATCCACAACATCATACTGAACGCCCCAATACTGTGTGCTTTCTTTAACGGATTGCATACTTATGTGGGACCTTGTCAAAAGCCTTTTGAAAAATCCAGAGAATATAACACATCCACTGTTCTCCCTTATCCACTCCACTAGTTACATCCTCGAAAAATTATTTAAACAATTCGTCAGACAATGATTTACCTTTCATAAATCCATGCTAACTTTGTCCATTGATTTCACCACTTTCCAAATGTGCTGCTATCTCATCTTTAATAACAGACTCTAGCATTTTCCTCACTACCGATGTTAGACTAACTGGTCTGTCAATTCCCGTTCTTCTCTCTCCCTCCCTTTATAAAAAGTGGGTTACATTAGCCTCACCTCCAATCCTCAGAATTCTAAAGAGTTTTGAAAAATTATCAATTTAATGCATCCACTATCTTCTGGGGCTACTTCCTTAAGCTCTCTGGGATGCAGCCTATCTGGCCTGGGGATTTATCGGCCTTTAATCCTTTCAATTTACCTAACACCAACACTCTCTGTGATGTCATTTCCGGGCAGAGGACCCTGTGACTGCGTTGTCTCTCTGTCTCCGGGGCAACGGGCAGCGGCGCGGCGGGATGAGCCCGTGAGTAACCGGGCCGGGGCAGGCCGGGTGGATCAGGGCTGGCGGGGCAGGCGCGCTGGCCGGGGGGATTCAGTGCGTGGGGGGGTACGCGGGGGGGGGGGGGTGAGGTCCAGTCCTCCCTGGCCAGGCCGCGGCCTACATCCGGGAGGACAGTGACTGGGCCCCTGGGGTTTGGCGGAGGCCTTGCCGCTACGGGGAAACAATGCGAGGGGGGCGGGACCTGGGGTCAGGCCCCCTGCGCCAGGTCCAGCCGCTGCAATACTACCATTCAATATCGGGTTGGGTCTGATGGCTCCCTATTTCAAGTGGGCGCGTCATGCGGACCGGGTCTGGTGGAGCGAGTAAGTAAGTAATGGCGCCGCTGAGGAGCGGGGAGTTGGGACAGAGTCTCTTATCTCTGTCTCCTGTCTTTCTATCTGTATCTCTCTGTCATCTCAGAAAATTGACCAACCCCCCCTCTCTCATCTCTCTCTCTCTCTGTATTTCTCTCTCTCTCTGTATTTCTCCTCTCGCTCTCTCTCTCATCTCCCTCTCTCTCTCTATATCTTTCTATCTCTAACTATCTCTCTCTCTCTCTCTCTCTCTCTCTCTATCTCTATCTCTATCTTTTTCTCTCTATCACTCTCTCTCGGCTATAACTCAAACACCCGTGATGCTCGGCACCCCCCAGGTCAGTGCCCTCTCCCCCTTTTCCCACTTGCCTCATACACCCCCCTCCTCTCCCCTCACATTCCCCCCTTCTCCCCTCACGAAACACCCCTGTCCCTTCTCTCCCTCCCTTCACTTCCACCGTCCTCATCCCCGTCACCATTCCCCCACCCTTGCCACCTCACCCACCTCTTTCTTCTCCTCCCCGCACATATTCATCCCTCTCACCCCCCATCGCCCCACCGCTCACCTCCCAATCCCCCAACTACACCTCCCGGCCCCTCACCTCAAGCATAGTAATGTCCTGTTTGACAGCTTATTTGTTAACTCTCTGTGTTCCCTCCTGCAGAGTTTATGAGTCTTTTGTTGCTGGGATGGAGAGACGGAGATTGTATTTGAGCAGCCTATGAGGGAGGCCAGGGTGCAGGTGAACCCCTCATCTGCCCGGTGTGTGGGCTGAGCTTCGAGGGGCTGAGCTTCGGATGGAGGAACACATGACGGGGCAAGACAAGGAGAAGCGTTATGAGTGCGAAATGTGTGGCAAGGCCTGCTGGAACCCGTAGCAAGCTGGAGATCCACCGGCGGCATTCAAGCAACACGAGAGAACGCCCATTTGACTGCTCTGAGTGCTGAAAAGAATATTAAGATGGCAGGTCGGGTGCACACGGGCGAGAAGCCCTATGGCTGCTCCCACTGCGGCAAGAGCTTTTTTTGGTTGTTAGGGCTGCGGGAGCACCGGCGGGGCGCACAGCAGTCAGCGGCCCCTTCACTTGCACAGTAACTGCCTTTTACGCGGCAAAGGCATCAAGTTGTCTATGACCCTAACGGCGCACAGGTGCCCTGCACACTGGGGAGTGGTCCTACACCTGCAGCTTTCTGTGGCATGGACTTCACCACCCAGCGCCTGCAGGAGCACCAGCGTACCACACCCGGCGAGCGCCCCTACACCAGTGTCCAGTGCGGCAAGGGCTTCACCCAATATCACTACCTGCTGAAACACCAGCGCACCCACACCGGCGAGCGCCCCTACATCTGCGCGCAGAGCGGCAACAACTTCACCCCGTCCAGCCACCTGCAGGTGCAAATCCCCAGCACATACGCAACCGGCGAGCACCTACCTATACCTGCGCCCAGTGCGGCAAGGGCTTCAACCGACTCAATCAGCCTGGTGAGGCACCAGCGCACCCACACTGGCAGAGTGCCCTACACCTGCGCCCAGTGCGGCAAGGTATTCCCATCCAGTCCAGCACCCTGCTGGAGCACCAGCGCACCCCACGACCAGGCGAGCGCCCCTACACCTGCGCCCAGTGCTGAAAAAGTTACTTTTATAACATAACTAAACATGTTCGCTTCTTAATAAACAGACAACACACAAACTGTTTGGCCCAACCAGTTCAAAACTTTATTTATTATCGGCCGAATGGAAGGGAGCTTAGAACTCTAGTCAAGTGAGCAATACAGTCACTTCACAGCCCTTATCCACTTCGTCAAACAACAGAATTACATCGTATATATAGTGTTTATTTTGTCGCCTTAGCACATTTCCACATACATTAGACATGGTCAGAGGTACAGAGAATAAAGATCACTACAGGATGCGCCTGCGTGGTCTCGTCACATCAAAGGCATCTTGTCATATGGTACAAGGACTTTACATATCAAAGGCTTCAGCCGTTTTTTGTCATTGCCCCCTTACTGGGATCAATCTAGTTTCCTCCTCGTCACCTCCCTCATAAACATCGGACATTTGTCCCCAATACCCCTTACTGGGATTAATCTGGGGTTTCCTTTCTCGCCAAATGCTAAATGCATTTTAATCATTCATTATCTCATTACGCAGTAACCTGACTTGCCTTTCTGTATTATTCTACTGGAGAAAAGCCTAATTTGAGACTAAATATAAAGATGTAAGCTAGCCCTGGAACCAATTTAATATCTTCTTATATTTTTTAACTGAATTCAGCCTTATTATTCCCTCCTTTTATCAAAATTTTAGATAATAACTACAGTCCTTGCCGAGTATATAAGAAAAACCATAAGCATCTCATCAGGCAAATTAATAGTACAACATTCTCAACCTATTATTGCACATGTCCCTCCTTTCTCTGCTAGGATAAAATCTAAGGCCAGTCTGTTTTGTAATATTACAGTCCTCATAGCTGCCAACTCAGCTGTTACCCCCCCTTTTACATCCTCCTGGGTTGCACTCAAGGAGATTGCAGTGGCATTAGAAAGTGTCTCTAAAGCGGAGGCCATTCTAATTAGTTCCCCGTGACACTATAATACTACCATAGGACAGGAAAAAGGATCATAAAAAATTGCTCAGCCTTCGTTAGGCTTGCTTGGAACTCCGTGTGCTGTGTAACTGGTTCATGCTTCTCTCTTGTGTGGCAATTGCATTATGTAAACATAACAATGCCCTGTCACAAACATGCTGTTTCCCAAAATACACCAGTGCCTTGGATGTGGCAAAACCAGGTATATTTAACTAGCCCTTTGCAGATCTCTTACTGTCTGTAGTCAGGGTATCTTTGCTGTGCTTGTCATGTTTGACTCCAATCTGTTTAAAAGGAGGTGTGTATTTTTTTTTATCCCCCCCCCCCCACCTATTCTTTAAAATGTGGGTTAAATCCGCAAGTTTTCCATCGGAAGAAATTCCAGTCCATGTGGGCCACCCCAGAATAAAAGGAGGTCAATAGCCCATTGTCCTTTCTTGTTTCCACAAACTGTTCACAGTCAATCAAATGTACCCAGTGATGATGATCTTCAATCTTCACGGCAGTTTATGTTTTTGGTATCACTTGGTTGTTCCCAGCACATAGTCATCTTGCACCCTTAAATGGACATCCCTGTGCTCACAGGTTTTTAGCACAGCTCCTCTAACCCCGGGAATGGTGATTCCTGGCAAGACATGGGTTAATTTGCTGTCCATACATAATTAGCTAATTGCCCAGGGCTGTAGGTGCTTCCCCCCACTCTCCAGTGGGATGGGCACAACAGCCTGTTCCTATATCAATAAAAAGTTGTAAATCCTGTTCACCCGCTGAGTTTCTCCAACACCTTTGTCTACCTTTGATTCTCCAGCATCTGCAGTTCCTTCTAAAACAACTTCCCTGTGAACGTATTCTTTAATCCGATTATACCCAAAGAACGCTCTCCCCACCTAAATATTAAATTCTCCCAAATATGTTCCTCTTCCCCAATCGACTTATCTTCTCAACTTTTATCAACATTGTGAGTTCCCTCAAACCCCCCTTTTGGAAGCCATAAGACAATTTTTACGTACATTCATTTCCCTTTACACAGCACATGCTTCAACACCTTTGTTTGTTTAGTATTACTGCAGACATATGTAATCTTGCTTCATTCGCCTTTTAAAGGACAACCTCTGTTATCACATCAAAACAATCTTTCCCAAAAGAATTCACTCAGAATCAGTAATCAATAATACATTTTTTTCTCTGTAATTTTGACATTTTCAATCTCAATTAACACTTTAATCGGGATGAGTCTCTTTTTGAACTTAGCTCAAAAGGTTTATAACAACCAACACATGTTATCATTACTCCGCCCCCCCCCCCCCCATTCAGTGTCTTACAGGGACACACCATAACCTATCTGGTCATTTGCATTTTAAAGGACAAACTGTTCTTAAAGGGACACACACACATTTGCACATTGCTTCAAATTTCACACATTCCACATACAAAAACCTTGTTTTACAAGCAGTACATATACTATTTTCATTTTCAAAAGACGTCTCTTTGTAATTTACTTTCCCTTTTTCTGACAAAAACCTGTTTACCAGAATCCTGGTTACCTAACCCCTAATTTGGACATTGATCCAGATCATGATTAGTCAGACTCCCCATGACTTTTCAATCTCCCTACCCTATCCTCATTTCTCCACCAAATGTTCCTTCATCCCCATTTTTTTATAACATAGTTGCTTGTCAGAAAAAGGATTCCCCTGGGGTAATTTTGCTTTGCAATGCCCCATTGGCTCTTTCCACCATCCCAGATACCTGTGGGTTGGTGTACACAATGAAATTGCTGTCGGATATTAAAATGTGCACATATTTCCTGATTAATGGTGGCAATGAAACTGGGGACCATTGTCCGAGCTTATGACAGTAGGTAGGCCAAACCTGGGAATAACTTCTCTTAACAACAATGTTACTGTAGTTTCAGCAGTATTAGTAGTGGTTGGTAGAGCTTCAATCCACCTGCTAAATAAATCTAAAATCACTAAGCAATATTTATAACGCTGGGCCCTTGGCATTTCAATAAAATGAATCTGTATGCATTCAAAACGGTCGTGGATGGCATTGGCGTCACCTTGAGGGTACCTTAATTGGTTCGCCTGGATTACTTTGTTGGCACATTTTACATTAAGAGGCCTGCTTAGTGCCCTCTTGCCTAATTTTCGGGTGTCACCATGTTTCCTTTGTCATCCTTATCATACCCTCCCTACCAGCATGGGTAAGGTAGTGCATATATGTTAGTAAGACAGGTAAAAATGCATCATATACACCAATTTGTCCAAGCGGGGTGCGCCGAATAAATGGCACAGCCCTCTTGTTTCCATAGTTATTGTAATATATTAGAGGCATCCCTCTAATGTACATACCTCCCCCATATCTGGCAGGACCGTTCTATGTTGCTAGTATCTGTTTACCAGATGTCACTACACATTTGGATGCATAGGCTGCTTATATGGCCACACTATCGGCAGACTCATTGCCTTTGGTTATAGGGTCCCCAGCACCAGTGTGTACAGCACATTTAATAATGGCCAGCTGTTCTGCTAGCATCAATGCCTTAAGCAAATTACGCACAGAAAGGCATTCCCATGCTCCCAATTCTGGGGAGCTTTGTATGGTCAGAACTTCAAGGTATAAGGATATTACTGATCGAGCTGGCACAGGTAAGGATGCCTTCACTACTGGTGGACATAGGGAGGTGGACATTTCCCAAGATTATCTAACTCCTCATCTTCACTACCAAACAGGGTCGTCGTGCCAGACATGAAGTCTCCTCCAGAGGATTTACCAGTACTGGGTTTATTTGTACTAACCATCACCTGTTTCTCACCTCCTGCCTGTCTTTTCATTATTTTATCTTGTTCCTCTGCCCACTGACATTCTAGTTACAATACCTTCCATCCTTTCATAGTGCTCTCCTTGTTTCTTAACTCTATCCCTTACTTCTCCATTTCTTTCCTACCTTCCTTTCCCATATAATTGTCACTACATTCCAGGTGCCCCCAACCGGCCAGCTTCAGCCCCTAACCGATTGGGTCCAACTTGAAACATAACATTCTAAATTTACTTTATTATAACTTATGATTCAAACAACACATATGTTGGACTGTTATTCCCGAGCATCTCCATAGATAGATAGAGAGATAGAGAGAAAGAGAAAGAGAAAAGAGAGAAAGAGAAAAAACAGAATTCACAATTCCCCTCTTTAAAAAAAAACAACGCCCCCAAGAATTTCAACCATGCGACCCGCTAATCGAGATCCCAGTTTCTCAACTTAGCAGACTTCTAACACTTTAAGAACAACGCCACTTATTTCTCAACGCCGAACAACTTTGATGTCTCAATAAGCTTCAGGCACACCTCTTCCCTGTATCCTCAACCCGGCAAATTATGGATGACCAACAGGCTGACGAGCCCTTTGTAAGAAAAACAAAGAGGAGAGAGAGAAAGAGAGAAAAAAAATTGTTAGAAAAAAAGAGAGAAACCGATCAATCCTCCTTAAAATATACACAAACCCATCTTAAAAAACATATACACACTCCTTCTTAAAAAAAACACAAGCCCATATTAAAAAATACATACACAAAGCCCAATGGTCTTACCTTTGGCTGTTTCAAAGAACCACGGCAGGAACCAATTCAACATCTGATTGAAGATCACAGACGTTCCCGGAGTTTCTAGGGAGTCGGTCTTACAAGGGGGCCGAAATAGAGCTCAGTTGTCTCCCCTTCCAATCCCGGCAACCTCTGCAACCTCTTTTTTTTTTTTTTTTTTTTTCAATTATTTATTATAAAACCAAAATAACAACCAGTTACATTATATTTCAATAGTAAAAATACATGTCTAATAATTGATTCATACTAATAATATTATTTATACTGTATTATCCTTAATTATAAAATTTTCCAAGTATTATATTTTATATATTTAGAGATACATTAATACTATTAATACATTCACAATTTACAATTATACCGTACTATTAGTAATTTTCTCATTTTATCGCTAAATTTTTTAGTATAAGGCCAAATTTTATGATATATTGAATACAAAAATTAGTAAAACTTATAATATTTCCCATTATTTCTTCCTAATGTTAACAATAAATTTATCTTATATCGCTAAATTTAAATTTTAACATTATTTGTACCATTAAAGTACATAATTTTATATCATTAAAAATAATAAAATACTAAAAAAAAATTTACTAATATACTAATAAATGTTTCTCAAAAATCTAATAATATTTATAATTCGTACTAATATTAAAGATAATGTGTTTCTATATTGATTTTTTAATTTTTTATATAGATATAAGAAAATAGAAAAGTTAGGAAATAAATATAGAATAAGAAAAGGTTTGAAGAGAATAAAATATTCGTCATTAATCCGTCCCTTATAGAATAGCATGAATTTATATATGTATCTCTTCTTCCACTCAAATATCCAGGTCATCAGTCAGGTTCTCGCGCCCGAACCACTAAGACCCT
>CM069170.1:5008133-5083464 GCA_035221665.1 Okamejei kenojei | reverse complement strand
CTCATCCAGCCCTGCTATGTGTGAATTCTCACTTGGTATTCTCCTTTCGTTATTGAGGGTATTAATCACTTTTTTCATCAAATCCTCCGTTTTCACTTGTGGCTACGCTCTTCACTGATTTCTACATATTTGTTAGTTCCTTCATTTCGTTCTGTGGTACTTCGTACTAACCTTGCTCCTCATGGAATTTCATAAACTTCCCCTGGGCCGCTTATTTCTTTATTTGCTGTTTTTCCCATTTCTCTCCCATAGGCATGTCTACAGCCTGCATCTGACCTATAAGTCTGGTAATAAGTTCCCTTAAAACAAGGGTTTACAAACAGGGGTATATAGATCAGTCCTGCCTTGCACATTGATAACACTAAGTCCCACCGTTCCGCCATCCTTGTTCCTCCGTGGATTGGAAGCCCACAATTGGGTTCCAATTTAGAGTATTCCTCTTTTGTTTTTGGTAAACTGGCGCCTACTTTCGGATTCCCGGCTGTTAGTGTCCCTTCACTGCCTGTCCAGGATCTAAGCGATGTGCTAATCTGCATGTGGTGCAGGTTGAAGTTCCCGCTTAACCTCTCCTTTTTCGGCCTGGAGGGTATTATAGGGATATCCTGTGCGGGTATTATCGAGGCTACTCTTCTGTGTCGGCTGCTTTGCCTGATTCGCCAGCACGCCCCCGCAGTGGGGTTGGGTAAGTACCTCCAGGTCGGCCTGTAGCCTTTGACCGGTTTTGAACTTTGTTTACTGGTGTTCGGTAGACCCTGGATCTTCCTGGGCCAGGTGGCTGGTCATGTGGTCGGAGTGGATTAGGGTCGGGTGGCCACGTAAGCAGCGTTCCCATGCGCCAATGGCGTGTTGCGCGGTGGCCGTTTGTGGTCTTCTAATACCTGGTGTTCTATCGTCAGGCCGTCTTTGGCTGGGTTAAAGGAAGATATCCAGGTTGTACCAGTCCATTAAAACATAGTCCAACTCCAATTCATCGGTATCTCCGAGTTATGCCCTGTTGATTCCGCTTATCATATACAGTCCTCCTGGGCCGTCCACTAGAGGCAACCTGTTTCCATATATGTCGCATATACAGGGATCCTGATAAGGGTTAACCGGTGGCAGGTTCCATAGTCCCGGCTGATTCCACTCTCATCCAATCCTCCATCCGAAAAATTGCGCAGGTTTTCCCATATTTCTTAGTTTGAATACCATTTAGGCTCTCTCTGGCCACGCACACTCGACTGATGGCCACTGGTGACGATGCGCTGGCATTGGCTGCTGCTACTAACGGCATCCCTTTGCCCAGCCTAGCGATACACTCAGTCCCGAACCGGAGCATCTGACAACCCATACTGGGGATCTCGGTCTTGTCCACTTGTCAGTTTCCACCCCCATCAGGTCCATAGTTCAACAATGATCCTCTCCCCACGGCCACGTGAATTCATCAGTGTCCTCCGCAGACCCAATCAGTTATCACATTCAGGGTACGCAGCTATCCGGTGGCCAAGTCCACAAACAGGTTTTTCCTCTTCAGGATATTCGATCTGCTTCTTGATTTCTACGTACAAGTGTCTGTTGCACTTGAGGCTGAGTATGTGGGGAGTGGAGGCTAGTGACTACTTACCTTAGTAATTCACATTCAGACTACTCCATCCTTGTCTATTCTATTGCCCCTTTTAAGATCAGATAAGGAAAACTAACTGTAGTACAAACCCAACTCTTTCCCCTTGGCCGGAAACGGCCCCAAACTTCCTATATACCTCACATTTTTGGCCTGCCATCAAATACTCCTTTCCCCCCTCTTTAACAAATGAATATATTCTTTCGGTCATGGCATGCTTTAATTCACATTGGAATATGAGGTAAATGATCTGGTTATTACCCCCCTGTTATTCATAGGAATGATAACATTTATCACAATTATTAATACCTTTTTACAACAATACTTACAACAAACAATACCACAACTGCTCCTTTCATACTGTCAGTTATACATTCAATCTTTTCTTTTTAGAATTAATGTTAGGGGTTTACTCCCGCTTCACCGTCCATCTGTTCCTCCTCCTCAGGACGGGTGGATCGACGGTCCTTTAACACCCGATCGCGTGGGTCCACCTTTTTTCTTTATTCGACTTGCTGTCCATCGTTGTCCAGTAATACTAGTATGGGCCGGTCCACTGGGCTGGATTTTCTCCCTCCTTCCATTTTTTGGACCAGTACCCCTTTCACCGTCCTTAACAGCAGTATTAGAAAGTCAAGTGGCGGGCTTTGAGCAATAATCCTTTTCGCTATTAATTCTGTAAGGGAACGAGATACAGCCAGTAAATAGTTTCCTTGCGATACATCACTGCCCTCTATGGTGGGTATTTCCTTCATTCTTTCCCAATAATGGTAACCCAAACAACATTCTCATAGGGGGACACGGCTAACTTGCATGGGGGTCTCCGTTGCTTTTCTCAAAGCCATTTGTTTCCCTACTGCTCCAAACAATGCAGATTCCATGTACATATGCTGCTCTTAAAGCCATCAATTTCTGCCAATTGAGCTAAGTCAAGATTGCAGGCAAGCTTCCAATTTGAACCTGCGCTATAGCATACTCATTAGAGTATTACTCGTTCCCAAAATAATCTACCTGCTGCTGACAAAACAAAACTTCTTCCATGATACATCATGACCTCCTGTTCCATCTTTTCCAAGATAATACTACAATGTCTCTTCTCACTTTGCTCCACAACTTGTGAACAAACCAACAAATCATTCACATACTATATTCAACCAACCTTCCATATCTCCTACAACACTGATAAAAACCCGGCGCTAGTATTAAAACGCTGCCGCATCTACCTAGGTGTATTTAATCTCTTCTAAATGTTCTTACATAGCTTAAGTTCACACCATTATCCTTAATATTATTATAAAGATATTATAATTATTATTATTATTATCTATTATAATTATTATTATTTCCTGATTATCGTACCTATCACCATCCCAACACACTTATCCATTACCTCTCTCCTACTATCTTTGTCCTGGCTTAGATCCAGATTTATTTCACTCCCGATAGGGCATTTGAGAAAACACTCTCCCAAATACCGATTTATTATTGGCATGGAATCCTCTGGCCCCCTTTTGGCACTTCATAGGACTCTACTGTGTGTCGGTGCATGCACTTATTTCAGACTTTTTCAACCAGGTCTGTTGTTACTGACAACGTTTGTCTTTCCTTTTTCACGCTCTTTCTTTGCTAAAGCAGTCTCATCAATTCATCCCTCTGCTTCCCACTTTAATCCTTTCTGATCTGCCTTCTTTCTCATTCTAAAACTCAATGTCTTAGCTTCTCACGATAGGTAATTAAATCGTCACATACTGCAACATCGTATCTCATCAGTCTCGGGACGTCCTCTAATACTTGTTCTAAAATCTGTCCAAACTGGTTTCGGGGGACTCGGTAAATCCCTGAAGGGAGTGCCAAGTCCACCGATACTGCTGTTTCCTTTGGGTCTCTGGGTTTTTCCCATTCAAACGCAAAAAGGTTCCTGCTCTCTCAGCCAGGGGACAGCTCCAAAAAGCGGTCCACTTTTAAATCTACACACTGAACCACTTGTGATTCGGGGTATCCGTCCCCATTATGGATACGGGGTTTTCGAACCACCGGGTGTCGCGTTCTAACTACTCTTATTTAATTCCCTGAGATCCTGGACCAATCTGAACGTCCGTCGTCTTAAGGGGTCGGGGGTGTTATATGGGGACATACAACTCTCTAATAATTTCCGACCTTTATAAGTTCCTATAATTGGCTGAAGTCCACTCCTTTCCTTTCCCATAGAAATTGGATATTGCCTACCCGTACTATCTCACTTCTTTTTTTCAGAGGCTATTTTCATGCAGCCCACCCCTGGTTTCCTTCTTTGCCCACACCTGCGGACATTCTTCCCTCGTCCTCCGTGGTCAATTTATACAATTGGACTATATCTTGTCCCCCCTACGGGGCTGTTCCCATTTTGTAAGTCTCTCCCATCAAATTTATTATCCCTGCTTGGGGTACCAAGATTAAAATCTCTATAGTTTCCTCCCGATTCTCATATTTCCACCACCACCCCCTTCACCTCGGGTTAAATTCATCACGTTCCCGTTCTAACCTGAGATTCTAACTTGTTTTTTTACCCAATCTCATTCCTTCTGTTACCTTAAGTTATACTCGATCTTTCTGCTCCCCGATTCAACCAAAAATATCATATCCTCTCCCTGGGGTCCTAATCTCAAGTTTAACCAGAGGTTCCCGTGTGTAACCCATACACCCCAGGGAGCGGAACCCCCTGACTTCCCCTATTCTTCCCCATGAGTGCGTACGACTGCACCTCCCGTCGGTCGCATAGGACATTCCTCTTGAAATGACCCCCCTCTTACAATAAAACACCGGGTGGCCCCGTGTACCACCACCTGATCCTTGTTCCTTGTTTTCCCGGGGACGCCCAATTTCGGTCCCTCCCCTCACGCTCTTTCCACGTCCTCCAATACTACTTGCTGTACTGCTTGCAACACATTTTTGCTTTCCCTTTCAGTTCTCCTCACCCGTCATTACATATACCTTTTGAGCCTCTGTGTAACAACTGATTCATGGTTTTTCATTCCCAATCTCCAAATTTTTCCAATTTTCTTTCTAATATCTGGCCATGATTTTGTTACAAAATTAACCCTTCAACAACTGCTTGACCTGCGCGTATCAGGGTCTATCCCCGAATACTGCTGGCATTTTCCTTAACCTTTGTAAAAAACACTGTTGGGAGGTTCGTTCCCCTATGTTCTGCAGATTTTCCAAAAGCCCGTTCGAAATTCTGTCCTTGGAACACTGCTCTTATTCCCCTTTATTATTATCTCCCTGAGATCTCTCACATCTTCTTTCTGTTTGGTTACCCAATTCGTGCCGTAATGGGGATATTTTACTGCCTCCGCTTTAATCCGTAACCCCTTTCTCCTGCCAGTCCAGACCATCTGTCTTCTTTCTGAAGTTAACAAACTTCCCCTTATTTTGACATCATTGTCTGCCAACTCCTTTTTGTTTTTTCTGGGCCCCATTAATTTTATTACCTTCTCCAACCAGAATGGTTATCTAAACAACCAAAAAGCTGCTTGTTGTTCAGGCAATTAACTTATTTCTATTTTTGTTCAAACCATCCCCTACAAATAACATACGACTAAACATTTTTCCAAATTAACTTTTACTGAAAAGAAACCTATAGAAGCCAAGCAAACCTCATTTTCCACTTCCCCCTTTTGTAATTGCGATGATACAAAGCATTGGTCCGTTAACTTAACATAACCTCCCCCATTGCTTACAATTCCTTAAAGGAACACACACATAACCCTTACAACATGTGCCCACAGCAAAACAAACCTATCTCATATACAAACTTCCTCATTCATTAAAACAAAACCGTTTTTACACACACAGTAAATTTTTTCCATTCTTACTTCATGATATTTGTTTTTGAAAAAACAACTCAATATTTTTTCATAAAAACAATTTTTGGCCCCTAGGAACTGATCTATTTGTTCAGCCAGTCCAAGGGTCTTCCATAAACATTTCATCTCCTTTTTAAAGTTCCCACGCCCCCTACTGGTGAGAGGACTAGTTTCCTTACTCTTACTCCGGGTGTTCCTTCACCCCATCCACCATTCGCCCCACGGGACTATCGGGCGGAATGTTAGGCTCCATATCAGTATGAGCCTCATATGGTTCCCCGGACCCTTACTCCTCCCAATTCCGGTTATCCCATTACCTTGTCGGACTATTCCCGTCCGACAAAACCCCGGTCGCACAGGCAATACTTAATAGTCGTATTTCTTACCTGGGTCCTGTGCACAAGAATCACTCGACCGTCCTCCCCGTACGTATTTACCTTACACCCCCTCTTGCTTCCCGAGCTCCTTTTTCAACCGGATATCACCTCGCTCAAAAACTGCTGATGGCAAGCTAGGAGATCAGAGACTGCTGAAATCAGCAGGGTGCACCTTCCCCGCCTTCTTGCCTCCACAAGCAGACGGAACGATAAGAATTAGTGGCGATCCCGGACGAGCGCCCAATTTGTGAGCTACCCTTATGCTCACAATTAATACCTCTAAAAAGACTAAATCTTGGAAGCAAGAGATTTCTTTATTTTACGAATTTGTCTGCAGGTCCGGGTGCCTCTCCAACTCGAGACACACCGAAGCCAGCGAGATCATCCCCATTTATACAAAAAAATCTTACATTCAATCTCCCCTCCGGACCTTTCTCCAATCAGAGTCGGAGGTGCACAATACTGTAGGTACAACCCACCGTACATCCCCTCGCACCTCCCATATCATACATCGCATGTTCAAACATTGTTCATGGTAATGAGCAATTTCTTGCCCAGGGGTGTGTTGTAATATTCATTTTTTCTATTAAGCATGCTCATTTGCTCATGACCTGGCCCAAGTTTTACTCACCTCCTAGTGAACCCTCTCAGTTTTCCTATATCAGCACTAAAGCTAAAGCTATAGTGACAGGGGGTCCCATCTATCACTCCTTTCCACTGATTAGTGATCTCTCTACACCACCCCCTTCTCTAGCTACACAATGAATCTCTCCTAAGCTCAAGGCACTTCAAGGATGGGTCTGGCAACTGGGCAACCTTCAGACAACTGCTGTCCAGAATCCTCTCTCCAGCCTTTTTCCTCTCTTTTGTTTGAATTCTCTTTTGTAAAAACTCCTTTCTTTAATAGGGTTTAATCACTTTATTCCTCACATAGGGAATATAAAGATGAAAGGGAGAGATAGCTGAGAAGAAGAATGGGGGGGAGGGTAGCGATGGTGAACAATCAAAGGAGGGTGTAGTTCGGGAGCGAGCGGGGTTGGCAAAAGGGAGAGAGTGATGTGTCCAGAGAGATACAGAGAGACGGTGTAGGGAGATTTTTGGGGTTTTTAGCAGTGAGTGGTAGTTCTTTGTGCGGTGTTTGTGTGAGGGGTCTTCTTTTGTCTTGTGATTTGGTGGTTGGGAGGGGCGACGTGGAGATGTGAGATTGGGTCTGAGGGAGGTTAAGGGTGAGGAGGAGAGAGGTTGACAGAGAGAGGGTGGAGCGGAGAGGGAGAATAGAGAGGGTCAGAGAGAGAGTAACATTTCAGAGAGAGGATGGTGGGAGAGAGTAAGGGAGAAGGGTGGATGTCCTACGGCGGCGGGAACAGCGCTGTTTTATTTACGTTTAGGACGATTCTGAGGCGGCAATGTGTCTGTTCTCTAAGTGTCGCGAGTCTTTGGATCGTTGCTTCTCAGAGGTGGTGAATGTGTCAGCGATTGTCATTGTTCCAGGGTAAAGTCAGATCCATTCCACGCAAGCCAGGAGTGAATGGTTACCGGTGTCGCCGGGAGTGTGAGGTTGAGGTTACAGTCAGATGAGCCGCAATCATATTTAGTGGTGAAACAGAGTAGATGGGGCATTTTAGTCCGAGACGAATTGTTGAACTAATTCCTCAATCGCGCAGCCCATCTTCAAACTGGACACCAGAAGCCCTGAGAGGGTCCCTGGAATTTGGGATTGCATTGCTGAGCGAATTGGAATATCAGGGAAATTCAGATTAACAGCATGAAGTTGGGTCTGATGGAGTTTGAACCAATATCCCCTTTGCTGGAACAATGGCGCTCCCAATTTCCATTGCTCAATGTCGCAACAGTTCACATACTTGGGAGTTTCTGAATCAAGTCTTTGAATAAAATTCACGACCTAGCTCAGGAGGGATTTTCAATTGGCCCTGATCTCATCTGTTTGCGAATCACTTCAAAATCTCTATTTTTAAACTATGTTGAAACTTCGTTGTCCCGGTGGAGACGGACAATGGTATAAAATCTCCGGGAATGTTCTGCCCCAGCATTTCATTCCGAGAGATTACCGGTAGCTCACGGGGATACGTCGCTGAGCAGAGAAATGGGGGGAAATCTTTGGGAATATTTCAGCGTACAGAAAATCTTGTACGTGATCATTGCTGCCGTTGGAGTCCCTGGTAAGTGAGCAGAACAATTCAAGATTTATAACTCCGTGTGTTAACCCGTGTTCCCCTGATTCTGATTATGTTACAAGATTCCCAACTGATGATCGTTGTACAAGAATATGGGAAGTTTATCAATCCTCTCAGTGAAATATCTTTGAATTAACGCTGTGATTTTTCTTATTTTCAGACAGCTGAATCTACCCCTCTTTTTCTCTCAGTGCCGGGACCCACGGGAATGTTATTCTTGTCTTCAGTGAGACCCAGAGTTGACCCAGTGCTCGGGACAGGCAGTTGTCCGACATGGTGTGACTGGGAGGGGTTTGCATTGTGAAGTTCACTGTGTCTGAGTTCTTGAACACCCGCTCCTGTGGACACGTCTGACAGTAGAGACTGTCACAGTCGGATTATGTTAGTCAATAATTGGATCGATCTCCTGAACGAGTAGTCGCTGATCTATCGGCGTGTGTTATTGTTACCGAACTGAAGCTCACTGTGGATTGAATCCATTTAACGCAGTCACTCTGCTGCCGGATTTTAAACTTGTCCCTGCCTCGCATCAGGAACACTCTATCTGGTCCCCATCAGATTCCGAGTTTCCCAAGAGCCCTGGTAAAAACGCTGACGGTCACGGTTACGGCCGTGAAATCGGCCCCATCAGAGACTGTGAGCAGGGTTAAAAACTATGGAAATGAGCATTCCGCCTATTGTAGCGGTCGGCTGCTCGTTCCCTCCCCGCCCTTTACCCCGCCCGTCGCCTTATCTAATCTCCCGTGAGGTCGGGCACAGTCGGAGCAGGGTCTGACATTGTTAAACTTGCAGCCGCGCACCGACTCCAACACTCCTGATATTTAACTGAAATTCGAGCTGGTGTTCAGCCCCGGAGACCGTGTTCAGTAATGCCCAATGTCGGTTCTCTTCTCTTTCTGCAGTGAATTTCGTGGCGATTGTGATCCTGTCCCGGGGAAGGTGCGGCCTCTCCACCTGCACCACTCGCTACCTGGTGGCCATGGCAGCGGCCGATCTACTGACCGTGATCACCACGGTCATTTTGTTTTGGATCCGATATCATTATTTTCAGAGTAGTTTCCTGTCTATATACCCTGTGTGCAGTGTTATTAATGTACTGACGTTTGCAGCTACAGACTGTTCTGTCTGGTTCACCGTCACTTTCACCTTTGATCGGTTTGTCGCCATTTGTTGCCAGAAGCTGAAGAGCAAATATTGCACCGGGAAAACTGCGGCTGCGGTTCTCGCAACAGCCGGCGTTCTGCTCTGTCTGAAAAACGTTCCCCGCTACTTCATAAGTAGACCCCTGAAAATCATTGACAATGTTCAGTGGTTCTGTATTACAGTGGACAGTTATTTCACTGACCCTGGGTGGGTGGCATTTGACTGGATCGACACGGTTTTAACTCCGCTCCTCCCCTTCGCTGTAATCCTGCTGCTCAACGCTCTGACAGTCCGGCACATTTTAGTTGCCAGTCGGGTCCGTAAGGGGCTGCGGGGTGAGAGCAATGGGGAGAACCGCAGTGACCCGGAGATGGAGAGCAGGAGGAGATCTGTGGTTTTGCTCTTCAGTATCTCCGGCAGCTTCATCCTCCTGTGGCTGACGCTGGTTGTAAACGTCGTCTATTATCAGATAGCAGCAATTGGTATTGATCTGAATCATTCTCAATATATCTTTCACTACGTCGGGTATTTGCTGTGCAATCTCAGCTGCTGCACGAACACATTTATTTACGCGGCGACCCAGTCCAAGTTCAGAGAGCAGGTGACAAGCGCGGTGAAATATGCACTCAGCACAGTGCCTCGGCTCATTAATAAATCCGCGCCCTGAGCGCATCCCAGTGGCGGCCGCATTCTCTCTGCTCCGGCACCTGACAGAACTTACAGGCGCCTGTCACATCGAGAACGGTCACATTTATCATTCGTCACGTCTCCCTCCGCAGTACGGACCAGTATGGAGCAAACTCCGTTCTGGGACCTACGATCACGTCACCCTCCGCAGTGGGGACCAGTCTGGGGTAAAATCCACCATGGGGACCGATCGTTCCCGTCTCCCTTCCACGGTTCAGATCTGCCTCTTGAACGTGTTCCGTCTGGTATAACCATCCCCAGAATATTTGTCCATTCTCCCACTGGAGACTGAACCGTCTAGTGTGCCCTTCCCCCAGAGGCCCCTACCCCTTCTCACGGTGTCTCAGAGTCATGGGGTCATGCAGCCCGGTAACATTTCCTGCCCAACTCGTCCACTCCAATGTAGTATGCCCCTTCTATCTCATTCCCACCTGCCTGTGTTTGGCCCATATCACTCCCAACGTGTCATAACTATTTACAGGTCTCCAATGTTTCTTAACAGCTACAATAATACATGCCGCTGGCAACTCGTTCATTGCACCCACAACCTTGCGTGTATGGGGGGATTTAGTGCTCTATTGTGCGCCACCTGTACCATGTATCTGACTTTACTCACAGAGGCACAGACACAAGGTGGCGTGTAAATCTAACAAGTCGGTTTATTAAAGGCCTTATCGATGCACATTGAGAAACACTCTAAGAAGACCCCACATTCACTCCTCTCTCTTTCCCCGCTCTCACCCCCTCTCCCGCCCTCTCTCTCGTCATCACCCCCATATCCCCATCTATCCCCTGTCTCTCTTCTGCGTTTCTCTCTCCCCGCTCTCTCTCCCCCCGCGCTCTCTCCCGCCGCTCTCTCTCCCCCCGCTCTCTCCTCCTCTCCCCGTCAACAATCCCCCCCCCCTCTCTCTCTCTCTCTCTCTCTCTCTCTCTCCCTCTTTCTTTCTCGCTATCTATATCATATTCATTCACTCTGTAGATGCTACCTCACTCGCTGAGATTCTCCAGCATTATTGTCTACCTTCGATTTTCCAGCATCTGCAGTACTTCCTTATATTGTAATAGATGATACACTCTCTCCTCCCTTTAATCAAATTACAAAATATTAAACTAATATTGGTTAGCCCCCCTCTTCCCCCTCCAACCCCTCCTCCCTCCTCTCTCCCCTCTCTCCCATTATTATAATAAATGTACAATAATAAATTAAATTAATACTTGATGCCCTCTCGCCCCTCCACTTCATAGTCAATTTACTGATATTTGTTAACCCCTTTCTCTCCCTCCCCTCCTTCCCACCCTCTCTCTCTCCCTTTCTCTCTGCAACCTCTCTGTCCACTCTATCTCTTCCTCTTTCCCCCCTCTTGCTCTCCCCTCATTTTCTCCCCCCTCTCTGATCTGAATCACCGCCAGCAAACCAGTCTAGATGCTAACCATCATGGGGTATCATGATCAATGGTATTTATTTGACATGTGCCGAGATACAGTGAAATTAATCAAACAAAAAACAGCAACAAGTTACATTACTACATGGATTAAACATAGACTTAAACAGCCACCACAACGGCGTGTTAGAATCCCCAGGGCACACGGCATAAGCATGCAGGTCCAGCAGGCAGCGAAGGAACCAAATAGTATTTTGGCCTACATAACAAGTGGAGTTTAGTATAGCAGCAAATACGTCCTTCTGCAGTTGTACAGGGATCCCATTGTGACCACACCTGGCGTATTGTGTGCAGTTTTGGTCTCCAAACTTGAGGAAGGACATTCTTGCGCTTGTGGGAGTGCAGCGTAGGTTCACAAGGTTAATACCCGGGATGGCGTGACTGTCATATGTTGATAGATTGGAGCGGCTGGACTTGTATACTGTGGAATTTAGAAGGATGAAAGGGGATCTTATTGATACGGAAGATTATTAACGGTTAGGACACACTTGAGGCAGGACACATGTTGCCGATGTTGGTGGAGTCCAGAACCGGGGGCCACAGTTTAAGAATAAGGGGCAAGGCATTTAGAAAGGAGAAGAGGAAACACGTTTGCATTCAGAAAGTTCTGAATCTGTAGAGTTTTCTGCATTGAAAGCATCCAGAAAACCGGCCTCCATCGCCCTCTGAGCCAGAGAAATCCACGGATTCACAACTCACTGTGTGAACAAGTTTTTCCTCATCTCCGTGCTAAATGGCTTACCCCTTATACTTAAACTGTGTCCTCTGGTTCTGGACCCCCCGCACATCGGGAACATGTTTCCTGCCAACACACTGACGGGATTGTTGTGTGTCCACAACCCTATATTTGTATAACCGCGTATTTAATGGAGTATCAGTATGGTGTTCAGACATGTCATATCACCAGGACGACCTTCTGTATTAACCCGCAAATACCCAGCACCACTCGGGAAACTACGGACCGCAGTGATGCTTACGTGCCGTTCATCGTTTGTACTCCAGAAGGCGTTGAGTGGCTCCAGTACGGGCCCCGCTACACCCGGCACGTATTGTATGTACGCAGCCGACACACAGCCCGTCACAGTGCGGCCGCCCTCTCCCCCCTCCACCTTCCCCCCTCCTCTTCTCTTCCCCCTCCACCTCTCGCCTCCACTTCCCTCCCCCCTCCTCCCTCCCCATCACTAACCCCCTCCTCTCTCCCCTTCCCCGTCCCCTATCCCTCTACTCTCTCCCCCTCTACTCTCGCTCTCCCCTCCCTCCCTTCCACCCATGCATTTCCCCCTCTCCACCTTCTCTCTCCCCCTTCTCTCTCCCCCCTTCTCTTCACCCCTCCTCAATCTCCCCCTCTCTCTTCCCCTCCACGCTCTCTCCCTCTTCTCTCCCCTCTTTCTCTCTCCCCCTTCACGCACTCCTTCTCCTCTCTCTCCCCCTCCAATCACTTACAACCTCCCCCCTTCCCTCCCACTCAACCCCACATCTCCTCCATTCTCTCCCCCTCCCCCTTCCCCCTCTGACCCCCCATCCCTCCACCCCTCACCACTTCCCATGCACCATGCAACTCCGATTATCCTCCCCCTCTCCACCCCCCTCTCCACCCTCCCCTCTCATCCCCATTCTCCACCCGTCCCTCCTTCCCCCATCCACCTCTCTCCCTCCTCTTCTCCCCCTCCACCTATCCCCCTCCTCTTCTCTCCCCCTCCCTCCCCTCCTCTTCTCTCCCCGCCAACTCCCCTCATCCGCTCTCCACCCTCCCCACACTCGCCCACTCCTCTATCTCCCCTCCCTCCCCCTCTACTCTCTCTCCTCCCCCTCTACTCTCTCTCTCTCCTCTCTCTCTCTCTCTCTCTCTCTCTCTCTCACTCTCACTCTCTCTCTCTCATCTAATCTCTATATCAGTTCCTTGTTTTTAAACCATTCTAGTTAACTGTATGCAATACTCCAAATGCCACCTGAACAATGTCCCTTAAAGCTGCTCATATACATTCCTCTCTCCTTATCTCATGTCCTTTTATCTCCTTATTTTCCCTCACCTCTGTCACTTCCTTCACTCATCTGCCGATCACTGTTAACATAGAGTCAGTCTGAAGAAGGGTCCTGACCCGAAACTTCACCTATCCATGTTCCCTACAGATGCTGCCTGACCTGCCGAGTTATTCCGGCACTCTGTGAGACATCACCTATCCATGTTCTCCACAGATGCTGTCTGACCCCTTGAGTTACTGCAGCACTTCGTGTTAGAGTCATAGAGTGATACAGTGTGGAAACAGGACCTTCGGCCCAACTTGCCCACACTGACCAACATGTCCTGGCTACACTAGTCCCACCTGCCTGCATTTGGTCCATGTCCTTCCAGACTTGGCCTATCTATGTACCTGACTATAACTGTTTCTTAAATGTTGAGATAGTCCCAGCCTCAACTACCTCCACTGGCAGCTTGTTCCATACACCCACCACCCTCTGTTGAAAGTCACCCCTCAGATTCCTATTAAATCTTTTCCCTTTCACCTTGAACCCATGTCCTCTGGTCCTCGATTCCCACACTGGGCAAGATATTCTATGCATCTAACTAAATTGTGTTCTATGCAAGATTCCAGCATCTGCAGTTTCTTGTGTCTCCCTCACCTATATCCACCTATCACTTCTGAAGAAGTGTCTCAACCTGAAACATCACCCATTTCTTCTCTCTAGTGATGCTGCCTATCTCACTGAGTTACTCCAGCATTTTGTATCCACCTATCACTTGCCAGGCTTTGTCCAGCCTCCATCTCTCTTTTCCAGCTTCCTCCCCCCACCCTCTCCACTCAGTCTGAAGAAGGGTCGTGACTCAAAATGTCATCTGTCCATTCCCTCTAAAGCGGTGGAGGAACTCAGTGGGTCAGGCCACATCTGTAGAGGGAAGGGAATCTAAGGCGACCACTCCCACCTCTCCTTTCCAACTTTCTCCACCCCCCCACACCAAGCAGCCTGAAGAAGGGTCCTGACCTAGAATGTTGCCTGTCCATGCTCTCCAGAGGTGCGTTACTCCAGGAGATTGTGTTTCTTTTTGTAAACCGGCATCTGCTGTTCATTGCATCTAGACTAGGCGTGCATTTCACCCTGCACTTGCGCTCGGTCCGCCAAGGCCTGCTGGATCTCCCGGTTGCCAACCATTCCCACATTGGTCTGTCTGTCTGTCTTTGGCCTCCTCCATTGCCAGAGTGAGGAGCCACACAATCTGGAGGGACAGCACCTCATTGCTTACAGCCCAATGACATCAACATTGAATTCTCAAAATTAAACGGACATCCCCCCCCTTTCCCTCGTAGGCCATCTCTTCGTCATTCCTCTGTCTTTTTCTCGCTGGCGAAACGTGTCAGGATTAATCCGGAGTCACCGCTTCCAGTATTTTAAGTATGTTTTAAAAGTATGGTTTATTGTTTCTAGGTTTGTTCACATGGGGGGGGGGGAGGAATTGGGGGAAACTTTTTTTTCAGTCACTTACCTCGACGGAGATGCGATTTATCTCCTTTGCCGAGGATCGCCCGTGAGGAGCTCCAACCTTGGCGCCTGTGGACTTTAACACCGTGAAGCCCGCGGTCTCCGGTAAGAAGAGGCCGACTCGGGAGCTCCATGCTGCGGAGTGTTCCAATCCGTCCCGACGCCGGAGTTTCCACCATGGCGACGCGAGGGCTCCGGACATCGGACCGTCGGCAGAGGTGACTGCGGAGGGTTCAACAGCTCCGACCACGGGTGAACAAACGAGGAAGATGATTGAACTTTATTACCTTCCATCACAGTGAGGAATGTGGATTCCGCTGTGGTGGATGTTTCTGTTAAATTTTATTTTATGTGGCTGTGTGTCTTGTTGCTTTTTACTTAATATGGCTGTATGGAAACTCAAATATCACTGTACCTTAATTGGCACATGTGACAGTAAATTTGAACTTGAAAAGCTTTCCTCTATATCTGTATCTGTCTATCTCCATAATTATAAAACTCTGATCTTGGATGTGTGTGTGTATGTGTTTATTTATTTGTTTGGGTGTTGTCACATCTTCTCGAGAAAATAACGTGCTAATGACCCCCTCTCAACCCCCCCCCTCTCTCCCCCACCCCCTCTCTGTGTCTGCCCCCTCTCTCTCTCTGCCCTCCCTCTCCCTCTCTAGACGTGCCTGCAAGTTGGGGGCTCTCTTCCACCCCCTCCCCCCCAGCCTACACCCACCCTCCCGCACTCCTCTATCTCCCCCTTCTTCTCTCTCCGCCCCGTCCCTCTTTCACCCCCCTCCTCTCTCTTTCACCCTCTCCTCCTCTCTCTACCCCCTGCCTCTCTCTCACTTGGGCTCTCTCTTCATCCTCCCTCACTCCACCCCACCCTCTCCCCCCACTCTTTCCCCCCTCACTCCACTCCTCCTTCTCTCTCCACCCCTCTCTCGCTGCTGCTCCTCTCTCTGTCTCTGTCCCCTCTCTCTCTGCCTTCTCTCTCTACCCCCCCCCCCCCCCTGCCCACCTCTCCCTCTCTAGATGCACCTGTGAGTTGGGAGTATACGTGTGTGGATAGGGCGGGGATGGGGTAAAAGGAGCCAATAAATATTAATATAATATCAAGGGGGGGGGGGGGGTTAGTGTGTGTGTGTGTGTGTGTGCGTGTGTGTGTGTGTGTGTGTGTGTGTGTGTTTGGGGGGGGATTAGTGTGCATGTGTGTGTGTGGGGTTAGTGTGTGTGTGTGTGTGGGGGGGGGGGGGGTTAGTGTGTGTGTGTGTGTGTGTGGGCGGTTTAATGTGTGTGTGGGCAGGTTAGTATGTGTGTGGGGGGGTTAGTGTGTGTGGGGGGTTAGTTAGTGTGTGTGTGTGTGGGGGGGGTTAGTGTGTGTGTGTGGGGGGGGGGTTAGTGTGTGTGTGTGTGTGTGGGGAATTAGTGTGTGTGAGTGGTGGGGTTAGTGTGTGTGGGGGGGTTTAGTGTGTCTGTGGGGTTAGTGTGTGGGGGGGTTAGTGTATGTGGGGGGGTTAGTGTGTGTGGGGTTAGTGTGTGTGTGGGGGGGGGGTAATGTTGTGTGGGGGGGGTTTAGTGTGTGTGGGGGGGTTAGTGTGTGTGTGTGTGGGGGGTTAGTGTGTGTTGTGGGGGGGGGGTGTGGGGGGATTAGTGTGTGTGGGGGGGTTTTAGTGTGTGTGGGGGGTTAGTGTGTGTGGGGGGTTAGTGTGTGTGTGGGGGGATTAGTGTGTGTGTGGGGGGGTTAGTGTGTGTGTGTGGGGAGGTAGTGTGTAGTGTGTGTGTGGGGGGGTTAGTGTGTGTGTGGGGGGGGTTAGTGTGTGTGTGGGGGGGTGTGTGTGTGGGGGTTAGGGGGGGGGGGGTTAGTGTGCGTGTGTGTGTGGGGGGGGGGTTTTTAGTGTGTGTGTGTGTGGGGGGGGGGGGTTTACGTCACAACAGGAACCCTTCAGCCGTGCCCATGCAGTTGGGGGTGGTTAGTGGTGGAATATTGTGTTCTGGGACCAGCCCTCCCGTGTGAAAACCGCACGCTCCACCCTCCACCCGTGTTGGGGGGCAGGGCCCAACTGGTCCCACTTGGTCTAGTATATTACTAAAACTCTCATCTTCAACTGTGCGCTCCAACCCTCCCCTTCCCCCCCATCCTCTCCACTCCTCCTCTCCCTCCCCCTCCCCCATTCCCCTCCCCCCTCTCTCTCTCCCCCCCCCCCCTCTCTCTCTCCCCCTCTCTCTCACTTGAATGCACTAGCGATATCGCGATCTCCCGCAGCTACGGGAGGCCCCGCCTGTAAATGACCCCTCGATCACTGGACCCCCCAACCCACCTGAGGATCACAGGTACTGTACCTAGAAACAACGGGAAGATCTCCGGAGCCGACGGGCAGGATCATCCAGGAGCAACGGAGCTGGAGCTGCCGCCTTCAAGGGAATGCCCGTTCCAGCACAGTTTCACAGAAACAGCAGGTTCAGTAAACACAGTACCTGGACACATCGGAGAGGCCTCCATTGTGTCCGGAAACGTGGCTGGACCTCAGGTCAGACTCAGGCGCAGGCAACTTGGACCCCCTCTCCCTACCATCCTACTGACTAATGCACAGTCCGTTGAAAACAAAGTGGAGGCCAAAGCCCACAACCAGGCCCGGAGCCTTCAATACAGCCCCGAGGCCTTCAACACAGGCTCTGAGGCCCAGAACTTGGGCCAAATCAGAATCAGAATCAGATTTGATTTGCCAAGTATGTTTTGCAACATACAAGGAATTTCACTGGCCAGGTCAGTCATGCAATTAAAAGTAACAGATGCAAAAACACATTTTAACATGAACATCCACCACAGTGACTCCTACACATTCCTCGCTGTGATGGAAGGCGAAATAAAGATCAAGTCCTTCCTTTTGTTCTTCCTCGGTCATGGGCCTCGAGCCTCCGTTGACGGGACGGTCTTGACTCCTGTAGCCGGCGGCGTTTGGGCCCTCCGTGTCGAGGCGTTCAGCTCCTGCATCGGGGGAATGTCAGCTCCCCTGTGCCGGGCGATCGAACCTCTCGTCGGGGCTGGACGAACCGTTGGAGCTCCTGGCTTGGCCTAACCCGAGACTGCGAGCCCTAGATGGTAAGTCCGCAGGCCATGGTGGGAGCAATCCAGGCAAGGGACCTGCACTGATGTTAAGTTCGCGCCCTGCGATGGGGCTCATGACAGTCCGAGGAGGCCTCCAGCTCCAGCGATGGTAGGCCGCAGAGCCCGGAGAATGTGATCCAAAAATTGGCCACATTTCCAGGAAGTTTTGAACTTGAAAAATAACTCGATCTCCCCACCCCCCCCCCCCCCCCCCCCCCCCCCCCCCCCCCCCACCCCTCCCACCAACATAAAACAAACCAAAGAACATAAAAACAAACTTTAAACAGACACTAAAAATAACAAAAAGGTGAAAAAACGAACGGACTGCCGGCGGGGCTGGCCATCTCCCTGGCGCCCCTGGAGGTCCAAAAGCATAAAACACGGGCCTGGAGCCTGTAATACAGCCACATGGCCTACAAAACACAGGCTCGTTGGACCAGAACTTAGGCCAAAGCCGAGAACTTAGACCTGGAGACTATAACTATAGCACAGGCCCAGAGCCAATAATAAAGCCCTTCTTCTTGCGAATGATAATAAATAAACCAAAGGAATAGTTAGATCACAAGCCGCATGTTGAGCAGCCAGGTTGTTGTCTCTGAGTCAATGTCTGCCAAGCCCTGAGCTCCATTTGGTGGGTGGTAGAGCGGGCACCCAGAGATGACATGTTGGCCGCCTATTGTTTTGCTCCGCATTCAAGACCTTCACATTCCTGTGGCGTGCACATCTCTGAAGATCTTTCCGGGTCCGAGAACACTGATGCAATTATCAATTATCAAGAAAGCACATCAGCGCCTCTATTTCCTGAGAAGATTACGGAGAGTCGGTGTGTCAAGGAGGACTCTCTCTAACTTCTACAGGTGCACAGTAGAGGGCTTGTTGATTGGTTGCATCATGGCTTGGTTCGGCAACTTGAACACCCTGGAGAGGAAAAGACTACAAAAGGCAGTATGCACTGCCCAGTCCATCATCGGCTCTGACCTTCCTTCCATCAAGGGGATTTATCACAGTCGCTGCCTCAAAAAGGCTGGCAGTATCATCAAAGACCCACACCATCCTGGCCACACACTCATCTCCCTGCTACTTTCAGGTAGAAGGTACAGGAGCCTGAAGACTGCAACAACCAGGTTCAGGAATAACTACTTCCCCACAGCCATCAGGCTATTAAACCTGGCTCGGACAAAACTCTGAACATTAATAACCAATTATCTGTTATCTGCACTTTATCAGTTTATTTATCCATGTGTGTATATATTTATATAATGGTATATGGACA
Organism: Okamejei kenojei; assembly: GCA_035221665.1. Classification (NCBI taxonomy): domain Eukaryota; kingdom Metazoa; phylum Chordata; class Chondrichthyes; order Rajiformes; family Rajidae; genus Okamejei; species Okamejei kenojei. The sequence goes on along the minus strand of CM069170.1, from coordinate 5,064,328 downwards.
CACTGATCTGTTTTGTAGTCAATGCCTATGTTCTGTGTGCTGAAGCAAAGCAAGAATGTCATTGTCCTATCAGGGACACATGACAATGAACTCACTTGAACTTCACAGGCTGTGCTCTGGAGTCCCCATCTCCACATGCTGGCATTGAAACGCCCAAATCCAGTACCAAGTCTTTTGAGCTTCACCCATGCTCCTCTGGGGAGCCTGGACAGCTTTTATCTGGTGAAGAGATGTAGCTGTGTAATGGAGATGAACTTGCCTTCCACACCTGTGACCACTTGGTGGCTATCCAGTGTGCTTTTGTCTCAGTTGGCTCGATGGAGGCTAGGAGTTATTTTCCATGTGGAGCAAAGGGGTGACGGGACTTCAGACGGCGTGGCGTCTCCTCTCTGCTCTCTGCTGATAGCCTGATGGAGGAGGTGATCTGACAGCCCTCAGAGCCTATACTACAGTCCTGTGGACCAGAATTTAAGCCAAAGCCCAGAATTTAGGCCCAGAGCCTACAACACATGCCCTGAGCCGATAACACAGGCCTGGAGCTTAGAATACAGGCCTGGAGCTTAGAATACAGGCCTGGAGCTTACAATACAGGCCCGGAGCCTATAACACAGGCCCAGAGCCTATAACACAGGCCTGGAGCCTACAACACAGGCCTGGAGCAAAAAACACAGGCCTGGAGCCTATAACACAGGCCCAGAGCCTATAACACAGGCCCAGAGCCTATAACACAGGCCTGGAGCCTATGACACATGGCCTGGAGCCTATGACACATGGCCTGGAGCCACAGGCTTGGAGTCTATGACACAACCCCGGAGCCTACAACACAGGCCTGGGGCCTATGACACAACCCTGGATCTTATGACACAGGCATGGGGCCTATGACACAACCCTGGAGCCTATGACATAGCCCTGAGGCCTATGACACAGCCCTGGGGCCCATGACACAAGCCTGGGGCCTACGAAACACAGGTCGGAAAGTCCAGAACATTGGCGAAAGCCCACAACACAAGCCTGGGGCCTAAAATACAGGTCCTGAACCCACAATACAGGCCCGGGGCCTATAAATTAACCCCGCGGCCTCCGAAACAGGCCCGGAATCCCAGAACTTCGGAAGCCCGGAATACAGGCCTGGGGCCTAAAACGTAAGCCCGACACCAACGTACAAATCCTCTGAATCAAAGAGCATTATTGAGATATATTTTTGTGGGTGCTTAGCGACAGAGATAATATATTTGTGTATTTATGCTTGGATCTAAATGTTTTAGTGAAGCTTTTTGGGCCAAAAGTCAGCAATTAGACGACAAAATAAAAGCAAAATGAAGCCCCCCCTCCCTCTCTACCTCTTTGTCTCACGGGGATGTCAGTGAGTGAGGAAAGAAAGGTCTGGGCGCCTTCTGGTCCTCTGACTGCAGTGCCTCCCTGGTGGCGGGAGGCCACGATGCACCTGTCCACGTCCCCCACAGACGCTGCCGGACCCGCTGATTTACTGCAGCAATCTGTGACCTTCATCCCATGATGCATTTCGTCGCCCCCACAAGTGACCCAGCACCAATCACCGACTGTCTCCCTCGGATTGGGGGTGACGTCAGTGCGCTGGTTGTGCTGGCTTGCGGACGGGCTGCTCGCCCCCAGGTAGGTGCGGAGCCCCCACTTCTCCCCTGCCTCCTCCCCCCTCACCTCGCTTCCACCGTCCTCACCCCCCTTCTCCACTTGCTTCCTCACCATCTCTCACCTCCTTCCCGCCTCCTTTTCCCCTCACACCTTCATCTTCCCCCTCACTCCCCCACTCCCCTCACACACCCCCTGCCCTCTCCCCCACCTTCAAGCACTAGTAATGTTCATGCATTAGTAATGTCCTGTTTATCAGTTTGTTGACCCTCTGTTCCCCTCCTGCAGGGTTTAGGATCCATTCCTGTGGACGGAGAGATAGGGACGTGAGTGGCCATTGACGGCGGCCAGGGTGTCGGTGAGCCCCCCATCCGCTTGGTGTGGGCTGAGCTTCGAGAGACTGAGCGATTGATCGAGGACCACATGACGGGGCATGACAAGGGGAAACGTTAAGAGTGCGACGTCTGTGGCAAGGCCTGGCAGCACCCGAGCGAGCTGGAGACCCACCGGCGGGTGCACATGGGAGAACACCCCTTCGACAGCTTGGAGTGCGGCAAGAGCTTCAGCCGCTATGACAGACTGTTGCGGCACAACCGCCAGCACACCGGCGAGAAGCCCTTCGGCTGCTCTGACTGCGGCAAGAGCTTCAAGACGATGCATGAGCTGAAGATACAGCGGCGATACAGCGGCGTATTACCTGTTGTCTGGGAATGTGAGAAGGATGGATGGTAAATGTAAACATAAAATAGCAGAGCAGATAACGAAGCTTGTTTACTCTTCTGTGAGGAGGTACAGTAGCGTAGATATGTTGCAGTAAGTGGGAGGTTTATGATTGGCTTGGAATGGGGATGGTGGTGTGGGCCGCCTGAAAGATGAGAGAATAATGTCAAGATCCACCCCCTTGTAATCGTGTTTGACTTGTATTAAATCATTCCCCCCCACCCTCCCCCTCCTCCCCTCCCCCACACCACTCGTCTGAGAGGTGGAATATTGCTTTGGGGGAACGGGATGTGTTGAGGGAACAGGTGAGTGGTGGAACATTGCGTTGGTGACTGGGTTGCTTTAGGGGGACCAGGCCTCCCATGTGACTGGTCTAGTCATGCAATAAAATCTCGAAGCAAATCTGCAAAGTCTCCGCTTTTCATTTTCCTTTAATTTCCCTTTAAATTAACATCTTCCACAAAAAAAGACAATTATTTAATTGGAGTACGACTTGGCTCCAGCGGGTTGATGAGCAAAAGTCCTTGTTTAAGGCAGCTGGAGTCTTGCGGGCGTCCAAGGGCGGAGAGCGAGATCCCAATGTTCGGAGTTGAGGGGGAACGGCTGGGGGACGGGAAGCGGTTACTCCGGATTAATCCTGATATCTGTCACCAACGAGAAGAAGACAGAGGAATGACAAATAGATGGCCCACGAAGGGGGATGTCTCCTTAATTTGGAGAATTCAATGTTCATGTCATTGGGCTGTAAGCTCTGAGGTGCTGTTCCTCCAGTTTGCATGTCACCTCACTCTGGCAATGGAGGAGGCCCAGGACAGAAAGGTCAGTGTGGGAGTGGGAAGGGGAATTAAAATGGTTGGCAACTGGGAGATCCAGCAGGCCTTGGCGGACCGAGCGCAAGTGTTGGGTGAAATGCACGCCTAGTCTAGATACAAGGAACAGCAGATGCTGGTTTACAAAAATAGACACAATCTCCTGGAGTAACTTGCACCTCTGGAGAGCATGGACAGGCAATTTAGAAAGGAGAGGTGGGAGTGGTTGCCTTAGTTTGCCTTCCCTCTACAGATGCGGCCTGCCCACTGAGTTCATCCACTGCTTTAGAGGGAATGGACAGACGATGTTTTGAGTCGGGACTCTTCTTCAGACTTAGTGGAGAGGGTGGGGGGAGGAAGCTGGTGAAGAAAGATGGGGGCTGGACAAAGCCTGGCAAGTGATAGAATACAAAATGCTGGAGTAACTCAGCAGGACATGGAGCAACTCTAGAGAGAACGAATGGATGATGTTTCAGGTTGAGACCCTTCTTCAGAAGTGATAGGTGGATATAGGTGAGGGAGACACAAGAAACTACAGATGCTGGAATCTTGCATAGAACACAATTTAGTTACAGTGGCTTGAAAAAGTATTCAAACCCCTTGAATATTTCCACATTTTGTCACGTTACAACCACAAACGTAAATGTATTTTATTGGGATTTTATGTGACATAGACCAACACAAAGTGGTGCATAATTGTGAAGTGGAAGGAAAATTATACATGGTTTCCACATTTTATTACAAATACAAAACTGAAAAGTGTGGCATGCAAAAGTATTCAGCCCCCTTGGGTCAAAACTTTGTAGAACCACCTTTCACTGCAATTACAGCTGCAAGTCTTTTGGGGTATGTCTCTACCAGCTTTGCACATCTAGAGACTGATATTTTTGCCCATTCTTCTTTGCAAAATAGCTCAAGCTGAGTCAGATTGAATGGAGAGCGTTTGTGAACAGCAATTTTCAAGTCTTGCCAGAGATTCCCAATTGGATTTGGGTCTGGACTTTGACTGGGCCATTCTAACACATGAATATACTTTGATCTAAACCATTCCATTGTAGATCTGGCTGTATGTTTAAGGTCGTTGTCCTGCTGGAAGGTGAACCTCCGCCCCAGTCTCAAGTCTTTTGCAGACTCTAACATGTTTTCTTCCAAGATTGCCCTGTATTTGGCTCCATCCATCTTCCCATGAACTCTGACCAGCTTCCCCGTCCCTGCTGAAGAAAAGCATCCCCACAGCATGATGCTGCCACCACCATGTTTCACAGTGGGGATGGCGTGTTCAGGGTAATGTGCAGTGTTAGTTTTCCGCCACACATAGCGTTTTGCATTTAGGCCAAAAACTTCAATTTTTGTCTCATCTGATCAGAGGACCTTCCTCCACATGTTTGCTGTGTCCCCGACATGGCTTGTGGCAAACTGCAAACGGGACTTCTTATGGTTTTGTTTCAACAATGGCTTTCTTCTTGCCACTCTTTCATAAAGGCCCGATTTGTGGAGTGCACGACTAATAGTTGTCCTGTGGACAGATTCTCCCACCTGAGCTGTGGATCTCTGCAGCTTCTCCAGAGTTACCATGGGCCTCTTGGCAGCTTCTCTGATCAATGCTCTCCTTGCCCGGCCTGTCAGTTTAGGTGGACGGCCATGTCTTGGTAGGTTTGCAGTTGTGGAAACTCTTTCCATTTTCGGATGATGGATTGAACAGTGCTCCGTGAGATGTTCAAAGCTTGGGATATTTTTTTATAACCTAACCCTGCTTTAAACTTCTCCACAACTTTATCCTTGACCTGTCTGGTGTGTTCCTTGGTCTTCATGATGCCCAAGGAACATTGTTTGTTCACTAATGTTCTCTAACAAACTTCTCAGGCCTTCACAGAACAGCTGTATTTATACTGACATTAGATTACACACAAGTGGACTCTATTTACTAATTAGGTGACTTCTGAAGGCAATTGGTTGCACTGGATTTTATTTAGGGGTATCAGAGTAAAGGGGGCTGATTAGTTTTGCACGCCACACTTTTCAGTTTTTTATTTGTAAAAAAATTTGAAAACCATGTATCATTTTCCTCCCACTTCACAATTATGCGCCACTTTGCGTTGGTCTATCATATAAAACCCCAATAAAATACATTTACGTTTGTGGTTGTAACGTGACAAAATGTGGAAAAGTTCAAGGGGTATGAATACTTTTGCAAGCCACTGTAGATGCACAGAATTTCTTGCCCAGAGTGAGGGAATCGAGTGAGGGAATTCAACGTGAAGGGGAAAATATTTAATAGGAATCTGAGGGTAACTTTTCAACAGAGGGTGGTGGGTGTATGGAACAAGCTGCCGGAGGAGGTAGTTGAGGCTGGGACTATCCCAACGTTTAAGAAACAGTTATAGACAGTTACATGGATAGGACATGTTTGGAGGGACATGGACAAAATGCATGCAGGTGGGACTAGTGTAACCGGGACATGTTGGTTGGTGTGGGTAAGTTGGGCCGAAGGTCCTGTTGCCACACTGTATCACTCTATGACTCTAACACGAAGTGCTGGACTAACTCAGCGGGTCAGGCAGCATTTGTAGAGAACATGGATAGGTGACATTTCGGGTCAGGCCTTCTTCAGACTGACACTATGTTAACAGATGAGGGGGTGATCGGCAGATGAGTGAGGTGACAGTCGAGGGAAAATAAGGAGATAAAAGGATGTGCGATAAGGAGATATTAATGTACATGTGCATCTTTAAGGGACATTGGTCAGGTAGCATTTGGTGTATTGCATACAATTCTAGTCACTCCATTACAGGACTGATATGGAGGCTTTGGTGAAGGTGCAGAGATGGTTAGCGAGAATGGTTTAAAAACAAGAAACTGCAGATGCTTGTTTACAAAAAATGACACAAAATGCTGGAGTAACTCAGGCAGACAGGCAGCATCTCTGGAGAGAAGGACTGGGTGACATTTCGGGTCGAGATTGAAGAGGCTCGACAAGAAACGTTACCCATTCCTTCCAGCATTTTGTGTCTACCTAAACAGTGCCTATCCACATGGCGTTGTGCCAGCAGGCTGGAGGAGCGTGCAGGTGAAGGGGCACTGGCCGTTGTGGACTCGCTGGTGCTCCAGCAGGTGGTCAAGGCAGGTGAACCCCTTACCACAGGATGGGCAGGGGAAGGGATGCTCACCGCTGTGGGTACGCCGGTGGTGCCACAGGCTGGACATGCGGGTGAAACCCTTGCCACACTCAGTGCACACAAAGGGTCTCTCTCTGGTGTGTATCCGCTGGTGCTCCCGCAGCTCCCGTGCTCTCTTGTCACAGTGGGAGCAGCTGCTCGCAAACGTGGGCTCACTGGTACTGCCACAAACCTCGCGAGCTATCAAACGCCTCACCATAGTATGGGTAGTCATAGGGCTAGCCACTGGTGTGCACGTGCTGGTAGGACACGGCATGGGAGGCCATGGCAAAGCGGTCTCCACACACCGGGCTGGAGACGGGACGGTCGCCGGCGTGCACCCGCTGGTGGGACAGCAGCTTGGTGGAGCGGATGAAGCCCATGCCGCATTGGGCGCAGGTGTAGGGGCGCTCGCCGGTGTGGGTGCGCTGGTGCACCAGCAGGCTGCTGGAGTGGTTGAAGCCCTTGCCGCACTGGGTGCAGGTGTAGGGACGTTCGCCGGTGTGTGTGCGCTGGTGTGCCAGCAGCCTGGTGGAGCGGGTGAAGCCCTTGCCGCACTGGGTACAAGTGTAGGGACGCTCCCCGTTGTGGGTGTGCTGGTGCTCCAGAAGGCTGCTGGATCTGGTGAAGCCCTTGCCGCATTGGGCGCAGGTGTAGGGGCGCTCGCTGGTGTGGGTTTGCTGGTGCGCCAGCAGGCCACTGGATTGGATGAAGCCCTTGCCGCACTGGGCACAGGTGTAGGGGCGCTCGCCGGTGTGGGTGCGCTGGTGCACAAGCAGGCTGCTGGAGTGGTTGAAGCCTTTGCCGCACTGGGCGCAGGTGTAGGGGTGCTCGCCGGTGTGGGTGCGCTGGTGCTTCAGCAGGCCACTGGATTGGATGAAGCCCTTGCCGCACTGGGCACAGATGTAGGGGCGCTCACAGGAGTGGGTGCGCTGGTGCTCTTGCAGCCTGGTGGAGCGGATGAAGCCCTTGCCGCACTGGGCGCAGGTGTAGGGGCGCTCGCCGGTGTGGGTGTGCTGGTGCTCCTGCAGCATGGTGGATCTGATGAAACCCTTGCCGCACTGGGCACAGGTGTAGGGACGCTCGCCAGTGTGGGTGCGCTGGTGCATCAGCAGGGTGCTGGACTGGGTGAAGCCCTTGCCGCACTGGGCGCAGGTGTAGGGGTGCTCGCCAGTGTGGGTGCGCTGGTGCCTCAGCAGGTTGCTGGAGTCGGTGAAGCCCTTGCCGCACTGGGCGCAGGTGTAGGGGCGCTCGCTGGTGTGGGTGCGCTTGTGCATCAGCAGGCAGCTGGACTGGGTGAAGCCCTTGCCGCACTGGGCGCAGATGTAGGGGCGCTCGCCGGTGTGGGTGCGCTGGTGCTTCAGCAGGCTGCTGGAGTCGGTGAAGCCCTTGCCGCACTGGGCGCAGGTGTAGGGGCGCTCGCTGGTGTGGGTGCGCTGGTGTTTCAGCAGATAGCCATATTGGGTGAAGCCCTTGCCGCACTGGACACAGGTGTAGGGGCGCTCACTGGTGTGGGTGCGCTGGTGCTGCTGCAGGCTACTGGACTGGGTGAAGTGCATGCCACAGTCGCTGCAGGTGTAGGACCGCACCCCAGTGTGCAGGCGCCTGTGCACCTTCAGGGTCCTGGACGACTTGAAGCCTTTGCCGCAGTTGGAGCAGGTGAAGGGCCGCTCAATGCTGTGCACCCGCTGGTGCTCCCGCAGCCCCGACAACCAGGTAAAGCTCTTGCTGCAGGTGGAGCAGCCATAGGGCTTCTCGCCCGTGTGCACTTGCCGGTGGGTCTTCAGGTCACTCGCCGTCATGAAATTACTTTCGCACTCAGAGCAGTCGAAGGGGCGTTCTCCCGTGTGCACCCGCCTGTGGGCCTCCAGCTTGCTCGGGCAATGGAAGGCCTTGCCACACACATCACACTCATAATGCTTCTCCTTGTTGTGCTCCATCATGTGGTCCTCCATCGAAGCTCAGCCCCTTGAAGCTCAGCCCGCGCACTGAGCAGATGGGGGGCTCACCTGCACCCTGGCATCCCTCAATGGCCGCTCACATCTCCGTCTCTCCGTCCACAGCAATGGCTCCTATACCCTGCAGGAGGGAACACAGAGGGTCAACAAACTGACAAACAGGACATTATTAACTCGTGAACATTACAAGTGCTTGAAGGATGGGAGGGGGGGTGGAGTGGGGGGATTGGGAGGTGAGCGGGGGGATGGGGAAATGAGAGAGGTGATATGATGGAGGCAAGCAGGGGAGAGTTGGTGAGGAGGCAAGGTGGGGGAATGGGGATGGGGATGAGGACAGTTGAAGTGAGGGAGGGAGACAAGGGACAGGGGGGCTGTGAGGGGGAGGGGGGAATGTGAGGGGGGAGGGGGAGGGGAGGGGGAGGGGGAGGGGAGGGGGAGGGGGAGATATACAGTGGTTTGCAAAAGTTTTCATAACCCTTGAACTTTTCCACATTTTGTCACGTTACAACCACAAATATAAATGTTTTTTATTGAGATTTTATGTGATAGACCACCACAAAGTGGCACATAATTGTGAGGTGGAAGGAAAATGATACATGGTTTTCAAATTTTTTTACAAATAAAAAACTGAAAAATGTGGCGTGCAAAAGTCTTCAGCGCCCTTTACTCTGATACCCCTAAATAAAATCCAGTGCAACCAATTGTCTTCAGAAGTCACCTAATGAGTAAATAGAGTCCACTTGTGTGTAATCTAATCTCAGTATAAATACAACTGTTCAGTGAAGGCCTCAGAGGTTTATTAGAGAACATTAGTGAACAAACAGCATCATGAAGCCCAAAGAACACACCAGACAGGTCAGGGATAAAATTGTGGAGAAGTTTAAAGCAGGGTTAGGTTATAAAAAAAATCCAAGCTTTGAACATCTCATGTAGCTCTGTTCAATCCATCATCCAAAAATGGAAAGAGTATGGCACAACTGCAAACCTACCAAGACATGGCTGTCTACCTAAACTGACAGGCCGGGCAAGGAGAGCATTGATCAGAGAAGCAGCCAAGAGGCCCATGGTAACTCTGGAGGAACTGCAGAGATCCACAGCTCAGGTGGGAGAATCTGTCCACAGGACAACTATTAGTTGCTCACCCCACAAATCGGGCCTTTATGGAAGAGTGGCAAGAAGAAAGCCATTGTTGAAACAAAGCCATAAGAAGTCCCGTTTGCAGTTTGCCACAAGCCATGTGGGGGGGACAGCAAGCACGTTTTGCATAAGGTGAAAAACTAATACTGCACATCACCCTTAACACACCATCCCCACTGTGAAACATGGTGGTGGCAGCATCATGCTGTGGGGATGCTTTTCTTCAGCAGGGACTGGGAAGCTGGTCAGAGTTGATGAAGTTGGATGGAGCCAAATACAGGGCAATCTTGGAAGAAAACCTGTTAGAGTCTGCTGCGGAGGTTCACCTTCCAGCAGGACAGCGACCCTAAACATACAGCCAGAGCTACAACGGAATAGTTTAGATCAAAGCATATTCATGTGTTATAATGGCCCAGTCAGTCCAGACCTAAATCCAATTGAGAATCTCTGGCAAGACTTGAAAATTGCAGTTCACAGATGCTCTCCATCCAATCTGACTGAGCTTGAGTTATTTTGCAAAGAAGAATAAGCAAAAATGTCAGTCTCTAGATGTGCAAAGCTGGTAGAGACATACCCCAAAAGACTTGCAGCTGTAATTGCAGCGAAAGGTGGTTCTACAAAGTATTTACTCAGGGGGGCTGAATACTTTTGCACGCCACACTTTTCTGTTTTTTATTTGTAATAAAATTTGGAAACCATGTGTCATTTTCCTTCCACTTCACAATTATGCACCACTTTGTGTTGGTCTATCACATAAAATCCCAATAAAATACATTTGCTTTTGTGGTTGTGGACAAAATGTGGAAAAGTTCAAGGGGTATGAAAACTTTTGCAAACCACTGTATATCTCTCTCTTTCTATCTCTTCCTCTTAAAATGCAAAAAAAATGGACAAAACAAGGAAAACATACTTTGACAAACTCAGTCTGGCAAACCGAGATTTTAAATAACTAGATGATATATCTAAACTAAGAATAATCCTTGGTGAAGGTAATATGGCACATCTTGTTGCACAATATGTAACAGCATGCCACAACCTGAGAGACGGTGAATGACCAACATGCACGCACATACTAATTGAAATTAACTGATACTAAGAAATTAATACTGAATGGCTAAACTTGCTATTCTGTTGTACTGCTTACAGCTGTAAGAACGTGTAGCAATCAATAAAGGGCTATAGGTGTATTGCGAGTGTGTGTGTACACATATCTATCAATGCACTGTATACTTGTATTAATATATATGCATTTTAAATATGTATGTTATGTTCTATACTTTGGCAATATGATGTATTTGATCATGCCAATAACGTTTTTAAAATTGAAAATTTGCAAATTGAAAATTGATAGGTAGAGAAGGATAGGGAGATAGAGAGACAGGGAAAGATAGAGAGAGGGTACACAAAAAGCTGGAGAAACTCAGCGGGTGCAGCAGCATCTAAGGAGCGAAGGAGATGGGCGACGTTTCGGGTCAGACCCTTCTTCAGACTGGTCAGGGATCAGGGAAACGAGAGATATAGACGGTGATGTGGAGAGATAAGGAACAATGAGTGAAAGATATGCAAAAAAGTATCGGTGATAAAGGGAACAAGCCATTGTAAGCTGTTTGTGGTGTGAAAATGAGAAGCTGGTGCGACTGGGGTGGGGGAGGGAGATAGAGATAGAGGGAATAAAAAGCCAGGGCCCGAGGGCTGAGGGAGAGGTGGGAAGGGGAGGAGACAGCAAGGGTTAACAGAATTGAGAAAATTCAATATTCAAGCCCAAAGGATGCAGACTCCCCAAGCGGAAGATGAGGTGCTGTTCCTCCAGCTTGCGGTGTTGCTCACTCTGGCCGTGGAGGAGGCCCAGGACCGAGAGGTCGGATGTGGAATGGGAGGGGGAGTTGAAGTGCTGAGCCACCGGGAGGTCGGGTTGGTTATTGCGGACCGAGCGGAGGTGTTCGGCGAAGCGATCGCCAAGCCTCCGCTTGGTCTCACCGATATAGATCATCTCTCACCTATCTATAGAAAGATAGAGAGAGACTGATAGACAGGGAGAGACGGATAGAGAGATGTCTGTACATTATCCCGCAGTCGTTTACTATTTGACTGTATATGTAGAGATAGATAGATAGATAGATAGATAGATAGATAGATAGATAGATAAATAGATAGATAGATAAAGAGAGAGAGAGAGAGAGAGAGATAGAGATGGAGAAAGAGAGAGATAGAGCTAGAGAGAGAGATAGAGAGAACCATCAGCCCCACCCAGGATTGATGGCCGTGTTGCGGCGGCGGCGGCGGGACCCGGCGCAGGCCCGACCCCAGGCCCAGGCCCGGCTCCCCGAGCGCAGGCTCCGCCAACCCCAGGCCCAGTCACTGTCTCCCGGGTGCGAGGCCGCGGCCTGGCCGGAGACTGACCCCGCCCCCCCCCCCGCCACCGAATACCCCAGCAGCGCGCCCGCCCGCCCCGCCCTGATCCACCGGAGCCTCTCACCGCGTCGGCCCGCCCGGCCCGGTACTCACGGCTCATCCCGCCCGCCCCGCTGCCCTTGCCCCGGAGACAGAGAGAGAGAGAACCGCGCGGCGCAGGGGTCTCAGCCCTGAAATGACGTCCACGGCCCCAGCCCGGCCCGTTGACCCGACCGCATACAGACAGAGGGCATCAGACCGAAAATGACGTCCCTGCCCCCGGCCCGTTGCCCACCGCAAGTTGCGGGGCGGGCCACAGCCCGGAAATTGACGCCACGGCCAAGTTGAAGCCGACCCCGCACTGGACGGTGAGAAAGAGAAGAGGGAGGGTCAGAGAGAGAGAAAGGGAGAGAGAGTGAGGGAGAGAGAGAGAGAGATAAAGGGAGAGAGAGTTAGAAGAGAAGAGAGGGGAGAAAAGAAGAGAGAGAGGGAGAAAGAGAGAGATGAAGGGAGGGAGGGAGGGAGGGAGAGCGAGAGGGAGGGGGAGAGGGGGAGGGAGGGGAGAGAGAGAGGAGAGAGAGGGGAGAGAGAGAGAGGGAGAAAGAGAGAAGGGAGAGGAAAAAGAGAGAGAGGGAGGGGAGGGGAGAGAGAGGGAGGGAGGGAGGGAGAGAGAGGGAGGGGAGGGAGGGAGAGAGAGGGAGGGAGGGAAGGGAAGAAGAGAGTGGAGGAGGGAGAGGGAGGGAATGGAGGAGAGGAGAGGGAGGGAAGGGAGGAGAGGGAGAGAGTGGGAGGGAGAGAGAGAGAGAGAGAGGGAGGGAGAGATCGAGCGTTGGGAGGCTGAGAGGGGGGCAGGAATAAGGGAGAGGTTCAGAGGCGGCAGAGGAGGATATCAGTCTGGGGGGGGGGGGAGGGGAGGTGTGAGAGGCTGGGGTGGAAAAGGGGTGAAGTAGGTAGCGGGGGGAAGCAGGGGGAGCAAAGTAGGAGGGGGGATGGATTCATGGGGAGTGGGGTGTATGCCAGAGGAGGGGAGTTAATGGGGGCACAGGGAACGGGGGAAGAGGGTCCAAAGTGAGTCACTTGTCAACATAAATTGTATAAAGAGTAAGAGTGTTGATAAAACAATCCTGAAGGCTTTCAATTGCGACGAGCATACCGAAAATAAGTGATGAGTTGAATGTGCGAGAATAGTTATTAATGAACAAAGCCTTAGAGTTGGGATCACAGAGACAAATGGCTCCAGGTGACAAATGCTGGGAGCTGAACAATCCAGGGATATTCATTATTCAGGAGGGAAACACCAGAAAGGAAAAAGGAGGTGGGGTAGCGTTTTGCTGGGTTTGGAGAGGAGATTAAGGCATAGAAAAGAAGACATTACTTGGAGGATGTGGAATCGATATGGAAGAGCTGCAAAAACTCCTAAGGGGCAGAAAACACCAGGTGGGGAGTTGTGTACAAGAGCCACCTAACAGTAGTAGTGGAGTTGGGGATGGCATCAAACAGAAATTAAAATTCAGCAACAAGGGTAAAACAGTTATAAAATGGGTGACTTCAATCTACATAATAGATTGGTTTGAATCTAAATGGGCATGGTGCTGAGGGAAGAGGATTTCTTGGAATGTGTGCGGGATAGTTTACTAAAACCAACATGTAGAGGAAACCAACGATAATAGCAGGCTATTCTAGGGTATTGAGTAATGAGAAGGTTGTTTAGCTGTCTTGTTGTGCGGGGCCCTTTGGGGCAAGAGTGACCATAATATGGTTGAGTTCTTCTTTTAGGAATGGAGGATGAAAATTAAGTCAGAAACAAGGGTTCCAACTTTAACAAAGGTAACTTTGAAGGTATGAATGTGAATTCGGCCAAGATAGACTGGCCAACTGATTCTTAAGGGTTGAACAGTGGGATTGGCAATGGAGGTATTTAAAGACTGCCCTGATGAACTACAACAATTGTTCATCCAGTTTGGCAAAATAATGAATCAGGGAAGTTAATATGCAACCATTGATAACAAGGAAATCAGGGAAAGTAATAAAAACAAAAGATGAGCATACAAATTATCCAGAAAAAACAGCCTACCAGAGGACTGGGAGAAATTCAGAGTCCAGCAAAGGAGGACAAAGGGATAAATTAGGAAAGGGAAAATAGATTATGAAAGAAAACTGGCAGGGAACATAAAAACATAAAAAACATAAACATAAAAACTGACTGCAAAAGTTTTTATAGATATGTGAAGAGAAAGAGATTAGTTAAAACAAATGTAGGTCCCTTGTAGTCAGAAACAGGTGAATTGATCATGGACATGGCAGACCAATTGAATAACAACTTTGGTTCTGTCTTCACTAAGGAAGACATAAATAATCTGCCGGAAATAGCAGGGGACCGGGGGTCAAATAAGGTGGAAGAACTGAGTGAAATCCAGGTTAGCCGGGAAGTGATGTTGGGTAAATTGAATGGATTAAAGGCCGATAAATCCCCAGGGCCAGATAGTCCTGCATCCCCACTCAAGGAAGTAGCCACAGAAATGTGTCTGCATTAGTGATTGATTTTTTCAAAAACCTTTAGATTCTGGAGTATTTCCTGAGGATTGGAGGGTAGCTAATGTAACCCCACTTTTTAAAAAAGAGGGAAAACGGGGAATTACAGACCAGTTAGTCTAACATCGGTAGTGGGGAAACTGCCAGAATCCGTTATTAAAGATGGGATAGCAGTACATTTGGAAAGTGGTGAAATCCTTAGACAAAGTCAGCATGGATTTACAACGGTAGATCACGTCTGGATTGAATTATAGAATTTTGAGGATGTAACTAGTTTGAGTGGATAATGGAGAACCAGTGGATGTGTTATATCTAGACTTTCAGAAGGCTTTCGACAAGGTCCCACATAAGAGAGGTCCCACATTAAGAGATCCCAACTTAAAGCACACGGTATTGGGGGTTCAGTATTGATGTAGATAGAGAACTGGCTGGCAGACAGGAAGCAAAGGGTAGGAGTAAACGGGTCCTTTTCAGAATGGCAGGCAGTGACTAGTGGGGTACCGCAAGGCTTAGTGCTGGGACCCCAGCTATTTACAATATATATTAATGATTTGGACGAGGAAATTGAATGAAACATCTCCATGTTTGCGGATGACACTAAGCTGGGGGTTAGTATTAGGTGTGAGGAGGATGCTAGGAGGCTGCAAGGGCAGACTTAGATAGGCTGGGTGAGTGGGCAAATGCATGACAGATGCAGTATAATGTGGATAAATGTGAGGTTATCCATTTGGTGGCAAAAACAGGAGGGTAGACTATTATCTGAATGGTGGCAAATTAGGAAAAGGGGAGATGCAACGAGATCTGGGTGTCATGGTACACCAATCATTGAATGTAGGGCAATTTGGCAGGTTTTTGTTTTGCATGTTGCTGTTGTGGTTGTGCTGCTTGCATTATTTTGGTGCACTGGTGTTGGGGCTTGCATGTGCAGCATGCAGTGATGAAAGCAAATGGTATGTTAGGACTTTCATATGAGGGAAGTCTGGATAGACTTGGCTTGTACTCGCTAGAATTTTGAAGACTGAGGGAGGATCTTATAGAAACTTACAAAATTCTTAAGTGGTTGGATAGGCTAGACGCAGGTAGATTGTTCCTGATGTTGGGGAGGTCAACATGTTGTCCAGAACAAGGGGTCACAGTCTCAGGATAAGGGGGAATTCCTTTAGGACTGAGATGAGGAAAACATTTTTCACACACAGAGTGGTGAGTCTCTGGAATTCTCTTCCACAGAAGGTAGTTGAGGCCAGTTCATTGGCTATATTTAAGAGGGAGTTAGATGTCGCCCTTGTGGCTAAAGGGATCAGGGGGTATGGAGAGAAGGCAGGTACAGGATACTGAGTTGGATGATCATATTGAATAGCGGTGCAGGCTCGAAGGGCCGAATGGCCTAATCCTGTACCTATTTTCTATGTTTCTATGTTTCTATTTGGCCCTTTGAGCCAGCACTGGATTGCTGGACCGCAGGACAAGAACAAAGGGAAGAGATAAGACTGCCATCCATCGCAGTGAGGAGGTGTTGAAGATTCACTGTGTTGGATGTTTATGTAAATTGTGTTAAGTGTGGGTCTTGGGTTTTTTGGTAATGTAAAAACTATACAAAATGCAATTTCGTTCAAACCAAGTTGTTCTATTCTAATGTCCTGTTTGCCAGCTTATTGACCCTCTGTGTTCCCCTCCTGCAGGGTTTAGGAGCCGTTGCTGTGGACGGAGAGACGGGGACGTGAGCGGCCATTGAGGACAGCCAGGGTGCAGGTGAGGCCTCCATCTGCTTGGTGTGTGGGCTGTGCTTCGAGGGGCTGAGCTTCAGTGGAGGACCACATGACGGGGCACAACAAGGAGAAACGTTATGAGTGTGACGTATGTGGCAAGGCCTGGCAGCGCCCAAGCGATCTACAGACCCACCGGCGGGTGCACACGGGAGAACGCCCTTTCAACTGCTCGGAGTGCGGCAAGAGTTTCAAGACGGCGAATGTCCTGAAGACCCACCGCCAAGTGCACAGGGGCGAGAAGCCCTATGCGTGCTCCACATGCGGCAAGAGCTTTACCAGGTTGTCGGGGCTGCAGGAGCACTGGCGCATGCACAGCAGTGAGCGGCCCTTCACCTGCTCCAACTGCGGCAAAGGCTTCAAGTCGTCCAAGAACCTGAAGATGCACAGGCGGGTGCATACCGGTGAGCGCCCCTTCACCTGTGACCAGTGCGGCAAGGGCTTCATCAAGTCCAGCAACCTGCTGCAGCACCAGCTCACCCACACTGGCGAGCGTCCCTACACCTGCGCCCAGTGCAGAAAGGGTTTCACCCAATCCAACAGCCTGCTGAGGCATCAGTACACCCACACCGGCGAGTGTCCCTACATCTGTGCCCAGTGCGGCAAGGGCTTCACCCACTCCAGCAGCCTGCTGAAGCATGGGCGCACCCACATCGGTCAGCACCCTTACACCTGTGCCCAGTGCGGCAAGGGCTTCACCCACTCCAGCAACCTGCTGAAGCACAAGCGCACCCACACTGGTGAGTGCCCCTACACCTGCGACCAGTGTGGCAAGGGCTTCACCCAATCCAGCAACCTGCTGGTGCACCAGCGCACCCACACCGGCGAGCGTCCCTACACCTGTGCCCAGTGCGGCAAGGGCTTCACCCAATCCAGCAACCTGCTGGTGCACCAGCGCACCCACACTGGCGAGCGTCCCTACACCTGTGCCCAGTGTGGCAAGGGCTTCACCCAATCCAGCAACCTGCTGAAGCACCAACGCACCCACACCGGCGAGCGTCCTTACACCTGTTCCCAGTGTGGCAAGGGCTTCTCCAACTCCTCCAGGCTGCTGTCCCACCAGCGGGTGCACGCCGGTGACAGTCCAGTCCCCAGTCTGGTGTGTGGAGAGCACTCTGCCATGGCCTCACACGCCCTGTCTCACCAGCACGTGCACACCAGTGACCAGCCCTACGACTGCCTGTACTGTGGTGCGTCGTTTGATAGCTGGCGGGGGTTGTGGCAGCACCGGCGGGCCCATGTCAGTGAGCAGCTGCTCCCACTGTGACAAGAGAGCATGGGGGCTGCAGGAGCACCAGCGGTTACAAACCAGAGAGAGACCCTTTGTGTGTGCTGAGCGTGGCAACGGTTTCACCTGCATGTCCAGCCTGTGGCAGCACCGGCGTAGCCACAGCCGTGAGCATCCCTTCCCCTGCCCGTCCGGTGGTAAGGGCTTCACCCACCTTGACCACCTGCTGGAGCACCGGCGAGTCCACACCAGCCAGCGCCCCTTCACCTGCCCTTTCTGTGGCAAGGCCTTTGCCCGCTCCTCCAGCCTGCTGGCACACCGCCACGTGGATAGGCGCTGTTTAGGTAGACACAAAATGCTGGAAGGAATGGGTAACGTTTCTTGTCGACACCCTCCTCAGTCCTGACCCAAAATGTCACCCAGTCCTTCTCTCCAGAGATGCTGCCTGACCCGCTGAGTTATTCCAGCATTTTTTGTCCTTTTTTGTAAACCAGCATCTGCAGTTCCTTGTTTTTTAAACCATTCGGGTTAACCATCTCTGCACCTTCCCCAAAGTCTCCACATCAGTCCTATAATGGAGTGACCAGAACCGTACGCAATACTCCAAATGCTACCTGACCAATGTCCCTTAAAGCTGCACATTTACATTCGTCTCTCCTTATCTCACATCATTTTATCTCCTTACTTTCCCTCGCCTCTGTCACTTCACTCATCTGCCGATCACCCCCTCATCTGTTAACATCATGTCAGTCTGAAGAAGGGTCCTGACTCGAAATATCACCTATCCATGTTCCCCACAGATGCTGCCTGACCCGCTGAGTTACTCCCGCAATCTGTGAAACGTCACCTATCCATGTTCTCCACAGATGCTGCCTGACCCGCTGAGTTACAGCAGCACATCGTCATAGTCCCTTGCCACACATCGTCAAGAGTCTTAGAATGATACAGTTTGGAAACAGGACCTTCGGCCCAACTTTCTCACACCGACCAACATGTCCGACCGACTCTAGTCCCACCTGCCTGCATTTGGTCCATATCCCTCCAAACTTGGCCTATCCATGTACCTGTCTATAACTGTTTCTTAAACGTTGGAATAGTCCCAGCCTCAACTCCCTACACCGGCAGCTTGTTCCATACACCCACCACTCTCTGTTGAAAAGTTACCCATCAGGTTCCTATTAAATCTTTTCCCCTTCACCTTGAACCCATGTCCTCTGGTCCTCGATTCCCTCACTCTGGGCAAGAGATTCTGTGCATCAAACTAAATTGTGTTCTATGCAAGATTCCAGCATCTGCAGTTTCTTGTGTCTCCCTCACCTATATCCACCAATCACTTCTGAAGAAGTGTCTCAACTTGAAACATCACCCATTCCTTCTCTCTAGTTGCTGCCTATCTCGCTGAGTTACTCCAGCATTTTGTATCCACCTATCACTTGCCAGGCTTTGTCCAGCCCCCATCTCTCTTTTCCAGCTTCCTCCCCCCACCCTCCCCAATCAGTCTGAAGAAAAGTCCTGACTCAAATCATCGTCTGTCCATTCCCTCTAAAGCGATGGAGTAACTCAGTGGGTCAGGCTGCATCTGTAGAGGGAAGGGAATCTAAGGCGACCACTCCCACCTCTCCTTTCCAACTTTCTCCACCCCCCACTCCAAGCAGTCTGAAGAAGGGTCCTGACCTAGAATGTTGCTTGTCCGTGCTCTCCAGAGGTACGTTACTCCAGGAGATTGTGTCTCTTTTTTGTAAATCAGCATCTGCTGTTCCATGTATCTGGACTAGGCGTGTATTTTCCCCTACACTTGCACTCGGTCCGCCAAGGCCTGCTGGATTTCCCGGTTGATAGCCATTTTAATTCCCCTTCCCATTCCCACACAATCTTTCTGTGCTGGGCTTCCTCCATTGCCAGAGTGAGATGACATGCACACTGGAGGAACAGCAGCTCAAATACAGCCTAATGACATGTACATTGAATTATCCAAATTAAATGGACATCCCCCCCTCCCTCCCTCCTTCCCTCGTGGGCCATCTCTTCGTCATTCTTTTCGCTGGCGCAAGGTGTCAGGATTAATCCGGAGTCAGTGTTTTAGTGTTTCTAGGTTTGTTTTTCATGGGGGGGGGGGGGGAAATTGGGGAAATCTTATTTCAGTCACTTATCTCGACGGAGATGCGATTTTTCTCCTTTGCCGAGGATCGCCCGTGAGGAGCTCCAACCTCGTGCCCTGTGGACTTTAAAACCGTGAAGTTCGCGGTCTCCAGTAAGAAGAGGCCGACTCAGGAGCTCCATGCTGCGGAGTGTTCCAATCCTTCTTGACACCGGAGTTTCCGTCATCCCGATACGAGGGCTTTGGACATCGTACGTCGGCAGTGGCAAATGCGGAGGGTTCAACAGCCCCGACCACGGGTGAACAAACGAGGAAGATGATTGAACTTTATTACCTTCCATCACAGTGAGGAATGTGGATTCCACTGTGGTGGATGTTTCTGTTAATTTTTATTTTATGTGGCTGTGTGTCTTGTTGCTTTTTACTTAGCATGGCTGTATGGTAACTCAAATATCACTGTACCTTAATTGGCACATGTGACAATATATTTGAACTTGAAAAGCTTTCCTCTATATCTGTCTATCTCCATAATTATAAAACTCTGATCTTGGATGTGTGTGTGTTTATTTATTTGTTTGTGTGTTGTCACATCTTCTCGAAAAAACAACGAGCTAATGACCACCTCTCTCCCCCCCCCCCCCCCCCCTCCCCTCTCCTCTCTGTCTCTGCCCCTCTCTCTCTGCCCCTCGCCCTCCGTAGACTTGCCTGCGAGTTGGGGCTCTCTTCCCCCCCTGGCCTCGCTTGCACCCCTATCTCCCCCCCAGCCTACCACCACTCCCTCCACCCTCACGCCCTCCTCCCTCTACCCCCTCCCCTCTCTCTCCCCGCCCTCTCTCTCTCTTCCTCCCCCCTATTTCCCCCTCTCCCCTCTCTCTCCAACCCTCTCTCTCTCTCTCTCGCTCTCTCTCTCTCTCTCTCTCTCTCTCTGCCCCTGTCTCTATTTCTCTCTGCCCCCTTTCTGTCTCTGCCTCCTCTCTGTCTCTGCCCCCTCTCTCTATCCCCCCCCCCCCCACATCTCCCTCTCTCTCTAGACGTGCCTTCGAGTTGGGAGTATGCGTGTGGATGGGCAGGGATGGGTAAAAGGAGACATAATAATATTAATATCAAGGCGGGTGGTTATTGTGTGTATCGGTGGTTTGTGTGTGTGTGTGTGTGTGTGTGTGTGTGTGTGTGTGGGGGGGGGGGGTTAGTGGTGTGTGTGGGGTAGTTAGAGTGTGTGGGGGGGTGTTTGTGTGTGTGGGGGGGGGGGGGTTCGTGTGTGTGTGTGTGTGTGTGGGGGGTTAGTTTGTGGGTGGGGTGGGGTTAGTGTGTTTGTGTGTGTGGGGGGGTTAGTGTGTGTGTGGGGGTTTAGTGTGTGTGTGTGGGTTTGTAGTGTGTATGGGTGGGGTTTAGTGTGGTGGGGGTTTAGTTGTGTGTGGTGAGGGAGTTAGTGTGCGTGTGGGGGGGGTAGTGTGTATGTGGGGGGGGGGTATAGTGTGTGTGTGGGGGGGTTTAGTGTGTGTGTGTTGTGTGTGTGTGTGGGGTGTGTGTGTGTGTGTGTGGGGGGGTTGTGTGTGTGGGTGGTGTTAGTGTGTGTGTGGGTGTTAGTGTGGTGTGGGGGTGTTAGTGTGTGGGGTGGGGGTGTGTAGTGTGTGTGTGGAGTGTGAGTGTGTGTGTGGGGGTGTTAGTGTGTGTGTGGAGGTGTTAGTGTGTGTGTGGGGGTGTTAGTGTGTGTGTGGGGGTGTTAATGTGTGTGGGGGGTGATTATGTCAGAACAGGAACCATTCAGCCACACCCGCACATTTTGGGGTTAAGGTTGAAACCGCGCGCTCCACCCTCCACCCCCTGTGTTGGGGGACGGGGCCCAATGGGTCCCACTTGGTCTAGAATATTACTAAAACTCTCAACTTCAACTGTGCGCTCCCACCCTCCCCTTCCTCTCCCCTCCTCCTCTCCCTCTCCCTCTCTCTCCCCCTCTCTCCCTCTCCCCCTCTCCCTCCTCTCTCCCTCTCTCTCTCTCTCTCTCCCCCTCTCTCTCACTTGAATGCACTAGCGATATCGCGATCTCCCGCAGTTGCGGGAGCCCCTGCCTGTAAACGACCCCTCGATCGCTGGACCCCCCGACCCGACTGAAGATCACAGGTACTGTACCTACAAACACTGGGAAGATCTCTGGAGCTGACGGGCAGGATCTTCCAGGAGTAATGGAGCTGCAGTCTGCAAGGGAATCCCCGTTCCAGCGCAGTTTCGCAGAAACAGCAGGTACAGTAAAGACAGTATCTGGAAACATCGGAGAGGCCTCCATTGTGTCCGGAAACGTGGCTGGACTTCAGGTCAGACTCAGGCGCAGGGGACTTCGACCCCCTCTCCCTACCATCCTACTGACTAATGTACAGTCCCTTGAAAACAAAGTGGAGGCCAAATCCCACAACCAGGCCCGGAGCATTCAACACAGCCCCGAGGCCCGGAACTTGGGCCAAATCGAAATCAGAATTTATTCGCCAAGTATGTTTTGCAACATACGAGGTATTTCACTGGCCAGGTCAGTCATATAATTAAAAGCAACAGACGCAAAAACACATTTTAACATGAACATCCACCAGAGTGACTCCTACACATTCCTCGCTGTGATGGAAGGCAAAATAAAAGTCCTTCCTTTTGTTCTTCCTCGGTCGGGGGCCTCGAGCCTCCATTGATGGGACGGTCTTGACTCCCGTAGCTGGCGGCGTTTGGACCCTCCCCGTCGAGGCATTCAGACCCTGCACGGGGGAATGTCAGCTCCCCCGCGTTGGGCGATCGAACCTCGCGTCGGGGCTGGATGAACCTTCTATGGCATTGGAGCTCCTGACTCAGCCTCTCCCAAGACTGCGAGCCCTTGATGGTAAGCCGGCAGGCCGCGGTGGGAGCGATCCCAGGCAAGGGATTAGCTCCGCTGTTAAGTCCGCGCCCTGCGGTGTGGCTCACGACATTCCGAGGAGGCCTCCAGCTCCAGCGATGGTAGGCCGCAGAGACCAGAGAATGTGATCCGAAAATTGATCACATCTCCGGGAAGGTAAGAACTTGAAAAAAAGTTTCCCTCAATCCCCCCCCCCCCCCCCCCACATAAAACAAACCGAAGAACATAAACTTTAAACAGACGCTAAAAATAACAAAAAGGTGAAATAACAAACAGACTGCCGGTAGGCCTGGCCATCTCCCCAGTGCCCCTGGAGGTCCAAAAGCATAAAACAGAGGCCTGGAGCCAATAATACAGCCCTGTGGCCTACAAAACACAGGCTCGTGGCACCAGAACTGAGGCCAAAGCCCAGAACTTAGACTCAGAGACTATAACTATAGCACAGGCCCAGAGCCTATTATAAAGCCCTTCTTGCGAATGAAACATAAATAAACCAAAGGAATAGTCAGATCTCAAGCCGGGTGATGAGCAGCCAGTTTGTTGTTGTTTCTGCGTCAATGTCTGCCAGGCCCTGAGCTCCATTTGGTGGGTGGTAGAGCGGGAACCCAGAGATGACATGGTTGGCTGTCTGTTGTTCTGCTCCGCATTCACAGGCTGGGCTCTGGCAGAGCCCCCATCTCCACATGCTGGCGTTGAAACGCCCAACTCCAGCACCAAGTCTGTTGAGCTTCACCCATATTCCTCTGGGGAGGTCAGACCCTGGACAGCTTTTATCTGGTGAAGGTATGTAGCTGTGTAATGGAGACGAGGTTGCCTTCCACTCCTGTGGCTATCCAGTGTGCTTTTGTCTCCGTTGGCTGGATAGAGGCTAGGAGTTATTTTCCATGTGGAGCAAAGGGGTGACGGGACTTCAGTTGATGTGGCCTCTGGTCTCTGCTGATAGCCTGATGGAGGAGGTGATCTGACAGCCCTCAGAGCCTATATTACAGTCCTGTGGCCCAGAATTTCGGCCGAAGTCCAGAATTTAGGCCCGGAGCCTACAACACAAGCCTAGAGTCTACAACACAGGCCCCGAGCCTATAACACAGGCCCGGAGACAATAACACAGGCCTTGAGCCTACAACACAGGCCTGGAGCCTATAACACTGGCCCAGAGCCTACAACACAGGCCCGGAGCCTATAACACAGGCCTGGAGCCTATAACACAGGCCCGGAGCTTATGAATTGTGTAAATTGTGTTGGTTGTGTGTCTTGGTTCTTTCCTTGTTGTATGACTGCAGAAACCAAATTTCTTTTGAAATTCATTTGATGTTCAAATGACAACAAACGGTATTGTATTGTATTTTGTATAACATAGGCCTGGAGCCAAAGACACAGGCTTGGAGTCTATTGTGTGCAGTTTTCCTCCCCTAATTTATTGTGTGCAGTTTTGGTCCCCTAATTTGAGGAAGACATTCTTTCTATCGAGGGAGTGCAGCGTAGGTTTACAAGGTTAATTCCTGGGATGGCGGGACTGTCGTATGCTGAGAGAATGGAGCATCTGGGCTTGTGCACTCTGGAGTCTAGAAGGATGAGAGGGGATCTTATTGAAACATATAAGATTGTAAGGACTTTGGCACACTAGAGGCAGGAAACATGTTCCCTATGTTGGTAGAGTCCAGAACCAGGGGCCACAGTTTTGAGAAAAGGTGAAATAACAAACAGACTGCCGGTAGGCCTGGCCATCTCCCCCAGTGCCCCTGGAGGTCCAAAAGCATAAAACAGAGGCCTGGAGCCAATAATACAGCCCTGTGGCCTACAAAACACAGGCTCGTGGCACCAGAACTGAGGCCAAAGCCCAGAACTTAGACTCAGAGACTATAACTATAGCACAGGCCCAGAGCCTATTATAAAGCCCTTCTTGCGAATGAAACATAAATAAACCAAAGGAATAGTCAGATCTCAAGCCGGGTGATGAGCAGCCAGTTTGTTGTTGTTTCTGCGTCAATGTCTGCCAGGCCCTGAGCTCCATTTGGTGGGTGGTAGAGCGGGAACCCAGAGATGACATGGTTGGCTGTCTGTTGTTCTGCTCCGCATTCACAGGCTGGGCTCTGGCAGAGCCCCCATCTCCACATGCTGGCGTTGAAACGCCCAACTCCCAGCACCAAGTCTGTTGAGCTTCACCCATATTCCTCTGGGGAGGTCAGACCCTGGACAGCTTTTATCTGGTGAAGGTATGTAGCTGTGTAATGGAGACGAGGTTGCCTTCCACTCCTGTGGCTATCCAGTGTGCTTTTGTCTCCGTTGGCTGGATAGAGGCTAGGAGTTATTTTCCATGTGGAGCAAAGGGGTGACGGGACTTCAGTTGATGTGGCCTCTGGTCTCTGCTGATAGCCTGATGGAGGAGGTGATCTGACAGCCTCAGAGCCTATATTACAGTCCTGTGGCCCAGAATTTCGGCCGAAGCCCAGAATTTAGGCCCGGAGCCTACAACACAAGCCTAGAGTCTACAACACAGGCCCCGAGCCTATAACACAGGCCCGGAGACAATAACACAGGCCTTGAGCCTACAACACAGGCCTGGAGCTTATAACACTGGCCCAGAGCCTACAACACAGGGCCCGGAGCCTATAACACAGGCCTGGAGCCTATAACACAGGCCCGGAGCTTATGAATTGTGTAAATTGTGTTGGTTGTGTGTCTTGGTTCTTTCCTTGTTGTATGACTGCAGAAACCAAATTTCTTTTGAAATTCATTTGATGTTCAAATGACAACAAACGGTATTGTATTGTATTTTGTATAACATAGGCCTGGAGCCAAAGACACAGGCTTGGAGTCTATTGTGTGCAGTTTTCCTCCCCTAATTTATTGTATGCAGTTTTGGTCCCCTAATTTGAGGAAGACATTCTTTCTATCGAGGGAGTGCGGCGTAGGTTTACAAGGTTAATTCCTGGGATGGCGGGACTGTCGTATGCTGAGAGAATGGAGCATCTGGGCTTGTGCACTCTGGAGTCTAGAAGGATGAGAGGGGATCTTATTGAAACATATAAGATTGTAAGGACTTTGGCACACTAGAGGCAGGAAACATGTTCCCTATGTTGGGGGAGTCCAGAACCAGGGGCCACAGTTTGAGAATAAGGAGTAGGCCATTTAGAACGGAGACGAGGAAACACTTTTTCTCACAGAGAGTGGTGACTCTGTGGAATTCTCTGCCTCAGAGGGCGGTGCAGGCAGGTTCTCTGGATGCTTTCAAGAGAGCACTAGTTAGGGCTCTTAAAGATAGCAGAGTCAGGGGATATGGGGAGAAGGCAGGAACGGGGTACTGATTGAGGATGATCAGACATGATCACATTGAATGGCGGTGCTGGCTCGAAGGGCCAAATGGCCTACTCCTGCACCTATTGTCTATTGTCTATGGCACAACCCTGGAGCTTATAACACAGGCCTGGGGCCTATGACACAGGCCTGGGGCCTATGACACAGCCCTGGAACCTTTGACACAAGCCTGGGGCCTACGAATCACAGGTCGGAAGGTCCAGAACATCGGCGAAAGCCCACAAGACAAGGCTGGGCCGAAAATACAGCACCTGAGCCCACAATACAGGCCCGGAGCCTATAAAAAAGCCCTGAGGCCTACGAAACAGGCCTGGAATCCCAGAACTTGGGGCAAAGCCCGGAACACAGGCCTGGGGCCTAAAACGTAGGCCCGACGCCAACGTACAAATCCTGTGAACCAAAGAGCATTATTGAGAGATATTTTTGTGGGTGCCTAGCGAAAGATATAATATATTTGTGTATTTATGCTTGGATCTAAATGTTTTAGTGAAGTTTTTAGGGCCAAAAATCAGCAATTAGACGATGAAACAAAAGCAAAATAAAGCATGATTCCCCCCCCCCCCCCTCTCTCTCTCTCTCTCTCTCAGTGTCAGTGAGTGAGGAAAGGAAGGAGGTCTGGGCGCCCTCTGGTCCTGCGACTGCAACGCCCCCTGTGTATTGAAGGCCACGTTGCAGTGCCTCTGGTCCTCCGACTGCAGCGCACCCTAGCGGTGGGAGGCCACGATTCACCTGTCCACATTTCCCACAGATGCTGCCCGACCCGCTGATCTACTGCAGCACTCTGTGATCTTCTTCCCATGATGCATCAGGTGACTCAGCGCCAATCACCGGCGGTCCCCCTCGGATTGGGGGTGACGTCAGGGTGCCGGTCATGCTGGCTGGTGGACGGGCGGCTTGACGTGGTGCCCGGGTGCTCGGCACCCACAGGTCAGTGCGAAGCCCCCACTTCTCCCCTGCCCTCTTTCCCCCGACTCACCCCTTCCCTTCTCCCCCTCCCCTCACTACCACCATCCTCATCCCCCTTCCCCACTTGCTTCCTCACCATCTCTCCCCTCCTTCCTGCCTCCCGTTCCCCTTCCCTCCTCACCCCCACACCTTCATTTCCCCCCCCCCTCCCCCACCTTCAAGCACTAGTAATGTTCACGCTTTAGTAACGTCCTGTTTGTCAACTTGTTGACGCTCTGTGTTCCCCTCCTGCAGGCTTTCAGAGCTGTTGCTGTGGACGGAGAGATGGGGACGTGAGCGGCTATTGAGGGGGGCCAGGGTGCCGGTGAGCCCCCCATCTGCTCAGTGTGCGGGCTGAGCTTCGAGGGGCTGAGCTTCAGTGGAGGACCACATGACGGGGCACAAGTAGGAGAGCATTATGAATGTGACGTGTGTGGGAAGGCCTGGCAGCACCCGAGCAAGCTGGAGACCCAAAGGCGGGTTCACATGGGAAAGCGCCCCTGCGACAGCTCGGAGTGCGGCAAGACGGCGAATTTGCTGAAGATCCACTGGCGGGTTCACGCGGGCGAGAAGCCCTATGGCTGCTCCACCTGCGGCAAGAGCTTTACCTGGTTGTCGGGGCAACAGGTGCACCGGTGGGTGCACAGGAGTGAGTGGCCCTTCACCTGCTCCGATTGCAGCAAAGGCTTCAAGTTGCCCATGAACCTGAAGGTGCACAGGCGCCTGCACACTGGGGAGCGGCCCTACACCTGCAGCAACTGCGGCAAGGGCTTCACCAGCTCCACCACTTTGCTGGGGCACCAGCACACCCACTCCGGCGAGTGGCCCTACACCTGCGCCCAGTGCAGCAAGTGCTTCACCAACTCCTCCAAGCTGCTGTCCCACCAGTGGGTGCACGCCGGCGACCATCCCATCCCCGGTGTTGAGAGAGCTTTACAATGGCCTCCCATGCCCTATCTCACCAGCGCGTGCACACCTGTGGCCAGCCGTACGATTGCCCGTACAGCGGTGAGGCATTTGACAGCTCGCTGTGGCAACACCGGCGGGCCCACGCCGGCAAGCGGCTGCTCCCACTTCAGCAATCGGGGGCTGCAGCAACAGCTGTGGATACACAGACTGTGCTAGAGAAGGTGAGGTACAGTGAGGAAGGTGGCAGTATAAAACTGGACCATCATTGCCTGTGGCAGATTGTGTTTCCTCAGCTGCCGCAGGAAGTACATCCTCTGTTGGGCCTTTTTGATGGTGGAGTCAATGGTGGCCTCCCATTGATCTATCCAACAATGATCTACACTACATTTTCCTTGAACTCCATTCCCTTTGTCCTGTTTTCACTCCTTACACTTCCTTATCTCTGCACCTCCCATCAGACTGAAGAAGGGTGTCGACCCGAAACGTCACATATACCGTCTCTCCACAGACGCTGCCTGACCCGCAGAGTGACTCCAGCACAGTGTGACCTTCTTCCCATGATGCATTCCGCACCGCCACCCACGTGATTTTGCGCATAGCAGGGGGCAGGGCTAGCAGTCCCCCTCGGATTGGCGGTGACAACAGGGCAGCAGTCATAAGTGCTGTGCGTGCATGCGCCTGACGTAATAGTGCAGGGTGGGTGGATGTGAGACGGGCGGCTCAACGCGGTTGCTGGATGCTTGGCGCTCCCCCGCTCACACCCTGCCCCACCCCCCCTTACCCAGCTCACCCCCCCACCAACCTCACTCACTCCCCCCCATCACCCCCTCCTGCCCCCACCTCCCCCTGACTCCCACACCCTCTTCCCCCCCCCCTTCAAGTACTACAATTGTTCACGCATTAGTAATGTCTTGTTTGCCAGCTTGTTGACGCTCTGTGTTCCCCTCCTGCAGGGTTTAGGATCCGTTGCTGTGGACATAGAGACGGGGACGTGAGCGGCCATTGAGGGCTGCCAGGTTGCCAGTGAGCCCCCCATCTGCCCGGTGTGCGGGCTGAGCTTCGTAGGGCTGAGCTCTATAGGGAGGACCACATGGTGGGGCACAACAAGGAGAAGCATTATGAGTGTGATGTGTGTGGCAAGGCCTGGCAGAGCCCAAGCAAGCTGGAGACCCACCGGGTGCACACGGGAGAACACCCCTTCGATTGCTCGGAATGCAGCAAGAGCTTCACCCATATGACAGACTGCTGCGGCACAAATGCGAGCACTCAAGCGAGAGGCCCTTCAGCTGCTCCGACTGCGGCAAGAGCTTCAAGACAATGCATGAGCTGAAGATGCAGAGGCGACTGCACAAGGGGTAAGAAGCTCTTCGGCTGCTCCACCTGTGGCAAGAGCATTGCCCGGTTGTCGGGGCGGCGGCTGCGCCGGCGGGTGCACAGCAGTGAGCAGCCCTTCACCTGCTCTGACTGCGGCAAAGGCTTGAAGTAGTCGCTGGACCTGTTGATGCACAGGCAGGTCACGGTGCAGCTGGGCTGCGGCCGCACTCACCACGATGCCCGTGGCCAGGGGTCCGAGTCCATCACCTGCCCCGCAAAGGCCACCAGCTTGGCACTGACCATGGCACCCAGATCCGTCCCACTGGACGGCAGCCTTTGTGTGGGAGGTGATGAGCTGGTACTTCTCTCTGGTGCAGGTATGTGTGGAGGCAGCAGTCCCTGGCAACACCGCGGCCGCTTGGCAAGTATGGCAGCGGACTGGCCGATCTGCTCGCCACTCTCTCCTCCACCATCCTCAACCAGATCAAGGCCGTGTTGGCATCCGTACATCTGAATTTCAAAATTTCCGGAGAAATCTCATGCCTATCACATCCGAACTGTACTTATCAGCCATCACCTGCTATAAACCCAGCTACCTTTGTACCACTGCCGGAAGAACAATGCGACCATGATTGTCTGTTGCTTGTGGAAGCCGCTGCCACTCCCAGGCTGGACTTACAGTCATCCGATTGATAATCCTGATCTGGTCCTATTTACCGATGGCTCTTCACACAGACCTAGCGATGACAAACTATTGGCTGGATATGCAGTGGTCACAACACACCAAGTGCTGGAGGTGTACGCTTTACCATCCAGAACGTCCGCTCCGGCAGCTGAGCTGTATGCCCTGACTCGTGCCTGCATATTGGCAAAAGATACAAGTGCTAATATCTACAACGATTCTTGCTATGCGTTTGGGGTTATACATGACTTTGGACAGTTATGGAAAAATAGAGGATTCATCACATCAACAGGAAAGACTATTAAGCATGATAAACTGATCTTAAATTTATTAAGATCCTAAAATGTAGACATATTCCTTATTAACTATCTTTGTAGTATAAAATACATGAATATACTAACATTGTGTGGGATGAGAGAGAATACGAGGGTGAAATGAAGCATCTAGATGGGCATCTGAACAGGAGGAAGTTAGAAGTTGGAGTTTGAAATGGAATGAACTACTTCCACACAGAACACAGTGAACTCACTGCTGGAAGTAAACAAGCTTCCTTATCTGATTAGAATGTTGGGATTGTGCCCATATTCCTTCGCATACACAAGGAGGTATCTCTTTGCTTGCTCCAACCAAAATTATAATCGGACCTGTATGGCTCAATTTCTGCAACTGATTAATGAGAGAAAATATAAATATTCTTTCTTACTCTCATCTCAGTGTTGATCAACAAGGAGGAAACTGTGGAAGAAAAAATAATATCCTTCCTTATTTAATTTTGATTGGAATTGAACAAGGTAATGAAAGGGTGTATTGGATGTGACAATTGGCAGCTCTTGCTTGACCAGGTGCAGAAGACGTTGTGGGAATCGACAAAGTAAGATTAGACGTATTACCTGTTGTCTGGGAATGTGTGAAAAGTGGATGGTAAATGTAAACATGAAATAGCAGAGCAGATAATGAAGCTTGTTTATTCTTCTGTGAGGAGTTACAGAGGATCTCCCACACCCTCTACTGCTAGTAGCGTAGATATGTTGCAGTAAATGGGAGGCTTATGATTGGCTTGGAATGGGGATGGTGGTGTGGGCCACCTGAAAGATGAGATAGAATAATGTCAAGATTCCCTTGTATTGTGTTTGACTTGCATTAGCCATCTGTTTCTCCCCACACACCCCTCCCTCACACCTCCCCTGACTGGTGGATATATTGCTTTGGGGGAACAGGTTGCGTTGGGGTGAGTTGTGGAATATTGCGTTGGGGAATGGGTTGCGTTGGGGGGTCCAGGCCTGGGCCGTGTGACTGGGACCCAACGGGTCCCACTTAGTCTAGTCATGCAATAAAATCTCGAAGCAAATCTGCAAAGTCTACACTTTTGATTTCCCTTTAATTTCCCTTTAAATCAATTTGTCCCACAAAAAAATACAACTATTTCATTGGATACGACTTGGCTTCAGCGGGTTGACGAGCAAAAGTCTTTGTTTACCGCAGCCGGAGTCTTGCAGACGTCCAAGGTCATCAAGAGCGAGATCCAATGTTCGGAGTTGGGGGGGAACGACCGGGGGACGGGAAGCGGTAACTCCGGATTAATCCTGACACCTGTCACCAGCGAGAAGATGACAGTGGAATGACAAAGAGATGGCGCACGATGGGGGATGTCTCCTTAATTTGGAGAATTGAATGTTCATGTCATGTGGCTGTAGGCAATGAGGTACTGTTCCTGCAGTTTGCGTGTCACCTCACTCTGGCAATGGAGGAGGCCCCGGACAGAAAGACCAGTGTGGCAGTGGGAAGGGGAGTTAAAATGATAGGCAACCGGGAGATCCAGCAGACCTTGGCGGACCGAGCGCAAGTGTACGATGAAATGCACGCCTAGTCTATAAACAAGAAACAGCAGATCCTGGTTTACAAAAAGAGACACAATCTCCTGGAGTAACTTGCACCTCTGGAGAGCATGGACAGGCAACATTCTAGGTCAGGACCCTTCTTCAAACTGCTTGGTGTGGGGGGTGGAGAAAGTTGGCAAGGAGAGGTGGGAGTGGTCATCTTAGATTCCTTTCCTCTACAGATGCTGCCTGACCCACGGAGTTCCTCCACTGCTCAGGAGGGAAAGGACAGACAACATTTTGCGTCAGGACCCTTCTTCAGACTTTGTGGAGAGGGTTGTGGGAGGAAGTTGGTAAAGAGAGATGGGGGCTGGACAAAGCCTGGCAAGTGATAGGTGGATACAAAATGCTGGAGTAACTCAGTGGGACAGCAGCATCTCTAGAGGGAAGGAATGGATGATGTTTCAGGTTGAGACCCTTCTTCAGATGTGATAGGTGGATATAGGTGAGGGAGTCACAAGAAACTACAGATGCTGGAATCTTGCACAGAACACAATAGATGCACAAAATCTCTTGGCCAGAGTGAGGGAATCGAGGAGCAGAGGACATGGGTTCAAGGTGAAGGTGTAAAGATTTAATAGGAATCTGAGGGGTGACTTTTCAACAGAGGGTGGTGGGTGTATGGAACAAGCTTCCGGAGGAGGCTGGGATTATCCCAACATTTAAGAAAGAGCTACAGACAGGTACATAGATAGGCCAAGTTTGAAGGGATATGGACCAAATGCAGGCAGGTGGGACTCGTGTAGCCGGGACATGTTGATCGGTGTGGGCAAGTTGGGCCGAAGGTCCTATTTCCACACTGTATCACTCTATGACTCTAACACGACGTGCTGCAGTAACTCAGCGGGTCAGACAGCATCTATGGAGTACATGGATAGGTGACATTTCACACAGTGCTGGAGTAACTCAGCAGGTCAGGCAGCATCTGTGGAGAACATGGATAGGCGACGTTTCACAGAGTGCTGGAGTAATTCGGCAGGTCAGGCAGTATATGTGGAGAACATGGATAGATGACATTTCGGGTCAGGACCCTTCTTCAGACTGACACCATGTTAACAGATGAGGGAGTGATTGCAGATGAGTGGAGTAAGTGACAGAGACGAGGGAAAATAAGGAAATAAAAGGGTGCAAGATAAGGAGTGAGAATGTATATTTGCAGCTTTAAGGGACATTTGTCAGGTATCATTTGGCGTATTGCATACAGTTCTGGTCGCTCCATTACAGGACTGATGTGGAGGCTTTGGGGAAGGTGCAGAGATGGTTAACCAGAATTGTATAAAAACAAGGAACTGCAGCTTCTGGTTTACAAAAAAGGACACAAAATGCTGGTATAACTCAGCGGGACAGGCAACATCTCTGGAAGGAAAGACTGGGTGACATTTCGGCTTGAGACTGAGGAGGGTCTCGACAACAAACGTTACCAATTCCTTCCAGCATTTTGACTCTACCTAAACAGCGCCTATTTATCCACATGGCGGTGTGCCAGCAAGCTGGAGGAGCGGGCAAAGGCCTTGCCACAGAGCGGGCAGGTAAAGGGGCGCTGGCTGTTGTGAACTCGCTGGTGCTACAGCAGGTGGAGAAGGCGGGTTAATCCATTACCACAGGACGGGCAGGGGAAGGGACGCGCACCGCTGTGGGTATGCCGGTGCTGCCACAGGCTGGACATGCGGGTGAAACCTTTGCCACACTCAGCGCACACTAAGGGTCTTTCTCTGGTGTGTAGCCGCTGGTGCTCCCGCAGCCCCCATGCTCTCTTGTCATGGTGGGAGCAGCTGCTCGCTGACATGGGCCTGCCGGTGCTGCTGCAACCCCCACGAGCTGTCAAACGACTCACCACAGTACGAGCTGTCGTAGGGCTGGCCACTGGTGTGCACATGCTGGTGAGACTGGGCGTGCGAGGCCATGGCAAAGCGCTCCCCACACACCGGGTAGGGGACGGAACTGTCGCCGGCGTGCACCCGCTGGTGGGACAGCAGCCTGGAGGAGCAGTTGAAGCCCTTGCCACACTGGGTACAGGTGTGGGGGCGCACCACCAGGCTGCTGGGTTGGGTGAAGCCCTTGCCAAACTGGATACAGGTGTATGGGCGCTCGCCGGTGTGGGTGTACTGGTGCACCAGCAGGCTGCTGGACTGGGTGAAGCTCTTGCCACACTGGGCGCAGGTGTTGGGGCGCTCACGGTGTGGGTGCGCTGGTGCTGCAGCAGGTTGCTGGAGCGGGTGAAGCCCTAGCTGCACTGAGCACAGGTGTATGGACGCCGGTGAGCCCCCCCCATCTGCTCGGTGTGCGGGCTGAGCTCGCCGGTGTGGGTGCACTGGTGCTGCAGCAGGCCGTTGGACTGGGTGAAGCCCTTGCCGCAGTTGCTGCAGGTGAGGGGCCTGTGCAACGGCCTGTGCACCTTCAGGTCCTTGGACGACTTGAAGCCTTTGCCCAGTCGGAGCAGGTGAAGGGTCGCTCATTGCTGTGCACCCGCTGGTGCTCCCACAGTCCTGACAACTGGATAAAGCTCTTGCCATATGTGGAGCAGCCATAGGGCTTCTCACCCATGTGCACTCACCAGTGGATCTCCAGGACATTCGCCGTCTTGAAATTCTTGCTTCACTCCAAGCAGTCGAAGGGGCGTTCTCCCGTCTGCACCCGCCGGTGGGTCTCCAGCTTGCTCGGGCACTGCCAGGCCTTGCCACACACATCACACTCATAATGCTTCTCCTTGTTTAGCCCCGTCATGTGGTCCTCCACCGAAGTTCTGCCTCTCAAAGCTCAGCCCGCACACCGAGCAGACGGGGGGGGGGGGGGGGGGGGGGCTCACCGACACCCTGGCCACCCTCAATAGCCGCTCACGTCCCTGTCTCTCTGTCCACAGCAACGGCTTCTAAACCCTGCCGGAGGAGAACACAGAGGGTCAACAAGCTGGCAAACAAGACATTACTAGTGCATATTGAGTCAGTTTATGGCGGAGGAAACCGTTATGTAATTCTGCGCGGCACACTGGCGCATCGGTACAGTTGCTGCCTCACCGCCAGAAACCCGGGGTCGATCCTGACTACTGGTGCTGTCTGTGCGGAGATTGCACGTTCTCCCCTTGCCCTGCATGGATTTTTACTCCGGGTGCTCCGCATTTCCTCCAACATATCAAAGACGTTCACAGTTGAAGATTAATCCGCCTCCGTAAAATAGCTAAATTGTCCCTAATGTGCGTGGGATAGTGCTAGTGTACGGGGTGATCGTGGGTTGGCACGGACTCCGTGGGCCGAAAGACCTGTTGTTTCCGCACTGCATCTCCAAAACTAAACCAAAGAAGGGTGTCAACCCAAAACGTCACCTATTCCTTCTCTCCACAGATGCTGCCTGACGCGCTGAGTTACTCCAGCACTTTGTCATACAGTCATAGAGTGATATAGCCCAACTCGTAACCGCACTCCTAGATCCCTCGGCTCCACACATTCCGCAAGGCTCAGAGTTGTACAGAGTCCTAGTGAGACCGCACCTGGAGTACGTGTGCAGCTTTGGTCGCCTAATTTGTGGAAGGACATTCCTGCAATAGAGGCAGGAAACATGTTGGGGGAGTCCAGAAACAGGGGTGACAGTTTAAGAATTAGGAGTAAGCCATTTAGAACGGAGACGAGGAAACATTATTTCTCACAGAGAGTGGTGAGTCTTTAGAATT
Source organism: Okamejei kenojei (assembly GCA_035221665.1). NCBI lineage: Eukaryota > Metazoa > Chordata > Chondrichthyes > Rajiformes > Rajidae > Okamejei > Okamejei kenojei. Next base: position 5,029,348 of record CM069170.1, on the reverse strand, counting down.
CTCTGCGCAGAGGGCGGTGGAGGCCGGTTCTGTGGATACTTTCAAAAGAGAGCTAGATACGGCTCTCAAAGATAGCGGAGTCAGGGGATTTGGGCAGGAACGGGGTACTGATTTCGGATGATCAGCTATGATCACATTGAATGGCAGTACTGGCTCGAAGGGCCGATGGCCAACTGCTGCACCTATTGTCTATTGCCCCAGCGCCCCACCAATCACAGTGAAGATCCTGCCCTGGTTTGACTTCCTAAACTGCAACACCCTCCCCACCCCCAAACAATGTGACCTCCTCCCAGTGGCTCCCTGCCCCTTACCCCTGCAGCCTCCTGCACCTTATCCCCCTTAGCTCCCTACCCCCTCCTCCCCACCCCAAACAGTGTGAACCCCACCAGGCTCCCTACCCCCTTCCTTGGCTCACTTGACTCCTCTCTCTCCCCCCAGTTCCCTGCCTCCCATTCACGCCCCCTCGGCACCAAAGCCACTCCCCCCTGAATCCCTCCCCCCTCCCTTTGCTCCCTGCTTCCCTGCTACTCACTTCACACCTTTTCCAAACCCCAGCCTCTCACCCCCTCCCTCCCCCGGACTGTCTCCTCTCTCTCTCTCTCTCTGAACCTCTCCTTAATCCTGCCCCTCTGAGCCTACCACCGCTCAAATATCTCTCTCTCCCTCTCCCCCCACCCCCCCAACTCTCTCTCTCTCTCTCCACCCCTCTATACTTCTGCCCATCTCTCTCTACTCAATCCCTCTCTCTCTCTCTCTCTCTCTCTCTCTCTACTCAATCCCTCTCTCTTTCCCTCCCCACTCTCTCTCTCCCCCTCTCCCCTCCGGACTCTCTCTCCCTCCCACTCTCTCCACCCCTCCCCTCTCTCTGTCTCTCTCTCCCTCTCTCTCTCTCTCTCTCTCTCTCTCTCTCTCTCTATTTCTCTCTCTCTCTCTCTCTCTCTCTCTCTCAATACATTAATATGTTATTTAACTGCTTACATTAGTAGATACATTATAATTATCGCACCCAGGTAGAACATTGCACTGGGAGAATATTACACTTTAAAATTTAATAAATACTTTAAAAGAATTTAAAAAAGAAGAAATATTAGCCAAGTGGTCTGTTTTATAGTGGAATGGATGAGAGCATTCTCATGTCGGGAGGCTATTTGAGGAATTTAGAGTTCTAATGACCCAGGGAAAGAAACTGTTCTTGAGTCTGTTTGTCGGCTTTTGACACACCTGTATCGCCTACCAGAGGTCAGGAGGTTGAACAGGAACTGTCCAGGATGAGAGGGGTCTTTGATTAATTTCCTGGCTCTACAGAGGCACCGAGAGTTGGAGATGTCTTCCAGGGAAGGCAGACGGCAGCCGGTGATTTTCTAGGCAGTTTTGATCACCCTCTGCAGGGCTCTCCTGTCTGCTGCTGAGCAGCCGGCACACCACACTGTGATATAATATACCAGCACACACTCGACGGTGGAGTGGTAGAACGTCATCAACAGCTTCTCCTCTAGACTGTCCTTCCTTAGCACTCTCAGGAAGTGCAATCGCTGCTGGGTCTTTGTTACCACCGCTGAAGCGTTGGCAGACCAGGAGAGGTCCTCTGCGATGTGCGTTACCAGGAATTTGAAGGTGGAAACCCTCTCGACACAGTCCCCATTGATTGGGCAGGGCAAGGTAGGGCAGGGTCCACTCTGTGCCTTCTGTAGTCGATGGCCATTTCCTTTGTTTGCTGATGTTGAGTGCCAGGTTTTTGCAGAACACCACTCTGACAGCTTCAGGACCTCGTCTCTGTACGCTGCCTTGTCTCCTCCTGATATGTGTCCGACCACCGTGGTGTCATCCGCGAATGTAATAATGGAGTTTGTGGAGTGGATGGGAGTGCAGTCGTAAGTGTACAGTGCATAGAGGAGAGGACTCAGCACACAGCCCTGTGGAGAACCAGTGCTGAGAGTGAGGGTTGAGGAGCAGTGGGGCCCATTTTGACTGTTTATGGGTGGTTAGTGAGGAAGTCCTTTATCCAGGCGCAAGTGAGAGGGGGGAACTCTAAATCTGTAGGCTTGTTGACTAGTATGTCAGGGATGATTGTATTGAAAGCTGAACTATAATTAATAAAAAGGATCCTTACATGGTTCCCCGGGTGTTCCAGATGACTCAGTGCAGTGTAGAGGGCAGTGGCCATGGTGTCCTCCGTCCATCTGTTTGCTCTATAGGCAAACTGATGAGGGTCAAGGTTTGGAGGGAGGCTGGCTTTGATGTGCTGTGAATTTAGTCTTTCAAGGCATTTCATGACTACTGATGTTAATGCAATTGGTCTGTCGTCATTGAGACTGTTTATGACTGGCTTCATAGGGACAGGGATGTAGCTAGCTAACTTCAGACAAGGTGGTATAACGGCTTGTGTCAGGGAAAGATTGAAGATCTTGGTAAAGACCCCTGATAGCTGGTCTGCACAAGCTCTGAGTACTTTGCCAAGCACACCATTAGGTCCAGCGGCTTTCCTTGGGTTCCCCGACTTGAGCGCACGCCTCACTTGGTGAGCACTGCTCCTGGGGAGTGAGTGAATGGGAGCCGGAGGTCGGTGGCAGCAGCGTGACTGCATGAGGCCTCTTTGCCGCAAAACGAGCAAAGAAATGGTTTAGTTCTTCCACCAGCGAGGCGTTAGCACCGTCAGTCAAGGGTGAGTTTCCTTTGTAGTTGGTGATTTGCTGTAATCCTTTCCACACCTGCCGTGGGTTATTGTGTGTGAGATGGTCACCACTTTTTTCTTGTAGACTTTCTTTGCAGCTTTGATGCCTCTCCTCAATTCTGCTCTTGCCATGCTGCATTGGGCCCTGTCACCCGATCTAAAGGCAGAGTTGCGGGTTCTCAGGAGTGACTGTACTTCACTAGTCATCCAGGGTTTTTGGTTGGGATAAACCCGGATGTGTTTTTCACCAGTGACATTATCGGTGCAGTTCTTTATATAGGACAGTTCAGTTTCTGTGTATTCCTGTAAGTCCTGTTATTCAAATATATTCCATGCTGTACGTGTAAAGCAATCCTGCAGCTGAGAGAGTGCTCCCTCAGGCCAGGTTTTTATGATCTTTATGTCCGGCTTGGTTTTCCTCCTGAGGGAAGTATATGCCGGGATGAGGAGCAGTGAGAGATGGACCGACATCTAGGCCCCAATGTGGGAGAGGTACTGCTCTATATGCAGCCTTTATGTTGGAGTAGACGTGGTCCAGTGTGTTTTTCCCCTTGGTGGGACACTGTACGTGGGTACAACAGAATAGCAAGTTTAGCAAGTCAATATTAATTTCTTAGAATCAGTTAATGTCAATTAGTGTGTGCGTGCATGTGTGCATGTTGGTCATTCACCGTCTCTCAGGTTATGGCGTGCTGTTACGTATTGTGCACCAAGTGCCGTATTTCCTTCACCAAGGATTATTCTTAGTTTTGATGTATCATCTAGTTCTTTAAAATCTGGGTTTGCCAGACTGAGTTTGTAAAAGTATATTTTCCTTGTTTTGTCAATTTTTTTGCATTTTAGGAGGAAGTGCACCTCTGTTTCAACCTCATCTGTCAAACATCAACAATGACATCAACAAATCTGTGGTCAACGCTGGAGAAGCTGCTGCATATAAATACTCTACAGAGCTGTGAGAGACGAGGAAGGGAGGGGGGGTAGGGCGAGAGAGACAAGTGGGGTGGGGTGGTAAGAGGCAGAAGATGGAGGTGAGAGATAGTGGTGGGGGTGAGGGGGGGGGGAGCACCCTCCCATCTCAGCGCACAAACCTGTTACAATTCATGTTAAAACCCACCGCCTATTCACGTTCCCTTTGCCAAAGAATGGCGATTGAAACACTTCACTACTTGTGCAAGTTGGTGAATATTCTGAATTTATATATTTCAGATTTTTATTACCTCAATAAAGTATTTTTGAGATAAAATAAAGCTGCAAACTGAAGCAAAGAGTGAGTCGTCGAAGGAGGTGAGGGAATATGTGGGGGGGGGGGGGGGTTGTAGGGGGAGGACTAGAGAGGGGGAGTGAGTAAGGGAACACTGGCAGTAGAGGGAGTGGAGAGATGAGGGCTAGAATGGGGTGAAGGAGGAAACAAGGGAGGTGGGCTTGAGAGGAGGGAGGGAGTGAAGGGATGGAGGAAGCAGGGGATGATGGTACACAGTGGGAGTAGAGGGAGTGAACAAGCGTGGGGTGGAGGGAGGGAGGTACGAGGAGAGTGAAGGAACAGGAGGAGGGAGGAGTGAGGGAAGGAACTGGTGGAAGGGAGTGAGGGGATGGTGGAGCAAAGAGATCCTTCTGCAGTTGTACAGAGCCCAAGTGAGAGCACACCTGGAGTATTGTGTGCAGTTTTGGTCCCCTAATTTTAGGAAGGACATTCTTGCTATTGAGGGAGCGCAGCATAGGTTTACAAGGTTAATTCACGGGATGACAGGACTGTTATATGCTGAGAGAATGGAGTGGCTGCGTTTGTACACTCTGGAGCTTAGAAGGATGAGAGGGAATCTTATTGAAACATATAAGATTGTTGAGGGTTTGGACACGCTAGAGGCAGGAGTCCCTACGGGACAGAGATGTACAGAAACATATTTTTCTAACTTCAGCTTGTACAGAAAAGTAATGTCTAGCCCTGACTTCCTTTTCCCATCCTCTCTGCCATTCTTTTGTTAAGCCCTCTTTAATTATTTCTCTCAGTTCCACTCTTCCCAATGATACATGGATATCTATTTCTCTTCTTAAACTCTCCTTTGCTATGAGGTCCACCTGCTCATTCCTGATTGAATTAAGATATTCCACTATTCTTGGAGTCACCTCGCGCTTATCTTTTTCCTGAAGAAAAGCAAGCTCAATAAACAGTTCAGGAAGAACCCAATAGGGCACAGGAAGCCATATTGTATGCTCTACAATACCCCCTTGTTCCAAACCCAGCTTCATCACAGGTGGTCCTCCAGGTTAGGCGGGGATGAGCCGAGCGCCGGTGGTCCTCCGAGCCGGTCCTCCAGGCGGGGTGAGCCAAGCGCCGGTGGTCCTCCGGGCCGGTCCTCCAGGCAGGGTGTGCCGAGAGCCGGTAGTCCTCCGGGCCGGTCCTCCAGGCGGGGTGAGCCGAGCGCCGGTGGTCCTCCAGGCTGGTCCTCCAGGCGGGGTGAGCCGAGCGGCAGCGGGTCGATGGCAGCCTGGGCCGGAGCGAGGATCAACCAACCGCCAGTGGGAGCGACGAGGCCGGAGACCCGGTCTGACCTGGGCCAAGATGGAGCCGAGTCATACTGGACGGTGAGCGGGCGGGGAGAGGAGGAGGAGGAGGCGGCCCCATGGAACAGGGGTAGAGAGAGAGTGGGAGAGAGAGAGCGAAAGAGAAAGAGGGAGAGGGAGGAATGAATGATGGAGAGAGTGAAAAATAATATTTCTCCCCCCTTCCCAACTCTCTCTCAGCGTCCAATCACATAATGCGGTCACTCGGCATCCAATCAACTAATGCGGTCACTCGGCATCCAATCACATAATGCGGTCACTCGGCGTCCAATCACATAATGCGGTCACTCAGCGTCCAATCTGACGCTGTCTCCAAGAGGACTCGCGTCCAATCACATAATGCGGTCACTCGGTGTCCAATCAGCCGCTGTCGTCAAAGGGATTGCGTCCAATCACCGACCAGCTACCGTTAAAATCCGCGCCGGTCTAATTTCCGGCCAATCACCCGCGTCGCGTCCAATCACCAATCAGATTCCCTTCAAATTCCTGTCCAATCGACAAATCGGTCTAGTTGCAGGAGCAGAGGGGAAGGGAGGAGAGGGGAGGAGAGTAAAAGAAGAGCGAGGAATGGAGGAAAGGGGAGTCAATGACAGTAAGCATGCAGGTACAGCAGGCAGTGAAGAAAGTGAATGGCATGTTGGTCTTCATAACAAGATGAATTGAGTATAGGAGCAAAGAGGTCCTTCTGCAGCTGTACAGAGCCCTAGTGAGACCACACCTGCAGTATTGTGTGCAGTTTTGGTCTCCCTAATTTGAGGAAGGACATTCTTGCTATTGAGGGAGTACAGCGTAGGTTCACCAGGTTAATTCCCGGGATGGCGGGACTGTCATATGCTGAGACAATGGAGCGGCTGGGCTTGTACACTCTGGAATTTAGAAGGATGAGAGGCTTTCTTATTGAAACATATAAGATTATTAAGGGTTTGGACACGCTAGAAGCAGGAAACATGTTCCCGATGTTGGGGGAATCCAGAGCCACAGTTTAAGAATAAGGGGTAAGCCATTTAGAACGGAGGTGAGGAAACACTTTTTCTCACAGAGAGTTGTGAATTCTCTGCCGCAGAGGGTGGTTGTCTGGATACTTTCAAGAGAGAGCTAGATAGGGCTCTTAAAGATAGCGGAGTCAAGGGATATGGGGAAAAGGCAGAATCAGGATACTGATTGGGGATGATCACATTGAATGGCGGTGCTGGCTCGAAGACCGAATGGCCTACTCCTGCACCTATTGTCTACATCTCTCTTCCAGGAGCCTCAACAGGACCGTCCACTTGGAGATCGCCAGTGGTGAGTTAATCCGTTAGGGTATCAATTAGGGGAGGAGAGGAGGGAGTATCAAATGTTAATTTAGTTGAGTTTCCACACTGTATCTCCAAATTAAACTAGTGTGTGAACGGGCGATCGCTGTTCGGCGCGAACTCGGTGGGCCGAAGGGCCTGTTTCTGCGCTGTATATCTAAACTAAACTACTATGTGAACAGGCGATAGCTGGTCGGCGCGGACCCGGTGGGCTGAAGGGCCTGTTTCCATGCTGTATCTCTAAACTAAACTAGTGTGTGAACGAGCGATCGCTGGTCGGCGCGGACTCGCTGGGCCGAAAGGTTTGTTTCCGCGCTGTATCTCTGAAGTAGAAAAACAGAAAAAGAGCGAGAGTGATATTTTGGGGCTTGAAAATGGACGTTTCCGCCACATATCCTCGAAAAATCGCCATTCTCGCCTTATTCTGCAGTCTTAATACAAGAGAGAGTGGGGAGAGAGAGAGAGGGGAAAGAAAGAGGGGAGGGGAGAGAGAGGGGGATAGAACTTGGCCAAAGCACACAACACAGGCCCGGAGTCCACAGCACAGACTCGGAAGCCCAGAACCTAGGCTTGGAGCCTATATCGCAGGCTCGGTGCCTACAACACAACCATGTGGCCCACAAAACATAGGATTAGAGGCCCAGAACGTAGGCCAGAATGAAGGCCAAAGCTTACGACCAGGCCCGGAGCCTTCAACACAGCCCAAGGTCTACAACACAGGCTTTTGAGGCCCAGAGCTTAGGCCAAAGCCCAGAACTTGGGCCAAAGCATAAAACACAGGCCTGGAGCCTATATTACAGCCCTGTGGCCAACAAAACAGAGGCTTGTGGCACCAGAACTTAGGCAAAAGCCCAGAACTCAGACCCGAGACTATAACACAGGCCCAGAGCCTATAATAAAGCCCTTCTTGCGAATGAAACGTAATAAACCAAGGGAATAGTTGGATCTCAAGCCGGGTGTTGAGCATCCAGGTTGTCTCTGCGTCAGTGTCTGCCAGGCTCTGAGCTCCATTTGTTTAAGAAGGAACTGCAGATGCTGGAAAATCGAAGGTAGGCAAAAGTGCTGGGGAATCTCAGCAGGTGCAGTAGCATCTCTGGAGTGAAGGAAATAGACAACGTTTTGGCCCAAAACGTTGCATATTTCCTTCGCTCCATAGATGCTGCTGCACCTGCTGAGTTTCTCCAGCACTTTTGCCTACCTGAGCTCCATATGGTGGGTGGTAGAGCGGGCACTCAGAGATGACATGGTTGGCTGTCTGTTGTTCTGCTCCACATTCACTGGCTGGGCTCTGGCGGAGCCCCCATCTCCACATGCTGGCATTGAAACGCCCAACTCCAGTACCAAGTCTGTTGAGCTTCACCCATGCTCCTCTGGGGAGGTCAGACCCTGGACAGCTTTTATCTGGTGAAGAGATGTAGCTGTGTAATGGAGATGAGGTTGCCTTCCTGTGACTCACTTGGTGGCTATCCAGTGTGCATTTGTCTCAGTTGGCTGGATGGAGGCTAGGAGTTGTTTTCCATGTGGAGCAAAGGGGTGACGGGACTTCAGTTGGGGTGGCCTTTGCTCTCTGCTGATAGTCTGATGGAGGAGGTGATTGATCTGATAGCCCTCAGAGCCTATAATACAGTCCTGTTGCCCAGACGTTAGGCCCAGAGCCTAAAACATGGGCCCAGAGCCTATAACCCAGGTCTGGAGCCTATAACCCGGGTGTGGAGCCTATAACCCGGGTGTGGAGCCTATAACCCAGGCCCGGAGCCTATAACCCAGGCCCAGAGCCTATAACCCAGGCCTGGAGCCTTATAACCCAGGCCTGGAGCCTTATAACCCAGGCCCGGAGCCTATAACCCAGGCCCGGAGCCTATAACCCAGGCCTGGAGCCTTATAACCCAGGCCTGGAGCCTATAACCCAGGCCCGGAGCCTATAACCCAGGCCCGGAGCCTTATAACCCAGGCCTGGAGCCTATAACCCAGGCCCGGAGCCTATAACCCAGGCCTGGAGCCTATAACCCAGGCCTGGAGCCTTATAACCCAGGCCTGGAGCCTTATAACCCAGGCCAGGAGTGTATAACACAGGCCCGGAGCCTATAACCCAGGCCGGAGCCTAACCAGGCCTGGAGCCTATAACCAGGGCCGCAGGGCCTGGAGCCTATATAGCCTTATAACCCAGGCCTGGAGCGTATAACTATAACCCCGGAGGCCTATATACCAGGCTTGGAGCCTATAACCCAGGCCTTGGAGCCGTAACCCATGCCTGGAGCCTTATAACCCAGGCCTGGAGCCTATAACCCAGGCCTGGAGCGTATAACACAGGCCCTGAGCCAATAACAAAGGCCCGGCGTTTATGACACAGGCCAGGAGCTTATGACACAGGCCCGGGGCCTATGACACAATCCTGGAGCCTATAACACAACCGTGGAGTCTACGACACAGGCCTGGGCTTATGACACAGCCCTGGAGCCTTTGACACAAGCCTGGGGCCTACGAAACATAGGCTCGGAAGTTTCAGAACTTAGGCCAAAGTCCAAAACACAGGACTGCGGCCTAAAATACAGGACCTGAGCCTACAACACAGGCCCTGCGGCCTAAGAAACCGGCCCGGAATCCCAGAACTTAGGGCAAAGCCCAGAACACAGACCTGGGGCATAAAACGCAGGACCAATGCCAACGTACAAAACCTATGAACCAAAGAGCATTATTGTGAGATATTTTTGTGGGTGCTTACTGACAGATATAATATATTTGTGTATTTATGCTTGGAACTAAATGTTTTAGAGTGCAGCTTTTTGGGCCAAAAATCAGCAATTAGATGACGAAATAAAATAAAGCATGATTCTCCCTTTCTCTCGGCCACGGGCCCGGTGGACTCAGCCGAGGGCCCAGTGGACGACATCGTCGGGAGCTCGCAGGTCACAGGCTGGTGACCTGTTTTCCGGAGCTCCCGCAATGACAGCTTTGTCCGCTAGACTAGAGGGCAGCATCTTCGACCGCCCCGGGCCGCGGAGTTTGAACCGGCCCGTTCGCGGCACTTGGATTCAGCCGCGGGACTGACTTACCCGAAGCCTGGATCGCCTCGGCGCAGAGGGAGAACAGGGAGGGAAGAGACAAAGACTTTAAGATTTTTGCCTTCCACCACAGTGAGGATGCCTGGTGAACTCACTGTGGTGGATGTTAAATTTGTGTTAGTGTGTGTTTTTGTCATTTTTATTATATGTATGACTGCAAGACAACAACATTTCGTTCAGACCGAAAGGTCTGAATGACAATAAAGGATACTTTACTTTACTTTACTTCACTTTAGATTGGATTTGCTGCCTGGCCTGCACTCTGCCTGAAGTGCTGTGAGATTCGATTTGCTGCCTGGCCTGCACTCTGCTTGAAGTGCTGTGAGATTGGAGATGTTGCCTGGCCTGCACTTCGCTTGAATTGCTGTGAGATTGTATTTTCTGGCTGGCCTGCACTCTGCTTGAAGTGTTGTGAGATGGATTTGCTGCTGGCCTGCACTCTGCTTGAAGTGCTGTGAGATTGGATATGATGCCTGCCCTACACCGAATTATGACTTTTGAGTAAATTCTCTGATTTCCTATGTTAAAATTTGACCGCTCTCTATATTAAAATTATCTTTTTTTAATCAACAGCAAAGAGGCATCAAGAGGCAGTGAACAGTAGAACACAACAAGAGGCACAACAAGAAATAACTGAATTTAATAAATCTCATCTTTAATATTTAAATTGTTGTTATATTTTAAGAGTCATTCACATTTTAAACTTTAATAAATCGTTTTTCCTCTTGCCATGCCTGTATGTTCTTTGCAATGGGAACCTAATAGGCAGTGAGTGACTGGAATGCCATGAGTAAGTGAACTACCAGTCCACCAGCCATGCGTAAGTGAACTGCCAGCCCACCAGCCCTCTGGAAACCAGTCTCTTCAGCCCACAATGCCCATACTTGCGCTCCAGAGATCCACGCAAGGATAGACTTTCCTCCTTCATTGCCGTGATATGTAAAAAAAATATGAACATTTCTAGAATTGTTTCTCCACCCTCTCCCCCTTCTCTCTCTCACAGAGTCCGTCACCTGTTTTGGGCAGAATTTCTGGCAGTTTCTGAGCTGCCAGCTACCCAGGCCTGAGTTATTGAGCTGCCAGGCCTCAGTGACTGAGCTGCCAGCCCAAGAATCCATTCGGCCTACAATGTCCATACCAGCCCTCTGGAAACCAGTCCATTCGGCCCGCAACACGCATGCTAGCGCTCCAGAAAGCCCCCCGCCAGCAATATTGGAATTGGTGGGGAGGTGGAATATTGCGTTGGGAGACCAGCCCTCCCGTGTGAAGCTAGGACCCAACGAGTCCCAATTAGTCTAGTTGTCATTAAGTCTCAGTTTTTCCCCCGAGGCAGCATGGTGTGGAATGTTCAGAATGAAGATAGACACAAAGTGCTGGAGTAACTCAGCAGGTCAGGCAGCATCTCTGGAGATAAGGATGAGGTGACATTTTGGGTCATGAACATCCTTCACACCCTATGTGTATATACAGTGTATATATATATATATATTGAATAGAATAGAATGCCTTTTTATTGTCACTATACACATGTACAATAAGATTAAAAGCTGCTCCTACTTAGTGTAAAAACAAAAGGGGGGGGGGGGGGAATAAGGTGCACAGTTTCTGCGGTGCTATATACGTATCTATAAAAGACAATGGATAAATAGAATTACAGTTACAGTACAAATTACAGTAGGTGGATAGATGAAGGTCCGGGGGTTAGGCTGTGAAGTCAGTGCATTTGTGAGTTCAGGGAGATAATGGATTTTGGAAAGAAACTGTTCTTGAGTCTATTTGTCCTTGTGCTGATGCACCTGTAGCGCCTCCCTGAGGGCAGCAGGTTGAACAGGCCAAATGCAGGTTGGGAGCTGTCCTTGATAATGTTCTTCGCCCGGCTGAGGCAGCTGGGAGGTAGATGTAAATGTCCATCAGAGAGAGGAAGAGGGCAGCCGATGATCTTCTGTGCGTGCCCTAACTACTCTCTGAAGCCTCTCCCTGTCTGCCATGGTGCAGCTGCCGTACCATGCTGTAATGCAGTATGTCAAACAGGCTCTCAATGGACAAGCGGTAGAAGGTCTGCCAGCAGCAGGTTGGGTCCAGGTTGTGCTTCCTGAGGACCCTCAGGAAGTGCAGCCGCTGCTGAGCCTTCCTGATGACCGCTGTGATGTTATCTGTCCAGGAGATGTCAGCGGAGATAGGATGCCGAGAAAAACAGGAAGGTGTAGACCCTCTCACACACTCACCGTTGATGTATAAGGGAGTCCTAAGTCGGTGCTGTGCCTCTGAAGTTGACATATGAACTCTTTGGTTTTCTTGGTGTTCAGAGCCAGGTTGTTTTCTGAGCACACGGTTCGTCAACTTCAGGACTTCCTCTGCTGTAGGCTGCCTCGTCTCCCTTGAGATGAGTCCGACTACTATAGTGTCGTCAGCAAACTTGACGATTCGGTTGTTGTTGTGGACCGGACTACAGTCGTGGGTGTAGAGACAGTATCAGAGGGGGCTTAGCACACAGCCCTGTGGGGAGCCGGTACTCAACATGCGAGTGGAGGAGAGGTGGGGGCCCAGTCTCACCGTCTGGGGCCGGTTGGTGAAGAAGTCCTTTATCCAGGTACATGTGAGACTGGGGAGGCCGAGAGTGACCAGTTTGTCGATGATATCCATATAGAGTTGCTGCCTGGCTTTACTCCAACACTTTGTACCTATCCATGTTCTGCAGAGATACTGCCGGATCTGCTGAGTAAATCAATCACTTTGTGTAATCTGCATCCAAATATATCTACGCCACGCTACATCGGGGAAAAACAGGAGATTTAATGCCAAACCTGTCTCATTCTGGTCACTCCTTATTCTCACCACACCCTGTACAGAGATACTATTTTATGAAGCGAGAATTTCAATCACGCCCAAATGAAAGTGAAACATATTTGTGTCCGTGATTTGTGAAGTTCAGAAGTTGGACGTTTGCAGGTGAGAGAGGGAGAGAGGGGAGAGAGAGAGTGTGATTCTGTCTATGTGTATGTGTGTGTGTGAGAGAGCGAAAGGAGGGGGAGAAAGATTGTGAGGTGTGAGGGAAATCGGGGGTATGTTTGTGTGGTGTGAGAGAGAGGTGAGTATATGTAATTGAGATCGGAGACAGTGGGAGAGGAGATGGGAGGAAAAGGCGAGGGAGTGTGTGTGTGAGAGAGAAAGTGTGTATGTGTGTGTGTCCGTGTGAGCCAGGAGAGAGGTATGTGCGAGAGTGAGGGCTGGAGGGAATGGAAGGGAGGGAGGAGAGAGAGGGAAAGAGAGTTTGTGTGTGAGAGTAGGAGTGCGAGAGACAGAGAGGGTGAGCGAAAGAGAGAAAGAAAGGTAGAGAATGTGTAAGAGAGATAGAGAGAGTGTGTTTGTGCATATGAGATAGAAAAAGAGAGAGGAGAAAGAGAGAGAGTGTGAGAGAAAGTGCATGTGTGTGAGAGAGAGAGACGGACCTGAGTATGTATTAGACGGAGAGACGGACCTGAGTACCTGAGAGAGAGGGGTAGAGAGAAAGGGAGGGGGAAGAGAAGCAGAGAGAGATAATGTTTGTGTGTGTGTGGGTGAAGGACAGAGACGGGGAGAAAGAGTGTGTGCTGGAGAGAGAGGAAGAGAACGGGAAACGCCGTGTGTGAGAGAGACAACGGGCAGCGAGTGTGTTTCCCTGCGTGTGTGAGAGAGAGATAGAGACGAGAGAGAGGGAGAGAGAGAGGAGAGAGAGTGAGGATAAAGACGGAGACATACAGAGAGATAGTGAGGTGAGTGAGGACAGAGCGAGAGGAGAGGGAGAAGAGAGAGAGAGAGGGGAGAGAGATAAGGACAGGGAGACAGATACAAAGAGAGAGTGAGAGTGAGACAGAGAGACAGCGAGACAGAGAGGACAGAGGGGGTGAGAGGGGGAGTGAGAGTGAGACAGAGAGACGGCGAGACGGAGAGAGAGATATAGAGATATAGAGAGAGAGAGAGGGAGACAAGTGGGGGGAGTGCTAAAAGAGAGAGAGATAGAGAGAGACAGAGACAGAGAGAGAGAGTGAGAGAGAGTGTGAGGGAGAGAGAGACAGTGAGGCAGACAGAGAGGGAGGGAGAGAGATGGAGAGAGAGAGAGGGGGGACAGATACAGAGGGAGAGGGGGGGAGCGTGAGACAGAGAACAGGTTGAGGGAGAGAGGCAGAGAGAGATGGAGGGGGGGAGAGATAAAGAGAGAGAGAGGGGAGACAGAGATAGAGAGAAAGAGATAGAGGGAGATTGAGAAAGCGACAGAGAGAGAGAGAAACAGACAGACAGAGAGAGGAGAGTGAGAAGAGCTGACTAACTTATTATCAAAAAAAACATTTTCACTAAGGTTAATGTTAGTAACTAAATATATGAATGTATATATATTCACATGCATAAAGTATATTAGCAACAAACTGTTTATATATATATATATATATATATATATATATATATATATATAATATATATTATTATATATATCTGTACATATATGTGTGTGTATATATGTTTTCTCTTCGGGCGTGATTTAAATTTCTCCTTGAAACAATAGTCGATCTTTACAGGGTGTGGTGAGAATAGGGAGTGACCGGAATGAGACAGGCTTGAAATTAAACCCCCGTTCAATCCGTCCCTTCCCACCCGTACTATCCCCTCTCCGGGCACTTTCCCTTGCAACGGCAAGAAATGCGACACTTGTCGCTTTACCTCCCCCCTTGACTCCATTCAAAGACCCAAGCAGTCGTTCCAGGTGCGGCAGAGGTTCACCTGCACCTCCTCCAACCTCATCTATTGCATCCGCTGCTCTAGGTGTCAGCTGCTCTACATCTGTGAGACCAAGCGTAGGCTTGGCGATCGCTTCGCCCAACACCTCCGCTCGGTCCGCAATAACCAACCTGATCTCCCGGTGGCTCAGCACTTCAACTCCCCCTCCCATTCCCAATCCGACCTTTCTGTCCTGGGCCTCCTCCATGGCCAAAGTGAGGACCACCGTAAATTGGAGGAGGAGCACCTCATATTCTGCAACACCTCATATTGTCCACCTTTGAAATTAAATCTCCGGTTATTCCCCGAGGCAGCGTGGTGTGGAATGTTTAAAATGAAGATGGACACAAAGTGCTGGAGTAACTCAGCAGGTCAGGCAGCATCTCTGGAGAGAAGAGGTGACGTTTTGGGTCAAGAACATCTTTCACATCCTATGTATGTACACAGTGTGTATATATTATATCATAGTATATATATATATATATATATATATATATACACACAGGTGAAATTACTCCAGCACTTTGTACCTATCCATGTTCTGCAGAGATACTGCCTTGATCTGCTGAGTAAATCCAGCACATTGTGTAATCTGCATTTAAAATGTATCTACGCCACGCCTACATCAGGAAAAACAGGAGATTTAATGACAAACCTGTTCTCATTCCGGTCACTCCTTATTTCACCACACCCTGTACAGTGATACTATTTTTGATGCGAGAATTTCAATGACGCCCAAATGAAAGTGAAACATATATGTGTCCGTGATTTGTGAAGTTCAGAAGTTGGACGTTTGCAGGTGAGAGAGGGAGAGGGGGAGAGAGAGAGAATGTGATTATGTCTATGTGTATGTGTATGTGTGTGTGTGTGTGTGTGTGTGAGAGAGAGAGGGGTGAGAAAAAGATTGAGAGTGTGTGATGAGAGAAAAAGGATGACATGCTTGTGTGTGATGAGAGAGGTGAGTATGTGTGAGATAGGAGGTAGAGAGACAGGAGAAAGAAAAGGGGTGGGTGTAGGGGACGAGTGTGTGTGAGAGAGATAGTGTGTATGTGTGTGTGTGTGCGTAAGCCAGAGAGAGAGAGAGGGGGTATGTGCGAGAGTGAGGGGTAAAGTGAGAAAGGGAGAGAGAAGGAGAGAGAGGGAGAGAGAGAGAGAGAGAGAGAGAGAGGAGAGAGAGAGAGATGAGGAGAGAGAGAGAGGAGAGAGTGAGATTGAGAGAGAGAGAGAGAGGAGAGAGAGAGACAGAGGAGAGAGAGTGAGAGCGGGAAAGAGGGGAGTGTGTGTTGAGAGTATGGTGCGAGAGACGAAGAGGAGTGTGAGCAAAAGAGAGAAGAAAGAGGTTAGAGAATGTTATAAGAGAGATAGAGTGTGTTTGCGGTATGTGAAGAGTTAGAGATAGAGAGAGAGGAGAAAGAGAGAGAGTGTGTGAGAGAAAAATGTATGTGTGTGTGTGAGAGAGATAGACAGAGCTGAGTGTGTATGAGGGAGAGGGGTTTAGAGAGAGAAATAGGGAGGGGAAAAAGAAGCAGAGAGCGGAAGAGAGAGAGATAATTTGTGTGTGTGTGTGTGAAGAACAGCGAGACAGGGAGAAGAATATTGCGTGCTGGGAGAGAGAGGAGGCGATGAACGAGAAATGCTGTGTGTAGAGACAAACGGGCAGCGAGTGTGTTTCCGTGTGTGTGGTGAGAAGAGGGGTGGGGAGAGAGATAAAGAGACGAGAGGGAGACAAATACAGTGAGAGAGCGAGAGAGATTAGTTGAGAGATAGAGACACAGAGAGAGTGAGAGTGAGAGGGGGGGGGGAGAGACAGCGAGACAGAGAGGAGAGAGGGAGGGAGGGAGAGATATAGAGAGAGAGAGGGAGACTGGGGAGAGCTAAAGAGAGATAGAGCGAGACAGAGAGACACAGGAGAGAGTGGGAGAGAGAGTGTGAGGGAGAGAGAAACAACGAGACCAGGACAGAGAGCGAGGGAGAGAGAGATGAATAAAGAGAGGGGGACAGATATGAGAGAGAGGAGGTGAGTGAGACAGAGAGAGACAGAGAGGGAGAGAGGGAGAGAGGACAGAGAGAGCGATGAGACGAAGAGAGAGAGACAGAGAGAGCAGGGGGAGAGATAAAGAGAGAGAGAGAGGGAGACAGATACAGAGAAAGAGAGAGAGGGAGATTGAGAAAGAGAGAGACAGGAGACAGAGAGAGAGCTGACTAACTTATTGTGAAGCATTCTCACTGAGGTTAATGTTCGTAACTATATATATGAATGTATATATATTCACATGCATAAATGTATATATAAGCAACATAACTATTATTATATATATTATATCTGTACATAGATGTGTGTGTGTGAATATGTTTTTCTTTTCTCTTCGGGTGTTGATTTAAATTTCTCCTGTGGTCTGTGACTGTGGTCGACTATTTAAAGACAAGGTATGCAGAGACTAAAGGTGGCATATAACGATGCCATGAGAACACTGCTAAGGCAACCAAGATGGTGTAGTGCAGTAATATGTTTGTGGCTGCAGGAGTCAGTACTTTTAGATGCTATCCTAAGACACGCACATGTATAAAATTCATTTTGCAGGATAATATGACTCTAAAATGTGCTTATTGTGGCCTTGACAAACATATGGGTTAGCACTACACGCTACGAATCCCAGTTTGTGGAGACACTGGTATCCATTGTCTCGCTGTACGACATTGATCATTTTTTACTCTGGATTTTTAACTTAAGTATTGTGGGTTTTTTAAAATATATTATAAAACTATGATGTTTTATGAGATTTACCATGATTTTATAATATATTTATGGTATTTGAGATGCAATGCATCTTTAATGTAATGTTGCCCCTTGTCTGGACCTTGAGTCCGTAATAAAGTTATTATTATACTTTATAATTATAAAGTTATGCTTGAAATTAAACCCTGGTCAAGCCGTCCCTTCCCACCCGTACTATCCCCTCTCGGGCACTTTCCCTTGCAACCGCAAGAAGAAATGCGACACTTGTCGCTTACCTCCGCTCTTTGGACCCCTCATTTTTTCCCAAAAAAAGGACCCAAGCAGTTCGTTCCAGGGTGCGGCAGAGGTTCACTGCATCTCTCCAACCTCATCTATTGCATCCGCTGCTCTAGTGTCAGCTGCTCTTACATCGGTGAGGACAAGCGTAGGCTTGGCGGTCGTTCACTGAACCCTCTGCTCGGTCCGAATAACCGCCTGATCTCCGGTGGCTCAGCACTTCAACTCCCCCTCCCTTCCCAATCGACCTTTCTGTCCTGGGCTCCACAAGTACTCTATGGTCAGAAGTGAGGACCACCGTAAATTAGAGGAGGAGCACCTCATATCTGCAGCACCTCATAATTGTCCACCTTTGAAATTAAATCTCTGGGTATTCCCCGAGGCAGCGTGGGGGTGTGGAATGTTTAGTAATGAGGACCCGACACAAAGTGGTGGAGTAACTTCAGCAGGACAGGCAGCATCTTGGAGAGAAGAGTGACGTTTTTGGGTCAAGAACATCTTTCACATCCTATGTATGTCTACAGTGTATATATATAGAGTTGCTGCCTGGCTTTACTCCAGCACTTTGTACCTATCCGTGTTCTGCTGAGATACTGCCTGATCTGCTGAGTAAATCCATCACATTGTGTAATCTGCATCCAAATCTACGCCACGCTACATCGGGGAAAAACAGGAGATTTAATGCCAAACCTGTCTCATTCCGGTCACTCCTTATTCTCACCACTCCCTGTACAGTGATACTATTTTTTGGTGTGAGAATGTCAATCACGCCCAAATGAAAGTGAAAGATATTGCGTCCGTGCCGTGATTTGTGCAGTTTCAGAAGTTGGACGTTTGCAGGTTTGGAGGAGCGGGGATTGGAGAGAGGGGAGAGGGAGAGTGTGATTCAGTCTATGTGTATATGTGTTGTGTATATGTGTGGTGGTTGTGTGGTGTGTGTGTGTGTGTCGTGTGTGGGACGAGAGGGGAGGGGTGGGGGTCGGGAAAAGAGTGTGTGTGAGAGAGAGAAAGAGAAGAGAAAGACGTGGGGGAGATAGATTGAGAGTGGTGTGTGAGAGGGAAAACGGGTTGTTTAGTGTAGTGAGGAAAGAGAAGAGTGTATGTGTGAGATAGGAGGGTAGAGACAGGGAGAGAGAGAGAGATGGGAGGAGAAATGAGAGGGAACGTGTGTGAGGAGAGAAAGTGTTGTGTGTGCGTGAGCCAGAGATGAGAGAGGTATGTGCGGAGAGTGAGGAGGTAGAGAGAAAGGGAGGGAGAAGAGAGGGAAAGAGGAGAAGAGAGAGAGTTTGTATGGGAGAGTAGGAGTGTGATGTCAGAGGGTGAGCGAAAGAGAGAAGAAAGAGGTAGAGAATGTACCAAAGAGATTGAGAGAGTGTGTTTTTGCGTAGTTGTGTGAGCGAATAGAGGAGAGAGAGAGAGAGGAGTGTTGTGAGAGAAAGTGTAGTGTGTGTTGAGGAGAGACGGAGCATGAGTATTTGTATGAGAGTGAGAGGGGTAGAGAGAAAAGGCGGGGAAAAGAGCAGAGAGAAGGAAGAGAGAGATAATGTTTGTGTGTGTGAAGGACAGAAGACGGGTGACGAAAGAGTGTGTGCTGGAGAGAGCGGGTGGATGGGAAGGAGAAATGCTGTGTGTGTGCTATATTTGGGCGAGAGAGACAAGGGGGCAGCGGAGTGCGTTTCATGCGTGTGTATGAAGACAGGAGGGGGGAGAGAGATAAAGAGATAGGGGGACAGATACAGTGACGAGAGAGAGAGCGATTTAGTGAGGAAGGAGAGACAGATACAGAGAGAGAGATAAAGAGGAAGACAGATACAGAGAGAGAAAGTGGATGAGACAGAGAGAAGCGAGAGAGAGGAGAGAGAGTGAGAGTGAGACAGAGGATAGTGAGAAAGAGAGGAGAGGGAGGGAGAGAAGAGGAGAGAGAGTGAGGAGTGTAGACAGAGAGACGGTGAGACAGAGGAGGGGGAGGAGATCTCAAGAGAGAGAGAGGAAAGATACAGTGAGTGAGAGAGAGAGTGAGGGGGAGAGAGGGAGAGAGAGTGAGATAGAGAGAGACAGAGAGACAGAGAGACAGCGACAGAGTGAGAGGGAGGGGGAGAGATGTTAGGTGAGTATAAGGGGTGACCAAAATGAGACAGGTTTGTCATTAAGTCTCCTGTTTTTCCCCAAGGTAGTGTGGAGGAGATATATTTGGAATGAAGACTGCATAATGTGTTGGATTTACTCAGCAGGTCAGGCAGTATCTCTGGAGAAAAGGAATAGTTAACGTTTTGGGTCAAGAACATCCTTCACACCCTATGTGTGTATAAGAAGTGGTTTATATATGTATAGTACTATATATATTGTATATAATATATATTATATACACAGGTGAATTACTTCCACACTTTTGTACCTAATCCGTGTTCTGAGAGAAAGAAAGAGTGTAAGTTTATGTATGTGGAGAGAGAGAGAGAGAGAGAGAGCTGAGGAGAGAGATGAGAGTCATGTATGAGAGAGCCTCTTTGGAATTCACTGATACTGCCCTTCTGAATTCTTCCCAGAAACACCTGCCATTGTTGTTCCACTGTCACCCCTCCCACTGTTAGGGCCTTTTCAGTCAAACTTTGGCCATTCCTCCCTCTATGGCTCTATAGTCCCCTTTGTTCAAACTGCAATACTGAACCTTCTCAAATGTATATGTAAAATTAATCATATTATGGTCACTACCTCTAACGACACGTTTACCTCGAGTTCCCTTATCAAATCCAGTTCATTACATTAACCACTAATCCAGAATTGCCTTCCTTCCCTGGTAGGCCCAGGGTCCAAGCTGTCGATATAGAATCATCTCGGAGGCACTCCACAAACTCTTTTTCTTGGGGTCCAGTACCAGCCTGATTTTCCCAATCTACCTGCATGTTGAAATCTCCCATAACAACCGCAGCATTACTTTTGCACCCTATATCCAGGTTATGTTTGGGGGCCTGTGATAGTCCATTAGGTATTTTTACCCTTACCAATTCTCATTTCTATCATTTTGACTCCAATCTCCTGATTCTATGTCACCCTTGCAAGGGGACTGAATTTCATTCCTCCAACAGAGCACCCCACACTCTCTGCCAACCTGTCTGTCTTTTTTCATAGAACGTTATTCCCCTTAATATTTCAGTTCCCTGCCCTGGCCCTCTTGCAGCCATGTCTCTGTAATTTCCACACCATCATACTTGCCAATTTCTAACTGAGCCTCAAGCTCGTCCACTTATTTCTTATACTTCACGCATTCATGTACAACACTTTAATTCGGTATTCACCTCCCCTCTCACACTATTGGCCCTAACTCTCTTATCCCTTCTCGAACTTTTCTTCCCATTAATTCAGGAGTCTTTTGTAACTTTTCCTGAACTTACTTCCCGTTTAACTCTGTCTTTATACTCCCAATTTGTCAATCCCTCCCCCCACTATTTAGTTTAAACCTGCCAGCCAGAACGTTGGTCCCCCTCCAGTTCAGGTATAACCCATCCCTTTTGTACAGGTCACCCCTACCCCAGAACATATCCCAGTGGTCTATAAAGCTAAATACTTGCTCGCTGCACAGCCCCTCAGCCACACATTCAGACTCCCCATCTCCCTGATTCTGTCCTCACTAGCACGAGGTACTGGAAACGATCCAGAGATAACCACGTGAGAAGTCCTGCTTTTCAGACTTCTTCCCAACTCTCTGAACTTGCGTTGCAGAAACTCCTTCCTCGTCTTCCATACGTCGTTTGTGCCCACGTGCACAACTACTGCCTGCTGTTCACCTTCCCTCTCGAGGATGTTCTGAAGTCGGAGTTCGTTGATATTTTGGAAACTCTGGCACCGGCATACTATCTTCTATG
>CM069170.1:4911682-5007633 GCA_035221665.1 Okamejei kenojei | reverse complement strand
AACTTAAAAAACCATTTTTATAATTCTTTTAATTTTTTTATCATTTTATATTTTTTTTAAATTTATTCTTATTCTACAATTTCTCTATAAATAATTCTTTAATTATCACACAACCTTATAAACACATATTATAATCACATACCCCCCCCCCCTTGTTAATATTCCCCAATTTTATAATTGTATCATTTTTATTACCATCCTCATCTTTTTTTTTATTTTATATATTTTAACCTTAATGATGTTGCGTAGAGTTGGTGTCGATTTTGTTTCCCCAGATGATTATTTACTTAGTTTTTGTAGATGGTGGTTGTGTGAATGATGGTATGGGTTGATTACATATACCTTTATTAATTATATATATAGTTTTAATAGTTTTTCTATTTATTTCATGTTCTGTTTATTTTTGATATTTTTCTTTTGTCTATCATTTTGTATGTTTCTTTTTAATACATGCCTTTTTCTCATGTTGGTGTTGATTTATTTGAAATGAAAAATTAAATTTATAAGACACAGAGAGACAGAGAGAGAACACACACACAGGACAGAGAGAACACACAACAGAGGACAGAGAGAGGGAAAGAGAGCGAGACACACACATCACACAGACAGAGGAGAGAGAGAGAGACACTCACACACTAGACAGAGAGAGAAGAGAGAGACACACAGAGAGAGAGACAGAAGGGGAAAGAGAGGACCACACAGACAAACAGAGACACAAGAAGAGACAGAGACACAACACACACAGAGAAAGAGAGAGAGAGAGAGAGAAGAGAGAGAGACACACAGAGAGAGTGACAGAGAAAATGATGAGAGGAGAGAGACACACACACACACACACAGAGACAGAGAAAGAGAGAGTGATACACACAGAGGACAGAGAAGAGGAGAGACACACACACACACACACACACACACACACACAACAGACCAGTCAGAGAGAGAGAGCGAGAGGGACAAACACACACGACAGACAGAGAAAGAGGAGAGAGGAACACACACAGACAGAGAGAGAGAGAGAGCGGACACACACACACACACACACACACACACAGGACAGGAGAATAGAGAGTGAGTTACACAAAGAGTAGCAGAGAGAGAGACACACAAACACACAGTCACTCAGGACACACACACACACACACACACACACAAACAGAGAAAGAGAGAGAGACACACACACAGACAAGACAGTCAGAGAGAGAAGAGAGAGACGTGTCCCGGACTCCCTTCTCCAGCACCCCGCCGGATCGACGCGTCCACCATCAGCCCCTCCGAGATGATGGCCGTTCTTTGTCGCGGCGGCGGGACCGGCGCAGGCCGACCCAGCCAGGCCGGCTCCCGAGCGCAGGCTCGCCCAACCCCTGGCCCAGTCACGTCTTTCCCGGTGCGAGGCCGCGGGCCTGGCCGGAGACTGACCCCGCCCCCCCCCCCCCCGGGGGGCGCACCGAATCCCCAGCCAGCGCGCCCGCTCCCGCCCGCCCGCCCTGATCCCACCGGAGGCCTCTCCACCGCGTCCGGCCCGGCCCGGCCGGGTACTCTCCGGCTCTTACCGCCCGCCGCTGCCCGTTGCCCCGGAGACAGAGAGAGAGACCGCGGGCGCAGGGGGCCTCTGGCACGGAAATGACGCCACAGCCCCGGCCGCCGTTGCCCCGCAGAGAGAGGGGCCTACAGCCCGGAAATGACGTTCCTGCCCCGCCCCGTTGCCCCGCAGACAGAGAGGAGAGAGAGAGAGAGGGCCACAGCAGGAAATTACGTCGCTGCCCCGGCCGTTGCCCCGCAGGTTGCGGGGCGGCCTCTGCCCGGAAATGACGCGACGTCCAAGATGGAGCCGGACCTGCACTGGGACGGTGAAGAGAGAGAGGGATTGTGTGGAGGAACCCCACCGTGAGGGATGTACGAGTTCAGCAGACACAGTTGTATAAATCTTTACTACTACTTATTAAACGTACTCACACATCACTGCCCTAGCTGTGCGTGTTGTCACGGTCAATAGAGAGAGAGTTTGGGTGGGAAAGGTCACAATTATACTGGCTGGTGGGGGAGTGGTTAGCAAGGGCTTCTCACTACTAATGAAAGCGTGTACACACATATCATCTACATATACGAACTCCCCATCCCAAGTTTCAGCATACGCCTAGCCAAGTTCATACTTTCACAAAAAGAGAGAAACAGCAGGCCATGCTGATCTGTTAGACTAGACAAAAACGGGGTAATTGAAATACAATTAGATATTCTCAAGAGTTCGTATCAAATATATCATCTGACTATTGAGTAGAGAGAGTGAGGGATATTGAATCTGAGGGGGAGAGGAGGGCAGGGAGATATCGGGCAGTGGGGGTGAGAGGGGCTCCTCAGGTAGTAGGCGAGTGGTGCCCACGATAAAAAAAACACAATAAAACCCACCCCCCACCCAACCCCCGAAAGCACATACGCCCACACCCGAACTTCCCCTCCCGCCACACCCCACTCCCTCCCCCCCCGAAGCCACTGAACCCGCCTTCCCCCCCCCACCCACCCCCTCGCACCCCCCTCACGCACCCACCGCCACCACCCCCCACCCCCACCCCCCCCTGCCCCCACCCGTACCCCACCCTCACGGAAACCAGCCCAAAACTCCACCAACACTGCCCCACACCCCCCGCCCCCCCCTCCCCCAACCTCTCCCCTACCCCCCCCCACAACCCCAAAAAGCACCCCCGCCCTACACCCCGCAGCTAGCTACCACAC
This sequence comes from Okamejei kenojei, assembly GCA_035221665.1. Lineage (NCBI taxonomy): Eukaryota > Metazoa > Chordata > Chondrichthyes > Rajiformes > Rajidae > Okamejei > Okamejei kenojei. The sequence continues at coordinate 5,004,906 of CM069170.1, read as the reverse complement.
ACCCACACCCCACCCATACCCCCTCCCCCCCCCCCCCACAACCCCCCCCCCACCCACCAGCCTCTCCCCCCCCCTCCCATCTCATACACTCCACCGCCCCCAACCATAACCCCCCCCCCCACCCTACATACCCCCTCCCTCCCACCCTCCACCTCCCTTTACACCCCTCCCCCCCCCCCCCGCCCACCCGACCCCCCCCCCCCCCCCACCACCCACTCTCCCCCCACCTCCCCCGCCCCCGTCAGGTACACCGCCGCTCCGCTCACCCAGCCCGCCTCCCACCAGTTCCCCACCCCCCCCCACCCCAACCACCCCGCCCTCCCCCCCTCCCGGCACACCCCCTGCCCCCCCCACCACCGCCCTCCCCACCAGCCTTCTCCACCCCCAGACCCCCCCCCCCCCCCCCCGTCCATCCCACCCCCCCCTTCCCCTCCCCCCCCCACCCCCCCCCCCTCCCCCTTCCCCCATCCCCCCTCCCCCCCCCCCCCACACATCGCACTCCCCACAACCCCCCCCCCCCCCCACCCCCCCCCCTCCCCACCCCCCTCTCCCCTCCACCCCACCCCCCCCACCCAGAGAGAGGAGGGAGGGAGGGGGTGAGAGTTCTGGGGGTGGAATAGGGCGTGACAGTGAGTAGCGGGGGGAAGCAGGAGCAAAGGGAGGGGGAGGGATTCAAGGTGGAGTGGGTTGGTGTGAGGGGATGAATGGGGGGGGGACCAGGGAACTGGGAGGAGAGAGAGGGGTCAAGTAAGTCAAGGAGGGTAGGAGCCTGGTGGGGGTTCACACTGGGGGGTGGGGAGGTGAGGAGGGGAGGGGGAGGGAGCAAAGGGGGGTAAAGGAGCAGGGGTCGGCAGGGGTAAGGGGCGGGGAGCCACAGGGAGGAGGTCACATTGTTTGGGGGTGAGGAGGGTGTTGCAGTTTAGGAAGTAAATCCAGGGCAGGATCTTCACTGTGAATGACGGGGCACTGGGGAAATGTGTGGAACCGAGTGATCTAGGAGTGTAGGTACGAGTTGGGCCAAAGGGCCTCTTTCCAACGCTGTATCACTCGACGACTCTGTGACAAAGTGCTGGCGGAACTCAGCGTGTCAGGCAGCATCTGTGGAGAAGGTAGACACGAAAGGTGCTAGAGTAACTCAGCGGGACGGGCAGCATCTGTGGAGAAGATAGACACAAACTGCTGGAGTAACTCAGTGTGTCAGACAGCATCTGTGGAGAAGATAGACACAAAAAGTGCTGGATTAACTCAGCAGGACAGGCAGCATCTGTGGAGAAGATAGACACAAAGTGCTGGAGTAACTCAGCAGGCCAAGCAGCATCTGTGGAGAGAAGGAATGGGTGATGTTTTGGGTCGATAGTCTTGTTTGATTTAGTTTAGTTTAGAGATGCAGCGTGGAAACAGGTCTTTCAGCCCATGGAGTCCGTGCCGACCAGCGATCACCCCGTACACTAGCGCTATCCTATGCACATTAGGGACAATTTAGCAATTTTGCGGAAGCCGATTAATCTACAACCCTGAACGTCTTTGAAATGTTGGGGGAAACCGGCGCACCCAGAGTAAAAACCCACATAGGTCAAGGGGAGAACGTACAATCTCTGCACAGGCAGCACCAGTAGTCAGGATCGACCCTGTACCGGCACGCCAGTGTGCCGCGCAGAATTATATAACGGTTTCCTCCACCATAAACGCACTCAATACATGTTAGTAATGTCCTGTTTGGCGGCTTATTGACCCTCTGTTCCCCTCCTGCAGGGTTTTGGAGCCGTTGCTGTGGACAGAGAGACGGGGACGTGAGCGGCCATTGAGGGCAGCCGGCGAGCCCCCCCATCTGCTCGGTGTGCGGGCCGAGCTTCGAGGGGCTGAGCTTCGGTGGAGGACCACATGACAGGGCACAACAAGGAGAAGCATTATGAGTGTGACGTGTGTGGCAAGGCCTGGCAGAGCCCGAGCCAGCTGGAGACCCACCGGCGGGTGCACACGGGAGAACGCCCCTTCGACTGCTCGGAGTGCGGCAAGTGTGTCAAGACGACGAATGTCCTGGAGGCCCACCGGCAAGTGCACATGGGTGAGAAGCCCTATGGCTGCTCCACATGTGGCAAGAGTTTTACCCAGTTGTCGCGGCTGCGGGTGCACCAGCGGGTGCACAGCAGTGAACAGCCCTTCACCTGCTCCAATTGCGGCAAAGGCTTCAAATCGTCGAAGGACCTGAAGATACACAGGTGGCTTCACACCGGGTAGCAGCCCTACACCTGCAGCGACTTCGGCATGGGGTTCACCAACTCCAGCAACGTGCTGAAGCAGCAGCGCACCCACACCGGTGAGCTCCCTTACATCTGTGCCCAGTGCACCAAGAGCTTCTCCCAGTCCAGTCACCTGCTGATGCACCAGCGCACCCACACCGGCGAGCGCCCCTACATCAGTGCCCAGTGTGACAAGGGCTTCACCAGCTCCAGCAACTTGCTGGAGCACCAGCGCATCCACACCGGTGAGCGTCCCTACACCTGTGCCCAGTGCGGCAAGGGCTTCACCAGGTCCAGCAGCCTGCTGCAGCACCAGCGCACCCACACCGGCGAGCGCCCCTACACCTGCGCCCAGTGTGGCAAGGGCTTCACCCAGTCCAGCAGCCTGCTGGAGCACCAGCGCACCCACACCGGCGAGCGCACCTACACCTGCGCCCAGTGTGGCAAGTGCTTCACCCACTCCAGCAACCTGCTGCAGCACCAGCGCACCCACTTGGCGAGCGCCCCTACACCTGTAACTACCCAGTGCGGCAAGGGCTTCACCCGCTCCACCAGGCTGCTGTCCCACCAGCGGGTGCACGCCGGCGATCGTTCCCCCGTCCCCAGCCCGGTGTGTGGAGAGCGTTTTGTCATGGCCTCACATGCGCCTGTCTCACCATGTGCACACTAGTGGCACACTAGTGATGTAACCATATAACCATATAAGCATATAACAATTACAGCACGGAAACAGCCCTCTCGGCCCTTCCAGTCCGTGCCGACCATATTGTTTTCCCCTAGTCCCATCTACCTGCACTCAGAACCATACCCCTCATTCCCTTCACGTCCATATACCTATCCATTTTACTTTTAAAATGTTAAAATCGATCCTGCTCCACCACTTCTGCTGGAAGCTCATTCCACACAGCCACCACCCTCTGAGTAAAGAAGTTCCCCCTCACGTTACCCCTAAACTTCTGTCCCTTAATTCTCATGTCATGCCCTCTTGTTTGAATCTTCCCTTACCCTCAATGGGAAAAGCTTATCCACGTCAACTCTGTCTATCCCTTTCATCATTTTAAAGACCTCAATCAAGTCCCCCCTTAACCTTCTGCAATCCAAAAGAATAAAGACCTAACTTGTTCAACCTTTCTCTGTAACATAGTTGCTGCAAACCCTGGCAACATTCTAGTAAATCTCCTCTGTACTCGCTCTCTATTTTTGTTGACATCCTATAATTAGGCGACCAAAATTGTACACCATACTCCAGATTTGGTCTTACAATGCCTTGTACAATTTAACATTACTCTCCCTACTCCTATATTCAATGCTCTATTTATAAAGGCCAGCACACCAAAGGCTTTCTTTACCACCCTATCTACATTTTTGATTTGTCCTGCCAAGATGTAGCACTTCACACTAATCAGCATTAAACTCCATCTGCCATCTTTCAGCCCACTTTTCCCAAATGGCCCAAATCTCTCTGTAGAACTTGAAAATCTACTTCATTATGCACAACACCACCTATCTTAGTATCATCTGCATACTTACTTATCCAATTTTCCACCCCATCATCCAGATCATTGATGTAACATGACAAACAACATGTGGACCCAACACAGATCCTGAGGCACCCACTGGTCACGTATGCGGCTTCCAACCTGACAAACAGCCTATCCACCATTACTCTCTGACATCTCCCATTCAGCACTCTGTTGAATCCATCTTGCTACTCCACCATTAACACCCAAAAAGATTGAACCTTCTTACCCAACCTTCCATGGGGAACCTTGTCAAAGGCCTTACTGAAATCCATATAGACAACATCCACTGCTTTACCCTCATCAATTTCCCTAGTTACCGCTTCAAAAAATTCAAGAAGGTTTGTCAAACATGACCTTCCAGGCACAAATCCATGTTGACTGTTCCTGATCAGACCCTGTTTATCCAATGCTTATATATTATTATCTCTAAGTATCCTTTCCATTAAATTTGCCCACCACTGACGTCAAAACTAGATAGGTCTATAATTGCTAGGTTTATTCTTTGAACCCTTTTTAAACAATGGAACAACATGCGCAGTACGCCAATCCTCCGGCACTATTCCCGTTTCTAATGACATTCGAAATATTTCTGTCATAGCTCTGCTATTTCTACACTAACTTCCCTCAATGTCCTAGGGAATATCCTGTCAGGACCTGGAGACTTATCCACTTTTATATTTTTTTTCAAAAGTGTCAGTACTTCCCTCCTCTTTGAATCTCATAGTTTCCATAGCTACTTTACTTTTTTTTCCCTTACCTCAACAGAGTTCAATATCCTTTTCCTTGGTGAATACCGAAGAAAAGAAATTATTCAATATCTCCCCCATCTCTTTTGGCTCTGCAGATAGCTGTCCATTCTGGTTCTCTAATGGTCCAATTTTATCCCTCGTTATCCTTTTGCTATTAATATAGCTGTAGAAACCCTTTGGATTTACTTTTCCTCCTTTCGTGCCAAAGCAACCTCATATCTTCTTTTAGCCTTCCTAATTTATTTCTTAAGATTCTTTTTACATTCTTCATACTCCTCTAGCACCTCATTTACTCCATGCCTCCTATAATTATTGTAGATATCTCTCTTTTTTTTCGAAACAAGTGTCCAATTTCCCTTGAAAACCATGGCTCTTTCCAATTTTTACTATTTCCTTTCAACCTAACAGGGACATAAAGATTCTGTACTCTTACAATTTCCCCTTTAATGTCCTCCATTTCTCTTCTACATCCTTCCCATGAAACAAAAGTGTGTTTCCAATTCCACTCCTTTAAATACTCCTTACGCATTTCCCTCAAAGTTAGCCTTTCTCCAATCAAAAATCTCCAACCCTAGGTCCAGTTCTGACTCTCTCCATAATTATATTGAAATAACTAATGGTATTGTGATCACTGGTCCCGAAGTGCTCACCAACGCATGCCTCCATCACCTGACCTACCTCATTTCCTAACAGGAGGTCCAGCACTGCCCCTTCTCTGGTTCGATACCTCTATGTACTGCTGCAAAAAACTATCCTGCACACATTTTACAAACTCCAAACCATCCAGCCCATTTTACAGAATGTGTTTCCCAGTCTATTTTTGGAAAATTGAAATCTCCCACAATCACTACCTTGTGTTACTACTAATATCTGCTATCTCCTTACATATTTGCTCTTCCAATTCTCGCTCCCCATTTGGCGGTCTATAGTACACCCCTAAAAGTGTTGCTACACAGTTCCCACTTCTCAGTTCCACCCAAATAGCCCTCTCTAGACGAGCCCGTCTAATCTATCCTGCCAAAGCACTGCTGTAATATCTTCTCTGACAAGCAATGCAACACTCCTCCTCTGGTCCCTCCAATTCTATCACACACTGAAGCAACGAAATCCTGGAATATTTAGTTTCCAATCACAAATGTGTGTGGCAAGGCCTGGCAGAGCCCGAACCAGACTGGAGATACACCAGCGTGTGCACACGGGAGAATGCCCCTTCGACTGCTTCGGAGTGCGGCAAGAGTTTCAGGACGGCAATACGACTACCCATACTGTGGTGAGTCGTTTGACAACTCGCATGGGTTTTACGGAAGCACCAGCGGGCCCACACCGTCGAGTAGCTGCTCCACTGTGACAAGTGAGTGTAGCATGGGGGCTGCGGGAGCATCAGCGGATAACACACCAGAGAGAGACCCCCTTTGTGTGCGCTGAGCGTGGCAAAGGTTTCACCCCCCCGCAATGTCCAGCCTGTGGCAGCACCGGCGTACCCACATCATGTGAGCGTCATTCCGCTGCCCAGCCTGTGGTAAAGGCTTCACACCCCGCCTTGACCATCTGCTGGAACACTGGCGAGTCCACACCGGCCCGGCGCCCCTTCATCTACCTGTTCTGTTGCAAGGCCTTTGCCTGTTCCTCCAGCCTGCTGGCACACCGTGGACAGATAGGAACTGTTTAGTAGACACAAAATCCGGGAAGGAATAGGTAATGTTTCTGGTTGAGACCTGACCCCGAAATGTCACCCAGTCCTTCTCTCCATAAGTATGCTGCCTGTCCTGCTGAGTTAACACTAGCATTTTGTGTCCTTTTTTGGAAAGTAGCATCTGCAGTTCCTTGTTTTTAAACCATTCTGGTCTCTGCACCTTCCCCAAAAGCCTCCACATTAGTCCTGTCCTGAGTGACCAGAACTGTATGTAATACTCCAAATGCTACCTGTCTTATGTCCCTTAAAGCTGCACATATACATTCCTCTCTCCTTATCTCAGACCCTTTTATCTCCTTATTTTCCCTCACCTCTGTCACTTCACTCATCTGCTGATCATCCCCTCATCTGTTAACATAGTGTCAGTTCTGAAGAAGATTCCTGACCCGAAATGTCCACCTTCCATGTTCTCCACAGATGCTGCCTGACCCGCCGAGTTACTCCAGCACTCTGTGAAATGTCAGCTATCCATGTTCTCCACAGCTGCTGCCTGACCCGCCGAGTTACTGCAACACTGTGTGAAACGTCAGCTATCCATGTTCTCCACAGATGCTGCCCGATCTGCTGAGTTACTCCAGCACTTCACGTTAGAGTCATAGAGTGATACAGTGTAGAAACAGGACCTTCAGCCCAACTTGCCCACACTGACCAATATGTGCCAGTTACACTAGTCCCACCTGCTTGCATTTGGTCCATATCCCTCCAAGCATGTCATAGAAACATAGAAAATAGGTGCAGGAAGAGGTCATTTGGTCCTTCGAGCCAGCACTGCCATTCATTGTGATCATGGCTGATCATCCCCAATCAATAGCCTGTGCCTGCCTTCTCCCCATATCCCTTGTTTCCCCCCACCAGCCCCTAGAGCTCTATCTAACTCCTCTTAAATCCAATTGGCCACCACTGCCCTCTGTGGCAGGGAATTCCACAAATTCACAACTCTCTGGGTGAAAACGTTTTTTCTCAGCTCTTTTTCTCAGTCTCAAATGGCCTCCCCTTTATTCTAAGATTTTGGCCCCTGGTTCTGGACTCACCCAACTTTGGGAAAAAAATTCCTGCATCTAGCATGATATCCTTTTATAATTTAATATGTTTCTATAAAGATCCCCCTCATCCTTCTAAACTCCAGTGAATACAAGCCTAGTCTTTTCAATCTTTCCCATTATGGCAGTCCCGCCATCCCAGGGATCAATCTCGTGAACCTATGCTGCACTGCCTCAATCACAAGGATGTCCTTCCTCGAATTAGGGTCCAAAACTGTACACAATACTTCAGATGTGGTCTTAACAGAGCCCTATACATGTCCTATCCATGTAACTGTCTATAAATCTTTCTTAAACTTTGGGATAGTCCCAGTCTCAACTCCCTCCTACAGCAGCTTGTTCCATACATCCACCACCCTCTGTTGAAAACTTACCTCTCAGATTCCTATTAAATCTTTTCCCCTTCACCTTGAGAACCCATGTCCTCTGGTCCTCGATTCCCTCACTCTGGGCAAGAGATTCTGTGCATCAAACTAAATTGTATTCTATGCAAGCTTCCAGCATCTGCAGTTTCTTGTGTCTCCCTCACCAATATCCACCAATCACTTTTGAAGAAGGGTCTCATCCTGAAACATCACCCATTCCTTCTCTCTAGAGATGCTGCTGTCCCGCTGAGTTACTCCGACATTTTGTATCCACCTATCACTTGCCAGGCTTTGTCCAGCCCTCATCTCTTGTTTCCAGCTTCCTTCCCCCACCCTCTCCACTCAGTCTGAAGAAGAGTCCTGACTCAAAACGTCTTCTGTCCATTCCCTCTAAAGCGGTGGAGGAACTCAGTGGGTCAGGCCGCATCTGTAGAGGGAAGGCAATCTAAGGTGACCACTCCCACCTCTCCTTTCCAATTTTCTCCACCCCCCACACCAAGCAGTCTGAAGAAGGGTCCTGACCTAGAATGTTGCCTGTCCATGCTCTCCAGAGGTGCAAGTTACTCCAGGAGATTGTGTCTCTTTTTGTGAAACAGCATCTGCTGCTCCTTGTATCTAGACTAGGCGTGCATTTCACCCTTCACTTGCGCTCGGTCCGCTAAGGCCTGTTGAATCTCCCGGTTGCCAACCATTGTAACTCCCCTTGCCACTCCCACACTGATCTTTTTGTCCTGGGCCTCCTCCATTGCCAGAGTGAGGTGACACGCAAATTGGAGGAACAGCATAGCTTACAGCCCAATTACATGTACAGTGAATTCTCCAATTTGAGGAGACTCTCCCTTCAGCCAAATAAAATCCAGGTGTCTGTCCTGACCCCAAGTCTTTTTTCCAGCTTCCCTCCCCCCCCCTCCCCCCCCCGACTCCATTAGTCCAAAGAAGGGTCCAGACCCGACACATCGCCTGACCATTCCCCTCCAATGTGCCGTTAGAACAGCTGGTCAGCCATCCGTGGTGGGAAACGGATGGAGAAGTGTTCCTACTATAAGCCCTTCTTGGCCCTGTCAAGAAGCAGGCAATCCACAGTACCAGCATCTTCTCATTCATACCGTACCCAAGTGAAAATGCAAAAGTGAGCCAGGCTGCGCACAGCCGATGGCTCACAGTACCAGCTGGCTGCCACTGGGTCAAAAACCTTAAGGCAGTTTAAAGTGTTTTTTTTAAAGAAAGTCTTGATGCATTTGTGCCTTGCGTAACAAATAAAGCAAGTTTTTCCTGACCTGACTGTGTTCTTCGGAATTCCTCAGAATTCATGTTGTGATATCAATAATGAAAGAAAATGGCACCATCTCCAGAAATTATAAGAAATTATTGTTATAAAGTAATATAATAAGGAAGTATTATAATAAGGCAGTCAGACACCTCCCCACTACTTCAAAGATAGTTCCTGCACATGGCAATATTATTTGGCCGCAGTTGTATTTTATTTGTTTAAATGGATTTGATTAGATTAGGAAATGTTTCCTTTCCTACAAGGGTCTTTCCTCTGAGGAGTTTTTATGGCAGCATGCCCACTCTTGCCTTTAGGAAGAGCTCCCAACTGTGCAGTCGCTGCCGACTGGTTCCTATGTGACGTAGGAGATGGAGGCGTTACTTTGCAGGCTAAGTGCTGACCCGTTGGGTCTGCTCCCCCAATGCAAGTATCCATCACTCATCTGTTCCCCCAACACAATATTGTACCACTCACGCATAGCCCCCAACTGCGCAGGTGCAGCTCATTTCTCCTCATCCCCCAGCACTCTCCTCCTCTTCATCACCCTCCCTCGCCAATCCCAAGAGAGGGAGGGTAGGAGAAAGGTAGGAGGGTAGAGAGGGAGGGCGGCAGAGAGGGTGGGGGCTGGGGTTGAGTGGGAGAGTGATGGTGCAGAGGGCACTGGAGGGGGGTCGAGAGGAAGATGGACAGAGACGGATAGGGTACAGAGAACGGGAGGGTAGAGAGGGAGGGGGTGGAGAGGGTGGGAGTGAGGGTAGATCGGGAGGGGGCATCTTCCTCCCCCACCCCTCCCCATCTCCCTCCTCCACACGTAGAGAGTGAGACAGAATTTACTCTGCTTTTGTATGTAATTTTTATATGCAATCATTCTCACTCCTACTGTCACTTTTTCCCCCACTCTCCTCTCTCCTCTCCATCCCTCGCTCCCTCCCATCTTTATCTCTCCCCCTCAACCTTTTTGGGTTTTTTTTTTTATGTAGTGACATTTTTTGTACAGCTCTTGTCCCAAGTTTTGTACTCAATGCTCTGACTGATGAAGACAAGTTTGACAAACTGCTTCTTCATCACCCTGTTTATCACTTTCAGACAATCATGCACTCGTACTATTTGGCGGTCTCTGTTTTCCTCCTACAACATTCTCTGGGGCTCTGCTGCCATTTACAGTGTAAGTCCTGCTGCTGCTGCACTGATTTAACTTGCCACTTTGCACGTACCCACGTTAAATTCAATCTGCCATTATTCCTTGGCCCATATTTCCAGTTAATCAGGACCCGGCTGCAATTTCACAGAGTAAGTCAGTCACTTGCTTTAAAGTCCTGTACATCACCAATTTTGCTGCTGCTGTTTCTGTTGTCTTCAATCTAACTGAGAGAGACGGGGGGAGAGTGCATAATACTCTGAAAGCACAAACACACAGATAGACAGATAGACAGGGTGATGAAGAAGCAGCAGCAGCAGTTTGTCAAACTTGCTCACCTTCATCATCAGTCTGAGCATTGAGTACAAGAGTTAGTTGGGACATGCATCATGTTAGAGCTGCTGTACAAAAGATGTTGGTGTGTGTGGGGGGCAATACTTGGGGAGTGTAGTGTGCTATTCTGTTCCCCTAAACTACAAGAAGCATTCATTCTGAGAAGCAGGGGGGAAAAGATTAATTTATTAGTCTTGGAGTGAGCAACCACTTCTGTGCGAGCTTCTTAGCAACGGGAGCCTATACCTGTAGAACTTCCTTCGCGACAGAAGCCTGTTGGCAGTAGACCTTCCTTGACAACAGGCGAGGCCTTCACTTGCAACAGGGGCCTGACTGCAGTAGGCCTTTACTTGACAGGCTCTGAGGCCCATAGATAACTTAGGCCAAAGCCCAGAGATTAGGCCCGGGCCTGTAACATTGCCATGAGGCCTACAAAACGCAGGCTCTGCGGTCCAGAACACAGACCAAGCCCACAACACAAGCCCAAGGCCTAACATACAGGCTGGGAGACTATAACACAGGCCTAGGGCCCCAAAACTACAGGCTAGGAAGCCCAGAACGTAGGCATAGAGCCTATAACAGGCTCGGAGCCTACAACACAACGCTGAGGCTTACAAAACAGTATTGGAGAACCAGACATAAAACACAGGCCTGGAGCCTATAATTGGTCTATGAAACACGGGCTCGGAATGTCCAGAACTTAGGCCAAAGCCCACAACACAGGCCTGGAGCCTCAAATACAGGACCTTAGCCCACAAAATAGGCCGGAAGTCCATAAAACAGCCTTGATGCCTACGAAACACAGACCCGGTAGCCCAGAATTTCATGCAAAGCCTGGAACACAGGCCTGGGACCTAAAACACTGGGCTGACACCTATGTACCAAACCTCTGAACCAAAGAGCATTATTAACATACAAACATAGAAATTAGGTGCAGGAGCAGACCATTCGGCCCTTCGAGCCTGCAGTGCCATTCAATATGATTATGGCTGATCATCCAACTCAGTATCCTGTACCTGCCTTCTCTCCATACCCCCTGATCCCTTTAGCCACAAGGGCCACATCCATCTCCCTCTTAAATATGGCCAACGAACTGGCCTCAACTACTTTCTGTGGCAGAGAATTCCACAGATTCACCACTGTGAAAAACGATCTTCTCATCTCGGTCCTAAAAGACTTCCCCCTTATCCTTCAACTGTGACCCCTTGTCCTGGACGTTCCAAACATCAGGAACAATCTTCCTGCATCTAACCTGTCCAACCCCTTAAGAATTGTGTAAGTCTCTATGAGATCCCCCCTCAATCTTCTAAATTCCAGCGAATACAAGCCGCGTCTATCCAGTCTTTTTTCATATGGAAGTCGTGCCATCCCAGGAATCAGTCTGGTGAACTTTCTCTGTACCCCCTCTATGGCAAGAATGTCTTTCCTCAGATTAGGAGACCAAAACTGTACACAATACTCCAGGTGTGGCCTCACCAAGACCCTGTACAACTGCAGTAGAACATCCCTGCCCTTGTACTCAAATCCTTTTGCTATGGATGCCAACATACCATTCGCTTTCTTCACAGCCTGCTGCACCTGCATGCCTACTTTCAATGACTGGTGTACCATGACACCCAGGTCTCATTGCATCTCCCTTTTCCTAATCGGTCACCTTTCAAATAATATTCTACTTTCCTGTTTTTGCCACCAAAGTGGATGACCTCACATTTATCCACATTATACTGCATCTGTTTTGCACTCACCCAGTCTATCCAAGTAACCTTGCAGCCTCCTAGCATCCTCCTCACAGCTAACACTGCCCCCCCATCTTCGTGTCATCCGCAAACTTCGAGATGTTGCATTTAATTCCCTCGTCCAAATCATTAATATATATTGTAAATAGCTGGGGTCCCAGCACTGAACCTTGCGGCACCCCACTAGTCACTGCCTGCCATCCTGAAAAGGACCCATTCACTCCTGTTCTTTGCTTCCTGTCTGCCAGCCAGTTCTCTATCCACATCAATACTGAACCACCAATACTGTGTGCTTTAAGTTTGTATACTAATCTCTTGTGTGGGACTTTATCGAAAGCCTTCTGAAAGTCCAGATATAACACATCCACTGCTTCTCCCTTATCCACTCTACTAGTTACATCCTCAAAAAATTAAATAAGATTCGTCAGACATGATTAACCTTTCGTAAATCCATGCTGACTTTGTCCAATGATTTCACCACTTTCCAAATGCACTGCTATCCCATCTTTAATAACTGACTCTAGCAGTTTCCCCACTACCGATGTCTGTAATTCCCCGTTTTCTCTCTCCCTCCCTTTTTAAAAAGTAGGGTTACATTAGCTACCCTCCAATCCTCAGGAACTACTCCAGAATCTAAAGAGTTTTGAAAAATTATCACTAAGGCATCCGCTATTTCTGGGGCTACTTCCTTAAGTACCCCGGGATGCAGCCTATCTGTCCCTGGGGATTCATCGGCCTTTAATCCATTCAATTTACCTAACACCGCTTTCCGGCTAACCTGGATTTCACTCAGTTCCTCCATCTCATTTGACCCACGATCCCCTGCTATTTCCGGCAAATTATTTATGTCTTCCTTAGTGAAGACAGAACCTTAGTAGTTATTCAATTGGTCTGCCATGTTCTTGTTCCCCATGATCAATTCATTGTTCCTGACTGCAAGGGACCTACGTTTGTTTTAACCAATCTTTTTCACTTCACATATCGATAAAAACTTTTGCAGTCAGTTTTTATGAGATATTGTGAGATATCTTTCTGGGTGCTTCGCGACAGATATAAGATATTTGTGTATTTAAGCTTAGATCTAAATGTTTTGCGTGAAGCTTTTTTATGTGCAAAAACCAGCAAGTAGGCGCTGATATGCATTAATAAAAGCAAATTAAAGCATGATTGTGTTAAATATCCCTCTCCCACTCTCCCCCCTCTCTTTCTCTGTCCTGTCTCTCTCCTCTTCCCCTCTCTCCTTTCTCCCCCTTCTCTCTACACTGCTGCACCTCTAAATCTACACTCGACAAGATAACACGTTCTTTCTCCTCCCCCTCTCTCTCCCCGTTCGTTTCTTTCATCCCTTTCTCTCTCCTCTCCCCTCTCTATTTATCTCTCCTGTTTTCCCTTCCCAACTCTCTCCCCTCTCTCCCCTCTCTCTCCCCTCTCTCCTCTCTCTCCCTCTATCTCTCTCCCCCTTTCTCTCTCCCCTCTCTCTCCTCTCTTCTCCTCTCCCACTCTCTCTTTCTTACCCTCTCTCACAGTCCACCGCTCTCTCCCCTCTCTCACCCTCTCTCTTTCTCTCTCTACTCTCCCTCTTTCCCCTTTCTCTTTCCCATCTCTCCCTTCCCCCTTTCCTCTCTCATCCCCCTTTCTCTCTCGCCCTCCTTTCTCTCTCGCCCTCTCTCTTTCCCCCCTTTCTCTTTTCCCCCTCTCTCTCTCTCCCCCACCCTCTCTCCCCCCTCTCTCCTTCTCCCCCTCTCTCCTTCCTCCTCTCTCCCCCCTTTTCCTCACTCTCTTTCTCTCTCTCTTCCCCCCCTCTCTCTTCCCCCTTCACTCTCTCCCCCCACTCTCTCAGAATCAGAATCAGAATCACACTTTATTCACCAAGTATATTTTGCAACGTACGAGGAATTTCATTGACCAGGTCTCTCTCCCCCAACGGCGATCTCTCCAATATCTCCAACGACGTAACAGAATAGACAAACTTGCAACTGTAAGTTTTCCTGAATCATCGCCAGTATTTGCCAGAGTTACAATTAAAGAATGGGTCGACAAGTCCATAAATCTGGTTTGAGGAAGGACATACATGCTATTGCGGGAGTGCAGCCTAGGTTCACCAGGTTAATTCCCGGGATGGCGGGACTGACATACAATGAAAGGATGGGTCGACTGGGCTTGTATTCACTGGAATTTAGAGGGATGAGAGGGGATCTTATAGAAATACATTAATGTATTAAGGGATTGAACATCAAGATGCAGGAAACATGTTCCCCATGTTGGGGGAGTCCAGAACCAGGGGTCACAGTTTAAGAAAAAGGTGGTCGGCCATTTAGGACTCAGATGAGGAGAAACCTTTTCACGCAGAGAGTTGTGAATCTGTGAAATTCTCTGCCACAGAAGACAGTAAAGGACAATTTACTGGATGTTTTCAGTAGAGCTAATAGGACTTGATGTTTCAATCCCTGTAATAAGTCGGCACTCTTGCTATTTGCAGTGGGATTGGAGGGAGCGACCCCTCACCCCCATTTTCATTAATAGCCTGGTTGTAGATGTAGCAACGAATCCTCTGCATCCCACTTTGACTGGGAAAATCTTGGTCTTCCAGCCATTCTGGGAAGCCTCAGTTGCCAGTTCAGAGTACTTGCTCTTTTTCCTCTCATAAGCTTCTTCAACACCGTCTTCCCATGGAACTGTCAGTTCCACAACGTATGCCAACTTGGGTGTTGTGGACCACAGGACCATGTCTGGCCGGAGTGTTGTAGTCACAATGTCTGGGGGAAACACAAGCCTTTTTTCTAAGTCCACTTCCATTTTCCAATCCCGAGCAGGCTGCAGAATGCTTGCATCCATTGATGTTATCTGGTGCTCTGGAGGTTGGCCTGCTGGTACAAATGTTGCGAAGTGGACATTTCCTGCCGATGTTGGTGGGGAAGCATTTGTGATCGTTCACCTCTGTTCAAGGATTGATGCCAGCTGTCTGAGAACTTGTTATGCCGCTAAGTGTAACACCCTTGGCCGAGGCTCATAGCGCATCCTGTTAAAATGTGCCAGTGATGCAGGTGTTTGACAAAGGGAGCAAGCGGGGTCTTCTCCGAACCACTGCTTCAGGTTCTGGGGTGATGGTAGAACATCATGAGTGACTCTGATGACAAAACTTAGCCGAGATCCTTCCATTTGCCTGATGCCATGCCAGTTGAGTTTCCTCTGTTCCAGGCTCTCCCAGTTAGTCCGTTGGCCCTGCTTGGCCATTGAGATGGCCTTGGCGTGTAACTCTGCCTCCTCCCGTCTTCTCACCTCCTCAACCACAAGCCGTCTTTTCAGCACTGATGTTGCCTTGTGCCATTGGGGAGCTTTTGGGACGAGCTCGAGCCCGGCTCTCCTGTATTGGACTTGGCCAACAACATCCCGGAAATGAAGAGCAGACTTACCACTCTGGACGGCTTCAGATGGGGCCCACCTCCTCCCGTTGCCACATGGGGGCCCGCTGTTCAAATAACAGTATCTTGAGATCCAGTGAGGTATCATGACCAACCTTGCTTTAGTGCATTTGGACTCTTCCACAAGTCCTGCAATGGGTAATTCCAATTTGCCACTCCCATACAGTCCGACAGCACTTAAGCATCTTGGAAGTCCGAGCCACTGTTTCACATGTGTGCTGATCATTCTTTCCAGCTTTTCCGCTTTGTTGATGGGGATTTCCCACATGATTCTTGGTATTATGCAAATTGGAAGCACCACAGCTTGAGTTTTCCTGGTAGCAAGGTCTTGTTGATGCCAGCTATGTGCAAGATGGTATCCTTTTTCAGGTGTTCAAACTGCTCAGTGTCCTTGAGTTTTGCATCATACCATCGGCCCAAAATCTTCACTGGCATTTCTGAAACAGTTGGAACAGGTATTCCGTTAATATGAAATCTTTGATCCTTGACTTGACCTTTGACAATGGAGATGCTTCTGCACTTGCTGGGTTCAATCTTCATCCTTGCCCAGGTAATGTTTTGATGAAGTTTTTCCAGAAGTCTCTTGGTGCAGGAGATAGTTGTTGTTAGTGTTGTTATATCGTTCATATAGGCTCGAACTGGTGGCAGTCGCTGACTACACTGTAACCGTTTTCCTCCCACAACCCATTTTGATGCTCTGATAATGAGCTCCATTGCCATAATGAAGGTCAATGGGGAGATGGTGCACCCCGCCATGATGCCTACTTCCACTGGTTGCCACGCTGTGATAAAGTCAGATGTTGTGAAACATAATTGCAGATCCTGGAAGTAGTTTTATATCAGATTTGTTATTATTGCAGGCACCTGAAAGAATTCAAAAGCAGTCCATAGTAGCGAATGAGGAACTGATCCATAGGCGTTGGCCAGTTCGAGGGACAAGACATGCAGATTCTTTCGTTCTTTCTTAGAAGTCTGGATTTGATGCCATATGATGCTGGTATGTTCAAGGCATCCCGGGAAGCCTGCTATGCCAGCCTTTTGGATTGACGTATCAATGAAATGGTTTTGTTTCAGATACTTTGTAAGTCTTTTCGCCACCTCGCTGAAAAAGATCTTGCCCTCTACGTTAAGAAGGTTTATTTGCCGAAACTGTTCGATGGTGGAAGAATATTTTTCTTTTGGGATCAGGACTCCCCCTGCTCTTCGGCTTTGGGATGACTTCCTTTCCCCAGCAACCCTCATGTTCCTCAGAGGAATTTCAGAATATCTGTTTTTGTAGACGGAACACCATTAGGGCCTGGTGCAGAGGCCGTTCTTGCGTCCTCACTACTTCTTTCA
This sequence comes from Okamejei kenojei, assembly GCA_035221665.1. Classification (NCBI taxonomy): domain Eukaryota; kingdom Metazoa; phylum Chordata; class Chondrichthyes; order Rajiformes; family Rajidae; genus Okamejei; species Okamejei kenojei. The sequence goes on along the minus strand of CM069170.1, from coordinate 4,988,059 downwards.
CCTCACTCCGCTTGGGAGGGCTGATGTCAAATTAATGTTGTGGGTCTGAGATTGGTGGGATGTCAGTGGGGACAAAAATCGGTTCATCTTTTAACTCATCAGGTGGATGTCTCCTTCAACCTCCTTTTTTTTGACGGGATCCGCTTTTTTTTTGTGAAAATGCCTTTCACAAACTTAAAGGGATCTTTGCAGAAGTCTGTTCTTGCTTTTTCCTTATTTTTGCATCGTTTCCTTAAATTCTCCGGCGCAGATTCGAGAGCCTCATTTTGAAGGAGATTGATGCCCTCACTTTTTTCTGCTGGTGCTTTTTTCCACACCTTCCTCAGGCTTCTTCTTTCTTTAACATGTCGTTGGATTTCCTGGAGAGGACAGGACTTGGGGGGAGGTGGCCTATCTTTCCTGCTGAGTTGTTCCTTCTCACCAAATTTCTCATGTGACTTCACCCATCTTCTCCAACTTCTGCGCAGGTCCGCAGAAACAGCAGGTACAGTCAACCCAGTACCTGAAACGAAGGAGAAGCCTCCATTGTGTCCAGAAACGTGGTCGGCGGGTAGGACTTCAGGTCAGATTGAAGCGCAGGGGACTTCGGCCCCCTCTCCCTACTATCCTACTGGCCAATGTATAGTCCCTTGTGGACTTAAGGGCAAGGCTGCTTTATCTGAATGCTCTGTGTTCTGTTTCATGGCTCACCCCCAGCTCCCCAGACTCAGCGGTCCAGCCTGAAGGGTTCTCCATCCACCGTATGGACATACACTGGCAAATGGGAGAGGAGGGGGGTCTGCCTCATAGTCAAGCATGGCGCTGACGTGTGCACCTGTCCAACTCTGAAGAGATGGCTCTTCACACCTTGAAATCTGGAGTGAAGTGCCGTCTTCCGAGGACACCTCCATCATCCTGGGTCTACATCCAACCTCCGTCTGGCACTGGAGGACTTGCCGTAAAACACCTTACCCCGTTTTACCGCCATTGCTGACTTAATAAGGCAACCTAAATAAATCACTCCCAACTTCCACCAACGTCTCCTGCTGCAATCGACCACTGGAACCATCAAGAATGCCTACGCTCATCACTCGCCCTCACTTTCGGTAAATCCGACCACACCGCGGTCTGCTTCTTCCTGCCTACAGGCAGCAATTAAGAGCCACCCCCAGAGGTGAGGACAGTTACAGAGCTGGTCTGGGGGAGGGGGGGGGGGCCAGAGGAACAACTCTGGGCTGACCAAGGACACTTCATTAAGAAAAGGTGTGGATGGGCTGCATCCCCACCAAAACTTCCGTGCCTTGGATGAACTGTGAGATCCGGAAGACAGACACCGGGCAGATACAGTGACATCAGGATACGACCTTGGGGCCATAAGGGAGTTCTGCTCCAAAGCTGGACATGTTCCGCAGCTTGTGATCAATCACCTCTCCAAACTGATGAATCGCATGAAGTGAGAACACCGGATTTGCCTTCCGGCCCCCATCTCAGGGTGTCGAAAGCAAAAACCTGTGGTATCCTTTTTCGACTGCTTCCTCATTCACAGCTGGTTACCAGTCGCAAGAAGAGCAGTGACTGTTCGTATTGGTGGAAATGTGTTAGATTCGATAACAATCAGCACGGGAGCACCTCAAGGCTGCGTGCTCAGCCCCCTGCTGTACTCACTCTATACTCATGACTGCATAGCCGGTCATAGTGCGAACTCCATCATCAAGTTCGCTGATGACACCACTGTTGTGGGACGTATCACTGATGGAGATGAGTCAGAGTATAGAAGAGAGATCGAGCGACTGTCCATATGGTGCCAGCACAACAACCTGGCCCTCAACACCAGCAAAACCAAGGAACTGATTGTGGACTTTGGAAGGAGTAGGATGGGGACCCACAGTCCTGTTTATATCAACGGGTCGATGGTTGAAAGGGTCAAGAGCTTCAAATTCCTGGGCGTGCACATCTGTGAAGATCTTTCCTGGTCCGAGAACACAGATGCAATTATTAAGAAAGCTCATCAGCGCCTCTACTTCCTGAGAAGATTACGGAGAGACGGTCTGTCAAGGAGGACTCTACAGGTGCACAGTAGAGAGCTTGCTGACCGGCTGCATGATGGCTTGGTTCGGCAACTTGACTACAAAAAGTAGTAAACACTGCCCAGTCCATCATCGGCTCTGACCTTCCTTCCATCGAGGGGATCTATCGCAGTCGCTGCATCAAAAAGGCTGGCAGCATCATCAAGGACCCACACCATCCTGGCCACACACTCATCTCCCCGCTACCTTCGGGTAGAAGGTACAGGAGCCTGAGAACTGCAACGACCCGGTTCAGGAATACCTACTTCCCCACAGCCACCAGGCGATTAAACTTGGCTCAGACAAAACTCTGAACATTAATACCCCTCCATCTGTTATTTGCACTTGATCAATGTATTCAGTCATGTGTGTATTTACGTATATAATTGTAGTCAATGCCTACTATGTTCTGTTGTTCTATGCAAAGAAAGAATTTCATTGTCCTGTCAGGGACACATGACAATAAACTCTTTTGACTTGACTTTTGACTTTAACTTCTTTTCTGCTAATCCCTTGATTCCACTTGAGAGTAAGCTCACATCTGCATTGATGATTTCCCACTCCTTGCTGTTAGACTTTGGCCATTTCACCAATGGCTTACATCCTTGCATGTTCTCCACTTTACGATGTGCCTGGTTGCATCTTGGACTGTTGCCTGGAACTTCTGCTGCACCCCGTATGGTGATGATGCTCTGCAGACTGTGGAGTTGTTCCTGCCGCTGAGTTTCATCCGACTGATTTGACCTTCCCCTTGACAGAATCTGGTCAATGCAGGGCCCTGGGTTGGGGATTTTCAAACATTTCTTCCGTCCCTGATGAATTTTGAGACCACGAGTTGATGTTACTTTAGTACAGCCACACCTACAGGTGTGAAGAACGTGTCCAGCTGCTCGTTTTTCAAGAGTTTTGCCACTTACCCGATTCAATGTCGTGTCCGTTCCAAGGTTTGTTACCAGGTGGTCAGTCGATGAGTCATCTTGCGCCCCCGCTCTCGCAGACTCTGGGGATATTCTTCTCTTTGAACTTTTTGTAGCCAAGTGAGGGTGGCTCTTGTGCCCTGACAAGGTGACGGAGCCAGCTGTTATGGGTAGCTAGCCCATAGCAGCCCCGTTGGGATCTATTTCCTCCTGTCAGCTGTCTCTCCAAGCTGTCACACGGTCTTTCCCTTGTCGCCAGCTGCATTTTCACAGCAGTCACTGGTTTTCCCTCCAGAAGTTCAGAAGACCTAATAGGACTTGATGTTTCAATCCCTGTAATAAGTCGGCACTCTTGCTATTTCAGTGGGATTGGAGTGGTGAAAGGTAGAGTGGGTACGTCATCGGGGTTATCAGGTGGGCACCCTCCTTCTTTGACGTTTCATTGATAAGCCCACAACATCTCCAGAGGGCTCAAGGGTGAGACCTGGCGTCCCAGTTACACCCCCCTCAATTCCATACCCTCCGGTTTTCATCTTGCAGCCCAATTGTTGTCTCTCCTTTATATCCAAATCCAATTGCTGCTTTTTTCTGCAGAATTTGATAATGATTTGATTGCTTGTGGGAGGGAGCGACCCCTCACCCCCATTTTCAAGAGAGAGTAAGATGTTGTTCTTTGGGCTAACGGAATCTATTATGGTGAATTTATTATGGGGAACAAGGAAATGTCAAATGAGTTGAACAGGTACTTTGGATCCGTCTTCACTGAGGAGGACACAAACAATCTTCCTGCTGTACTAGTGGCCAGATGCGCTAGGGTGTCGGAAGAACTGAAGAAAATCCACATTAGGCAGGAAATGGTGTTGGGTAGACTGATGGTACCGATGGTCTGCATAAAATCCCCAGGGCCTGAATCGAAGTCCAATGTTCTATAGATTAGGATCCGTTCCTGTGGATTGGAGGGTAGCTAATGTTATCCCACTTTTTAACAACGACGGGAGAGAGAGAGAAACAGGAATTATAGACCTGTGAGACTGACATCGGTGGTGGGGAAGATGCTGGAGTAAATCATAAAAGATGAAATAGCGGCACATTTGGATTGCAGTAACAGGATCGGTCCGAGTCAGCGTGGATTTACGAAGGGAAATCATGCTTGACTAATCTTCTGGAATTTTTTTGAGGATGTAACTGGGAAAATGGACAAGGGAGAGCCAGTAGGTACAGTGTACCTGGACTTTCAGAAAGTATTTGATAAGGTCCCACATAGGACATTAGTGGGCAAAATTAGGGCACATGGTATTGGGGGTAGAGTGCTGACATGGATAGAGAAGTGGTTGGCAGGCAGGAAACAAAGAATAGGAGTTAACGGGTCCCTTTCAGAATGGCAGGCAGTGACTCGAGGGGTAGCGCAAGGCTCGGTGCTGGGACTGTGGCTATTTACAATATACATCAATGATTTAGATTAAGGGATTTAAAGTAACATTAGCACATTTGCTGATGACACAAAGCTGTATGAACTGTGAGAAGGATGCAATGAGAATGCAGGATGACTTGGACAGGTTGGGTAAGTGGGCAGATGCATGCCAGATGCAGTTTAATGTGGATAAAGGTGAGGTTATCCACTTTGGTAGCAAAAACAGGAAGGCCTACATGTCCTTACAGTACATGTCCCTAGTGAGACCACACCTGGAGTATTGTGTGCAGTTTTGGTGTTCAGATTTGAGGAAGAACATTCTTGCTATTCAGGAAGCCCAGCGTAGGTTTACAAATTTAATTCCTGGGGTGGCAGGACTATCATATGCTGAGAGAATTGAGCGGCTGGGCTTGTATACTCTGGAGTTTAGAAGGATGAGAGGGGATCCTATTGAAACGTATAAGATTATTAAGGATTAGGGCACACTAGAGGCAGGAAACATGTTCCCGATGTTGGGGGAGTCCAGAGCCAGGGGCCACAGTTTAACATTAAGGGGGTAAGTGAATTAAGAAGGGAGACAAGGAAACACTTTTTCTCACAGAGAGTTGTGAATCCGTGGAATTCTCTGCCTCAGAGGGTGGTGGAGGCCGGTTCTCTGGATACTTTCAAGAGAGAGCTAGATAGGGCTCTTAAAGATAGCGGAGTCAGGGGATATGGGGAGAAGGCAGGAACGAGGTACTGTTTGTGGGTGATCAGCCGTGATCATATTGGATGGCGGTGCTGGCTCGAAGGGCTGAATGGCCGACTCCTGCACCTATTGTCTATGTTTCTATGTAAAAGCTTTTCACTCCACATCACCGTCTACACCTCTCCTGCGACTCTCAGTCTGAGAAATGGTCTCGACCTCGAAACGTCGCCCATTTCTGCTCTCCAGAGATGCTGCCCGTCCAGCTGAGGTTTACTGCAGCATTTTGTTAATCCTGCCCCCCTTCCTTGAGGTTTTATCTCATGCAGCATTGCAGCTGCACCACGCTGTTAGGGCCGCTGGGGCTGCAGCCTGGGAACTGTGGTCTGGGATTGCCCGGGCGACCGATCGAGGGGCTGGGGAGCATTGGTCGGACGCAATGGGTGGGACCAAGGCCTTTGAAGAGAAGAGGCGAGGTGCCGGGAATCCAAGAGTATGTCAGACACCTTTAGGTCTGCGGGACGCAGGCGGGGGGTGGGGGAGTGGTTAGCATGGAGGTTGTGGACAGGACCTGTCTCAGTCGTCTAGGGTAAATGCAACAGTATAAGCATTTGGGAAATACGGTTAAGGGCGGCTCTGCCAGTTGTCGTGCTCTCCTCGCCATCCCCACAGATAAGGAACAGAGGAAATGTCATCGGAAAGCGGCGAAGCACTGGGGGACCGCGGGGGAGCCGGGAGATGCCGAGGTAACGGGCAAAGTGGGCATGGGCAGTGGGGCATATGGAGCCACCGGGGAGGGAGAGGAGGCTCGTTTCATGAGCCGGAGATGCTGGCTAGGGACCGGCGTACACCCTGCCGTCGTGGTTGACAAGGTAGTCAAATGAGGGAACCCGGCAGAACCGAACGACCACAGCCAGCTTGGATCGGCCAGAAGTGGACTTCATACGGACGACCATGCGGGGAGAGAGAGGGCGGAGACACGATAGGACCTTGTCATGGGAACGCTTCTGTATACGTGTTTTTGGGCAATGCGTTTCCGGACCAAGGCAGGTTTAAAGACATAGGGGAACAGGGACAGTTTGAGACACAGGGTAACCGTGGGCCGCGTGTACTCGGGACATGAGGCGCTGAGCCGGGGAGCCCTGTGGGCATGGTCGTGGGAGATGTTGCGGAGGTTCAGCAGGGCTAGGTAGATGTCGGAGCAGGATAGGCGGCAACGTTGTCCAGTGCAATCCTTTAGCACATGCGGACCGCGCGCTCGGCCAGTTGACGTCCATGCTCTGGGGTATTCCGGGCTGCTGGTGTAATGACAAAAGTTCCATCGTTCGGCAAAAGCACGGAACTCGGCACTGGTTGACCTGGCTGCCGTTGCCCGACTGCAGGCTGGCCGGGGACCCGAACGGTGGCAAAGTGTGGCGCAACTTCTCGATGACGCGGAAGAGAGAGGGAGTGGAGCTGGTCAACTTCTTCAAACCAATGTTTGATAAGAGTCGACAAGCACGAGGAAGTGCTTTCCGTGCCACTATCGAGATGTCGGTTGCTAGCGCAGGACAGGGCAGGTCTGCAGCTGGCTGCTGTGGGAGCGGCTGCCGCTGTTGCTGTGGAGCGAGGCTGTTGCAGGTAGGGCACGCGGAGACCCTATCCCTGAAGTAGTGAGGCATGTCAGGCCAGAAGAACTGGCTCTGAGCGATGGAAAGTGTCGCTTCGGCCCGGGATGGCCACGATGAGCGGTTTCGAAGTATTGTTTTTTCGTAGTAAGTACTGCGGGCACCACACCTTGTGCCCCTTCACAATCACACCATCACGCAGCACCAACTCGTCACGAACAAGAAGTAAGGACCGCTGGCGTGCCGGCAGGGGAACGGCCCAAGCCAAGGATGACTAGAAAGAAAATGATCGCGGCACAGCCAGCCTGCTGTAGCGATGGGCCAGTGCTGTAGCGATTCGTCAGCCGGCGTGCCGTGTGCTTGGCCAGGGACTTCAACTGACTGGAGGGCACGAAATTGACGTTTTAAGACTATCAGATCGGATGCGTCTTCGTATGGATGTCGGTTGTGGATGAGAGAGGCGCCGAGACAGTGTGTCAGCAACAAACATGTCCTTGCCCTTGCGATAAACCACTTTGAAAGTGAAGCGTTGTCGCTGGAGCATCATGCGCAGGAGCCGGGAGGAGGCCACGTGTATCGGCTTGTTGAGGATGGTGACCAGAGGCTGGTGGTCCGTCTCGACAGTGAAGCATTTGCCCAGGATATAGTCCTTGAATTTGGAGCAGGCAAAGACAACAGCCAGCAGCTCCTTTTCAATCTGGGCACAGTGTTGTTCAGCGGTCGTCATTGCGCGGGATGCATAGGACACAGGCATGTACCCGTCATGGATCTGCAGGCAGGCGGCCCCGAGGCCAAACTTAGATGCATCACATGTGAGAACGACGGGGCGCTGGAGGTCAAAGTACCTCAGCGTTGGCATGCTGATCAGCTTAGATTTGAGGGTGTCAAATGCTTTCTGGTGTTGCGGGAACCAGGCCCAGGCAGTGTCCTTTTTCACCAGGTCCCTCAGAGGGGCACTCAGTTCGCTCAGGTCGGGGATGAACGTTCCCAGGTAATTGACCATGCGCTGTAGGCCAGGCACATCAGCAGGTGCAGGCATCTCGGATATTGGGGCCGTCTTCTGCGGGTCGGGCTTCAGCCCCGATGCAGTGAAGACATGCCCCACGTAGGTGAATTCAGGGACCCGGAATCGGCACTTCTTCGGGTTGAGCTGCAGGTTGACCTCCCGGGCCCGCTCCAGCACCTGGCGAAGGCGGTGGTCGTGCTCAGTGACATTCTTCCCGTAAACCAGGATGTCGTCGACAATGATGGCACACGGAAGCCCAGCAAACAGTTGTTCCATGGTCCTTTGGAACACCTCGCTGGCAGAGTTGATCCCAAACCGCATGCGGAGGAAGCGATACCTGCCGAAGGGCGTGCTGAAGGTCGTCAGTTGCGAGGATCGCTCGTCTAGAGGTATCTGCCAGAACGAACTCTTGGCATCAAGAACCGAGAACACGGTGGCAGGGCTGACCTGTGCAGCGACATCCTCTACCGTCCGCATGGGATAATGGTTAGCATGGACATCGTTACTATAAATTAAAGGTGTATACACATATCATCTACAGGGCGATCCTGCGGAGTCGGAGCCCGAGGCGTGAGGGAGTGAGTCTGGGCAGCCTCTGGTCCTCCGACTGCAGTGCTCTTCTGACGGCGGGAGGCCGCGGCACAGCGTCTCTGGCCCTCCGACTGCAACGTTAACCTGGCGGCGGGAGGATGCGGTGTAACCAATCCACGTTCCCGACAAATGCTGGCGGGGCAGTGCCAGCATTCCCCACCATGACGACAGGTCACCGGTCCTGCGCACTGTGCATCTGTGGGGCGGGGGTACGTCATGGGGCAGGGCGGGGGTACGTCATGGCGCAGGGCGGATAGTATGTAGTGTGTATGTACAGGTCATATGTAGTGTTGTTCCTGGTGCAGAACACTTCCCATTTCCTGACATATGTCAGGTACTGTTTCCTCGTGGACTCCCTGCACGACGCTGCCACGGCATTGATCGTCCTATCGGAGAGTCCGTATCCCAGGAATGGCCTGTTCAGAATCTGCAAATCAACACGTTCATGCGGTCATGGCACGGATGACTTTCCCCTGTCACGGGGTGTACCAACAAACTCGGCCGTTTGTTGATCCGGATGCAGGGTTCTGAGGCCATCTTTTGTACTGCTGGGAACCATGGTTGGATAGGCCAGTCGGGAACAACCAAAATATCCGTTGCAGAGTCTTGTTTAAGTTTTTTGTAAGACCCGACTGATGAGGCAGAAGGGGGGAAATGCATAGCAAAACAAATCCCCCCAATGCGGCGAGAAAGTGTCCATCGCTGCTGCCCCTGGGTCTGGTTCCCAAGCAACATATGTTGGTAGTTGGTGATTAAGTCTGGATGCAAAAAGATCGATATCTGGTGTCCCATACCGTTCTATAATATCTGTAAACACTTTCCGATCCAACATCCATTCAATGTTGTCGTTGAATTTACGTGACCTGGTGTCTGCCACGTTATTTAGCTTACCTGGAAGGTAAGTGGCTGAGATCCAAATCTCTCTTTCCAGACACCAGTGCCAGATATTATTAGCCAATTCATCACATGATATCGACTTTATTTCACCCATATGATTAATATAGGCCACCACTGTGGTATTATCAATTTGTAACCGTACATGCAACTGATGCATATCTGAGCAGTAGGCCCTGAGTCCATGAAATGCTCCCAGCATTTCTAGATAATTAGTCCCTAGTGCTTTAAACAGAGTTAATTCTTGTGCACTCCATCTGTCACCACAAACTTGGGTGGTATTAGTTGCTCCCCAACCTTTAGCACTGGCATCAGTTTGTAATGTAACCGAGGGATTCATGATAGTGATGGGGTTAGAACAATGCTGAGCATTTTCTATCCACCAGTTTAATTCTGATTTTGCTTTTCCTGGTAGTTTCATAGGCCTATTGAAATGGCCTGCATGATTTTTGAGAGCTGAAATTTTTGCTCTTTGCAGGTTTTGATAATGGAGTGGTCCAAATTGTGCTGCTGGGAACGCAGCCACTAATTTCCCAATCACTCTGGCTACTTGCCGAATGGATGGTTCCCTGATGCCAGTGAGGCTTTTGCATGCTCCCATCAAGTCTGTCACTTTGTTTGGTGGCAAGGTGATAGACATTTGAACAGAGTCAATAGTGAATCCCAAATAATCCATGGAAGTGGAGGGTTCCAATTTTGATTTATCTGTATGTATGATAACTCCCAGCTTTTGGAAAAGATGTTTTGTGGCTGATACTGCCAATGTAGCCATCTCCAAATTCTCACCTACAATGAGAATATCATCAAGGAAAGCCATGACGATATGGTTATGTTCCCTTAAGTATGCTAAAGCTGGTTTTAATAATTTAGTAAACAGCCTGGGTGCTGATGACAACCCATTGGGTAAGGCCTTATACTGCCATAGCTCTCCCATCCAGACAAATTTCAGATATTTACGATGATCCTTGTGTATTGGTATTGAATAGTATGCCTCTTTAAGATCGATGCAAGCCATGTAGTACCTATCAGAAATTAGCTGTTTGGCTGTGACAAACGTGTCCATTTTGAAATGGGCATACTGAACGGAAGTATTTAGTTCGGTCAAATCTATAATGATGCGGTAACCGCCATATTTTTTGCTTTTTGTAAATATATTTGATACGAACTCTTGAGATTCTCTGATTGTCTTTTCAATTACCCCTTTTTTGTTTAGTCTTAACAGTTCAGCATGGCCTGCTGTTCTCTCTTTTTGTGAAAGTATGAACTTCTGGCTAGGCGTATGCTGAACTGGGATGGGGAGTTCGTATATGTAGATGATATGTGTGTACACCTTTAATAGTAGTGACGAAGCCCTTGCTAACCACTCCCCCACCAGCCAGTATAATTGTGACCTTCCCACCCTTAGCTCTCTCTCTAGTGTCCGTGACAGACCACGTACAGCTAGGGCAGTGATGTGTGTGTACGTTTAATAAAGTAGTAGTAAAGATTCATCTGTGTATGCCCGTACTCTGTACATGGCGTCAGAAGTTTGTTCTCCTGCGTCTCCTGTTTATCGGGTTTTATTTCTTTAGTCCCAGTACCCCCTCCCTGCGTCGCGATGGCTTCTGCTTGTCGTAAACCTGACATCCTGATCTTTGATACCGACATAACTCACCGCTGGAACCATCGCCCATCCTGCCATTGCCCCTGCGGTCAAAGCCTCCCTCTTGCTCAACTTGGCCGGTCCCGAAGCTCCCGAAGCAACTGGCATGCCGCTGCGACCTGCATGTTTTAACCCCTGAGACTTTAACCCGGGACATTTTAGTCTATGGACTACGGGATGAAAAGCTGCGGTCAGAGCTACTTCGGAAGCCTGATCTGACTTTTAACGAGGCGTTGCATGCCTCTTGCCTGGCAGAGGCTGTCTCCTTCGCTGTGCTGCTGCCCGATCATGAGGTCCACGCGGCAAGTTTCGCCGGACGCCAATACAATGCTCCTCAGTGTCAGAGGGTCAGGGTCCAGACCACATCAACGCTGCCCGAATTGCAACTTTGCTTCGCACCGCTCTAATGTTTGCCCTGCGCTGGGAAGAACCTGTAATTTCTGCCACAAGCCTAACCACTTCTCGGCGGCATGCCGTTCCCGTGGGAAAACTGCACAGCCACAGCAGAAGCCCTCTCACTACATGACACGTGATGATACGGCGTTTGGTTCCCATCACCAGCATGAAGAACTCCCTCTGTCTGATTCGGGCTCTTCCCAGAGCGAGCTGAGTGTGTTTTCGCTGAAAAATGCACCTGCACTGATAACGGACCCGACTGTGCGAGTCACTGTGAATGGCATTGCCTTCTCTGCTAAAGTCGACACGGGGGCTGCTGCCAACGTTATGTCAACAGCCTTTTCAGGAAGATAAGAAATATGAGCTTGTTATCACTGACCGCTCTGTTTTGCGTGCCTATGGGGGAGGCGTGCTCGTTCTTGTGGGGAAGGCCACTCTCTACTGCAAGGTACTGAAGGCCTCTCGGCCCCTCTCTTTCTTTCTGCTAGACGGTAAATGTGACCCCCTGTTGGGCATTCGGGCCTGCCAAGACCTAGGATTGGTGAACTTCCACCGTGACATTCGCCTGGTGCAGTCGCTCCTCGACCCGCTGGCCGAATACCCAGACCGTTTCGACACCAAGCTGGGAAATCTTCCCTGCAGCTAGAAAATCGCTCTCAATCCTGACATCGAACCCGTTATCCATCTTCCGCACCGTGTGTCCTTCGCGATGAAAGACAATGTTGAGTCTACACTTCGTGATATGATGACCATGGGCATCCTGAAGGAGGTGAATGACCCCACCCAGTGGGTCTCTACCATGGTCGTCGCGGCGAAGAAGGATAAGAGTGAATTACGAATCTGCATCAACCCAAAGGACCTGAACCTGGCCATCAAGCGCCCGCATTACCCCATGCGAACCGTTGAAGATGTTGCTGCACAAGTCGGTCCTGCCAGTGTGCTTTCGGTTCTCGACGTCAAGAGCTCGTTCTGGCAGATACCACTTGATGAACGGTCTTCATACCTGACAACATTCAGTACACCCTTCGGCAGGTTTAGTTTTCACCGCATGCTGTTCGGGATCAACTCTGCCAGTGAGGTGTTCCAAAGGACAATGGAACAACTGTTTGCCGGGCTCCCGTGTGCCATCATTGTCGATGACATCCTAGTCTACGGGAAGGACGTCGCTGAGCACGACCACAACCTCCGCCAGGTGCTGGAGCGAACTCGGGAAGTCAACCTGAAGCTCAACACAAAATAATGCCGGTTTCGTGACCCTGAGGTCACCTACGTGGGACACGTCTTCACAGCATCGGGGCTGAAGCCCGATCCGCAGAAGACAGCTGCTATATCCAAGATGCCTGCACCTGCTCCTGCACCTCTGAGAGACCTGATAAAAAAGGACATTGCCTGGTTCCCGCAACACCAGAAAGCTTTTGACATTCTCAAATCTAAGTTGATCAGCACGCCAACGTTGAAGTATTTTGACCTCCAGCACCCCGTCGTTCTCACATGCGATACGTCTAAGTTTGGCCTTGGGGCCGCTTGCTTGCAGCTCCATGACGGAGTACAATTGCCCGTATCTTACGCATCTCGTACGATGACTCCCGCTGAACAGCGCTGGCTGTTGTCTTTGCCTGATTTGTCTTTGCCTGCTCAAAGTTCAAGGGCTATATTCTGGGCACCTGCTTCACTATTGAGACGAACCATCAGCCTCTGGTTACTATCCTCAACAAGCCGATACATGTGGCCTCCTCTCGGCTTCAGCACATGATGCTCCAGCTACAACGGTTCACTTTTACCCTGGTTTATCGAAAAGGCAAGGACATGTTTGTCGCCGACATGCTATCTCGAGCGCCTCTCGCATCCACAACCCGCCAGCCCTACGAGGCGTCCGATTTGATAGTCCTAAACGTTAATTTCGTGCCCTCCAGTCAGATGAAGTCCCTGGCCCAGCACACGCCGGCTGACGCTTCGCTACAACAGCTAGATGCGATTATCAAGCAGGGCTGGCCAGACCGCCGTTCTTCCCTGCCGGCCGCAGCGGTGCCCTATTTTCTGGTTCGTGACGAGCTGGTGCTGCGTGATGGTGTGATTGTGAAGGGGCACAAGGTGGTGGTTCCCGCAGCACTTCGAGAACAATACTTTGAAACTGCCCATCGTGGCCATCCCGGGGCCGAAGCCACTTTTTCCCGTTCTACTGGCCTGATATGGCTCGTCATTTCCGGGACAGGGTTTCCTCGTGCCCTACTTGCAACAGCCTCGCCCTGCAACAGCAGCGGCAGCCCCTCTTACAGCAGCCTGCTCCCAACCTTCCCTGGTCTGCGCTGGCAACTGACAATTTCGAGTGGCGCGGAAAGCACTTTCTCGTGCTTGTCGACTCTTACTCCAGCTGGTTCGAGGTTGACCAGCTTCACTCTTTGTCTTCATCTGCTGTCATCGAAAAGCTGCACCGCCACTTCGCTACCTTTGGGTCCCCAGCCAGCTGCAGTTCACCAGTGCCGAATTCCGGGCTTTTGCTGATCACTGGAATTTCCGTCATTACACCAGCAGCCCGGAGTACCCGCAGGGCAACAGCCTGGCTGAGCGCGCGGTCCGCAGTGCCAAAGGACTGCTGGATGCTGTCGCTTGTCCCGCTCCGACATCTACCTGGCCCTCCTGAACCTCCGCAACATCTCTCGCGACCATACCCTGGGATCCCCGGCTCCGAGCCTCATGTCCCATGTTAAGCGGCCTCCAATCCCGGTGTCACAGCAATCGCTTGCTCCCTCCGTTTTTAAACCTGCCATGGTCCGGAAACGAATCAACCACAAACACTGTATCCAGAAGCGTTCCCATGACAAGTCCTGTCCTCTCTTTCCTGGCCAGGTCGTCCATATGCGGTCCACCTCTGGCCACGCCAGGCTTGCCGTTGTTGTCGGCTCTGCTGGCTCCCCTCGCTCATACCTTGTCGACCATGATGGCATGATCTACCGTAGATCTCGTCAACATCTTCGGCTCATTAACGAGCCCCGTCCCACTCCAGCTGCACTTTATGCCCCTCCCCCCCCCCGTGTCGCATTCGCTGCCTCGCACCAGGCCCACCCTGCTTAGTCCTCCCTCTCGGCCCTCCACGGTGCATCCTCCCGCTACGCTTCCTGGTTCTCCGGCCTTGCCTCCCCCCTCTCCGTCCTCTCCTCTGCCTCCATCGCCCAGGAGTTCTCCTGTCCGTGGCTCCCCTCCTGCCACGGTGATAGTCCCTCTTGTTCCCGTCCAGGGGGGGGGGGATGTGATGGCGAAGTCCGGACCCGGTCTGGTCGCCTGGTCAGGCCGCCAGATTGTTATGGTGATTACATGTGATTTTGCGTTCCTGTATTACTGCTGTTTACTTTCCATTAGCGCATGAGACGTGGTGGCCCTGTCACTACTTGCTGTTTCCTTTTTATAGAGGAAGGATGTAGATGATATGTGTGTACACCTTTAATAGTAGTGACGAAGCCCTTGCTAACCACTCCCCCACCAGCCAGTATAATTGTGACATTCCCACCCTTAGCTCTCTCTCCAGTGTCCACGACAGACCACGTACAGCTAGGGCAGTGATGTGTGTCTATGTTTAATAAAGTAGTAGTAAAGAGTGTATGCCTGTACTCTTTACAGTATACAAATTCAATTTTGTAACCCTGAATACTTCCAAGTATGTAAGGATCAGAGGTAAAGGTGCTCCACACATGATGAAACAAGTGCTACCGTCCACCAACTTTTGATGAATCTAAACATGCAATGTTTTTGAGGCAACCTGACCCACCTACCTCGATGGTTACGGCCGGTGTTGTGTGGGTTGTCTCTGCCCTTGTTTCTTCTGGTGTTGTGTTGCTGCGTTGTGGGGTTGGCGCATTTTCCAAGAAGGTCGGGCTGGGCCATGGTCTAAAAAAGACCGCTGTGCAGGTGGGCTGGCCTTTGAGCTTTCACCACCAGGTGGTCTTTCATTGTACCGATGTCTGGTGGACGTGTAGGGGTGCTGCCGCTGCTGATAGTGGGATTTAGAGGTGTTTGGCACCTTGATCAGGCCTATAGCCTTGGCCTCCTCATCCAGGCCTTTCACCTGCTTCGGGAGGTTGTCCCCAAACAGCAAATTTGGCGGCTGAATGCTACTGGTCCTGCATAATCCCGCAAATTTGGGATTAAGTGCAGGCTTAATGATGCTCTTCCTGTAACTGTTAATCTCGAACTGAGTATTACATAGTAATGCTAGAGCATCTTGTAGCTCTTCAGGCAAATCAACCCCATCAGCTGTTCCTGGTTACTGCTGTGATCCCAGCAGCCAGCAGTTTAAGGATCCTCTGGAGCTTCACCTCCTGGCTTCTTATAGATGGGCTCATGTTGCCCCAGATGGGGTTGTTGACTGCTGATACATTGATGGAATTACAGTTCTCTCTGGAGCGAGGTATTTTTCAGCCGTAGATTTTATGGCTTGCTCCTGCAGCTGGTTGGTAGCCATGTAACTTATGCTGGCTGCCAGCTTTGGGGTGTATAGACAGTCCTTTCTGTGTTGGTACAGCATGTTTATTTACCATGCCCAACAATTCTTCTGGCACCTCTAACACAGTCGACTGTTCAGCCATTGCCCCTTCTTCAGGGTCAGTCCAGCTCTGACCCCTAATGCTCCCCTGCGAAGAGGGTGAGACATTTGGCTGTCCTTGAAAGGATCCTGCCGTGGGTCTGCGAGGAGACCCACCATGACTCTGCCCCTGCATAAGCAGGTCACGCTGCTCCACCATCTGCTCCACCATCTGCTCCACCTGCTCCACCAACTGCTCCACCAACTGCTCCATGCGGGAAAAATGCCCACCGTCGCTATCCGTGAACGGGGTGTCCTCAGGTCCGGACCCAGCCGAGTCAACGGTCCTGTCCGACTTCCGGGTGGTTCTTCCGCCAGGCCGCGGCGCACTTTCGGTCTGTAGCGGCGGGAAGTCGGGAACTGCAGGCAGCACCTGCAGCTCTGGAGGGACGGCACGCTGCTGGCTGCTTTCCACAGCAGTGCTTTTTGCCGCTGCTCTCCTTGATTTGCGCGACTCCATGGTGTTTCCTCATCTGAAAAACAAAGCACACCCAGTCGCCACGCTCACCAGAATGGTAAGTCTTAACTTCAGCAAGTTTTTTAAACTTCGACTGTCGCTTCCGCAATGCGTTTGACGATATGTCGCGCATGCTTGCTGGCGGGGTCTTCACGTAGTCACTCACGTGACTCCGAAGTAAAATTTATTAAGTAGAGGCATATAGTTTGCATTACATAAAGATTTATATTTTCTGGTAATTTCGATTCCCATATATTTAAATTTTTCTGTAGCAATTTTAAAAGGGAATTTTAGCAGATGTGTTGAGTCTTGAGGTTTTATCGTCATAATTTCACTTTTAGTCCAATTTATTCTATATCTTGAAAAGGATCCAAATTCCTCTATTAGATTTAGTATATTTGGTATACAGATTTGTGATTTTGTGAGGTACAGTAGTACATCATCTGTGTATAAAGGTATTTTGTTATTTAAGCATTTTGTATTATAACCATGGATGTTCGGATGTGTTCTAATGCTTTCAGCTAGAGTCAAGTCAAAGTCAAAAGAGTTTATTGTCATGTGTCCCAGACAGGACATTGAAATTCTTTCTTTGCATAGCACACTAAAGGTTCTATTACCAGAGCAAGTAAGTTTCCTTAATTGAGATCCTAATTCATCTTGTTCAATCAGGTTAAGTTTTGGGAGATTACAGTTATCCACGAAGTCTTTTAGGACCGAGATGAGAAAATCATTTTTCACACAGAGAGTGGTGAATCTGTGGAATTGTCTGCCACAGAAGGTAGTTGAGGCCAGTTCATTGGCTATATTTAAGAGGGAGTTAGATGTGGCCCTTGTGACTGAAGGGATCAGGGGGTATGAAGAGAAGGCAGGTACAGGATACTGAGATGGATGATCAGCCATGATCATATTGAATGGCGGGCTCGAAGGGCCGAATGGCCTTCTCCTGCACCTATTGTCTATGTTTCTAAGAACTCTATAACTTTAGTACTATCTGTTGACGTTTTAGATGTATATAAATGTTGATAAAACTGAGCAAATCTTTTATTAATATCATTTGGCAGTGTTAACAATTCACCTTTATCTGATTTAATCTTTAAAATCGTATGACCTTTTTCCCGTTTTTTCAGTTGACATGCCAAAAGTTTATGTGGTTTATCACCGAATTCAAAGTTTTCCTGTTTTCTAATTTGAAATTATCTTCTAACTTTTGTTGATAATATTTAATTTAATTTAAATTTCAATATTGTTATTTTATTATGCTTACCTATAGTTGGCACTTTAGCATTATCTAGATCCAATTGTCTAATTCATTCTTCTAACTGCATTTGTTCATTCTTTTTTTCTTTTTGAAAAGCTTGATATCAAATTATAGATCCTCTGATAAATGTTTTAAAAGATTCCCATAGTAAAGCGGGTGAAATATCTAGGGTATCATTGGTCTCGAAAAAAAGTTCCATCTGTTGTTTTTAATATATACCACCTTGTGGATCATTTAGAATTTGAGGATAAAACCTCCAAAACTATTTTTTATTAGGAATTCCTTACAGTTTAAAAAACAGGGAGTGTTAAGAAATGATGCTGTTATGATATTTTGGGTTTCTTGTGTAGGGAATTAATTTGGTGTCCACTAAAAAATAGTCAATACGTGAATAAGTTTTGTGTACCGTTGAATAAAACGAGTATTTCCTTCCAGCTGGTTTAGCGATCCTCCAAACATCTGTTATATTTGTGTTTTTTATGTATGTATTTAGGAGTTCACTAGTTTTAGATTTTGTGTTACCCCTCTTTTGTTGTGTAGGCTCATCCAGGTACGGATCTAAAACGCAATTAAAATCTCCCCCAATGATCACATTTTGATAAATAAACTCCGAAATTATATTCAGGATTTTATTAAAAAATTGGGGGTTATCAAAATTAGGCTCATAAATATTTACCATGGTAATTGGGGTAGCATGAATCTTTCTGGTAACTATAACATATCTCCCTCCCTTATCTGTTATGATATTCTTTGATTTAAATGGTATACCTTTACGAATAATAATTGCCATGCCTCTAGATTTAGAGATATATGAAGAGTGATATGTTTGACCTATCCAATTTGCCTTCAATCTGGTCTGGGCTTGCAGTTTCTGATGTGTTTCTTCTAAGAAGATTATGGCTGAATTGAGCGATTTCAATTGTGCGAGAATCTTACCCCTTTTAATTGGTTCGTTAGCACCCCTTATATTCCAACTACAAAATGTGATTCCTCCAAGTTTCTTTTGTTTATCGTCTTGCATTTTAAATTACTTTGATATCTTTGAGTCATATGGTGCAACAAATACCTCAGGTCTCTGTGTGTTGGGGAACATTTGCCGCTATTAAATTCTGTTGGTATATCCCTTTTAAAATTGTCCTTAAACGAAAAGACAAAAAAAGTGTGAATTATTGTGAATTTTTTTTTAAGTGATATTACAGTGTCTAAAAATAGCGACACTGGAACCAATTAGCCACCCAATGGTGGTAGTTACAAATTTGTTGACTTCCGTTGTTAATATACAGTTAGCTCTGCCCCCTTGAGAAATCTTGCAAAAATTCTCTATCTAATTAACTCTTATCTAATTAGGTCTTCAGATTACCTACCATTTACTTGTGCTAACAGTTTTTACATTTGCTTCATATTCAGTAATAATAAACTGCTGGTTGGAAGGGGTTAAACCAGTGTCAGACTCTTGGCTGTTTGCCAAGGACCTGAATCTTCTCACCTCCTATTAATATATTTCCTTACATTTAGCCCCCCCTTCCCCTCCCCGGGGGGGGGGGGGGTTCAATCGTTATTATACATTATTACATTCTACCATTTTAACAATTCGCATTAGATTCAATTGCTATTACTATGTTAATTCATTAGTTTCTATGTTAGTGTAGTTAAAATTTTAAAATACTTTAAATCAAAAGGTTTGTTTTCAAGTCTGTTTGTACTAAGTTCTCCATTCAACCGCACCCTTGTTGTTCCATATTTCATTCGAGATGAAACAATGTCCTTGAGTTCACATTCCAACGAAGATAAGATGTCTAGACACCAGCACGTGGAGGAGCTGCACCATCTTAGTCTTTTAAAAAGTCATATTTCTCAGCTTCCCCTCCGCCGATATCTATGGAATAAAGAACCTTGTCCTGGCAGTCGTGATGATTTACTTACCAGCTATCTCTTTTACGATGTCTTGAGCATGTTTGTATGCTGCATCTGGGTCAGTAATCGCCTGTTCAGTACCGTTATAGGTAATCCTCATTTTAGCCGGGTACATTATCCCATATCTTACATTTGGATTTCCTTTCAGGATCTGTCGTGTCTTTGAAAACAGTTCTCGTTTTTTGGCGATTTTAATAGGATAATCTCTGAATAGCTTAATGGTATCATTCCCAAACATCATATTCTTTCTGTATTGGATTTTTTTTCATAATATCTTCCAAAGCTGAATTGTCACGAAATTTCACTATAATCTGCCTTGGGGGCGGTCTCCTGGCCTTGATTGTGCTCTTCGCACCCGATGTGCCACTTCTATTTTCGGTTCGACG
Organism: Okamejei kenojei; assembly: GCA_035221665.1. Lineage (NCBI taxonomy): Eukaryota > Metazoa > Chordata > Chondrichthyes > Rajiformes > Rajidae > Okamejei > Okamejei kenojei. The sequence continues at coordinate 4,968,274 of CM069170.1, read as the reverse complement.
GGCAGGTTGAGTACTTGTTTAAGTAAGTTGGCAGCGAACTCACGAGGATCACTCCCCTCCTTTCCCTCTGTCACTCCAACTATTCTTAAATTCTGCCGTCTTGTGCTTCCAAATCAAGGCATTTATCAGACATTTTAGCCAATTGTCCCTCGACGCGCTCCTGATCTTTCTTCATTCTCTGCATGTCTTCAACCATTTGTAACATAGATGCTTCCATATATTTCATAGCAGTCTTATTTGATGTAATAGTTTGGTGAACAGTCAAACTTCTCCATGCAATATTCTTCTACCCAGTCAATTTTCACAGTTAGTCCAACTTCCACATCATCAATTCATTTATTTAAATTGCCCATTGAGTCAATAATTTTCTGATTCCCAAGGTTCATGTTCTCCATCATACTTTTAATGTTCTCCATCATACGTTTCATGTTCTCCATCATACTTTTATTCCCAAAAGCAATCTCTTACCGACTGCTTTATTTCTTCCAGCTCTTTGTCCTTTGTAGCCATTTCAGTCTTTTCCCTTGTAGCTGTCAAGTCAAACTGTAATGAAGGGACAAATGCTAAATTAAAATCACAAGCGCACAATAGTAAGAAAAGAGCATATACCGTAAGGTGAAATGGACTTAAAAGGGGAGGAGTGTGGTGTATGTAATAGAAAAGGTATTACCTGCCTCCAAGTTAAAGGGGGAGGAGTGTTAGGTATGGGATAATTAGGATAAGTAATTGGTGTCTTGTAATGTCTGGGGAAAGTACGCATGAGCAGGGAGAGATTGGAGGTGGCATCCTGCAGGAAAGAAGCTTGTATGATTCCTCCCGTGTCCGAGCCTTTATTCAAGACTTTTCAAAGCATTGAAGACAAGGTTAAAAGAACGAAGATAAGAACAAGGCCAGCAAGAAGAATCGAAAACAAAAGTTAAAAATAGAAGTAATAATTGGAAACAAGTGGAACAGCACCAAGCCAAATGGTTTTGAATTGGCACCAAAAATATAAAAGGTAGGAACGGGAATCAGTAGCTCAGGGAAGAGCTAGGAAAACAAGCAGGGGCAGCAAGGGTTACCAAGCACGGTGTCAGCTTACCTGGAATGTATCCAGGGCTGTGCAGCCCACAGCCAGGCCCAAGCAGCAGCCACAGACGTCGGGTGGGGACCTAGTACCGTGAAGGCCACGGACAGGTCCAGAGAGCCACCGACAGAGGCTGAGTCTTCAGCCCAACTGGGAACAGTCAACCCTGTGGGGGGAGAAAACAGAGAAAGCCCGGTTAGGGTCAGAGTCAGCCCGACTGTGTCAGAGTCAGCCCGAACAGAAAAGCGGACAGGCCCGTGAGAGAAGTTGACTTGCGGCTAAAACTTGAACAGTATAATCTAAGAGACTGTCCTAAAAACTGCCGCGATCGCCAGCAAAGGCATGCAGGACTGATTATCTACAGCACCCGATTAGCAGCCGGTTTTTCACCTGCTAAAAGACTAAACTGTTAAATCCCTTAAGACCTACAACATCCAAATGCCTTCAAAGTAATGGCTGAAGCAATAAATCAAGTGGAACTGTAAATTAATTGATGAATCTGCCAAAATAAAAAGGGGGGAAAAAATGGAAAAGAAGTGTTTGGTCATTGAGTGAAATCCAGTTCATCATTTCGGGGTGGATGAACTAGATCCCCTTCAAGCGGGGAATCTGCACAAAAACATTAGAAGACTTGACAGTAGCCATTTCAGAGGCTAATTCAGAGGTTAAGTCTTCAGATGTTTGTTGATTTTTCGAAAGATGTTTTGTAACAGATCTTTGAAGGCTTTGGACAAGAATCACTTTTTTCATTTAAAAGTGCCTTAAACCACCGTTATTTTCGCGGCGATTGCTGATGACGTCACCAGCGCGACGTCAAACAACTCTGGTAAGTATTTTTAAATCTGTCCCGTCTTCCAAACCGACGTTTTACCGAAATATCGCAAATTCTGGGAGCAGAGCTAAATGCTGCGCCTGTTCAGTACATCAATGGTGCCACAAGAAGTCTCCTCTTTCCTTTTTCTTTTCTTCTTTCATTCCCTTTTTCCGATTTAGTTATTAGTTTATAAAATGTTAAAATTGAAGCAGTACGAAAATTGTATAACTGTTATGTCGATTACTTTCTCTTTGTACAATTGCTTGCAATAAAATAAATATTAAAAAAAACATTCACCAGAATCGGTGTCACAAACACGTAACAATCTTTAAACTTACTTATTTTATATCTTTTTTTTCCCTAAGACCTTCACTCACAAGTTGCCACACCTCATGCAATATGATAAATCTCACAGATAGTCACACTTTAAAACAATAATATTCTCACTCAAAAACAAAACCCAGTTATACACACCTCAAGGAAATCATTCTAACTCTTAAACGTTGATACACCCAAATACGTTCATCAGCTTGCCCACCATTTCACACATATACTGAGTTAACTTGGAATTTTCACAAAGGAAAATGGGCATCACAATTGGGCTTTTAAATTGTAAGGTGCATCTCTATTAATTTTCATTTTTTCTCTTAACTTTCAATAGAGGAGAGATGACAAAATGGAGATTGTTTGTTTTGACTTAATGGTGTTTTAAGTTGTTTTCTTCCCATTTCTTATCTTTTGAATTGAGTTCAAAAGGAGACTTGGAAACTACACTTGCCATGTGTTAGATGAGATGGATGCCAATATCTCAGTCCTAAATGGCCTACCCATTATTTTTAAAGAGACTGTTTTCAAGTTTCCAGAATACCATTTGTGCCAAAAGAGGGAGTACTAGCACATCAGTTATTGATCATCCATGTTATTAATTTGGATTAGAAAAAAGGAGCAGGACTATTTTATAGTCAAATTTGTTAGTAAGTGGTGATGGCATAAAATTGACCTGTGGAGGGCAGTAATATGCTTAGCAGCGTCTACACTGCCGGAATCCTATAAGAAGAAGAAGACATAAAATTGCAGAGTGTAGGTTGACTGAGACAGGATTTGGCAGTTGGAGCATAATGTAGGAATATAAATATTTTCATTTAGGGAGTGTAGCATTGGCTATAGCCTGCTAGCCAATTAGAATGCTTTGTAATTATAACCCCACCTAATTGTAACATTCATAGTGTAAGATCCTGCCCACTGCTTGCCAGGCTGAGTAGCGGTGTGAACGTGTGATGACCTGCTGTGTAGTTTATGACGTAAACAATAAAGATGCTTGTGTTTCAACCCGTGTGAGTTTGAGCTTTTAACATGGTGTCAGATCCAGTCTGCCCCGTGTCTGTTTATCGCGATTTATTTTGTTAACAAGTTTTTATTTGCATGTTTTTTTTGTGAGTTGGAAACATGGCTAGCTCTTGTCGAAAGCCTAGCCTGCCTATGTTTGATTCTGATATCGCCAAGCAATGGCGAATGTTTGAGAAGGATTACTCTCATTATATACGCATTGTTCACCGTAACGATCCCGACGATTTGAAGGCTTCGCTACCGTTGAATTTAGCAGGTCTGGAGGCTATGATCCGCGCTAATTCGTTTGAATTTGGACCTGCCCAACTGAATGCGAATGGAAAGTACTGGTGCCAGCAGAATCTATAGATAACTCGATGGTGTTGCTAAGAAAGTTCAGAGAACTGTGCGACCTGCCGTCTAACAGAATCCTTGAGAGGACAAGATTTTTTGCCCGAGTGCAACAACCTGCGGAACGATTCACCAGTGACCTGAGACACATCAGTTTTCGATGCAGATTTGGTGAGATAATAAATTAGCTTGTTAGAGATAAAATTGTGGGAGGAATGAGCGACCGAAAGTTGCGAGCTGAACTATTACAGAATGCAGACCTGACTTTAGATCAGGCTATTCATGCTTGTCAGATGGCTGATACTGTGGCACCACTGGCTGATTATGATAGCGCGAATGGTAATCAACAACCAAATGTGAATACGGCTATTTACTCTCCGCAAAGATTTCTCAATGCGTCCAGCAAAGTTCAGAACATGCCTAACACGAGGTGCACAAACTGTAACTGTTTCCACCCAAGTGGGCGCCAATTTTGAATAACCCACGGGAAAGTATGTCATAATTGCAAAGAACCCAACCACTTTGCAAACTGTTGTCGATCTAGTGGGAGTACAGCTCCAAGGACGAAGTTGCACCTGATTCAACAAGACCCGTCAGATTCAAATTCTCATAAACAAGACGAATCTTCCCACGGGAGCGACTCTGATAGCTCGGACACTGAGCCTACCGTACTTTCCCTAAACCTGCGCACCACAGGCAAAGTTACGGATCCGGCTGTGACCATGATAGTCAATAACAAACCGCTGATCGCCAAGGTCGACACCGGTGCCTGCGTGAATGTCATATCAGTCAAAGTGTTCAACAGGACAAGAACCACTGAGCGCATGAGAATAGACTCCTCCACTTTACATGCTTACGGAGGGGAAATTCTTCACCCACTGGGCAAAGCCGATTTCAAGTGTGCCATTAATGAACAGACCAAGGACTTGCTATTTTACTTCGGAGGTCACGTGAGTGACTACGTGAAGAAGGCCCCGCCTGGCGCTGGAAACGGCATTACGTCGACGCTGACGGCACAGAATGCAGGAGCTGCATAGACAGCTCCTCGACAGCGGTAGGTTCGGAACCGGCAGGTAAGTGCAGTTGAAAAATTTTTTTTAGGACTGGAAAACTCCGTGCCTGGTGGAAACCAGGATTTTAAAGGATTTTAAAAACAAACTAAAAGTTTAAATTGAACAGATATACTCTGTTAAAATAACGGAGTTTTGAAAAGAACGTCCCAGGGGAATACCCAGCAGCGATCGGGACGAGAGATTAATTATACTGGGGCCGGTTTCCGATACTAGGTACCGTTAAAATTACGGTAGAGAGGTAAAAAATGCTCCCACAATCTTTTGGCAGGGAATTTTAAAAGACAGAAAGGCTGTACTTTAAAAAAGTTAATAAAAATCGCGATATGGAGAAAGTACTCCAAAATATAAAAAAGAGACAAGGGTCACAGTACCCAAACAGCCCAAAAAAGATCCATGAGGGGCTTGAATATACAAAATATGGCTATGTGCCAAATTGAGAATTGAACCCTGGGATTAGGGTGGAGGAAGTCTCTTTGGATATAATTCCAAGTGGATCAGGGCTGCAAAAAGACAGACCCTGCAAGTGGTGATGTGAATTATGAATGCACACCACAAATAAAAAAGTGAGGCCAGATGTGCCTGAGATAGCAAAAGATTTTGCTATATCTAAAGGAAGTGGTTGAGGCTATGGAAGAAAAGAAAACCTAGCTGCCAACATTAATTATATGGTATCTCACAAACTTCAAGAAATACGATAAAACTTTTATGTTTTATTAAAATATCAACGGTAAATCCGTTAAAATAATCCATGTCTCAAATATAATATGAGATATAAGAAATACAATTTCAAAGTATTTTCAAAATGGTGCAAATAAGTAATACTTTCAAAATAAAATAAATTGCCATCAGTTGTGGAGCTCAATAGGAAGAAAATATATATAATTTACCGAATCTGCACTATAGGTTTGCAGATCAATACAAATCAGGATATTAAACATCCTCCTGATTATTATAGAATAAACCTGGCCTTATGATAAATCAAAGATATTAATTACAAAAGAACAGACTACTGATCTTTAAACTTTGGGGAGAAAAAAACTATGATCCAATGAAAAATTTTGATAATGGATCAAACAACAAAGGCAAAGATCTTTTTAATTTGCGGTGAAAAAACTATGATCCAATGAAAGATTTGATAATGGATCAAAACAAAGGCAGAAGTGGTATAATCCAAACATAGCCTTATCTAAAACCTATATAATTGGGGGAAAGAAGGCTTGAAGTACGTTGAAAAGGTTGCAAACATCTGGTTACAAAATAAAGTTCATGAAATCTCCAATTATGGGGGATTACAGGTGTATTATGATTATTAACCAATATATCTAAGGAAGGATTGGTTCACCTGTATAAGAAAACTTTAAAAATTGATTTCAGGTTTGCACTCAAAAGTAATTTAATAAAAGGGTACGTACATGTATAATTTATAAAATTTACCTCAGTGTAAAGATTTCATGGGTATAAACCATACAAAACATCATTATATTTACACTTTCACAGTGTAAGAAAATGGAAACATCTAGAACATGGAAAAACTGTGTGTGATTAACAAAGTTTAGTTAATCAATATTCAGGTGCTTGAAATTAATAAAAGTGGATCAAGCTGTGCAAGTTAAAACATTGTCCAAACAATCAATCAGTTCAAGGCTGTTAAACCGAACACTGAAGGAACAAGTATAACTGATAAAAAGATCAGCACTTGCACTAATGAGGTCATGGTCATGGGTTATCTCGATTACATTTAAATTGGAAGAGATAAGAGCAGCTGCAAATTAGTGCCTGCCATTACAAACTGGTGGGAGGTAAGGACCTGACCCATTACATAAAAACATATGCTCAGGCATTAATAAAAATATTTATAAATTACTAATTTCTGAACTCAGAAGTAATTTCAAGCACCATATAGAGAGGGGGAAAATTGATCCATGATACAAAATATGTCTAATTGTTGTTGGCGACATACTTTGTCCCTCCATTAGGATTAGGTAAAAAATAAAAATAAAGTTCCAAAAGAAGGAATACATAAGCTTATAAGAATATATGTATGCCATGTGAAGAGGCGTATGCAAAATTATCAAATGATACGTTATCATTATTAAAGTAAAAAAAGGTTCATAAGCTGCTTCAACTATAATAGATGAACAGCTTGTTGCAAACTGAAGCAAGTGTTACAGATGATGTACAGCTTCTGTGAATGTTTGGGTAAAGATAAGAAATATTATCTATTCTTATAATAATAATTGATATGTCTCTTGTTCGGACTGCAGACAATAATACCAGGCGAACATAAATGGTTTGTCCTAAGAAATTTTCCAAACATTCGTATTTAATTGTTTGAAGTATAAGGAGTTATGGATTAAAAAGATCGATTGTTTTATTATGGAACTGTCCATGTCGTATCAAGATGAACAATACCACGGCTGTGGCATATGTTAACAATGGTCAAATTTGGGAGAAAAACATATTGTCATTATTTTGCATTACTTACGATTAATCTGGTTGTATACAGATTAAATCACTGATCTTTCAAATGTTTCTTGTGGGTCATAAGATAAGTCAAATAACAATCATGGTATTATCTAAGTAAACAGATGTGGCATATTTTAAAGTTTAGTCCACCTGTTTATCTCTAAGGAAGAGACAATGGTATCGGAAGATAACAAATTTGGGGAGAAAAAAAAAAACAAAAAAACATATTGTTATTAATATGGATTACTTACGATTAATCTGATTGCATACAGATTAAATCACCGATCTTTCGAATATTTCTTGTGGGTAAACCAAGAACAGTGAAGGTGGATGCTTTTCTCCCAATTACATGAGGAAAAGATTTCTTTGTGTTCCTCATTTTTGTTTAATAGGGCAGTGTCTGATGAAAATGTAGCGGGACACTGCCAGAGGCATTTTGGTGGCCTAATACGGGTCCTTTATGGTTTTCATAAATATTGTGTGATTTTGAACTGCTAGTGATGATTCATAGTGGCAGCAATTTATTGAAGTCAAAAAAGGGGTCTCCACCTAGGTCGTTGCCTGTCTCCCTTCGCTCTTTGGATGCTGCTGCACCCACTGGGATCTCCAGGTTTGAGAAACCCTGCAGTAATTTATTGTTGTACAAAAAACCTCCATGACATGAAAATATCAATTTGACTATTACAGGTTGACCAGACCATCACAACAGCTGATGGTCAAAGAAGTCTATGAATGTTAACCAATAAAACAATATATCAATAAAATAATTAATGTATAAAGAAGTGCTATACCTGCAATTTGCAGAAATAAGTCTAAAAAACAATATTTTGTTATAAGAAATTGGAGGGCTGTATATACAGTAAAGTTATTTTATCATATTAGATATGTGAATTCCTTGTGGATTGTATTTTCTAAGTATCTAATTTGATAGAGCCAAATAATAGGGCTTCAGAGTGTTAACCGTCTTATAAACGGACAATATATTAACCAAGAAGTTATCAGATGCATTCATAATATCCCAAAATGGAAAGGGATATATATGTAAATGTTAATTAAATATATATATATATATATTGTGTGTGTGTGTGTGTGTGTGTGTATATATATATATATATATATATATATATATATATACACACACACACACACACACACACACACACACACACACACACACACACACACACACACACACACACACACACACACAACACACACACACACACACACACACACACACACACACACACACACACACACACACACACACATATATATATATAAGACGGTAACACTCTGAGCCCTATTATTTGGCTCTATCAATTAGATACTTAGAAAATACAATCCACAAGGAATTCACATATCTAATATGATAAAATAACTTTACTGTATATACAGCCCTCCAATTTCTTAGTGTGGGGAGTGTGTTTTTTATCCTCGGTGGCAAACTACCCATGGGAGTGTCTAATCCGGCCCGCGGATGATTTAGAAAACAAAAGGGAGTGCCCATTTCTCCGGGCCCGTGGGGGGGGGTGGGAGTGCGGTGTCGGCCCACCCAGTCCAGCGTCTCCATCCGCGGCATCGGATATCATGGAGAGATGCAAGCAGAAAACTGCTCAACAGTTCTCTGACTTCACAGCAGAATTAGCTGACCTTATACTGTGCAGTAAAAAAACATTTGTTTGTTAGGTACAGCTGTACGAAAATATATTATCTACTACATAGCAAAAGGATTTGAGTATAGGAGCAGTGAGGTTCTACTGCAGTTGTACAGGGTTTTGGTGAGACCACACCTGGAGTATTGCGTATAGTTTTGGTCTCCAAATCTGAGGAAAGATTCTTGCCATAGAGGGAGTACACTGAAGGTTCACCAGACTGATTCCTGGGATGTCAAGACTTTCATATGAGGAAAGACTGGATAGACTCGGCTTGTACTCGCTATAATTTAGAAGATTGAGGGGGGATCTTCTAGAAACTTACAAAATTCTTAAGGGGTTGGACAGGCTACATGCAGGAAGATTGTTCCCGATGTTGGGGAGGTCCAGAACAAGGGGTCACAATTTAAGTATAAGGGGGAATTCCTTTAGGACCGAGATGAGGAAAACATTTTTCACACAGAGTGGCGAGTCTCTGGAATTCTCTGCCACAGAAGATAGTTGAGGCCAGTTCATTGGCTATATTTAAGAGTGAGTTAGATGTGGCCCTTGTGGCTAAAGGGATCAGGGGGTATGGAGAGAAGGCAGGTACAGGGTGCTGAGTTGAAATGATCAGCCATGATCGTATTAAATGGCGGTGCAGGCTCGAAGGGCCGAATGGCCTCGTCCTGCACCTATTTTCTATGTTTCTGTGTTTCCATGTACATGGGTACCAATTATTTCATTCGTCATAACATACTATTCACTTATGTTAATCTTATGCAACAACCGATGGTTAATACAAGTCAAACAACATAAGGGAATCTTGACATTATTCAATCTCAACTTTCATGTGGCCCACACCACCGTCCCTATTCCAAGCCAATCATAAGCCTCCCATTTACTGCTACAGATCTATCCTACTAGTGGTAGGGGGCGCGGGAGATCCTCTAACTCCTCACAGAAGAGTAAACAAGCTTCGTTATCTGCTCTGCTGTTTCATGTTTACATTTACCATCCACCATTCACACATTCCCGGACAATAGATAACACATCTAATCTTACTTTGCCGATTCCCACAACCTCTTCTGCACCTGGTCAAGCGAGAGCGGCCAATTGTCACATCAAATACACCCTTTTGTTGCCTTGTTCAATTCAAATCAAAATTAAATAAGGAAGGATATTAATTTTTCTTCCACAGTTCCCTCCTTGTTGATCAACACTTAGAGTAAAGAAAGGATATTCATATTTTCTCTCATTAATCAGTTGGAAAAATTGAGCCATACAGGTCCGATTATAATTTTGGTTGGAGCAAGCAAAGAGATACCTCCTTGTGCATGCGAAGGAATATGGGCACAAACCAAACATTCTAATCGAATAAGGAAGCTTGTTTACTTCCAGCAGCGAGTTCACTGTGTTCTGTGTGGAAGTTGTTTGTTGGATTTCAAACTCCAACTTCTACCTTCCTCCTGTTTAAATGCCCATCTAGATGCCTCACTTCACTCTCATATTCCCTCTCATCCCTCACAATGTTAATAAGTTAATAAGGAATATGTCTACATTTTAGGATCTTAATACATTTAAGATTAGTTTATCATGCTTAATTGTCTTTCCTATTGATGGGATGAATCCTCTATTGTTCCATAACTGCCCAACGTCATGTACAACCCCAAATGCATCGCAAGAATCGGTGTAGGTATTAGCACTTGTATCTTTTGACAAAATGCAGGCACGAGTCAGGGCATACAGCTCAGCTGCCTGAGCGGACCTTCTGGACGGTAAAGCGTACACCTCCTGCACTTGGCGTGGTGTGACCACTGTATATCCTGCCAATAATCTGGCATCGCTAGGTCTGTGTGAAGAGCCATCGGTATATAGGACCAGATCAGGATTATCAATCGGATGACTGCAAGTCCAGCCGGGGAGTGGCAGCGGCTTCCACAAGCAGCAGACAATCATGGTTACATTGTTCTTCTGGCAGTGGTACAAAGGTAGCTGGGTTTATAGCAGGTGATGGCTGATAAGTACAGTTCGGATGTGATAGGCAAGAGATTTCTCCGTGGATTTTGAAATTCAGATGTACGGATGCCAGCACGGCCTTGAGCTGGTTGAGGATGGTGGAGGAGAGTGTGGCGAGGAGATCGGCCAGTCCGCTGCCTTCCTTGTCGAGCAGCTGCGGGTTGCCAGGGACTGCCACCTCTACCCATGCCTTCACCAGAGAGAAGTACCGGCCCATCTCCTCCCACAGAAAGGCAACCGTCCACCGGGCCGGATCTGGGTGCCATGGCCAGTGCAAAGCTGGTGGCCTTTGTGGGGGAGGTTGTGGACTTAGACCCCCTGGCCACAGGCATTGTGGTGAGTGCGGTCGCAGACCGGCTGCACCGTAACCTGCCTGTGCATCAAAAAGGTCTGGCGATGACTTGAAGCCTTTACCGCAGTGGGAGTCGCTCCCCGGTGTGCAGGCACCTGTGTACCTTCAGGCCCATGGAGGACTTGAAGCCTTTGCCACAGTCAGAGCAGGTGAATGGCTGCTCACTGCTGTGCACCCGCAGCCCCGACAACCAGGGAAAGCTCTTGCCGCAGGTGGAGCAGCCTAGGGCTTCTCACCCGTGTGAATCCACCAGTAGATGTTCAGGACATTCGCCGCCTTGAATCTCTTGAGTGCACTCCAAGCAGTCAAAGGGGCATTCTCCCGTGTGCATCTGCCGTTGGGTCTCCAGCTCGCTCAGGCTCCGGCAGGCCTTGCCACACATGTCGGACTCATAACGCTTCTCCTTGCTGTGCCCTGTCATGTGGTCCTCCACCGAAGCTCAGCCCTTCAGAACTCAGCCCACACACCGAGCAGATGGGAGGGTTCACCGGCACCCTGGCTGCCCTCAATGGTCGCTCACATCACCGTGTCTCTTTCCACACCAACAGCTCCTAAACCCTGAAGGAGGGGAACACAGAAGGTCAACAAGCTGGCAAACAGGACATTACTAACACGTGAACATTACTAGTACTTGAAAGTGAGTGGGGGGGGGGGTAGGGGGGTGTGAGGGGACGGGGGGGAGTGATGGGGGAAAATGGTGTGAGGGGGAGAAGGGAGTCAGGAAGGAGGGGAGAGATGGTGAAGAAGCAAGTGGGGAAGGGGGATGTGGACGGTGGAAGTGAGGGGAGGGGAGAAGGCAGGGGAAGGAGGGCAGGGGAGAAGTGGGGGCTATTCACCAACCTGGGAGTGTGGAGCATCTGGGCACCGCGTAGAACCACCCATCCGCCAGCCGGCATGACCGGTGCCCTGACAGCACCCCCAATCCGAGGGGGTCCACCAGTGATTGGCTCTGAGTCACCTGTGGGGGCGACATGCATCATGGGAAGAAGGTCACAGAGTGCTGCAGTAAATCAGCGGGTCAGGCAGTGTCTGTGGGGAATGTGGATACGTGCATCGTGGCCTCCCGCCGCCAGGGTGCGTTGCAGTCGGAGGACCAGAGGCGCTGCACGGTGGCTTTCAATAGACAGGGTGCGCTGCATTCAGAGGACCATAGCACACCCAGATCTCCTTCCTTTCCTCATTTGCTGACATCCCCGAGAGAGAGATGGGGATGGGGGGGGGATGGGGGGGGGGTGGAAATCATGCTTTATTTTACTTTCATTTCATCGTCTAATTGCTGATTTTTGGCCCAAAAAGCTTCACTCTAAAACATTTAGATCCAAGCATCAATACACAAATATATTATTTCTCTCGCTAAGCACCCACGAAAATATCTCTCAATAATGCCTTCTTCTTTTCCTCACTCGCTGACATCCCCGAGAGAGAGAGGGGGAGGGGGGGGGGGTGGAATCATGCTTTACTTTACTTTCATTTCATCGTCTAATTGCTGATTTTAGGCCCAAAAAGCCTCAATCTAAAACATTTAGATCCAAGCATAAATACACAAATATATTATATCTCTCGCTAAGCACCGACAAAAATATCTCTCAATAAAGCTCTTTGGTTCAGAGGATTTGTACGTTGGCGTCGGGCCTACGTTTTAGGCTCCTGGCCTATGTTCTGGGCTTTGCCCGAAGTGCTGGGATTCCGGGCCTGTTTCGTAGGCTTGTGTTCTGGGCTCAGGTCCTGTATTTTGAGCCCCAGGCCTGTGTTATGGGCTTTCACCTAAGTTCTGGAACTTCCGAACTGTGTTTCATAGGCCCCAGGATTGAGTCATTGGCTCCAGGGCTGTGTCATACGCCCCAGGCTTGTGTCATAGGCTCCAGGTCTGTGTCATAGGCACTAGGCTTGTGTCTTAGGCTCCAGGATGGCAGGGCTGTCAACTCTCACGCATTGAGCGGGAGAATCACTCATTTGGCCATATTCCCGCGCTCTCACGCTGATCACATATTTCTCACGCTATGTCGCGATTCTGTGAACAACGAAATGTTCAAAACTCATATCCACTGCATGTGCCGTGGGTGTTGTAGAGCCGGGCTGAGGGAGGGATGGAAGCAGAAGCAGCGGCGGGGGCAGATGTGGACGGAGAGCCGGGGCTGGCGAGTGTTTGCAGGGCTGGCGAATGATTGCCGGGCTGGCGACTCGCTTGCTGCAGCTCCAGCCATGGAGCAGCCTCAGTGCAAGAGTCCCGGGCCGTCGGAAACATTGGAAGCATTGCACTGCTGCCGTGAGAGTCTCCGTGCCAAATTCGTCCAGGTGACCGGCATGGATCAGGCTGCGGCTTGGTGAATCCTGGAGGATGACCAATGGCTGCTGAAAGAAAGTAGCAAGCACTGGGTAGAAACAGTGGAAAATAGTGGCCTTCAAATGGGGGTGGCTGGAGAAAGGATCCAGCTTGCCTGCTAGATTTTCACTTAATGTAACTGTGGGCAAAATGTTCCCAATGTTGGGGGAGTTCAGAGCCAGGGGTCATAGTTTAAGAATAAAGGGAAGTTCAGTTAGGACTGTGATGAGGCCAAACCATCTTCACGTAGTGAGTTGATAATCTGTGGAATTCTCTGCCACAGACAGCAGTGGAGGCCAATTCACTGGATGTTTTCAAGAGAGACTTAGATTTAGCTCTTTGGGCTAGCGAAATCAAGGGATATGGGGAAAAACAGGAAAGAGATATTGACTTTAGATGAACAGCCATGATCATATTGAATGGCAGTGCTGGCTCAAAGGGCCGAATGGCCTATTCCTGCACCTATTTTCTATCAGATGGAAACTGATTCAGATGCGATGTTTAAGAACTTGTTTAAAGAAGGGCCATATTTTAAAGGAGTGACGGAGATACTTGCAGGGGAATGCATGAGGAGGTTATTATTTGTCTTTAGTTTTAGCTCGAACCAGGACATCGAAAGACTCAAAATTTAATATAGTGATTGTGCTGATACTTACTCCAGCCAACCTCATACTGAATATCATGAATTCTGGAAGTTTTATTTTTCAGATGCCATTTAAACTTCACTTGGATATCAATCACTTCTCTGTAAAAGTAATTGGGAATGGGGAGCATTGGAACAAAAATTTGCCCTCGGTACATATTAACTAATATAATAATGTATGCATGATGGTAGGTGCAATCAAACAAAGATCTTTTATCATTGTTGTGTTAAGAATACCACAGAAAATATTATGTACTCTCAAGATCACTTTGCTCCACATGGGAAACAACTCCTTGCCTCCATCCAGCCGACTGAGACAAAAGCAAAAAAGCACAAGTGGGCACAGGAGTGGAAGGCAACCTCATCTCCATTACATCTCCAACCTCATCTCCATCTCTTCACCAGATAAAAGTTGTCCAGAGTCTGAGCTCCCCAGAGGAGCATGGGTGAAGCTCAACAGACTTGGTCCTGGAGTTGAGCATTGCAATGCCAGCATGTGGAGATGGGGGCTCCGCCAGAGCCCAGCCTGTGAATGTGGAGCAGAACAACAGACAGCCAACCATGTCATCTCTGGGTGCCCGCTCTACCACCCACTAAATGGAGCTCAGGCCTGGCAGACATTGACGCAGAGACAACAACCTGGCTGCTCAACACCTGGCTTGTGATCTAACTATTCCTTTGGTTTATTTATGTTTCTTTCGCAAGAAGGGCTGTATTATAGGTTCTGGGCCTGTGCTTTAGTTATAGTGTCTGGGTCTAAGTTCTGTGCTTTGGCCTAAGTTTTGGCGCCACGAGCCTCTGTTTTGTAGGCCACAGCGCTTGACTATAGGCTCCAGGCCTGTGTTTTATGCTTTGGCCCAAGTTCTGGGCTTTGGCCGAAGCTCTGGGCCTCAGAGCCTGTGTTGTAGGCCTCAGGGCTGTGTTGAAGGCTCCGGGCCTGGTTGTGGGCTTTGGCCTACATTCTGGCCTACATTCTGGATCTCCAAACCTGTGTTTTGTAGGCCTCACAGTTGTGTTGTAGGCACAGAGCCTGTGTTATAGACTCCAGGCCTGGGTTCTAGGCATCCAAGCCTGTGTTGTGGGCCCCAGACCTGTTTTATAGATTCTGGGCCTGTGTTGTGTGCTTTGGCCTAAGTTTTATCCCCCTCTCCCCCCCCCCCCCCCCCCTTACTCCTCTCTCTCTCCACCTCTCTCTCCTCCCCTCTCTCTCTTCCTCCTCTCTCTCCATCCACTCACCCTGATGGGAAACGCCTCCACAATTACAAAGATCACGATCATCAAGAGAAGACAGCAGAATTAGGCGAGAATGGCGATTTTTAGAGGATATGGGCCGGAAACGGCCATTTTCTCATCCTGGAAACAGGGGGCAAAGGTCGTCCACCTTGGAACAGGCCCCAAAATATTACTTCAGAGATACAGCATGGAAACAGGTCCTTCGGCTCACCGGATCCACGCCGACCAGCGATCGCCCGTTCACACACTAGTTTAAATTGGAGATACAGAGCGGAAACTCAACTAAATGAATCTATATTACTAAAAGTCTGATCTTGACCACTTCCTGTTTTCCTGTTTCATGATTTTAGAAAAAAACGCTGCCAATTACGGCTGTGATTTTTTGCCATCTTACCCGGAGTCCCCCTCTGCTGCGCTGGACAATAGGATTTTTCCCATCGATGCAAAATAAAAGAGTTATTAATGTTTAAATAATGTTGAGATTATGCTGCCCCTGCTGGTGGGAGGGACTATAAAAAACGGAAGTGTTGTGCCTCAGTCAGTCTCTGTAAGGGGGCAAGTGAGAGGATCACGTCTCTCAGTCTGAGCTGTGAATAACACTGAAAACGTCTCCTAAACTGTGAGTGTGGTTTTGCTGACCTTGAGTGCCCTTAATGTGGTTTGAAAATGTGGTTGGTTTGAAGTAAAAGCACTGCAAATGGTTGGTGGGGGTTGGGTTGAAGCAAATGCACGGCAAATGGTTGGTGGGGGTTTGGGTTGAAACAAAGGCACTGCAAATGGCTGGTGGGGTTTTGGGATGAAGTAAAGGCACTGCGAATGGTTGGTGGGGGGTTGGGTTGAAGTAAAAGCACTGCAAATGGTTGGAAGTCTAAACTTGACAGCTTCCTGTTTGCACTGTATATTCATTTTAGGTAAAACGCTACCACTTATGGCTATGATTTTTGACTATTTTACTCAGTCCCCCTCTGCTCATCAGATGCAGAGATTTTTCCCATCAATGAAAAATAAAAGAGTTATGTGTTTACATTTTTTTGAGAATCTCTCTTCTGTCAATCACACCATGAAGGCCACACCTTTTCCGGTGGGAGGGATTATAAAACCCTGAAGTGTGGGTGTGGCTCAGTCTCTGCATGAAGGGGGAAGGAGAGGTCATGACTGTCTGGGCTATGAATCAACGGAACACACTGAATGTCTACTGAACTGTGAGTGTGGTGTTTTGTGTGGTTTTACGGTAGTTTCACCCTGCTTGAAATGGTATGAAACTGCATTTGATTGTGGTGGCCTTGCACCCTGCATGAAATGGTATGAAACTGCATTTGATTGTGGTGGCCTTGCACCCTGCATGAAATGGTATGAAACTGCATTTGAATGTGGTGGCCTTGCACCATGCTTGAAATGGTATGAAACTGCACTTCAATTTGGTGGCCTTGCACCCTGCTTGAAGTGGTGTGAAGCTGCACTTGAGTGTGGTGGACTTGCACCCTGCTTGAAGTGGTATGAAACTGCACTTGAATTTGGTCGTCTTGCACCCTGCTTGAAGTAGTCGGAAACTGCACTTGAATTCGGTGACCTTACACCCTGCATGAAGTGGTAGGAAACTGCACCTGAATTTGGTAGCTTTGCATCCTGATTGAAATGGTAAGAAAATGGATTTGAATTTGGTGGCCTTGCACCCTACTTGAAATGGAATTTCAAGGAATAGCCATGAGTCCAACTACCAGCCCCCCCCCCCCCCCCCCCCCCCCCCCCCCCCCCCCCACTGGCAACCAATATTGGAATACTGCGTTGGGGAACTAGCCCTCCCACGTGAACATATAACCCAATGGGTACCACTTAGTCTAGTAATCTTATATGTTTCAATGAAATACCCTTTCATCCTTCTAAATTCCAGAGGATACAAGCCCAGTCGTTCCATTGCCTCAGCATGTGACAGTCCCACCATCCCATGAATTAACTTGCTGAATCTACGCTGCACTCCCCCAATAGCAAGAATGTCCTTCCTCAAATTATGAGACCAAAACTGTACACAATACTCCAGATGTGGTCTCACTAGGGCCTTGTACAACTGCAGAAGGACCTTTTCGCTTCTATACTCAACTCTTCTTGTTATGAAGGCCAACATGCTATTCTCTTTCTTCACTGCCTGCTGTACCTGCATGCTTACTTTCATTGACTCCCCTTTCCTCTCCTCCACAGTTCAATTCATTCACGGCGCAGACACAGTCAAATTCACTCATGGGGCAGGCACAGTTCAATTCACTCACAGGGCAGGCACAGCTCAGTTCAATCAGCATGGCGCAGGCAGTTGAATTCACTCACGGGGCAGGCAGTTGAATTCACTCATGGGGCAGGCACAGTTCTGTTCAATCAGCATGGCACAGGCACAGTTCAGTTCACTCACGGCGTAGACTCACAATTTTGGACTCACTCACGGTCTTCCGGGGAGATGTCCGGCCTCCAGTGCTTTATTCTCCTGGACCCCCTGTGATCATGGTGAGTGACAGGCGAGAAGACCAATCTGCTGATCTCACGATTTTTTTAAACCTTAATAACTTTTCTAATATTTCACCTATTGAAACAAAACTTGGGGCGCTCGGTGTGGAGAATGGTAAATAAGCTAGTGAGAAATCATAGCGTTATAGCGTAGCAATTTTGCGCAAATTTAATTACAACGCAAGTGGTCAAGATGAGACTTTTAGTAATACTAAAGATAGAAGATAGATAAATGGTAGCTAGACTAGGCCATGTGGGATCCGTTGGCTCCCATCCCCTCAACAGTTGGGGGGCAGGTTGGGGGAGGCCTGCAGCGGCAAACACATACTAACCACCCCCCTTAGTATTATATTAATATTATTCATTGGCTCCTTTTACACCATCCCCACCCTATCCACGCGCATACTCCCAACTCTCAGGCGCGTCTAGAGGGCAGAGAGAAAGGGGGCAGAGACAGATAGTGGCAGAGAGAGGGAGAGAAGGGGAGGAAGAGAGAGGCCGCGTGAGAGGAAGGGGGAGAGAGAGGAGGAGAGAGAGAGGGAGAGAGTGGAGCGGAGAGCGAGAGGGTATAGCGAAGGGGGGAGAACGCAGGGGGGAGAGAGAAGGGGGCTAAATGAGGGGGGAGAGAGAGGAGGAGGGGGGAGAGAGGAGGGGGAGGAGAGAGAGGGGGGAGAGAGAGGTAGGGAGTGGGTAGGCTTGGGGGGGAGAAAGAGAGCCGGGAAGAGATGTCGGGGGAAGAGAGCCCCAACTCACAGGCGCGGTCTAGACAGGGAGAGCGAGGGGAGCAGAGAGAGAGGGGGCAGAGACAGAGAAAATGAGGGGCAGAGACAGAGAGAGGGACGGGGGGGGGGGGGGGGGGGGGGGGGGGGGGGGGGGGGGGGGGGGGGGGGGGGGGGGGGGGGGGGGGGGGGGGGGGGGGGGGGGGGGAGGGGGGGGGGGGGGTGGGGGGGGGGGGGGGGGGGGGGGGGGGGGAGAAAGAGAGGGGATAGACAGACAGACAGACAGACAGACAGACAGACAGACTTATCAAGTTCAAATTTATTGTCACGTGCCAATTTAAAGCCCTATCCCACGGTACGAGTTCATTCAAAGAGTTCTCCCGAGTTTGCCCTGATTCAAACTCAGAGATTTACAGTAATGGCCACTCGTCAGTACTCGGGGCTCTCGTGGACATCTTTCATCATGTTGAAAAACCTTCACATAAGTCTTCCTATGCTTACCTGCCGTTAGCGAGTCTTCCTGAGTACCTGCCGTTAGCGTTATGAGCCGGTAAGAGACATTCTGACGTACCCGCTACGTTCATTCTCCATGCTCACCACGAGTTTGATTTTTTTTAAACTTGGGAGGGCATTTGAATGAACTCGCACTGTGGAACAGGGCTGTAAGGAACAAAGATATTTGAGTTACCATAGAGCCATAGTAAGTCAAAAGCAACAAGACACACAGCCACATAAAATAACATTTAACAGAGACATCCACCACACCGGAATCCACATTCCTCTGTGATAGAAGGTAATTAAATCCCAATCATCTTCCTCGTTTGGTCACCCGTGGTCGGGTCTATTGAACCCTCCGCAGTCGCCGCTGCCAACGGTCCAATGTCCGAAGTCCTGGCGTCGGGAGGCTGGAAACTACGGCGTCGGGAAGGATTGGAACACTCCGCAGCATGGAGCTCCCGAGTCGGCCTCTTCTTATCGGAGACCGTGGAATTCGCGGTGTTAAATTCCACAGGCCCCGAGGTTGGAGCTCCTCACGGGCGATCCTCGGCAAAGGAGAAAAATTGCATCTCCATCGACACAAAAAAAGTTTTACCCCAATTCCCTCCCCCCCCCATGTAAAACAAACCTATAAACACTAAACTCAGGGAATGTCCTTTTAATATGGAGAATTCAATGTTCATGTTATTGGGCTGTTAGCTTTGATGTGCTGTCCCTCCAGTTTGCGTGTCACCTCACTCTGGCAACGGAGGCGGGCCAAGACTGAAGGACCAGTGTGGGAATGGGAAGGGGAGTTTAAGTGGTTGGCAGGCCTTGGCGGACCGAACGCAAGTGTAGGATGAAATGCATGCCTAGTCTAGATACAAGGAACTTCAGATGGTGGTTTACAAAGAGACACGATCTCCTGGAGTAACTTGCACCTCTGGAGAGCATAGCCAGGCAACAATCTAGGTCAAAACCCTTCTTCAGACTGCTTGCTGTGGGGGGGTGGAGAAAGTTGGAAAGGAGAGATGGGCATGGTCGCCTTAAATTGACTTACCTCTCCAGATGTGGCCTGACCCACTGAGCTTCTCCACCGCTTTAGTGGGAATGGACAGACGACGTTTGAGTCAGGACCCTTCTTCAGACTGATTGGAGAGGGTGGGGGACAAAGCTGGAAAAGAGAGATGGGGGCAGGGCAAAGCCTGGCAAGCTTTGGATGAAAAATTCTTGAGAGGTAATGGGTGATGCTTCAGGTTGAGACGCTTCTTCAGAAATGACAGGTGGATATAGGTGAGGAAGACACAAGAAACTGCAGATGCTGGAATCTTGCACAGAACACAATTTAGTTAGATGCCCAGAGTGAGGACTTCGAGGACCAGAGGACATGGGTTCAAGTTGAAGGGGAAAAGAGTTAATAGGAATCTGAGGGGTAACTTTTTAACAGAGGGTGGTGGGTGCATGGAACAAGCTGCCGGAGGAGATTGTTGAGGCTGGGATTATCCCAACATTTAAGAAACAGTTAAAGACAGGTAAATGGATAGGACAACTTTGGAGGGATATGGACCAAATACAGGCAGGTGGTACTAGTGTAGCCGGGACATGTTGGTTGGTGTGGGCAGGTTGGGCTGAAGGTCCTGTTTCCACACTGTGTCTGTGGAGAACATGGATCGGTGACGTCTCACAGAGTTCTGGAGTAACTCAGCGAGTCAGGGAGCATCTGTGGAGAACATGGATAGGTGACATTTCTCAGAGTGCGGGAGTAACTCGGCGGGTCAGGCAGCACCTCCGGAGAACATGGGTAGGTAACATTTCGGGTCAGGACCCTTCTTCAGTCTGACACTATGTTAACAGATTAGGGGGTGATCGACAGATGAGTGAAGTAAGTGACAGAAGCAAAATAAAATAAGGAGATAAAAATGAATATGGGGAATGAAGGAATAACGTTCTGTAGCTGGAACGTTAAAGGTATTAATGAACCAATTAAGAGAGGTAAAGTATTAACACATTTAAAAGCACTTAAAGCTGCTGTAATTTTCATCCAAGAAACACACTTAAAAAAAGATGCAGAGCATAGACTGAAAGCTAAATGGATAGATAAAACGTATCATTCTTTTTACACACAAATCCAGAGTCGTAGCAATATTATTTCGTAAAGGCACTTTATTTAAACATACATCAACTATAGCTGACAGCGATGGTAGATATATTATTGTAATAGAATTAAAATGCACATAAAATGATTTTTGTTAATACTTATGGACCAAATTTTGATAGCCCACTGTTCTTTAAGAAAATATTTAAACCATCCCGGAATAGCACAACATCATAACTTAATAATTGGAGATTTAAATTGTACCCTAGACTCTTATTTAGATAGATCCACAAGACAACGGAAAAAATCAAATCTCATTCCAGTGATTTTATTAAATGCATACATGGATACTAGTAATATTAAAGATGTTGGGAGAGTAGAAAACCCAACTGGACGAGAATATTCATTTTTATTCACGTGTACATAAACACGTATTCAAGAATAGATTATTTTTTTGGTTGACGCTAAACTTATCTCACTTACTTACAATTCAAAATACCATACTATTATAATCTCAGATCATGCACCTTTAACATTTATGACTGAAATAAATGGTAAAACGGAAAAACAGGGACAATGGAGATTTAACCCACAAATTTTAAAAGACAAAGCAACTCAGGAATACATTATAGAACAGATCAAGATTTTTTTTGAAATAAATGATAAACCGGATATATCTTCTTCCCTATTATGGGAAACTTTTAAAGCATATGCCCGTGGAATTATGATTTCTTCTCAAGCATTTTATAATAAAGAGAATCGGAGGGAACAACAGGAATTGGAAAAGGAGATTAAACAATTAGACACAGAGAATGCTGCTAATCCATCCATAACAAAATCGCTACATTGAAATATAAATTAAATAAAATATACTCAGATCAAGTTGTAAAACTCTATCTATATACTAAACAATTACAATTTGAATTTGGAGATAAACCTCAAAAATTATTGGCTCGTCAATTACGGAAAATGGAAGGAGAAAAAATAATCCATAGGATTAAATCATACAATGGCGAACCATTACTACAACCCAAAGATATTAATGAGATTTTTACAATATTATAAAAATTTATATTCAGCAAAAACGACAGAAAACCGAATAGGAATAGAAGCATTTTTTTTTTAAATGTAACCTAAAAGGGTTGGATTCAGAAAATAGAGAATCACTAAATGCTGAAATATCAGTAAAAGAAATCGAATAATCTATCAGATCATTAAAAAATGGTAAAACTCCGGGACCAGATGGTATTGGTTCGGAATTTTATAAAACATTTTATGATCTGATCGCACCACGTTTGAAGATACTCTATTGTTTTTTGTTTATTTTTGTTAGAAGTACAGTAGTCTGGTACATAAGTACCTAATACATAAATAAATATTTTCATTCTTGTACAACTTCATACTTTTGGTTCAGTAATAAAAGAACAGTGAGAGAAAAAAGAAATAAAGAGTGTCGGAATAGATAGACAAGCGAGTAGAAACAGAAAATAAAAAGAAATAAAGGACAGAGGTGAGAAGTTAAAAGATTGAAAGAAAAGGAAAAAGTAAAAAAAAAGAGATTTTGGATGAGATCTATACCTATCTCATATTTTTGCCCATCCGTCACCCCAGTTCTAAACCATTTAATTTCTAAGGTTATGTTATGTTGCACCATATGCTTGTATAAAGTTGATAATGGGAGACCAAAGCTTTAAGAATTGGTCTACTTTGCCTAGTAACGAGGAATCTCATTTTCTTCAAGATGTAGCGTTTCAGACATTGTTTGAGATCCACATTTTGAATGTTGGCATAGGTGCGTTTTTCCAAAATTTAAGTATAAGTTTTTTCGCTGTTATTAGACCATAATTAAGAAAAGCTTCTTGGAATATAGTTAGTTTACTTCCCTCTTCCATTGATCCAAAGATAATCAATTCGGTATTGGGGTTCAATTTTGTGTTAAATAGTTTTGTAAAAATTCCAAAAATTTCATTCTAAAATGTATACAGTTTTGTACAAGAGACAAAGGAATATACTCTACGAATACATTTATTCCCATCAAAAACTACCAGAAACGTTAAATTAATCTATTATAACATTTATACCTAAAATAGACAACGATTTGGATGATCCAGGATCATATAGAGCTATAGCTCTTTTAAACACTGATCAAAAGATACTAATCAAAATATTAGCACAAAGACTAAGCACAGTTATTAATAAATTAATTCATCTGGATCAAACAGGATTTATACCAAAACGATATTCCTCATATAACTTGAGACGATTATACAATATTATATATTCAAAAAGAGGCATTAATAAAGACCTAGTAATTATATCCTTAGATGCGGAGAAAGCCAGGTGGCATGGTCTTACTCGTTTTCGGTCATGGATTCTTCCGAAACATTTAAATTGGGAGAGAAGTTTATTACATGGCTTAAATTATTATACACTAATCCAACAGCCAGAATACTAACAAATCAAACGTTATCAACTAAATTCAATTATTCCGAGGCAGTAGACAAGGTTGTCCTTTATCCCCGCTATTGTTCGCACTCGCAATTGAACCATTAGCTTCAACGTGTGAGATTATAACCTGAAATTACAGGTATAAAACCAGAGATAAGGAAAATAAAATCTCCTTGTATGCGGATGATGTATTACTTTATATAACAAAGCCGGAAATTAGATATTCCAAATTTATTAAATTTAATAACTGAATTTGCTCTTTTTCAGGATATAGCATTAATTGGAATAAAAGTGAACTTATGCCAATAATGGTAAATAACTTACACACATTACAACAATTTCCTTTTAAGATAGCAAACGAAAAAAAATCAAATACCTTGGAATTATGTAAACAAAAAGATTTGATTCTTTATTTAAAGTTAATTTTCCACTCTTACTGAATAAATTAAATAAGAATATTTTATAGGAAAACATTACTATTTCAATGCCTAGGTAGAATTAACGCAATAAAAATGATTTTTCTTCCGCAACTATTATCTCTTCCCATGATTCCGATATAATCTTCATTTTTTTAAGAAGGTTGATTCCATACTTACCAACTTTATTTGAGATTATAAGAGCCATAGAATAAAATAAAAAAACATTTATGTAAATCACAAATAAATGGTGGTCTGCACTGCCAAAAAACTTTATGTTTTATTACTGGAATGTTATTAACTGGAATTTTATAATTTAAAATTGGAATGTATACCACTACCGTTACCATAGCAAATAATGTTACATTTAAACCCTCAATGATGGACAAAGTTTTTTTACAATGGAAAAACTATGGAATTAATAGGATGGGCGATCTCTACAGGGAAAACACCTTCCTTTCATTTCAAGAATTACATCAAATTTATGGATTACATTCAAAAGATTAACTTTAGATATTTACAAATCAGAGTCTATGTAAAAACAAACACACAGGAAATTTGAAATAGAAAGACAAAAATTTTAGATGAATGTCTAAATAAACACCCGAATACAGAAAAATTGATATCATATATTATAACATTTTTTATTTGGAAAATGAGTTGTCCCAACGACAAAATATACCAGGCAATCAATGGGAAAACGAATTAGGTCAAATAATTAGACCAGAAGTATGGATGAAAGTTTACAACCTATACATCACTGCTCGTTAAATGCTAGACACTCTCTTATACAATTTAAAATATTACATGATTACATTATTCAAAATCCAATTTACATAGTATTTTTCAAATGTAACCTCTGCCATAATGTGATAAATGTCAGCACTTAGAAGCTAACTTAACGCACTAATTACAAATTGTATAAAAATAACTAAATTTGAAAGAAATATTTAAGATAATTTCGAAAGTTTGTTAATAACGAATTTGATTCCTGTCTCAAAATTAATAATATTGGGAATATTTATACATGGCAAAGCGCTCTCCACACACCGGGCTGGGGACGGGGCAGTCGCCGGCGTGCACCCGCTGGTGGGACAGCAGCCTGGAGGAGCGGGTGAAGCCCTTGCCGCACTGGGCACAGGTGTAGGGGCGCTCCCCGGTGTGTGTGTGCTGGTGTTGCAGCAGGCTGCTGGATCTGATGAAGCCCTTGCCGCACTGGGCGCAGGTGTAGGGACGCTCGCCAGTGTGGGTGCGCTGGTGCTCCAGCAGGCTGTCAGAGCGGGTGAATCCCTTGCCGCACTGGACACAGTTGTAGGGGCGCTCGCCAGTGTGGGTGCGCCAGTGCTCCAGCAGATGGCTGGATTGGGTGAAGCCCTTGTCGCACTGGGCGCAGGTGTAGGGACGCTCTCCAGTGTGGGTGCACTGGTGCTCCAGCAGGCTGTCGGAGCGGCTGCAGCCCTTGTCGCACTGGGCGCAGGTGTAGATATGCTTGCCGGTGTGGATGCGCTGGTGCTTCAGCAGGCTGCTGCATTGGGTGAACCCCATGCCGCACTGGGCGCAGGTGTAGGGACGCTCGCCGGTGTGGGTGCGCTGGTGATTCTGCAGGCTGCTGGATTGGGTGAAGCCCTTGCCGCACTGGGCGCAAGTGTAGGGACGCTCGCCGGTGTGGGTGTGCTGGTGCGTCTGCAGGTTGCTGGAGCGGGTGAAGCCCTTTCCACACTGGGCGCAGGTGTAGGGACGGTCCCCGCTGTGGGTGCGCTGGTGGGACAGCAGATAGGCGGAGCAGGTGAAGCCCTTGCCGCAGTTGCTGCAAGTGTAGGGCCGCTCCCCGCTGTGGGTGTGCTGGTGCACCAGCAGGCTTTGGGACTGGTTGAAGCCTTTGCCGCAGTCGGAGCAAGTGAAGGGCCGCTCAGTGCTGTGCACCCACAGGTGCTGCCTCAGCCCCGACAACCGGGTAAAGCTCTTGCCACAAGTGGAACAGCCATAGGGCTTCTCGCCCGTGTGCACCCGCCGGTGGGTCTCCAGCAGGCCCGGGCTCCGGCAGGCCTTGCCACACACGTCGCACTCATAATGCTTCATTTTGTTGCGCCCCGTCATGTGGTCCTCCACCAAAGCTCAGCCCCTCGAAGCTCAGCCCGCACACCGAGCAGATCCCCCTTCCCCCCCGCCTCCCCCCACCAGCACGCTGGACGCCCTCAATGGCCGCTCACGTCTCCGTCTCTCCATCCATAGCAACGGCTCCCTGCACGAGAGGAACACAGAGGGTCAACAAGCTGGCAAACAAGACATTACTAACCCGTGAACGTTAGTAGTGCTTGAAAGGGCAGGGGGAGGGGGCAGAGGGGTGTGGTGGGGGGAGGGAGTGGGAGGGGAGCGGGTGCAGGAGGGGCTTGAAGGGGGATGGAGAGGAGGGGGTGCGGGCGAGGGGGAGGGGGGAAGGAGTGGCGAGGTGGTGAGGAGAGTGGGGAACGGGAGAAGGGAGTGGTTGGGGTGAGGAAGGGGGCGGCCCTGCGCCGTGACGTATCCCCGCCCTGCCCCTTGACGTACCCCCACCCCACCAGTCGGAGGACCAGAGGGCGCCCAGACTAACGTATTGACATCCACCTCCGCCCGCACGCCTCGGGCTCCTCGGGTCGCCGGCCACCCTCGTGGAGGGAGGAGGGGGTGGGGAAAGAACGCGGGGCCAAACGGCGGCTGTTCCCACCTGAGCTCCCGGCGCTGAGGATGGAAGCTCTGCCCCTTCCTTGCATCCCACCAATCAGAGCCGTGTACCCGCCCGTCGGATGGACAGCACCCTCCGCCAATCCGAGCCATCCATCCTGCCCCAGCAACCGTTGCCACAGTGTGGCTGGCCCCGCCCCCGCGGCTCCGACACCACATGGGGCGTTGGGGAGGGAAACAATCACAGCAGCTGCAGAGGCTGCAAACCTGAGATAAAACCTCAAGGGGGAAGATTACAAAATGCTGCAGTAACTCATCAGGAAGGGCAGCATCTCTGGAGAGAAGCAGTGGGCGACGTTTCGAAGTCGAGACCCTTCCTCAGACTGAGAGTCGCAGGAGCGATGTAGACGGTGATGTGGAGTGAAAAGCTTTTACATAGAAACATAGACAATAGGTGCCGGAGTAGGCCATTCAGCCCTTCGAGCCAGCACCGTCATCTAATATGATCATGGCTGATCATCCACAAACAGTACCCCGTTCCTGCCTTCTCCCCATATCCCCTGACTCTGCAATCTTTAAGAGCTCTATCTAGCTCTCTCTTGAAAGTATCCAGGGAACCGGCCACCTCCGCCCTCTGAGGCAGAGAATTCCACAGACTAACAACTGTCTGTGTTAAAAAGTGTTTCCTCATCTCTGTTCTAAATGGCTTACCCCTTATTCTCAAACTATGGCCCCTGGTTCTGAACTCCCCCAACATCGGGAACATGTTTCCTGCCTCGAGCAAAGTGTGTCCAGGTTCAGCTTCTGAAGGACCGTGTTGGGGCACTGGAGAAGCAGGTGGATGACCATAGGATCATCAGGGAAAATCCTGGACAGGACCTACAGTAAGATCGTTACATAGAAGATACCCAAAGAGAGAAGGGACAAGTCTGCGAGTCAAACGGTGACGCTGAGGCATAACCGAAGAGACAGACGTCAGGCAGAGCCGTGGTAGTCGGGGACAGACAGGGGTTTCTGCGGCAACAGGTGGGAGTCAAGGATGGTGTGTTGCCTCCCTGGTGCCGGGATCCAGGACGTCACGGACCGATTGCAGAGCATCCTCAAGGGTGAAGGTGAGCAGCCGGAAGTGGTCCTGCATGTCGGCACAAATGACGTCGGGAAGATGAGGAAAGACATTCTACAGCGTGACTTCAGAGAACTCGGAAGGGCGGCTAAAAAAAGCAGGACCTCCAGGTGGTTATCGCCGGTTTTGCTTCCCAGTTCCTCGTGCTGGTGAGGGAAGGAACAGGGAGATAGAGGATCTCAATGTATGGCTGAGGAGCAGGTGCAGGGAGCAGGGATTTAGATTCTTAGACCACTGGGATCTACTTTGGGGGAAGGGCGAATTGTGCAAATAGGATGGGTTGCACCTTAACAGGTGGGGGAACAACAATGGCAGGTCTTTCTGGGAATAATACAGAAGGTGCAGGGTTGGTTCATTCCAAAGAGGAAGAAAGGTTCCAAGGGGAGTAATGGGTGAACATGGCTGACAATGGCATTCAGGGACAGTATAAAAATAAAAGAGAAGTACAACATTGCAAAGATGTGCGGGAAGCCAGAGGATTGGGTAACTTTTAAAGAGCAACAGAAGATAACTAAAAAGGCAATTTTTAGGGGAGAAAATATGAGGTACGAAGGGTAAGCTAGCCAAGAATTATTTTCTCTTCATATACTAAAAGCTTCTTTTGGTAAGTGAAGAGAAAATAATTAGTGAAGCCCAAATTTGGACCTTTGAAGACTGACAAAGGTGAATTTATTATGGGGAACAAGAAAATGGCAGACGAGTTGAACAGGTACTTTGGATCTGTCTTCACAAACAATCTCCCGGATGTACTAATGGCCACAGGATCTATGGTGACTGAGGAACTGAAGGAAATTCACATTAAGCAAGAAATGGTGTTGGGTAGACTGATGGGACTGAAGGCTGATAAATCCCCAGGGCCTGATAGTTCACATCACAGGGTACTTAAGGAAGGAGAAGTCAAGGGGGAGAGAGAGAGGGTGGAGGGGTGGACGGAGAGTGTATTTATTACCTCCCTTTAGACGTGGGGTTATTGATTATGTACAACAAGGGGGGAGAGTGGGGGAGAGATAGAGATGGGGGAGAGGAGTTTATAGTGATTATTTACCCCATCTCTCTCCACTCAGACAGAGGTTTATAACATTATTTAACCCAGTTTTTCTCACAGACCTGTAGTTTATGTGGAGATATATGGATTATTAACAGAGAGGGAGGGGGGACAGACACTGAGAGATGTTTATAGCATTATTTACCCCAGTTTAACCCCCAGACATGTGTAGTTTATGTGGAGATTTACCTCAGTAAACAAGGAGATGTTTATAACATAATTTACCCCCGGTTTTACCTCCAGACGTGTGTAGTTTATGTGGAGATTTACCTCAGTAAATAAGGAAGGTAGACAAAAATGCTGGAGAAACTCAGCGGGTAAGGAAGCATCTATGGAACAAAGGCATGAAAAAGGCATTTATTGACAAAAAAGGAATTTATTTCCACCACCAAAATATGGTTAATAATGATAATTATAGTTTACATTAAACTACTGTTGCTGGTGTCTCTGCCAAGGCACTGCAGCAATTCTCTCTCACTCCAAGAAGACTTTTACAACTTAAAAACAGTGCTGGTTACTGCACCAGCTACTGCATGTCTTAGCCCTCCCAGTCCAACTGGCCATTATTAAGTGCAATGCCCATACAAGTGGCCACAACAAAGTCTCCCGGGAAATGCCCTAGATGACATTACTGCCCGCACAGCAGATTACAAATTCTGCACATTGGTCCCCACAGAACCAAAGATTCTTGTAGGCAGAACGGCTCTGTCAGACAAGGGAATGTAAAGTTAATTAATGTAACATTTTGCCACATAAAAAAGACCTTTGGAAATGAGGGGGCTGCACTGTTGACCCTTTGACCTGAGAGCTATTAAAAATAGTGATCCCTATTGCTCCTTTACTACCTGACACCAATATTAATCTGTAATCTATATCGGCAGAAACCGACAACTTTCCAGTAACTGACCTATGTTCAGCCTTTTTCTCCATACCCCTGCATATAGACAGCCAGCTCCTGTTTGCTTTTACCTACAAAGATCAACAATGAGGCACCTGTGCTATAATAAGACAAGAGTGTTGCGCCTATAATCCCTGATGAATCCTAATATCACTGACCTTGCTACCAATATTTCCCAAGAAATTGAAAATATCTACAAGGTTGGCAGTGACATGTAGGGGTACAATGAAGGAATTGGGAGCTGCTGGCCATTCAGTTGGTTTGTTGGACTCTGGGGAACTGTGTTACAGTACGGCTCTGTCTTTTTGTTAATCATCACTCTGATTTTTATTGTTAAATGCTTGCGACCATTGTGTACCAACCGAGGACTGTGAATGTTATCATTAGAGCCAGGATGCCCCCTGCACCAGCGATCAGAGCTGGTGAAGGGGGCAGGGATTTAGATTCTTAGATCACTGCGATCTGTTTTGGAGAAGGGGGAACTGTACAAAAGGGACGGATTGCATCTTAACAGGTGGGGGACCAGCATTCTGGCAGGCAGGTTTGCCACTGCTACACGGTTGGTTTGAAACTGAATAAGGGGGGTGGGGTGTCAAATGGGATAGTCAAGGATGTAGTTAAAGGGAAAGAGAGTAATGGGATGGTTAATTACCCCAGAATTAACGGGAAAGGAAGCTCATGAAGGGATAGGAGAGTATGGCCAAGTATAATAGGGATCGATGTGAAAGGTGAGATGCGTAAGGAATTAAAAGTATTATATATGAATGCGCGAAATATAAGAAGTAGATGAGCTTGAGGCTCAGTTAGAGGTTGGTAGATATGATATTGTGGGGATTACTGAGACGTGGCTGCAAGAGGGTCGGGCCTGGGAACTTAATATTCAGGGATATTCATCCTATAGAAAGGACTCAAATAGAGATAGCTAGGAGACGGTGTCTGAGGCAGGAGGCAGAGAAGGGAAGCACTCAGACCCAACATGTATGGGGGAAGAAGAAAAAAATAATAAACAGAGAACAATAGGTGGTGGGTGTCTTAAAAGTGTGAGCAGAGAAAGAGGGGTATAAAATGACAATAGAAGCAAGTGGTAGCAAGGTGAAAATTAATAGTGGCAGGCAGACCCAAATCCAGGGAATAAAATCAAAAGGGGCCACTTGTCACCATAAATGTATAAAGGGTGTAAGTGTTGTAAAAACAAGCCTGAAGGCTTTGTATCTCAATGCGAGGAGCATTCGTAATAAGGTGGATGAGTTGAAGGTGCAGTGCAGAGAGCTTTAATGCTATGTTAGTTGGGATCACGGAGACATGGCTCCAGGTTGACCAAGGCTGGGAGCTGAACATCCAGGGATATAACAATATTTCAGGAGGGATAGACGGAAAGGAAAAGCAAGGTGGGGTAGCGTTGCTGGTGATGAGAGGAAATTAATGCAATAGAAAGGAAGAACATTAACATGGAGGATGTGGAATCAATATGGGTAGAGCTGCGAAACTCTAAGGAGCAGAAAACGCTAGTGGGAGTTGTGCACAGGCCACCTAACAGTAGTATTGGAGTTGGGGATGGCATCAAACAGGAAATTAGAAGTGCGTGCAACAAGGGAAACACAGTTATAATGGGTGACTTCAATCTGCATGTAGATTGGGTGAATCAAATTGGCAGGGGTGCCGAGGAAGACGATTTCTTGGAACGCATGCGGGATAGCATGTGGAGGAACCAACGAGAGAGCAGGCTATTCTAGACTGGGTATTGAGTAATGAGGAAGGGTTAGTTAGCAGTCTTGTTGTGCGTGGCCCCTGGGCAAGAGTGCCCATAATATGATTGAGTTCTTCATTAGGATGGAGAGTGACATAATTAAGTCAGAAACAAGGGTTCTGAACTTAAACAAAGGTTAACTTTGAAGGCATGAGCCGTGAATTGGCCAAGAGCGACTCGCAGGAGAGTCTTAAAGGGTTGACAGTGGATGTGAATGGAATGTATTTAAAGACTGCATGGATGAAGTACAAAAATTGTTTCATACCAGTTTGGCAAAATAATAAAATCAGGGAAGTGGAACATCCGAGGATAACGTAGGAAAAATCAGGGTTGTATAAAAATAAAGATGAGGCATAAAATTGGCCAAAAAAAGCAGCCCCTACCAGAGGACAGGGAGAAAACCAGACTCAGCAGAGGAGGACAAAGGGCTTAATTAGGAAATGGAAAATAGATTACGAAATTACATGGCAGGGAACAAAAAACCTGACAGCAAATGTTTTTTATAGTATATGTGAAGAGAAAGAGACTAGTTTAGAACAAATGTTGGTCCCTTGCAGTGAGAAGCAGGTGAATTGATCTCATGGGGAACACGGACATGGCAGACCAATTGAATAACTACTTTGGTTATGTCTAAGGTAAGACATTTAAAAATCTGCAAGGAATAGCAGTTGGACCGGAAGGTCAAATAAGATGGCTCATGAGTGAAATCCAGTTAGCGGGAAAGTGTTGTTTGGTGTAAATGAACGGACTTTAACGGCGATAAATCCAGGGCCAGATGGTCTGCCTCCACGTGCTCAAGGGGTAGTGGATGCATTAGTTAATATTTTTCAAAACTCCTTAGATTCAGGAGTAGTTCCTGAGGATTGAGGCTAGTATGTACCCCACTTTTTAAAAAAAAGGATAATATTTTATTTATCGTTGCCGAGATAGAGCTGCGGGGAGGGGGGAATTACGGGACCAGTTAGTCTAACATCGGTTAGGTGGGGGAAACTGCTAGTCAGTTATTAAAGATGGGATAGGCAGATCATTTGGAAAGTGGGTTAATCATTGGACAACGTCAGCATGGATTTACAAAGGTAAATCAGTTCTGTAGATCTTTTCGAGATGTAAACTAGTAGAGAGGATAAGGGGTAACAGTGGTGTGTTATATCTGTGACTTTCAGAAGTCTTTCGGACAGGTCCCACACAGTAAGAGTTTAGTACATTTAACTTAATGCACACGGTATTGGTGGTTCAATAATGATGTTGATAGAGAACTGGCTGGCAGACAGGAAGCAAAGGGTAGGAGTAAACGGGTCCTTTTCAGAATTGCAGCAGTGAGTAGTGGGGGTTACTGGCTAGGCTCAGTGTGGGACCCCAGCTATTTACAATATAACAGTAATGATTTGTATGAGGGAGAAAATGAATGCCAACATCTCCAAATTTGCAGATGACACAAGTCCGGCTGAGTATATTTAGCGTTTGAGGAGGATGCTTGGAGGCTGCAGGGTGATTTGGATAGGTTGAGTGAATGGGCAGTGCATGGCAGGATGCACGTATAATGTGGATAAATGTCAGGTTATCCACTTGGTGCAAATACATGAGGGTAAGATTATTATATATGGTGGAAAGTTTAGCGAACAGGGAGGAGATGCAACGAGACCTCGGCGAGTCTTGGAACACAGTCATTGAAGTAGGCATGCAGGTGCAGCAGGCAGTGAAGAAAGCAAATGGTATGTTAGCATTCATAGCGAAAGGATGTGAGTATAGGAGCAGGGAGGTTCTACTGCCGTTGTAACAGGGTTTGGTGAGACACGCCTGGAGTATTGCGTACAGTTTTGGTCCTCAAATTGAGGAAAGACATTTTGCCATGAGAGGGGGTTCGGAAGGTTTACCAGAATAATTCCTGGGATGTCGGGACTTTAAATATGAGGAAAGATTGAATAGACTCGGCTTGTACTCATGGAATTTAGAAGATGAGGGGGAAAGCTGATAGAAAATTACTAATTCTTAGGGGTTGGAACAGCTAGATGCAGGAAGATTGTTCCTGATATTGGGGGAGTCCAGAACAAGGTGGTGTCACAGTCTAAGGTTATGGGGAATTCCTTTAGGGGACTGTGATGAGGAAAACATTCTTTACACAGAGGTGGTGGTCTGTGATTCTCTAAACAGAAGGTTGTTGAGGCCAGTCATTGGCTA
This sequence comes from Okamejei kenojei, assembly GCA_035221665.1. NCBI lineage: Eukaryota > Metazoa > Chordata > Chondrichthyes > Rajiformes > Rajidae > Okamejei > Okamejei kenojei. The sequence goes on along the minus strand of CM069170.1, from coordinate 4,934,674 downwards.
TATTCAAGATGGAGTTGGGATGGGCTCTTGTGGCTAAAGGGATCAGGGATATGGAGAGAACGCAGGTACGGGATACTGAGTTGGATGATCAGCCTTGATCATATTGAATGGCAGTGCAGGCTCGAAGGGCCAAATGGCCTATCCTGCACCTAATTTTCTATGTTTCTATGTTCTGACAGGCAGGTGGGCAGAGGTCAGGGGGTAGGTAGCTTGCTGGTGAGGGATGGAATTCAGTCCTTGCGAGGGGGAAGAAATAGGGACTGACGAGGTAGGAGTTATTGTGGATTGCGTTGATGAATTGTTAAAGGTTTTAGAGAGAAGACACTAATTGCTGTAATTTACAGACCCCCAATTTGTAGCCCGGATGTAGGAGTGTAAGTTGCAGCAGGATGTTAAAATGGCATGTAACAAAGGTTAATGTCATCCTCTGGTGATGCGGGATTTCAAATATGCAGGAGACTGGGGAAATTCGAGGTTGGTTCGGGACCCCAAAGAAAGATGGTTTGTGAACGTCTCTGAGTGGATTCTTCGAGCAGCTTGTAATGCGATGTCGACCAGAGGAAAAGGCACAAATTTGGATTTTAGTGTTGTCCATGACCAGATAGGATAAGAGACTCGAGGTAAAGTACCGCTTGGAGGTAGTGATCTTAATATTGATTAGTTTTAATCCACAATTGAGAAGGAGTAAACGTTAAAATCGGAAGTGGCAGTGATGCAGTTGAACAAAGGGGCTATGAAGACTTGAGAGGGGGAGCTGGCCAAAGTGATGGAAAAGGGTTCGTATCAGGAATGACGGTTGTGGTTGGAACAGCAATGGCAGGTATTTTGCGGCATTACTCCGGAAGTCGCAGGATCATTTCATTCAAAAAAGGACGAATTATAGGGGATTATAGGACGGCAACGTTGGCTGACAGAGAAGTTAGGGATAGAATTAAAAACTACAAAAAAAGAGTATAACACAGCAAGGTTAGCGGAAGCCAGAGGATGGGGAAACCTTTCATAGGACAAATGAGGAAACAAAACGGTCATACGGCTGAAAAGATGAAAGTACGAGGGGAGCTGGCCAGGATATAAAAGGAGGACTGAAACAGCTTCTTTAGATATTTAAAGGGAAAGGAAGCAGCAGCAAAGTCAAATGTGGGTCCCTTGGAGGCCAGATGGGTGAAATTATTATGGGCAACAAGCGAAATGGCCAGATAGAGTTGAATAGGCACTTCGGATGTTTTCACTAAGGAGTTACACAAACAATCCTCCCAGATGTACTGGAGGCGGAGGATCGAAGGGGTAGAGGGAACGGAAACAAATTTTATTATGTGGAGAAAATAAGTATTGGGTAGGCTAATGGGACTGATAGGGTGATAAATCCCCGGGGGCCTGATGGTCTGAATTCCCAGGGGTCCTCAGGGAGGTGGCTTCTAGATAATAGTGGAGCATTGGTGATAATTTTCCAATGTTCAATAGATTCAGGATTTGTCATGTGGAATTGGAGGATAGGTAATCTTATCCCACTTTCCAGAAAAGGAAGCGAGGAGCGAAAACGGGGAATTTCAGAACCAGTTAGCCTGACTTCGATAGTTGGAAAAGATGCTGGAGTCAATTGTTAAGGAGTTAATAATGGAGCATTTGGATAGCAGTATAAAGGAGTAGTCCAGATCACATGGATTTTATGAATAAGGGAAGTCTTGTTGATTAATCTTCTGGGAATTTTTTGAGGATGTGACATGTAAAAATGGATGAAGCGGTTAGGTGCCAGTGATGTAGGGTTTCTAGACTCTTTCAGAAAGCCTTTGATAGGTACCGCACGGGGAGACATGGTGACAAAATTAGAGCACATGGGAGTTGGGGGTAGGGTGTTGACATGGATAAAAAATTGGTTTGGCCGAGGAAGCAAAGAGTAAAGTGAACGGGTCCTTTTCGAATGCAGGTGTAGCGGCGAGTGGAGTACCCGCAAGTGCTCGTTGTGGGGCTGCAAATGTTTACCATATATATAAATTAATTGGAGGAGGGGAAAATTGGAGCAACAAGAGCAAGTTTGCGGATGGACTGAATGCTGGTGTGCAATGGGAACTGTGAAAAGAGGATGTTAGGACGGTTGCAGGGGGGGACCTGGACAGGTTGAGTGCGTGGGGCAGATGCAGTAAAATATATATAAATGTGAGGTTATCCCCTTTGGTGCAAAAACAAGGGGGGGCAGATTATAATCTCAATGGGGTTAGGGTTAGTAAGGGGGGAGGTACAGCGAGAGTGGGTTTCCTTGTACACCGGTCCCAAAAAATGTTGGTGTTGCAGGTCAACAAAGCAGGCAGTGTAGAAAGCTAATGGAATGTTGGCTTTCATAACAGTAATATCAATTAAATAGGGGAGGTAATGCGGGTTCTTCTTCTGCCGTTGTGTAGGGCTCTGGTGAGGCTACATCTGGAGTATTGTGTACAGTTTTGAGGAAGGACACCCTTGTGATTGAGGCAGTGCAGCGTAGGTTCACGAGATTGATCCCATGGATGGCGGGATGTCATATGTGGAAAGATTGAAAAGATTAGGCTTGTATTCATTGGAGTTTCGAACGATGAGGGGGGATTTATAGAAACATATAAAATTATAAAAGGACTGGACAAGCTAGATGCAGGACGAATGTTCCCAATGTTGGGCGAGTCCAGAACCAGGGGCCACAGTCTTAGAATAAAGGGCAGGTCATTTAAGACTGAGGTGAGAAAAATCTTTTTTACCCAGAGAATTGTGAATTTATGGAATTCCCTGCCACAGAGGGCGGTGGAGGCTAAATCACTGGGTGGATTTAAGAGAGAGTTGGATAGAGCTCTAGGGGCTAGTGAAGTCAAGGAATATGGGGAGAAGGCAGGCACGGGTTATTGATAGCGGACGATCAGCCATGATCACAATGAATGGCGGTGCTGGCTCGAAGTGCCGAATGGCCTCCTCCTGCACCTATTTTCTATGGTTAGGTGCTAATAATCTCTGAAATAGGCAGGCAAAAAAGGCATGAAAAAAGCATTTATTGACAAAAAAGGCATTTATTTCCACCAGCAAAAGATGATAATTATAGGTATACTGGTCAATAATGATAATTATAGGTATACTGGTCAATAATGATAATGATATGTATACTGCATTAAATGAGCAAAGTTGCCTGGTTACACATAGCTACCAGCATTTTTTCAAATTATCTGGTGTTAAACTATGCCGTCTGTCAGACGGAACATTATACAGTTGTGAAAAACTTATTTCTACCCCAGCTGAGGATCACTGGTGCATACCTGAAACAAGCTACAAACGCTGCATCATGTCGATATCTTGTGCATTACAACTACCTTTGAGAATTTTAGCTATGTTTTGTATTTCTTCAAGATCTTTGTTAGCGAAAATCACCCTCTCACATTTTCCTTTTATGTCTTTACCTACATCGCCAGGAACTTTAAGAACAAAGTACAGCAAGTGAAGATGTAAACAACTGAGCAATATTTGATCTCTTTGACTTCTCCAATACTTCCGATGTCAAGAAATACTCCTTTGATGGTTGACCTGCCTCCAATATATTAATGACCATATTGGCAACATATCTCCCCACAGCATCAGTTACCTCGTCTATTGGGATCCATATTTTGTGGCATGCAACTTCATCTCTAATTTTCTGCACAACAATGTTGAAATTGCTGTCAACATAATTGTTTCCATAATGATGACTCACTTGGTATATGTTCCTCTGTGTATTTCCCTAAAAAACCTCTGAGAGATTTGTTTTCCAATTTCCACAGTGGAATTCCAGCATCAATGAATGCGTTGCACAGATCACTCAAACTGACGTATTTCCTACCTTCAGTTTCTCTGCCGCCGACTTGTGTTTAGCTGTCTGTGCATGCTGGGAAATGAAATATTTCTGCTCATGATTCATTGCTTTCTCACATACTTTGCAAAACAGCACACAGTTGTCTAGAGAATATATTACTCCCGTACACTCACACCAAATCATTCAGTTTTTTGCAAGGCGTTGACTTGACTTTAGGCATTTTGGCGCTTGCAGGGATAGATCCTACAGGAGCGGGGATGCAGACTTCTACAGGCAGGCCAAGTACAAGCTGAGAAGAGGAATCAGAGCTGGCAAGTAAAAGTACTCTGAGAAGTTGAGGAGCAAGTTCTCAGCAAATGACTCTTCTTCAGTGTGGAAGGGCTTGCAAGAAATCACAAGCTACAAGAGGAAACACCCCCCCCCCCCCTCTCCTTGGACCAACGATCTGAACAAGTTCTACTGCAGGTTCGATAAACAGAAACTTAACCCTGGTACCCCCACACCCCATCCCCAACCAACACTTCATAGGCCCGACTATGGGTGAACTGGGGATGGGACTGGACTTTGCTGCCTTCCTCCACAGTGGGAACCATTGTGGGGGGACGTTTTTATGTTTACTGTTAAATTCTTTAATGTTGTGTATTATCCTTGTTCGTGTGGCTGCATTGGCAAGTCAAATTTCACTGCACCAATTAGTGTATGTATTTGATAATAAATGTCCTTTGTCCTTTCTCCTTCACACCTACTCACAGCTTGACTCCAGTTTGAAAAGACTGGACCCTTCCACAACTACTCCTCCTCAATCACCACTTAAACACCATCTTACGCGGGTTTCCCCCCCCCCCGGTGGTGTAAATTATTTTTATTGTAAGTTAAAAACGGAAAAAAGGCTGAGGGTTAGGCACCTATCGTGTGGAAAGGGATATATCTTCCTGAAATCATCAAAAAAGGCATGAAAAGGCACTTATGGCATTCATAGCAAAATCCTGGCTCTAGTTCTCATATATGATAATGAGGAAAGGAATGAAAAGAGTTCAAAGTTTTGGAAGTGACAAAATGGATTCTGCTGTAGATTTAGTAATAAAATGAATACTTTCTCTTTCTAGTAAGAGTACAGCACAATTACATGAATGTTTTTGTTATAATAACGATCATAAGATGCTCAGGAGACTATCGTCCTTACCCTCTTACGCTACAAATTGTGTGTACAATCAATTAATCAACAGGTCGAAAAAAACAAGAGTGCTTGAATCTGCAAAAACAGCTCCTTCAGCATAACCACATATGGGCGAACCTTTCCTCTATTGGAAGAACAAATCATTCCTCTCATTTTAACCATGTACTAGACCAAGTGCAGACCAGTTAGGTCTGTTCCCACAATGTGTGGTTGCGGGGGGGGGGGGGGGGCAGCATGTCGCGTCACACACACTAACTACCACCCCGCACACACGCTAGCTACCCCCCCCCTTGATATTATATTAACATTATTAATTTGCCCCTTTTACACATAACCGCCCTATCCACTGACGCATAGCCCCCAACTCGCAGGCGTGTCTAGAGGGTGGCGGGTTAGAGAGTGAGGGCAGAGAGAGTTTAGGGAGAGACATAGAGAGAAGGGCAGAGTAGAAGGGCAAGAGTCAGAGGGAGAGGGGGGTGGAGGGAAGGAGGAAGAGGATGGGTGGGTGAGGGGGGGGTGAAGGGGGAGGGTGGGGAGAGAGAGATGGGGAGAGAGTGGCGAGGGCGAGATGGGAAGAGTGGGGAGGGGGAGGAGAGGGGAGGGGGAGGAAGGAGAGAGACAGGGGGGATGAGGATGGGGGGAGGGGAGGGAGAGCAGGGAGGGTAAAGGAGGAGCAGGGGTAGGGGAAGGGGGTGGTACAGGGGGAGGGGGGAGAGGGTGGCTGAGGAGGGTGTGAGGGGTGGGGAGAGGGGTGGGGGGAGGGGAGGGGTGGAGAGGGGAAAACACGGGGAGGTGAGAGGAGATGGGTAGGGGAGAAGAGGGGAGGAAAAGGGAGAGAGGGGTGGGGAGAGGAGAGGGGAGGATGAGGGGGAGGGGAGAGGTGGAGAGATAGTGGAGGGCAAGTGAGGAGAGAGGAGTGGGGAGAGAGAGAGGTGGTGGAGAGCGAGAGGTGGGGAAGGAGGGGAGAGAGAGGGTAGGGGGGTAGCAGCAGGAGTGGTGCAAGAGAGGGGGAAGGGGGTGGGGGGAGATCGGGGTGAAGAGGGGTGGGGGAGGAGAGCGGGGGGGTGGGTAAAGGATTGGGACAGGGGTAGAGGGAAGGGCGGTGGGTAGAGGGGGAGGGGGGAAAGGGAGAGGGGGAGGGGAGAGAGTTGGCAAGGGGGAAGGAGAAGGGGAAGAGTGGGGAGTGAGGGGGGTAGCAGGGAGGAGGTGCAAGAGAGGAGGGGAAGGGGGGTGGAGGGGAGATGATGTGGGTGAAGAGGGGTGGGGGAGGGGACTGAGAGGGGGTGGGAGGGGAGGAGGGGGAGGGGGGAGGAGAGAGGGAGATGGAGAGAGGGAGGAGGAAGGGGGTGGAAAGGGGGTGTGAGGATTGATCGGACGTTCGGGGATGTCAAGGTGGGTGGAGGAAGGGTGTGAGAGATGGGTGGAGGGAAGGGGAGAGACGGAGGGAGAGGGGGAAGTGTGTGGAGGGAGAGGGGAGAGAGGGAGGGAAGAGTGTGGAGGGGAGGGGCGAGTGTGGTAGGGGGAGGGAGAAGGGAGAAGTGTTGCGGAGGGGGAGGGAAAGGGAGGGGGGGAGAGGGGAGATGAGAGGGGGTGGGGAGATGGGGGGGAAAAGAAGTGGAAGAGTGGGGAGGGAGGGGGGAGAGGTGTAGGGGGAGTGTGGTGGAAGTGGGAGAGAGGGAGATGGGTAGGAGTGGTGGAAGAGGGAGAGAGGGGTACGGGAAAAAGGGGGGGTAGGGAGGGAGCAGAGAGGGTGGGGAGGGAGAGAGGTGGGGAGGGAGAGGGGTGGGTGGTGGAAGGGGGGAGCAGTGGAAGAGTGGGTGAGGGGAGGGGGAGGGGGGGGTAGGGGGGAGAGGTGGTGGAAGAGGGAGAGGGGTGAGGAAAAATGGGGGGGGAAAGAAGGGAGGAGGAAGGGGGAGGGAGGGAGGAGCGAGGGTGGGGGAAGGAGAGGGGTGGGGAGGTAAGAGGGGTGGGGAGGGAGAGGGGGGGGGGGTAAAGGGGGAGAGGTGGAAGAGTGGGGGGAGGGGGAGGCGGGGTGGGGAAGGTAGGAGACGGGGAGTGGGAGGGCAGAGGGACAGAGGGATAGGGGAAAGGGGGCGGGGGAGAGAGGGAAGGGGGTCTCCATATATATATGGAGAGAGAGTGGGGAGTCAAGGCAGAGGGGGATAGTAGAGAGGAAGAGGGAGAGGCAAGATAGAGAGACAGATAGATAGAGAGGGACATAGAGGGAGATTAGTTATATTATATTAATGGAGAGAGAGAGATAGATAGGTAGGACAGAGAGAGATAATAGAGAGAGAGAGAGAGAGAGAGAGCGTTAGATAGGAAAGGGATAGAGTGGGAAATAGAGAGGAGATAGAAATATATGAGATATATATATAGATATAGATATAGTATATATATATTATATATTTATATATATATTATATGAGAGAGGATAGAGAGAGAGAGGAGAGAGAGAGAGAGAGATTTGCTACAGTTAGAGAGAGAGATAGGAACAGGGAGAAGGGGACAGAGAGGGAGGGATTAGGGTAATAAATAGTTTGAGAGTGTGAGAGAGATAGAGAGGGAGATGAGGGAGAGAGGGACTGAGGGACAGAGGGGAGAGGGACAGGGACAGAGAGGGACAGGGACAGAGAGGGACAGGGACAGAGAGGGACAGGGACAGAGAGGGACAGGGACAGAGAGGGACAGGGACAGAGAGGGACCAGGGACAGAGAGGGACAGGGGACAGAGAGGGACAGGGACAGAGGGACAGGGACAGAGAGGGGACAGGGACAGAGAGGGACAGGGACTGAGAGGGACAGGAACAGGGACAGAGAGGACAGGGACAGAGAGGGACCGGGAGGGGGAGGGACAGAGAGGGACAGGGTACAGAGAGGGGGGTACAGGAGAGAGGGGAGACAGGGACAGAAGGGGGAGGGACAGAGAGGAGGAGGAAGAGAGCGAGGTGGGACAGAGAGATAGCATGAGAGATAGATGGAGAGAATAGAGAGATGGTAGAGAGAGATAGATGGAGAGAGAGAGATAGAAAGATGGAGAGATAAATGGAGGGAGATATATAGATAGATAGAGAGCTATGAGCAAATAAGAGGGAAGGGTGGGAGATAATAGATAGATAGAGAGAGATAGAGAAATAGAGAGATAGGGAGAAGGGAAAATAGCAAGAGAGCGAGAGAAATAGAGGGTGACCCAGGGGATGAGATAGATATAGAGATGGAGAATAGAGATAGAGAGAGAGATACAGAGAGAGCGAGGAGGAAAGCAATAGAGCGAGGGTGAGGGAGAGATAGCATAGAGAGAGTGGTAGATAGGAGATAGATAGAGAAGATAGCGAGAGTGGGATGGTGAGAGGGAGAGATAATAGAGGGGAGATAGGGAAGGAGGGGGAGAGACGAGAGGGGGAGACGCAGAGAGGGGGAGACGCAAGAGATAGAAGGAAGATAGACAGCCAGACCAGATAGATATAGAAGATAGACAAGAGCGATAGAGAGGAAGATGGAGGGTGAGATAGAAGAGATAGAAGGATGAGAGATAAATAGAGGGAGATATATATAGATAAATTGAGAAGAGAGATATATCAGAAAATAGAGGGAAGGCTAGGAAGATGATAGGATATAGAGAAGGATAGCAAGCGAGATAGAGAGAGAAATAGAGGGTGACAGGGGAGAGATAGATTTAGCGAGATAGATTTAGAGAGATAGATTTAGGGAGAGAGAAGAGAGAGATTTAGAAGGATAGAGATAGAGAGAGGAGAGAGAGTGAGCGTTGTTTACTATTGGCTGTGGAACAGAATGAGAGGGGGGGAGGGGAGAAAGGTAGAGGGGAAGCAATGAGAGACCATCAGGCGACCCGAGATTGTATGGCCGTTGTTGCGGCGGCGCGGAGGGGGACCCCGGCGCAGGCGTACCAAGGCCCAGGCCGGTCCCCGAGGCAGGCTCGCCAAACCCCAGGCCCACAGTCAATGTCTCGGGTGCGAGGCGGGCCGGCCTGGCCGGTGACTGGACCCCGCCCCCCCCCCCGCGCACCGAATCCCCAGCCAGCGCGCCCGCCCAGCCCGCCCTGATTACACCGGAGCCATCTCACCGCGTTCCGGCCGGCCCGGCCCGGCCCGGGTACTCACGGCTCATCCCGCCGCCCGCTGCCGTTGCCCCGGAGGACAGAGAGAGAGACCGCGCGGGCAGGGGCATCAGCCGGAAATGCGCGTTCTGCCCCGGCCGTTGCCCGCAGGAGAGGGGCCTCGGCCGCGGAAAAAATGACGTTCTGCCCGGCCCCGTATGCCCCGCAGAGAGAGGGGCCTCAGCCCGGAATGACGCAAAAACCCCCTGACGCCGTTGCCCGCAGAAGAGAGACCGCACAATGCGGGGGGAGGGGCATCGGCCCGGATATGACGTCGCTGCCCGGCCCGTTGCCCCGCAGCCACTTTATCTCTCCACCATCACCTTCTATTATCTCTCGTTTCATACTCCTGACCAGTCTGAAGAGGGTCTCGAACCCGAAAACGTCGCTATCTCTTCGCTCCTTAGATGTTGCTTGCACCCGCTGAGTTTAACCAAGCTTTTGTGTACCCCTCGATTCTCCCAGCATCTGCAGTTCTCCTTCTTTAACAGAGAGGGGGGGGGGGGGGGGGGGCTCCGACCCGGAAATGACGTCGCTGCCCCGGCCGCCCGTTGCCCGCCAGACAGAGGAGAGAGGGCGGCCCAGGGCATCGGCCCGGAAATGACACGTCTGCTGCCCCGGGCCCGCCCGTTTGCCCAGCAGACAGAAAGGGGAGTTTTTGGGCATCGGCCCCCCGGAAATGACGTCGCTGCCCCGGTTGCCCGCAGACAGAGAGACGCGCAACGCGGGGTGAGGGAGAGAAGGGAGATTGGCATCGGCCCGGAAATGACGTCGCCGCCCCGCTGCCTGCCACAAGCGGTGACGACAAGAGCGGGGCGGAAGTCGCCACAAGAGCGGGCAGGAGAGCAAGGCCCAAGTGGGACAGGAGTCTGTGGAACGTCGCCCTGATGGATTCTCACAGCACCTTGTATTGGAGCCGGCCTGGGACAAGGCAAGTCTGGATCTCCAATGTCCTGCAATGAACACGATTTGATAAAGGGAACTCGACGCAAAGGAGCCATTAGGAAGCAGTGACAATAATAGGGAGGCTTCACGGCAGTCGGGTCACCCATGGCCCGTACTGTTGCTACGCTGCAAGTGGAGTACACGCGATGAACTGCAGGTAAACACTGACCATTTATTCCAGCGCAGCGGGCCCGTTAAAACCCGCCGAAATTGTCCATTTTTGCCCTGTCAATAATTATGGAAATCGGGATAACCGTGAGAGACATTTCGCCTACTTCAGAATTCCAAAAGTGAGGAGAAATGACGGTAGACAGAAGCGAGAGCTGAAGGGACAACAACAGCCAGAGTGCTTGACGAACATTGGCCGTTTTGCTCACTGCATTTCATCAACAGTAAGGCATTATTTGTGTTTTTTCTTGATTCCTTTGGCATCTATCTAAAAAGTGATAAATCTGGCTGTAAAATTTTTAAATTTTAAAAGTGGGTTTTTACATACAAAAAGAAAACGCCTCTGAAGCAAAATTTACTGCCAGATTTATCACTTCCGAAACTTTTTAGATACCAAAGGAATCCATAAAAAACACAAATAATGCCTTACTGTTGATGAAATGTAGTGAGCAAACGTGATAATTCCCAATATTTTCAATTCCGATATCTGCACGGCCAATGTTCGCCAAGCACTTTAGCTGCTGTTGTCCCTTCAGCCCTCACTTCTCTTTGCCTTAATTTCGCTTCACCTTTGGAATTCTGAAGTTGGGTACATGTCTCTCATGTTTACCCCGACTTCCACAATTTTTTACAGCGGCAAAAAAAAAAATGCAAATTTTTTGGCGGTTTTTAACAGGTAGGAACGTAAGCGTTTCTTGCATTAATAACATATACCGGAAGTTACGGATGTCCTCCAGATGGATTGAGCGGCTCCGTGCGTCAAGCCCTATGGCCCAGTGACCTTACGTGCAACCCCCCTTTACAATCAGTTTTATTTGAGATGGAGAAGGGAAGATCCAAAGCGTCAGGATTAGCCGTGAGGAAGGAGCTGGCCAGAGTGGAAAGATGCCCCAGCAGGGATGACAGTGGAGCAACAATGGCAGGTATTTCTGGGAATAATACAGAAGGTGCAGGATCCGTTCATTCCAAAGAGGAAGAACGATTCGAAGGGGAGTAAGAGGCGACTGTGGCTGACAAGGGCAGTCATGGACAGTATAAAAATTCAAGAGAAGAAGTATAACATAGCAAAGATGAGCAGGAAACCAGGGGATTGGGGAACTTTTAAAGAGCAGCAGAAATTAATGAAAAAGGCAATACGGGGAGAAAAGGAGGTACAAAGGTAAGCTTGCCAAGAATATAAAGGAGGATAGTGAAGGCTTCTTTAAGTATGTGAAGAGGAAAAAATTAGTTAACACAAATGTGGGTTCCTTGATGACAGAAACAGGTGAATTTATCATGGGGAACAAGGAAATGACAGATGAGTTGAACAGGTACTTTGGATCCATCTTCACTAAGGAGGACACAAACAATCTTCCTGATATAGTAGTGGCCAGAGGATCTGGGGTGATGGAGGAACTGAAGGAAATCCACATTAGGCGGGAAATGGCGTTGGGTAGACTGATGGAACTGAAGGCTGCTAAATTCCCTGGGCCTGATGGTCCGCATCCCACAGTGCGTAAGAAAGTGGCTCTAGAAATTGTGGATGCATTGCTGATCATTTTCCAATGTTCTATAGATTCAGGATCACTTCCTGTGGAGTGGAGGAAAGCTAATGTTATCTCACTTTTTAAGAAAGGCGGGAGAGAGAAAACATGGAATTATAGACCAGTTAGCCTGACTTTGGTGGAGGGGGAGGAAGGAAGCAATGAATGAATCAATGAATAAGTTTATTGGCCAAGTATTAAATTAAGTATTCACATACAAGGAATTTGCCTTGGTACTCCGCCCGCAAGTGACAACATGATACACAGTGAGAGTTAGGAATGACACATTAAGATGCTGGAGTCAATTATAAAAGATGAAATAGCAGCGCATTTGGATAGCAGTAACAGGATGGATTTATGAAGGGGAAATCATGCTTGACTAATCTTTTTTAGAATTTTTTGAGGATGTAACTGGGAAAATGGACAAGGGAGAGCCATTGGATGAAGTGTACCTGGAATTTCAGGAAAGCCTTTGATAAGGTCCCACAAAGGAGATTAGTGGGCAAAAATTAGAGCAGCAACCTGTATATCTGAATGGTGGGTACACAAAAGGCTGGAGAAACTCAGCGGGTGCAGCAGCATCTAAGGAGCGAAGGAGATAGGCGACGTTTTCGGGTTGAGACCCTTCTTCAGACTGGTCAGGGATCAGGGAAACGAGAGATATAGACGGTGATGTGAAGAGATAAAGAACATTGAATGAAAAGATATGCAAAAAAGTATCGATGATAAAAGGGAACAAGCCATTGTAAGCTGTTTGTAGTGTGAAATGAGAAGCTAGTGCGACTAGGGTGGGGGGGGGGGGGGGGGGGAGAGAGGGGAGAGGAATGAATGAATGCCAGGGGCTGAGGAAGAGGTGGGAAGGGGAGGAGACAGCCAGGGTTAACAGAATTGAGAAAATTCAATGTTCAAACCCAGAGGATGCAGACACCCCCAAGCGGAATATGAGGTGCTGTTCCTCCAACTTGCGGTGTTGTTCACTCTGGCCGTGGAGGAGGCCCAGGACCGAGAGGTCGGATACGGAATGGGAGGGGGAGTTGAAGTGCTGAGCCACCGGGAGGTCGGGTTGGTTAATGTGGACCGAGCGGAGGTTATCTGAATGGTGTCAGGTTAGGAAAATGGGAAGTACAACGAGACCTGGGCGTCCTTGTACATCAGTCACAGAAAGTACGCATGCAGGTACAGCAGGGAGTGAAGAAAGCTAATGGCATGTTGGCCTTCGTAGCAATAGGAGTTGAGTTTAGGAGTAAGGAGGTCCTACTGCAGTTGTACAGGGCCCTGATGAGACCACACCTGGAGTATTGTGTGCAGTTTTGGTCTCCTAATTTGAGGAAGGACATTCTTGCTATTGAGTCTGGAATGTTTTATTGTCATATGTCCCGGACGGGACAATTAAATTCTTACTTGCTGCAGCACAACAGAATATGTGAATATGTAAACATTGTATATAACAAGAAAAGAAAGTTCAATAAATAACAAATATAGTGCAAATAACAAATAATAATATTGTCTTTTGCAGTTCAGAGCTCAAAGCTTATTTGTGGTGATTAATAGTCCGATGGCTTTGGGGAAGAGGCTGTTCCTGAACCTGGACATTACAGGTTCAGGACTTCAGGCTCCTGCACCTTCTCCCTGATGGCAGTGGTGAGATAAGTGTGTAGTCCTTGATGATTTTGGCTGCCTTTTAGAGGCAGCGACAATGATGGATCCCTTCGACGGTGGGGTGGTCAAAGCCGGTGATGGACTGGGCAGTGGTCACAACTTTTTGTAGTCTTTTTTGCTCCTGGACATTCAAGTTGCTGAACCAGGCCACGATGCAACCAGTCAGTATGCTCTCTACCGTGCACCTGTAGAAGTTTAGGAGAATCCTCTTTGACATGCCGAATCTCCGTAATCTTCTCAGGAAGTAGAGACACTGATGACATGGAGATTGTTCTTTACAATTGCATCGGTGTGCTGGGTCCAGGAAATATCTTCTGATGTATGCATGTCTAGGAATTTGAAATTATTGACTTGTAGGTTCACAAGTCACCATTATAAGTCCACCAGGTTAATTCCTGGGATGGCAGGACTGACATATGATGAAAGAATGGGGAGACTGGGCATGTATTCACTGGAATTTAGGATGAGAGGGTATCTTATAGAAACGTATAAAATTATTAAGTGTTTGGACAGGCTAGATGCAGGAAAGATGTTCCGGATGTTGGTGGATTCCAGAACCAGGGGCCACAGTTTAAGAATAAGGGGTAAACCATTTAGGACTGAGATGGGGGAATAACTTTTTCACCCAGAGACTTGTGAATCTGTGGAATTCTCTGCCACAGAAGGCAGTGGAGGCCAATTCACTGGATGTTGTCAAGAGAGAGTTAGATTTAGCTCTTTGGGCTAACGGAAAAAGGGATATGGGGGAAAGCTGCAAGAGGAGGTAGTTGAGGCTGGGACTATCCCAGTGTTCAATAAACAGTTAAACACAGGTTCATGGATAGGACAAGTATGGAGGAATATGGACCAAATGCAGGCAGGTGGGACTAGTGTAGCTGGATCATTTTGGTCGGTGTGGTCAAGTTGGGGCAAAGGGCCTGTTTCAACACTGCATCACTCTGTGACTCTAACACAAAGTCCTGCAGTAACTTAGCGGATCAGGTAGCATCTATGGAGAACATGAATAGGTGATGTTTCAGGGTGCTGGAGTACCTCGGCGGGTCAGGCAGCATCTGTGGAGAACATAGATAGGTGACGTTTCACAGAGTGCTGGAGTAACTCAGCGGATCAGGCAGCATCTGTGGAGAACGTGGATAGGTGACATTCCGGGTCGGGTCTCTTCTTCAGACTGACGCTATGTTAACAGATCAGGAGGTGATCGACAGATAAGTGGAGTATTTGGAGGATTGCATATAATTCTGGTCACTCCATTACAGGATTGATGTGGAGGCTTTGGGGAAGGTGCAGACATGGTTAACCAGAATGGTTTAAAAACAAGGAACTGCAGATGCTGGTTTTTAAAAAAAAGGACACAAAATGCTGGAGTAACTCAGCGGGACAGGCAGCATCTCTGGAGAGAAGGAATGGGTGACGTTTCGGGTCGAGACTGAAGTAGGGTCTCGACCCGAAGCGTTACGCATTCCTTCCAGCATTTTGTGTTTACCTAAACATCGCCTAACCACAATGCCGTGTGCCAGCGGGCTGGAGGAGCAGGCATAGGGCTTGCCACAGAGCGGGCAGGTGAAGGGGCGCTGGCCGATGTGGACTCGCCAGTGCTCCAGCAGGTGGTCAAGGCGGGTGAAGCCCTTACCACAGGACGGGCAGGGGAAGGGACGCTCACCGCTGTGGGCATGCCGGTGCTGCCACAGGCTGGACATGTGTGTGAAACCCTTTCCACACGTAGCGCGCGCAAAGGGTCTCTCTCCGGTGTGTAACTGCTGGTGCGCCAGCAGCTCCCGTGCGCTCCTGAAACGCTTGCTGCAGTGTGAGCAGCCGTTCGCCGGTGTGGGCCAGCATGTTGGAGCAACCAACCCCCCTCCCCATCCTCCCCCACCCCTTCCCCTCCCTCCCCCATACCCCTCGATCCCCACCCTCCCCCACTTCCCCCCTCACCCCTTCTCCTCTCTTCAAGCACGCGTTAGTAACGTCCTGTTTGACAGCTTGTTGACCTTCTGTGTTCCCCTCCTGCAGGGTTTAGGAACCATTGCTGTGGACGGAGAGACTGGGATTGAGCGGCCAGTGAGGGTAGTGAGCTGCCCTCCCCCCCCCCCCCCCCCCCCCCCAGCCAGCTGCTCGGTGTGTGGCTGACCTTCGAGGGGCTGAGCTTCGGTGGAGCACCACATGACGGGGCACAACAAGGAGAAACATTATGAGTGTGACGTGTGTGGCAAGGCCTGCCGGTGCCCGAGCCAGCTGGAGACCCACCGGCGGGTGCACTCGGGAGAACGCCCCTTCGACTGCTCGGAGTGCAGCAAGAGTTTCAAGACGGCGGGTGTCCTGAAGGCCCACCGGCGAGTGCACACGGGCGAGAAGCCCTATGGCTGCTCCATTTGTGGCAAGAGCTTTACCCAGTTGTCGGGGCTGCAGGAGCACCAGTGGGTGCACAGCAATGAGCGGCCCTTCACCTGCTCCGACTGTGGCAAATGCTTCAAGTCATCACCAGAACTGAAGGCACACGGGCGCCTGCACACCGGGGAGCGGCCCTACATCTGCAGCCACTGTGGAAATGGATTCACCCACTCCAGCAACTTGCTGGTGCACCAGCGCACCCACACCGGGGAGCGCCCCTACACCTGTGCCCTCTGCGGCAAGGGCTTCACCCACTCCAGCAGCCTGCTAAAGCACCAGCGCACCCATACCGGCGAGCGCCCCTACACCTGTGCCCTGTGTGGCAAGGGCTTCACCCAATCCAGCAACCTGCTGACGCACCAGCGCACCCACACCGGCGAGCGCCCCTTCACCTGTGCCCAGTGCGGCAAGGGCTTCACCCACTCCAGCAACCTGCTGGAGCACCAGCGCACCCACACCGGCGAGCGCCCCTTCACCTGTGCCCAGTGCGGCAAGGGCTTCACCAGCACCACCAGGTTGCTGGAGCACCAGCGCACCCACACCGGCGAGCGCCCCTTCACCTGTGTCCAGTGCGGAAAGGGGTTCACCAGCTCCACCAAGCTGCTGGAGCACCAGCGCACCCACACCGGGGAGCGGCCCTACACATGCGCCCAGTGCGGCAAGGGCTTCACCCGCTCTGACAGCCTGCTGGAGCACCAGCGCACCCACACCAGCGAGCGTCCCTACACCTGTGCCGAGTGCGGCAAGGGCTTCACATGCTCCACCAGGCTGCTATCCCACCAGCGGGTGCACGCCAACGACCATTCCGTCTTCAGCCTGGTGTGTGGAGAGCGCTTTGCCAAGGCCTCGCAAACCCTGTCTCACTAGCACGTGCACACCAGTGGCCAGCCCTACGACTGCCAATATTGTGGTGAGGCGTTTGACAGCTCGCAGGGGTTGCGGCAGCACCGGTGGGTCCACGCCGGCGAGCAGCTGCTCCCACTGTGACAAGAGCATGGGGGCTGTGGGAGCACCAGCGGATACACACCAGAGCGAGACCCTTTGTCTGAGCTGAGAATGGCAAGGGTTTCACCCGCATGTCCAGCCTCTGGCAGTACTGGCACACCCACAGCGGTGAGCGTCCCTTCTCTGTCCGTCCTGAGGTAAGGGCTTCATCTGCCTTGACCACATGCTGGAGCACCAGCGAGTCCACACCGGCCAGCACCTCTTCATCTGCCTGCTCTGTGGCAAGGACTTTGCCTGCTCCTCCAGCCTGCTGGCACACCATCACATGGATAGGTGCTGTTTAGGTAGACACAAAATACTGGAAGGAATGGGTAACATTTCTGGTCGAGCCTCCTCGGTCTCGACCCGAAATGTCACTCATTCCTTCTCTCCAGAGATGCTGCCTGTCCCGCTGAGTTACTCCAGCATTTTGTGTCCTTTTTTGTAAACCAGCATCTGCAGTTCCTTTTTTTTTGTTTTTTTTTATAATATTTTTATTAGAAGCAGTGCACAGTAGTATAAACTTTGGCATATGACAAAATACATTGTACATTTTCCATTTTAATTTTGACAAAAATGAAAGAGAAAAAGAGCAAGAAAGAGAGAGAGTGAAAGAGCTAGTGAATGTGTAAACCCCTAAACTACCAAAGAGTGTAGTCGCAGAATGAATAAGTAAAAAGACAAAAACAAAAAATAATTAAAATTAAATTAAAAAAGACCAAAACGTGTTGATATACTTACTTCGTTTCTCATCACACCCATCACCCTGTCCATAAATCGGTTTAATTCCGAAGTTGTGTTACACCATATTATGCTTGTAATGAATCAATAAAAGGAGACCATATCTTTAAAAATTGTTCTGATTTTCCTGCTAAGACGTGTCTCATATCTTTAAGATGTAGCAGCTCAGACATGCTTGTGCTCCAAATTTTAAGAGTTGGGGTGGATGCATTTTTCCAAAATTTAAGTATACGTTTTTTTGCCATTATCAGGCCATAGTTGAGGAAAGTCTTTAAAATATTTGACAGCTCAGAGCGCTCCTGTTGTTCGTAAAATAATCAATTCTGTATGGGGTTTCAGTTTTATTTTTTAATAATTTTGAGATGATTTCAAAGATTCCTTTCCAAAATTTATTGAGTTTTATGCAAGAGGTGAAGGAGCGTTGCTTCTTGAGATAGACATTTGTCGCAGATAAGAGATACATTTGGAAAAATGTTGTTGAATTTAGTTTTTGAGTAATATAGCCTGTGTAGTATTTTAAATTGGATTAGAATATCTTACATTAATCGAATAATTATGTGTATATATAGGAGGTATTTCTCCCATCTGTCTGGGGATTTTTAAGCTTAATTCCTGTTCCCACTCTCTTCTAATTACCTCTGACAATGGAATTTCTATATTTAGAAGGATATTGTACAAGTATAATATTAAATTATTTGACTCTGCATTTCTATTCATACCTTCATCTAATATATCTGGCAACAAAGTTTGGTATTCATGGGTATATGTTTTCAAATAATCTCAAATTTGAAGATATCTAAAATATTGATTACCTTTCAGACTATATTTCGATTGTAATTTCTGGAATGATAAGAGGTTTCCCATTTTGTACAAATCTCCAAGCTATTTAATTGCTTGTCTTTCCCAATGAATAAACGTATTATCTATAATAGATGGTTTGAAGACGGGTTATTAGCTATTGGAGAAAGAAGAGATAGATTTCTTAGTTTAAGAGTAAATTTTACTTGTCTCCAAATTCGTAAAGTGCTATGAATAATCGGTTTTCTTCTATATTGTATTCTTCAACTTTATTGGGGAGAGAAGGATCACGCCTATATTAAAAGGCGAGCAATCCTCTCTCTACATTACTAACCACTCTACCTGTTGACATGAATTATCCAGCCAGTGATTTATATTTTTAATATTCGCTGCCCAATAATAGCACAATAAATTGGGGAGCGCCAGTCCACCGATTTCTTTGGGTTTACATAAATGTCGTCTATGAATTCTGTGTGATTTATAATCCCAAATAAAATTTGTAATCTGGGAATCACGTTTTTTTTTTTAAAGTTTTTAGGTAAATATATCGGATTTGATTGAAATAAATAGAGAATTTGTGGTAGGAAAATCATTTTTATGGCATTTATTCTGCCTTTTAGAGACATCAGAAGTGTTTTCCAGAATTGAATAAGAGCATTTAATTTAGTAACTAAGGGTAGGAGGTTTGCATTGAACAAAGAATTATATTTTCTGGTTACTTGGATACCCAGATATTTAGATTTTTCTGTAGCAATTCTAAAAGGAAATTTTAAAAGGTGTGTCGACTCTTGGGGTTTTATCGTCATGATTTCACTTTTATTCCAGTTTATTCTACATCCTGAGAAAGAACCAAATTCCTCTATTAGATTTAATATATTTGGTATATTAACTTGAGAGTTTGTAATGTATAATAATACATCATCTGCATATAATGATATTTTATTATTTGAATGTTTAGTATTATAGCCGTGAATATTCGGATGTATTTTTATATTTTCCGCTAAGGGCTCTATCGCAAGGACAAATGGCAGGGGTGATAATGCGCAACCCTGTCTATTGCCCCTGGATAAGTGAAATTTCAGAGAAAGTATATGGTTGGTCAATATATGGTTCCTTGTTTTTAAACCATTCTAGTTAACCATCTCTGCACCTTCCCCAAAGCCTCCACATCAGTCCTGTAATGGAGTGACCAGAACTGTATGCAATACTTCAAATGCTACTTGACCAATGCCCCTTAAAGCTGCACATATACATTCCTCTCTCCTTATCTCACATCCTTTTATGTCCTTATTTTCTCCCGCCTCTGTCACTTACTTCACTCATCTGCCGATCAACTGTTAACATAGTGTCAGTCTGAAGAAGGGTCCTGACCCGAAATGTCACCTATCCATGTTCTCCACAAATGCCTGATCCTCTGAGTTACTCCAGCACTGTGTTTGGTCCATGTTCCTCTAAACCTGTCCTATCCATGTACATGTATGTTTCTTAAACTTTGGGATAGTCTCAGCCTCAACTACCTCCACTGGCAGCTTGTTCCATTCACCATTCACCCGACGACTATTTGTGTAAAAAAGTTAGCCATCAGATTTCATTATATATTTTCTCTCCTTCTCCCTGAACCCATTTCCTCTGATCCTGGATTTCCCCCACTCTGGGCAAGAGAATTGTGCATCTAACTAAATGTATTCAAATGCAGAGATTCCAGCATCTGCATTTCTTGTGTCTCCCTCGCCTATTATCCACCTTTCCACTTCTGAAGAAGGCCCCAAGCCTGAAAACATCACCCATCCTTCCTCTCAGAAGATGCTGCATGTCCCGCAGAGATACTCCAGCACTTGTATCAGCACCTATCACCTTGCCCAGGCTTTTGTCCAGCCCCTCATCTTTCTTTTCCAGCTTCCCTCCCCACACCCCTCACAATCGGTCGAGAAAAAAGAAGGGTTCCTGACTCAAAATGTTTCCGTCTGTCCATTCCTTTCTAAAAGCGTTGGAGAACTCAGTGGGGTCAGGTCGCATCTGTAGAGGGAAGGGAATACCAAGCTGGACCACTCCTTCCCTTCTCCTTTCCAACTTGTCTTCTCCACCCTCCACACCAAGCAGTCTGAAGAAAGGTCCAGACCTAAAAATGTTGCCTGTCCATGCTCTCCAAGGTGCAAGTTACTGCAGGAGATTGTGTCATCTTTTTGTAAACCATATCTGCTGTTTTCTTGTACCTAGACTAGGCGAGCATTCACTCTAACAGTTGCGCTCTAGGGTCCACGCCAAGGTCTGTGCTGATCCGCCTCCCGTTGCCAAAACATTTTAATTCCACTTCCCGATTCCCCACAAAAACACCATCTGAGCTTTCTGTACTGGCCTCCTCCATTGCCAAGAGTGAGTGACACGCAAACTGGAGTAAACAGCACCACTCATAGCTTACAAGCCAATGACATGAACTTGAATTCTTCAAATAAAGGAGAACAACCAACCCCTGCCCCGCCTTGAAGGTCATTGGATCTCTGTCCCCCCGACAACAATCTTGTTCCAGCTCCACTGATGTCCCATCCCTCGGCCGTTTTCCCTCAACTTACGAACAGTGGGATCCTCGTTCTCCCACCTTGGACGTCAGCAAGACCGGCTGCAGTAAATAGAGGCTTCTGCTCATTAAACCACTGTAGCCAATTATTATTCAAAGAAATAAAGTTTTTTTTTTTAGGCAAAATAAAAAATGTAGATCGGCCCCCAAATAATCAGTTGTCAACCGGGTGACTCTACCACAGCGCTGGCTTTTTGGCCTCGCCAACAGTCTATCTGTCCCCTTCTACTCTTTTTATTATTTTAAGTATGTTTTAAAAGTATGTTTTATTTGGTGTTCTGGTTTATTTTATGTGGGGGGGAGCGGGGGGGGGGGGGAGAGAATTGGGGGAGAGACGTTTTTTCCAGTCCCACATAACACGGAGATTGATTTTTCCTCCCACGTTGTATCCTCCCCGTCCCCCTTGCTTTGCGGCCCTACAACGTGGAGTTGTGCGGCCTCTCCTGGAGTCCGGCCCCGGAGTTCATCAAATTCAAAAGCCACCGGGGGGCCGGGGACTTAACCATCGCACAGCCTGCATCCTTTGCTGAGGGATTCGCCAGTGAAGGAGATCTGAGTAAGAAAGGCCCGACTTGGAGCTCCATGCTAGCAGATTGTCAATCTGTCCCATACGCCAGTTTCTTTAATCCCCGACGAGAGGGGCTTGAACAGCGGGCCAATCGGCAAAACGGCTGGTGCGGAAGGGTTTCAACAGCCCCGATCTCTGGTGAACAAAAGAGGGAAGATGACTAAACGTTATGCCTTCCATCACAGTGAGGAATGTTAAATTCCTCTATGGCGATGTTTTATGTTAGAAGTTTATTTTATGCACTGTGTGTACTTTGTTTTTCCACTTTGTATGACTGTAATGTAACTCAAATCTTACAACTGTAACCTTAATTGGGCATGTGACAATAAATGTGAACTTGAACTAACTCTCCCCTGAAAACATCCAATGAATTGACCTCAGCACTGCCCCACTTCTTTGGCACAGAATTTTTCCACAGCTTCACACTCTCTAGGTTAAAAGGATTTTTGCCTCATCTCAGTCCTAAATGGCCAACCACCTCTATATTTTTAAACTGTGTCCCCTGATTTCGGTTTCCTCCAACATGGGAACATGTTTCCTGCATCCTACCCTGTCCAATCCCTAATAATTTTTAATGTACTTCTATTAGATTCCCGCTCATCCTTCTAAATTCCAGTGTATCAAACCCATTCGAACCCATTGTCTTTCATCATATGTGACAGTCCCGCCAACCCGGGAATTAATTCTGTAAACCTACACCTGCATTCCATCATAGTAAAGATGTCCTTCCTCAAATATGATAACCAAAACTGCAACACAAGATCTCCTAGATGTGATCTCACCAGGGCCTCGTACAACTGCATACGAACCTCTATTGCTTCCAAAACTTAACTTCAACTCCTTCTTTATGAAGTCCAAATGCTCCTAAACTTAACTCCTCGTTATTCAGCTTTCTTCACTTGCCTTTGTTTTCTGCATGCTTACGTTCAGTGACTGTGTCCAGAGGACACGCCCAGATCTAATTGTACTTCCATTTTCCAACCAGAACCACCATTCAGAAAGATTAGAGGTGCTGGAGTAACACCTTACACTTCCTTATGTTGGTGTGTCACCCTCATTCCTTCCCTGTGACTCCAGTCCTGAAACAATGTTTAAGAAAGAACTGGCAGAATGCTGGACAAAAGAAGGTAAAACAAAAAATGCTCTGAGGAACTCAGCTGGTGAGCAGCACCTATGGAGATCAGGAATATGCCGACGACGCTTTCGCGGCTCAAGAGCCTGTTCACACACTGATGTGGGGGGGGGGGGGGGGGGGGGGGAGAAAGGAAAGGTGGGAGACAGTAATGTAGATCAATCACATTAGCTGAATCTTGGTTTCAAGATGGAACTGCAGATGCTGGTTAAATCGGTAGGGAGGAACATGGAGAAATAAAAAAGTGGGGGTTGGGGGGGGGGGGGGGAAGTGGGGGGGGGGGGGGGGGGGGGGGGGGGGTGGGGGGGGGGCATGAGGTTCCAAACCACACAACTAAATATATACAAATGGTAAACCAATAATTATCAAAAACTGTGAAAAAGCAGAACAGTATATAAATAAATAAATTGAATATATAT